>JAMAKT010000009.1:0-596625 GCA_023628415.1 Hypoxylon sp. PDH2405 | reverse complement strand
AATCCTATTCATACTTTATGATCATAGAGTTACTACCTTCGATGAGTAGGTAGCTGTGTATTATAACTCTGGGGGCTAACTATAAACTACCTACCCATCCAGCTGCATTGCTTACGACCCTGTTCAATCTCTCCTCGCCATAGGTACAAATGAATCCAAATTCGGCAGCGGGAGGATATATGTCTTTGGCCAAAGCCGTGTCCAGAAGTTTCTTATCCCGTCCCGATCATGTTCCTTCGCAGACATACAATTCAGCGCCAATCGCTTGGTGAGCCTTGACACCAAGAACGAAGTGGCAATATGGAACCTCGATACGGGCAAACGAACCGCGGCCTTTCGTGCTCCTGGTATCGTTGCGTGTATGCTTACTGACCCCATGTTAGATTGGTGCTTCGTGGGCATGCAATCGGGGGAGATATGCGCATACGATCTTGACCGAGAACGCATGTCGCCATTCCGACTTCCAAACTTTTGGGTAGAGAAGGATCCGAAAACTCGGGCCGTGGCCCTAGTGTCTATGCAGCTTCATCCACGCGACATAGGCAAGTTGTTAATTGCCTACACCCATGGTGTCGTGGTATACTCCTTCAAGCAGAATGTGCCCAACAAGTTCTTCGAATACCAAGTCCCACCTGGAGCTCCAGGAGGTTCAGGCGTAATGGTCGAGTCTATGAGGCGCCCCAGGGTTACACACGCATTATGGCATCCTACAGGTACATTCATCCTGACTGCTCATGACGATGGAAGCTTGGTGTTTTGGGATGCGAAAGATGGACGAGTAGTCATGGCGCGAACTCTTTATGAAAATAATATCCATCAACCCGTACCGAACCCAGCATCCTCCACCCCCAAGCATCCGTACGTGCGCATTGCCTGGTGCTGTAAACAGAACCCAGAGGATAGTGGGCTGCTCATCGCCGGCGGTCAGAAGGTCGATGAACCTTTGAGTGGCTTAACGTTTATTGACCTTGGAGTTACGCCTAATTACGCCACTTCCTCATGGCAGATACTGTCGGATTATACGAAGGGCAAACGTCAAAATACGTTGGAGACGCCAATTGGTGTTGAGGTTGCCAACTTCTTCCTCATTCCCCGCTCGTCTCCTCACTTCGCCGGTGCTCAGGATCCGATTGCCGTGATGACTCTGTTATCATCTGGAGAACTCCTCACATTGAGTTTCCCGAGTGGCTATCCGATCTCCCCCACGAATCAACTCCATCCCTCTGTATCTTTCGCTCATCCGTTTGCGACGAAATTCGCGATTACTATCCTTGACCGTAGTAGATGGCTTGGAATGGTCGAGAATCGAAACCAGGGCGAGCTGTTACTGAAGGGCGGCGCTGAAGCACCGCGGCCACGTCGGCGATTCGAGGGACGAACTATCATTCAGGTTGCGCATGCGGATGGTACGGTTCGGATTTGGGATGTGGGTCATGGCGATGAAATCGAGAACCCTTCGCAGCTACAGGTTGATGTTGCCAGAGCCCTCGATCGTTATGAGGATGTGGAGATCACAGTCATGACAATGGCTCCTACGACTGGCGAATTTGCCGTTGGCACAAACAAAGGTGAGGTAGTCATGTACAGATGGGATGGCAATCAGTACTACGGCAAGCCACAAAACCAGGAGATCGAATCAAATCCTGGTGGGATCACAAATATTAGTGCAAGGAGTGAGCCGTCCCTTAAGAGCGGATTGATGCCTCACTCACTGTACGAGATGATGCAAGGGCCCATCAGCGCGATCAAGGCTTCGGACGCTGGTTTCCTCGCAGCAGGGTCCGAGAACGGTTTTATTAGTATTATTGACCTTCGAGGGCCCTCGGTCATGTTCCAAGCATCCATGTCCGAATTTATCAAGCAGGAGAAGCGGTCGTCGTTCCTAAAGAGGAGTTCTACTATACAGATGAACAAGGAATGGCCTGTCGTGATTGAATTCGGTGTCATGACACTGGATGAAGACAAATACTCCAGTATATGCTGCTTTGTTGGCACGAATTTGGGGAAGATTATCACATTCAAGCTGCTTCCCTCTGGGACAGGCTACAATGCTACACTAGCAGGTGTGGCTCGCTGCGACGACAGAGTGGTGTCTATATGTCCTATCGTTGCGGATACCGGAAAGCCTGCTCTAGCCACAGGTCCCGCCGTTGCTGGACTTCGAGAAGGGAAGCACGTCAACGGCTTACTTGTAGTTGGTACGTGGCTTTCGTGTAAAAATAATATTTAAAGTGCTAACTTTACCGTAGTCACACAGACCGAAGCGCGCATTTTCAAGCCGGCAACCGCTAAAGGAGCGTCGAAATCTTTTGATGACTATCTTTGCGATGCCGCTACGGTGAGCGAGTTCGAACTGCACGGAATGGCCTTAGTTGGCATCTTCGGAGACCGGATGGTAAGAGCGTTCAGTCTACCGGGCCTGAAGGAACTTGGAAGCTACCCACTACCTATGATAGATGGAAGTCGAGTTAGCAGCTCGGCCGTCACGGAGGATGGCGAGATGTTCTGCTGGACAGGACCATCCGAGATTGCAATCCTCCAGGTTTGGGGTACTGGCATGGAGCTGGAAAATACGGCCGACAAACTCATCAACCCCGAACTCGAAGTTCCACCGAGACCGACTATTTCAAACGTGCAGTGGATCTCGGGAACCCAGTACGTCTCGCCGACGGATCTGGATCTTCTGATCGGCGGTCCCGATCGTCCTCCTAGCAAGCGCATGATGAATGCATCGGCGGCGATGGAAAGGGAGGCTGAAGCGGGGTCTAGCTCATTGAGTTCGCAGACCGCCAGCGCCGAGGGTTGGGGTCAATATCTGCAGAGGCAGTTGAATGAGCGGACGGAGAAGCTGAATCTCATGAATGATAGCTTGGACTCCGCCGCGGATAGTAGTCAGAAGTGGGCTGATGATGTTAGCAAGTTTGTCGGCCAGCAGAAGAGGAAGATGCTACTGGGGAGCATCACGAGCAAGTTCACTTAGCTTGTATATATTTTATTCTTTTTGGGTTTCGCCGCGGAGTTATAAGAGAGGACTGGTAAGGTATTCCCAAGAATGTCGGCGACGTACTTAAGGGTCTCAATACGATTGATAACCACTTCCTGTTTCTAGCTCCTATTCACTATGCTCACGACGCCTAGATCAATACCTAAAATAGATATCATTAGACATTGAAACCCTTAGGTTGGAGGTGCGGCTCATACCGTGGTATCGACGTCTTGACTTTATCCTCCGGCGGTAGATCTCCTGCATTCTGCCGCAAATGAAGGATGCAAATCAGGCAATTAAAGATCGGTTCGAGAACACTATCTAATTGCTTCTGTATATTGCTCTCCAGCGGTACCTAGATCTCTGGCAGACGCATGTGGTAATTGGCTCCGATTGTACCTTGATGATGTGATCGCCTCCACTTTGAGCTTGAAATAATGACTTGGCCCTCACCTCCATCATGAGTTAGCAGGACCCCGAATCTTGCTTGTGGTCACCAATTATTCTCATAGTGAGCAGGGCATTGTGACTGACGGTCGAGCACAATGCGAATCTCCGCAACATTCCTCCTTGCTCTAGCGGCAGGCGTCAGCGCCCAAAGGGCCACCTTCGAGCCCTCGTACCCCTCGCCCTGGGGAACCGGCGGACCTGGTTGGGACGAAGCATACGAGAAGGCGCGCGAGTTCGTCAGCAAGCTAACACTGCTCGAGAAAGTCAACTTGACGACTGGGACTGGTAACCAGGCGGACCTGTGCACCGGGAACACGGGCTCAGTGCCTAGGCTCGGCTTTAGACATTTGTGTCTTCAGGATGGGCCGGTGGGAGTGCGGTATAGTAAGTTTACTCCCTCGGACGTGAAGAGAAGGCATTCAGGGTTAGGGTTCGGGATTCAATGATCAGGATTCGGGGCTCGGGACTCGGAGTCCAGGGTCAAGAAAAAAAGGTGCAGCAGAGGAGGGAGGAAACGAAAGGAAGAGACGCGCCGAGTTCGCTAAACTAAAGAATGTAGATGAATGCTAATAGGTTATTCCTTGCAATCAGCCGATAAGAATTCCGTCTTTCCGGCTGGTATCAGCGCCGCGGCGACATGGTCGCGGTCTCTGCTTCGGAAAAGGGGCGAGGCGCTGGGGCAGGAGTTTAGTGGGAAAGGGATAGGTGAGTCAATTCCTCAGACCCAGCAATAGCTGAAAGTAACCGCCATCCTTAGACGTACACCTCGGCCCTGTCGTTGGCCCTCTAGGCCGTGATCCAGCCGGTGGTCGCAACTTCGAAGCCTTCGGGCCGGACCCGTACCTGGCGGGCGTCGCCGTCGCTGAGACCATCATCGGGGCGCAGAGTGCGGGCGTTATCGCAAGCGTCAAGCACTACATCTTGAACGAGCAGGAACACTTCCGAAGCGGCATTTCAAGCAATCTGGACGACAAGACCATGCACGAGGTTTACTTGTGGCCGTTCGCGGATGCGGTGAGAGCTGGAGTCGGAAGCGTAATGTGCAGCTACAATCAGATCAATAATAGCTATGCGTGTGAGAACTCGTATGTGTTGAATAAGCTGCTGAAGAATGAGCTGGGATTTCAGGGGTTTGGTGAGTAGATACTTGTTCAGCTCGGGTGGCTCATATCTGCCTTTGCCCTTTTTTTCATCTATCCTTTGGGCGATAATATTCATTGATTGACCCGCGAATACAGTTGTTTCCGATTGGGGCGCCCAGCATAGCGGCGTTGCCAGCGCGCTCGCAGGCTTGGACATGACGATGCCGGGTGAAGGCTTTGGCGCCGCTGGTTACAGCTCGTTCTGGGGCGGAGCTTTGACTGAAGCAGTCCTTCGAGGTGAAGTCCCGCAATGGCGACTCGATGACATGGTTATTCGTATCATGGCTGCTTTTTACAAGGTAGGACGAGACACGAAGCAGATTGACATCAACTACTCCTCCTGGACGTATGAGACCGAGGGTCCCCGGTACTGGGCGGCGAAGATGGGGAACATGACGGTAAATAAGCACGTAGATGTACAAGGAAACCATGGCGAGTTGATCCGCGAGATGGGCGCGAAAGCGACTGTTTTGCTTAAGAACACTGGACAAGCTCTACCCCTAATTAGGGAGAGGATTATTGCGGTTATCGGCGAGGACGCACAGGATAACCCGGATGGGCCTAACGGATGCATCGATCGTATATGTAATAATGGAACCTTGGCGATGGGATGGGGCTCGGCTACGGCCGAATACCCCTATTTGATCTCGCCGGCCACCGCGCTCGAGAAGCAAGCCGAGGCCGATGGCACGGCGTTTATAAATGTCAAGAGTAACTTCGACCTTGATACCGCTAAAGCCGCTGCGAGAAACGCGACTGTGGCTATTGTGTTCGCTAACGCTAACTCAGGAGAGGGATACACGACGCTGGACGGCAACTTTGGAGACCGTAACAACTTGACACTGTGGAAGGGTGGTGATGAGCTAATCCAAGCGGTAGCCTCTGAAAATTCTAACACCATCGTCGTCATACACAGCGTTGGACCGGTCTTGATCGATCACATCAATAATAATCCGAACGTTAGCGCCATCCTGTGGGCGGGCCTCCCAGGCCAGGAATCAGGAAACTCACTTATGGACGTACTGTACGGGAAAGTCAACCCTCAGGGTCGCACACCTTTCACTTGGGGGAAGAGTGCTAAAGACTGGGGCGTCTCGATTCTGTTCAACTCTACCTCGAACACACCACAGCAGGACTTCGCCGAAGGTGTCTTTATTGATTATCGGTACTTTGACCAGCAGGATATCGAGCCTACCTTCGAGTTCGGCTTCGGACTCAGCTACACTAACTTCACGTACTCGAACCTTACTGCCACACTCCAGGAAGATGCGGCGTACAAGCCGGCGGAGGGGACGACACCCCCGGCACCTACGTACGGCGAGATGGATTTGGATCCGAAGAATGCGGTTATACCCGAGGGCTTTCTGAAGATACCGAGGTTCATCTACCCGTATATCAACAGTGCGACACTCCGAAATAGCACAGTTACTATCCCAGCGGGCAGTCAGAATTCGTCTGCGCAGGCAATTTTGCCAGCGGGCGGTCCATCAGGTGGAAATCCTGACCTTTATAAGGTCCCGTATGTCATTACCGCAGCCATTACCAACACCGGAGAGGTGGCTGGTACTGAGATCCCACAGCTTGTGAGCGACCTCTTTATTTTCTACGATCTATCATTTCTAATGTGTTTTTTAGTATATCTCCCACGGTGGGCCGACTGAACCGAAGGCCGTGCTGCGCGGTTTCGATGAGCTATTCCTCGAGCCGGGCGAGACGAAGACTGTCGTGTTCAATGTGACGTATCGCGACTTGAGCAACTGGAATGCTGATGCTCAAGACTGGATTTTAACTGAGCATCCGAAGACGGTGTATGTTGGAGCAAGTTCGAGAGATTTCAGGTTGCAGGCGGACCTACCGCTTCCGAAATGAATATCAGTCAGGTGTATATTCGTGTTCAGGAGAACATAGGTAGGTAGGTATGTATGACTTACTCTAACATAAACATGCCGAATTTCATATCAAGGTTTACGAATGCACATAAAAGTTGACACCATCAAGATTCGCTCCTTTCAAAATATAATAACCAATATGTATCATTACGCTGTGATGCAAACGCTTATGTCTAACCTAATGAGTTCGCCACATCTAAAACCAACCAGGACCTCATCGAGCTCGCTATATGCGGTCGATGTACCAGTCAGGCAATGGCTTCCCCAAGGTAAACCCTCCCAGATACTCTTGCGCATACTCTAGTAGAGGCTGTAGCTCGTCCAACGGGGGATCCGAGCGAGTGAGGTGGGTAACCATGTACAAGACATGCATGTTAATGAAGTCCGGCTTTTCATGGACAGCAACAGTCACCCTTCCGATCCTGGCGCCGTTAAACTCAACTCTGTACTCATTGAGCATCTTTTGTTGACCTATGAGGAATGGATTCTCGGTTGCCAGCTCGAGCCAGCCCGGACCATCGCGCTCGCTGTTAGATGTCAGTGTCTGAGCTAAAGTCTAGAAAGAGGGATGAGGATTGGACATGAAGGGACATTCCTACGTACTATCAAAATTTTAGCATACATACGCGAGACTACGTCAGTGGACGGGCCGTGAGTACATACCAACTGAATTACGCGCCAACCAATGTTAGGGAAAGATTGTCCTCTGGCAGCGAACGCATCCTCGATACATTTGAAGGCGGCGGGGTTGGTGATGAAGCTGATACCGATTGTCCGAAGCGTTTCCAGATCACCTCCTGCTGCAGTGTAGTTGTCGACTATCATGTCTCGGTGCTTCATCTTTGGCGGAGGTATTTCTTGCGTATTAATGGCGCTGATTATGTAGGCATGGTTGGCAACAGAGACGGTGTATTCGTTTATCTTCCTCCCCCGCCATTTAATATCGAAATCCGTCCAATCTTGCCTACCTCGGTACTCAGCCCCCATCCAGCCCATGAATAGTTCTAGCCAATGCAACGGCGACTCGTGCTCCGAAGGGGACCTTGTGAGATTGTATTCTATGATACTGGCGTCGTGTGAGTACGACATGGTTGGTTAGTGAATATGAGCTCGAGCAAATGTACTTGTTAGGAGTAGCTAGATGCGATGAAAAGATATTGCAGTTGAAACTTGGAACGAATGTTGAGGCTCTATGTGTCCCTGAAATACTGAAGATGTCGATGTAGAGAGGTTTGATGTTCATTGAACTTCAAGAAGGGGAATTACAACGACGAAAGATGGGAGTAGTCGGCATGGTGTCTGATCAGCACCTACCAAATATTAGGTTTATTATCTATGGCTGGACTCTGACTTCCTGGCTGAAGAAAGGTTGTTCGTTCATTGCAGCTTCTTCTATGACCGCATATTAAGTTCATAGTCACAAGATGAGGAGTTAATTACAGGCTCAGGAGCATATCTACTTTCTCTAGGAATCAATAAAAATACAAATGGAGACTGTAAAGGAAATACGGATATGAAAGATAATGTGAGTTAGCAAATAATAATAATAAAAAAAAGCTCAGCTCATGGTTCGGACCCGAGGGCTCGAACCAAGAACCTACGAAAAACCAGCTTCGGGAGGTCGTAGTGTCAAGTCGCAGGCATAGCGATCTCACCATATGACCATCAGTAGTGGTTTTCTCTTAGCCTCCTGTCACCCAGATGGGGTCGGCTGGAGTTGTGCTGTGTATCATTCCTTATAACCCTTCGACAGGTGTCTGACAATCCGAACAATATCCGGTTGCCTGGGAACCGAGACTACGTACCTAGGTAACCAGGAACACCAGCGTTTTGTATTCACGGTCTCCAGACTGAATTACAACGATGTGGAAACGAGACATATCTAAATTCATAACCATAGAGTCCTTCGCGAACTTGTGTGACCAACCTAGGGGTTAGCTTGGACGGCCTCTTACCAACAGCAGATCATGAAATAGGGGTGAGTGCCCTAGCTTGGAATTATTAACTCCCTAGCGGGCTACTGAATACTAGTGATTCTGTATTAGATGCAATTATCTGCCAAGATCGACCTCAGCATGTGCGGCTGAATCGAGCCTGGGAGTCGGAGTCGGTGGTCGTGGGACGTAGAAAGAGACTGTGCTTCTGAGATTCGACTTATCATACATAGGTAGTCAAAGCCTCCAACTAGTATTTAGTGCTTTTCAATCTAAGGTGAAGGAATAGTTTTCATTTCTTTCTCTTGGACAATACTATTGTGATCGTTACTCTCAAGGGGATATACAATATTGTTTGTCCCCAAGCTTTTCTTTACAAAGCAGCTCTCCTCAAAGGCGACAGGCACATAAATTGGCGAAAGGCCGTCGCAAGCATGTAGGATTATCCGCTGGACCGCAAGTAAACTCCGGAACACACACTGTTAAAGCAATCATTTTAGATTTCACACTCTAACAAGACGGACTTCCAAGATGAGTGCTTCCAATACCGCTTCAAATATGATCTCGCGGATCATGATGACCACTGTCACCCTCATCCTCGCCTCGATGGTTCTGGGCCACCAGGTGAATGGCACTGGCTACAATCCAATGCACCAGGACAGCTGCAGCGTCCATCACGGCAATTTTACCAGTAACGGTATGAATTCTACCAATTCTAACACCCAGGGAAACCGTCCTGAAGGGTTGGTCGGCCAGGAGAACAATTTTACATTCCCCTATATTGTCCCAGCCAATATCTCAATGACATACAATATGCCTATCCCAACCAACGTCCCTGTCACGACCGATGACCCGGCCGATGTCCCAGCTGACAAGGATAGTAATGGAGATGACAATGAAGGTAACTTGATCCAGAAGAGCGAAGCTACTGTCGTCAGGGTCACTTTTTTGAATGCGAGCTGCTTGTTGCTTCTCATCACCCTCCTAGTCGCGATGTTGAGGTAAGTGGGCATGTGGTGCGAGACCGTGTAGCGTACGTAGCTCTCTTTCATCGAATACAGCGGCTACGTAGCCAACGGAACCTAGAAACATTTCACGGGCAACTAAACTAAACTAAACTTAAAATAAATAAAAAATACCTTTTCCCCAGTGCAGCAGAATCCAACAAAATGACCTGTGTAGAATGCTTTTTGTTCGCTTAATGCCCAAGTGATTTTGCTAGACTACCTATTAAATGAGTAGATGTGCCATTCATGAGCGGCTCAGGGGTAAAAGTGGAGCCATTTCAGGGGGGGGATATGTGCCCTGGGATTGGGAAGGATCACTCTACATACGACTGCTTTACGCAATCGAGCCAGTCTGCTGATTGTTGCGTGATGTGATAAGAACAGGTAGGTAAGACGAATGCCAATATCACAAAA
This sequence comes from Hypoxylon sp. PDH2405, assembly GCA_023628415.1. Lineage (NCBI taxonomy): Eukaryota > Fungi > Ascomycota > Sordariomycetes > Xylariales > Hypoxylaceae > Hypoxylon > Hypoxylon sp. PDH2405. The sequence continues at coordinate 586,803 of JAMAKT010000009.1, read as the reverse complement.
TCCTAAACTGATAGGTACCAAATCTTTTAAATTGATCCTTTTTCACCGCTAGGAGTGCGCTGCAAATAAAAGGCTTATAGTGCTGGGGGCTCCTGTTGGGATCAGGGCTATAGCGAATGCTCACCTGTAATTTATAGCGACTAAGCTGAATGGATCAATTAAATTGCAAGAGCTTCCCCTATAATCCGGGGCCTATCGCGCTGGTATCCACTATTAATACAGGGACGTACGCGCTGTAAACCTCTGTATTCAAGCGGACTTTAGGTCTATTTACAGTGGGGGTGTTGTTCATTTTGATTGGTTCCAAGGTTAATTCGGTCTTGTAATTACAGGGGTATTGTACGCTATTGCCCTTGTAGCAACAGCAGGCCTCAGCGCTCCAGTTGGAGTCTTCCAATATATTTACAGCGGACCCATCTTAGTCAAAGTGGACTCGTTGGAAACCGATGATTTGATATCGTACATGCTAATTATCACTTTACCCATTCAAAGCAAACACGCGGAAGAATTTGTAGTTATCAGAGAAGTGGTGTTTGAAGAGCGAAAAGAAAAAGCTCAATTAGGTTCGAATATGCACAGCAACAGGCAAACAGTATCGTTCTAGCTAACTACACCAGACATGGCCAGAAGCAGCCCCCCTTTAATTCCTCTTCCTGCCCCTAGATCGCAGTCCACGGACAGGCCCGGAAGGCTGGCCATCACTATCACTATCAGAACTGTCTGTATCGTTATCTTCTAGCGGATACATTTCCGATTCGTCATATTGGATCTCGATGTGGTCCTCATCGTCCTGGATCTCGGCCGAAGGATCATAGTTTCCTAGGTCCATCTCTTCGATGCCTTCCTCCTCAGTATTCTCAACTTCGGCCCTCCCAACAGGTACAAGGCCTCTGGAACGTCGATTTGTCTCTTCTTGTCGGAAGAAAGGGCTATCCTGGCTCAATGGCCTCCCGTTACACAGAAATCCCATTGGAGTATGGGTGAAATCCTGTCCACGTCGGCGGACTGCTAGATACTCCTGCGTGAATGTGTACGGCTTGGACGTCAGACCCTTGGGTCTCTGACTGAGGGGTCGGGTATTTGGTTTTGGATCTTTGGCGGGCTCTCGCAATTCATTTGGGCTCTGCGAGGTTGCTCCGGTGGAAGTTTCGGCCGCGGAGGCTGTCAATTGCTCAGTCGTATCCGTCTCTGAGCTATCTAATTCTTCCACTCCTCGTGAGGATATATCGATGCCAAGCATTCTGCAAATGTTCTCGTACTCAGGCCAGTCGAAATAGAGCCTTCCCGCAAAAAAGCCTAGCTCAGTGACGAGCCATTCGGGGGGGTCCCATGTTTTAGGGAGAGATGGCATGGTGTAAAAGTTCAGCTTGTTGAAATGCATCATTCGTCGAGTAACTGGAGCTGCATAGGTCAGAAGACGAGTTGGACTGGCTTTATTGTCTCTCTCCGTTTCTCGTATAATCTGAATCAAGAATTCGGTTTCTTCAGGCGTTACGATGATGGCGGCTTCAGGCGATTTGGCGTAGAGGATCCATTGCACGGGCCGCTGATTTAGGAGATTAGTAAGTTCAGTTGACAAGATGGCTAAGGGGGAACACGGAGTGACTTTACCATGAAATTATCATTCACTGACTCAATGACTAGCTTGACAGTTCGTTCGAACTCACTCGAAACGAACAGTTGAGAAGAGCTAATCTCATGGTTTACTTTGTATTTTCTTCCAAGAGCGGTTCTTGCTAGAGCTCGTAGAACATGGACGAAGTAGTCTGACCCAGCTGGAATTCTCCCTGTTCTAGCAAAGGTCTCTAGATCCCTATGGAGGCCGGGGAACTTGTGAGGCGTGTATGCCAGGGGTTTCTTGACTTGCCGGACAGCTTCAACCTCAATTTCGGTTTCCCGTTCTTGCTCAACTTCCTGCAGAGCTGAGGCGTGAACAGCCTGACCAGTGTCTTGGAAGGCCTTCTTACGAGACTCGAGCTCTTTAGCAAATTCCGCAATCTTAGGATTCGACTTCAGAGACGTGCTTGTCTTTGCTTTACTTTGAGGTCCGTAAAGCTGTTGTAGAGTCTGACGTTCCCTATGCTTTATAGCATCAATGTACGCTGTTCTATGTTCGTCGTCATTAAGGAACTCTGGGAAATCCTCGGCGGCTTGCATCCGATTGCAAAAGTCCGTGCCTTGGGAGTAATACAGGGGCTGAAGTTGCTCGATTCCATCACACGTGTTGTTAATGAGCCAACGGATTCTGTTACCGTTTAGTGCGAATAGATCTCAATTTTAATAAGGTATGAGAGAATGAATCAGACTTACACGTCATATGAGTCTACGCCCATGTTGTCCTTTTTGCTACATAGGTCTCGGATGCTTTGGTTTACTTCGGGCGGAGCGAAGAATGTAACGGACTGTGTTGTCCCGAGTTGACGTAACCTCATTGCAGCTAGCTGATATTAGTTGCGATGGTCGAAATGGTATTGGTATTATAATGATGGTACCTTGTACAGTGTGGTCCTTGGTTTGACCCAAGCCTAGAGTCAGGGCTGCACGAGCATATAGACCGAACTTGAGGTCGGTTCCCCGTGTGTGAGCCTATATGAAATACGAGTTAACCCCTTGGCCAAGCATTCCATTCGGATCCGGAACGTACCTCATCTAGGTAAACAAGAACTTCATTAAGATTATCGGCATACGGGGAGGCGAGCAATGGAGTCCTCATTCCTTGCTTGGAGAGAATGAATGGGCTGTCGCCATCGAAGTACAGTGCTACAGTTGCTCGCCCATCGACCTTCAACCAATTTTCGGCCAACTCCTTGTTAGACTGCTCTAGGATCTGAGCTCCAGAGTCGATCAAAATGCGGATGTTATGCCTCTTTAACATATGTAGGAACGCATCCTCGGTTATGCGCTTCTTGTTTGAGTCAGCCATAACAACGTATGCTCTGGATCGTTGCTGGAGTAAGTATGTGAGGACCTCTGCATTTGTATGCGATAAGGAAGACAGGTCGTCTTGTTTGATCGTCAAAGGTAAGAGGGGCTTAATATCATTTGTACCTATTGTATGATACTCATCAGCAGCTAGTTCCACTTCAAGGTTCATATTATCCGAAAGGGGGAAAATATAGGTGTAAGGGGCAATCACTCACCGGAGAAACCTGTTGTAAGTCCTCTTGACTTGCTCAATGATGAGTTCTTATGTGACTTATCAGACTGGGTGTGAGACGATAGGGGAATATCCCAGCCATTCGATTGCAAGCGCACTCTGAACTGCTTCGCATGAGGTGGAAAGACGAAATTGTTCATGAAATAGTCGATGACGGGGACCTTGAAGCGCACACTATTCCAAATTTGGCTCATCTGCTGAAAATCGTCAACATTAATAGAGTGCCAATCTCTCAAATAGTCTGGGAAGTCTTCGTCTTCAGTCCATTTATCGTACTCTGAGGCGGGGTCATCGGATTTCAAAACAGCTTCCAGAGCTTGACGGGTTTGCGACATGTTGATCCCACAGTAATAGAATGCTAACGTCGTTAATAAGATGGCCACCTATACAAATTTAGCATACGAATCATTTCGTTTCGAGCTTATATATAAAAGCTATTAGGTGAGCAATGAGTATGTTAAAACCACTTACATCGACATGTCCAAATTCAGACTGTTCGCTTGGAACTCCTTTAGCATGAAAAGGAACTGCCACTGGATCCCTTGATGGATGGAGCCCGTACTGAACTCCATATCGCTTTTTGAGAGCCATAATAAGGATTCGATGAACGAACAACCCTCGAAGAAGATAGACAGTCTGCTTGACACGTGGCCTATCGGGACATAGACGGCCGATGCGGTCCAAACTGGATTGACGAACCTTACCGCCGGAGAGGAATTCTTTTATGGCTAAACGGTCTGCTGGTTCAATAGAGTCTATGGGGACTATACCCCTGGTGCCTCGACAAATGTCATATCTCAGGCGATTAATCATTTCCTCCTCTACATCTGACCGGAGGAAAAACACAAAAGGGAACCCACCATGTGGGCGTCTTACAACTTCGATTGAATGGGGGAAACTCGCCGCTAGCTCGTACAAGTGCATATCCATTAGGCCAAGGATTTGCTCAACAACTAGCCATCGATGAGGATGTCCGTCAACAGCCATTTGCGATCCAGAGGGGTATATAAGTTGTGTCTTTACAGCCAGAGTATGGTCGCTTTCATCTATCACGTCTCGTGCACATGATTGCAGCCACCTCTGGACTCGAATCATCATGCTGGCTTCAGGAATTTGCTGGTCGAGCACCCGTTGGAGGCCGCTGAGCATGAATGACATCTGGTGCTCTGGGAGGCAAAGTATAACACCACGTTTTCTCTGAATGTCACGGTGTAATCTGTGAAATAACTTGATATTATTTTCCTTCGTTGGCGTTCTCCGAGAGAAAGGTATGTGGCTGATATCTCTACCAACAAGGCCTCCTAGACGTCCATGGAGCAATTGGGCTGTCTGCTGTAGGAGAGCTTTAGGAACAGACACTCGGACAAGGTTCCTGCTATCCGCAAGCAGTACTGCCGCCATTGGAATGATACATGATGTTTTGCCCTGGCCCATATTTAATTGAAGGACGCTGTTGGCTCCGGAATTTGGCGCAATTATCGCCAACGCGACTTCAACCTGAGTTTCACGAATGATTAGGTTTGACTCAATCTCCAATAAGAGCCAATCCGGATACTCCTCTACGTGCCAATTACTGTGGCCCTTATTCATACGTTCTTCTTCGTAACGAGCATATTCGCGCGCACGCTCATAGGACTGCATCCGCATCTGTCGCTGTAGATTCGTTATCGACAGAGCAAAATGAAGAATTCTTTCCTTCATTCCGCTTCCAAAAGAGCGTTTTGCGGTCGATCTGAGTTGTTCGAGAAGGGTAATCGGAGTAATCGCAGGCCATAGTTGGCCTCGCTGTAGCCAACTGACCTGTCTCTCAGTGTATGTCTCACTAGGCTGTTTTACTTCCGATTCAATGTCTGCGAAGCTCTTCTTCATCTTCTCCTGAAATTGAGATGTTGAATACTCGTTAGGAAAAGATGGAGCCGAAACTGTCGCGGCTTGCGAGCTTCGCGTGTAGAAAGCAGCTAGGCTTTCTTTCAGATCGCTTGCGTACTTTTGTTTAATTGTTGAACTTGACTTAGAGAAGATCTCAATGATCTGCTCTAATTCCCGTGAAGCCCTATCGGTGGAGAAATCGCGGAAAGATGATCGAGACCGTGTTACTCCCGCCCTAAGGCTGGAAGGTCGCGTCGGAATCTTTGCTTCGACCTTGTGAATAGGAAATCTCATTAGATCATCGCCAAGCGCGGGGAGCCTGTAATACGGCGATTGAATACGGAAGACTAGCTCAGACGGCACAAAATCAGGTCTTTGGAATTGCACATCGGAGTGCCTTTGATCGAGAATTTCTTGAACTGCTTCTAGGTGGTTGTGGAATTCATGGTTTTGATATAGTCTTTGCCATTCCGGACGGACTTGATTCAGAGCTGCGGGTACGTCTAACAGATAAGAGTCCTCGACATGCTTCGCGTTCAGATCGGGAGTAGGCCATTCCGAGAGAAGAGCTTGTGCCAGCCTCTTACAATCCGCGGCTGCCTTTTGGGTGTGAGCTACCCTGGACTGCCAAAGCTTTCGTTGGTCCTTACTGCTGGCGAACTCAGCGAGAGGCGGATTTTCGGGAGGAGGTATCTGGTAAGGTTCGATAAGCTTGACCAGGACGTCAAGTTGGGGCGCTTGGCGCGGTCGGAAGCTGTAGTACTCGCTATGCATAGGGAGAAGTAACGATTGAAGACGGTCCCAGCGAGCAAACGCAATTAGGGTGCGGATCAAAGGCATGTTGGCATCGTATCGAAACGAAATAATACCGATAAAGTACATAAGTCTGTACTGATCAGGTATGTCTTTCACCGCGTTAACAAGTGGGCCCCATTCACGACGCACATCAATATCGAGGCGGTCGTGCAATGTTACTTTCTCTAAATCTTGTCCATACCCCTTGATATTCAAAGACTGCGAGAGATTCAGAGCGAGATCCCGCACAGTAGACATGAATGCAGGCTTTTCTCGTATTATAGTGACAGCTTCCAGCACATTGGAGTATCGCAAACTGGTGGCGTGAGGGTTATGTCTGGCTTCGTATATCGTATCACCTGGATGATCGAGTTGCAATTCATATCCGTTGCATCTTTCATAAACCTGACGTCGACGCAGAGCTCGCGAATTAAGATGGGCATCTCCAGATGTATGCAATTCCCCCGTGTCCATCTTCTGGGGGTAGAAGGTGGCTAACCTGGTGGATTGTGAGATAATCCGGTCTACCAGGATGCTAAACTCTTCTCGTTGAATCGCCGTGGGAAGTTCATGAGCCCAAAACTCTTTTTTCATAAGTTTGAGGTCCTCAGGGTAATACTCTCGCTTTGGCGAAAGCTTCGAAATAGAGTTCAGTATATTGGTTGGAAGAATTGTCAAGGGAGACCAGGGTTGGGATACTCCCGAGCTCAAAATAGCTAGGGAACTCTCAACGCCAGTCAGGCCAGTTAGAGGATCAGGTAAAACAAAAGAGGTGAGCGCGTGTATCTCGGCCTTTTTATATACCAATGCAGGTTCAGCGGCACAATCTATTCGGCCGAGAATCTTGTTGACCATGAAGCGGATGTAGACCGCTGATGGATCGTTGTGAAGTTGAACGCACACTTGAAGATGACAATTTCGTGGCCTTGCCCTGAGTGCTCCTAATGGGACGAGAACGAATCGTTCTTGAGGGTCTTTCAAACTGCGACAGACCAATTTGCTATCGAATCCGTACCAAGTGTCAATGCATTGGCAAGGATCAATCTCGGCCTGCAGATGTGCGGACTGTAGCAAGTTATTTCTGTTTACAAACCATCTCAACTGCATGCGAGGCATCTCAACGGTAGGAGCGTACACACCACCTGGTTGGTATATGATTAAATGCCTCGGAGGTTCAAACCACTCGAAGATTTTCGTCACTCGAATGAACAGCGGACTGTAGGGATCTACTAGTATCTCCTTGCACCTCACGGTGGGTGTGAATCGTGAGCATATCGACGTCGTAACATCTAATCTCCAATTATGTGGATGGTGACGCCAAATATTTCTGGATTTTGGCCGGATTTCAAGGATCCCAGACACCAGGTCACTATCCGTGTCAGTTTTATTGTAGACTCTTAGAGACCTTGCGGTGACTTACAGCCAATGAATACAATTTTCAACAAGAGGTGCAGGAAGGTCAAAAGCATTTCCATTATAGAAATATTCTCTTGGGATTAATTCTAGGACTTTTGTGCCTTTGATCGCGCGAATGATAGTTAATTCGCCATCATATCCAACATGAATCTCATGATCTTCCTGTGTGAAAGCCAACACTGGACCACGTTTCGTATTAGCCGTATTGATTCTATTGGACTTCTCTGGCTTGAGAGAGGTTGAGGAACAAGAACTTACCGTGGGTCATCCCTGGGCTCTTTGATGGATATTTCATTAGACTGGTCTGACTGCCGAAGAGTTCATCGAGGATAATGGTACTCTTAGGATCGGTGGGAAGCCTCTGGGTTGACTGCAGTTAGCACAGAACAAATTCTGTCAATGCGAATTTTTAATACTCACGCCTAGCGGTTGGCCATTGACTAGCAAAATGCCAAAGATATAGTTGTAGCTTGCAACTTCGACCGTTTTATGAACGTCACCTAGCAAAACTTGGAGCCAGCCGTCTGTTTCGAACGAGGTAGAATAGATTGATTTTGATCCAGCGGCTGGCCAAAGATTCCGCAACGCAGCAAATAATGCGTCATTTCCATGCCGGTTGATCGAATCTCGTATCCAGTCCTTCAAATCATGCATCATTCTCAAATCACGGACGTAGGAGTTTCTTACAATCTGTTCCAGAGATGCCATATTATCCGGGATGTTGTCATAGACTGTTGCGCTGCACTCTATAAATGTAGCAAGTCCGTCAGCCTCGATATCTTGACTTGTTATCATCTGGTAGGAAGCAAACGTCCTCTTGCATAGAAGAGCAGCCCACAGCAGATACGATTGGCAATTCTGCGCATTCTTCAAGTCTCTCGTCGTATATCTTTCCTTTCGTAACATTCTCACCCACTGCAAGACTATCTGTCTCGCTTCGGAAAGGAGATTCAGGGCCATGTCTGTCAAGTAATTTGTATCTGGGAATGGTTCCGTGAATACGACTAATCGCAAGATTAACATGATGACGATCTCCATCAGATGGGTCTCGCGCCAGTTAGAGGCAATAGCATGCATTTTCGTTCTAATCTGCTGTAACAGGGCTTCGCAGAATGAGGCATCTCGAAAAACACAGTGTATATGTCCGAGAAGTTCTTGGTGTTCTTCTTGCTGTCCAATCTGGTGTGTTAGATGGTCAAGGAGCAACACTGTCGACGGTTGCGATAAGTTAAGATTGGATGATCCAAGTTCTGTCAAGATTGTGATCCATCGTCGACGCTTGCCAGATAAGAGGTATTGAAATGCCATGTATTCGTGTGCGTTGAGGCTAGAGGGACATGAAGAATAGGACGCCACGATCTCGTACGAAGACGGCCCATTTCCATAAACGTTGAAACTTCGAGATTCGAGAAGTGAAGAAAATGGCGAACTTTTTGGAAGGGTTAGTTTGCAGTGATGCTCAAAGGTAGGTCGAGCTTCCTTGTTCCCTGGCCAAGATTGCGAGGCATCGTCAAAGTAGGCTAATTTGAGGGCGTTTGGAAGCAGGACCTGATCAAGATCAACTGGAAACCTGTTACCCCGGATCTCTTTGTAATGAGTCATCAAGACTTTATCATGTCAGTAAACTCCGAGGAAGATCGAGGAATTAGAGCTTACAAGATTTGGTTGTTGATGCAAGAGATATTCTTCCAGGTACTTTGGCATACATATGTAGCCCCGAATAGTCTTGCAATTTTAGTATAGGTTCTGTTCCTGGCTCTTGGTTTTGTCTCGCAATGCGGTACAGTATTGCCCATGTGGCATCGCGATACGCGGCAAGTGCTTCGGGACATCTAAGTTCGAACACTACAGTTTTTGCCATTACATCACTTTCAGGTAATGGCGATTCAAAAGCCCTGATTACCATGCGGGATCTTCTTCTATCCAGCTGGCATTTAGGACACGAACGGGGATCATGCGTCGGGTATAGCCTGTCCACCGACTGAATATAAATGCATGTTGCAGCCTCGTACTCTTTAGTCAAACTCTCGTACTCTTCATTCAACTTCTTCCACTCCTGTTCTTTCTCCTCGCGCTGCTGTGCAGCAGTATACTGTATTTCAGCCAAGATATTTGCGAGTGAGCCAGAACCCGGAGATTCGTTGAAATACCTTTCTGCAAAACAGCCTTTACAGGGGTTATCAAACAATGTGGCCCGTGTTCCTCCAGACCTAGATATCCGATCCTGAATATAGGACTGGACTTTTCTCGCGCGCGACATATCAGAAAGGAGAGGTAGGCGGAGAGGTTCCATCAAGCGTGTTGTAAAGACTGGGTGGAAGTCATACAAAAGCGGAAACATAGTGCATGCAGACTCATCTAGAGCCGTCCAAGCTTCCATCAACGTCAGAAGCATAATAGACTTCTGTTCGGCATTATTATCATATTGGTCTTCAATTCGACTAATGTATCCATGAATGGCGTTGTGCAGTTGTCGAACCCGTGCTGATAGGCTTATGGAACTCATATGCAGGCTGGTCGCAGTGGCGTGGATCTCTCTCTCCTCGTCAAACAGTTTTAGGAGCTTGTTCCCAAAGGCTTGAATGTGAAACTTCGGTTGTTGGAAGGCTGTTGTATACGACTTGGGAGGTTGGCACAGACTCTCGTTCTGAAATCGTTTGCGAGCATTAGTCAAATATTCGCGACTAGAATAAAGACTCAACCGTTGCTCTGCTGGGTTCGCCTTCCGAGGTAAAGGGGGAATTGTCTTGGAAATCCTCTGTTTCTCCTTGTTCCAGGTGGTACTGATTCTGGTAACAGCGGTCTGCACCACCCTATTGAAACGAGGCGACAAGGCCTTATCCAATGCAACATAAGAATTTTGAATAACCTCTGGTTGCTCTAAATGATCTCGATCGAGCTTGTATAGACGGCGACACAATTTTGCTTTGAGGAAAGCCTGGTCCTCAAGGGCGATGACATCTCGGGTGTCATTGAGTATCATTCCATGTATAATGCACATCAAGAACTTGTACTGAATTCTTCCGTGCGTTCCGCCAAGCATCATTGCCAGGTAGCGCGCGATTGAAACGCGAAGGACAAGCCAGTACGGCAATCTGCGCCAAGGGGATGCGCTACTGAACCAGCAGACGTCATCTCGAACCTTTTTTCTGAGCAGCCTAGGGGAAATACGTCGACCATTTGCTTCGAGTATTGCGGTGAGAAGAGAGGTGATCAGCGCAGGATCGGGGGTTTCTCTGTCCTCTGCTACGGCACGTCCAGCCTTCGTGATATATTCCGAAAACCTTTGAGTGGACTCTGCCGAAGCTTGCTCAAGGAAGCTTCCGAAATTCTCGAGGAATGTGTCGTCGTAGAATACCTGAGAAGGCAGCAACACGGCAGTTCCGGGGAACGTCCACGAAAGGGATTGTGCCGCTAGTACGGACTCACGCTTTGGTGAGGCTTCGAAGGCTTCAAAAAGAACATCACCACGGTATTCAGGGCTGTATGCGCTTTGTAAGCTTAGACTCTTATGGGACTAGTTGAAGAACTTACGTAACAGATTTATGAATAATGATCCCAGCATTCTGGGTCGCAACATGAAGGATGACAATATCGGAGTCCCCAAGTTGTTTGAGATGCGAGGCCAACTGGCTTCGTTCCAACTTCCCGCCCACGTTGAGACTCTTGGAAAGTAGAAGTGAGCGTCTGAGGGAATCCCACACTTGCCAACAGGTATCACTTTGGACATCTCTCATAAGTTTGGCTGCAGCAATCAGACGATCTAGGAATCCACGTTCAATCTCGTCGGTATTGGATTCAGATCCTGGCGGGAGCTTCGCCGGTAGCGCAACATGATTGAATAAGCTCTTCAGAACCCCATCTGGGGTTTTAACTTCTTCGAAATCCATAGACATGAACCGATTAACGCGAGATGTGAACTATCAACTCGATGTTTGGTTTCAAAACAGAACATAAGAAACATTGAAGTAAAGGGATGCGAATGAAGACCAGATCTTCTGGTCGAACTCGCGGAAACGGAATCGGTTCATGGATGACTATGGGGAATATTCGTGTAGCTGTGGGCAACAGAAGATGGAGGAAACGTCAACAACGATGGCGCATATTGGCAACGATTGGCAACGATTGGCACAAACTCTCGTTATGCAGGCTATGCCTGTGGCATATAATCGAACAAAAACGCGGTTTATTGCATCCGAGTTGAGATTGTATTGGCTCTATGTCGTTTCACTGGAACCACATGGGCAAGCCTGATAAGTCAAGCTTCAGCCAACCAATCCAGTTTGAATTACTTGTTTGAATTGAAACCGACGGAAGGAAGACGGGATGCAACCAGAACGAGGCTTTCGACTCAATAAGGCAGCAACTCGACCTATCGTGCCTACCTATTAATTTCCAATATTGTTGTTATTGGTACACGACGCCCTGACAACTGGTCGCAGCTGACTTACCTGATCGAGGGGCAAGTACAAGTGTACTTTCTATTTGCTTTTTTTTTCTTTTTTTGAAATGAGCTATCATTTTTGCATGTGGTTTGACTAGAAAAGTAGAAGATACATTTACCTATAATACACTATTCCCCAATGTTATAACCTTTAAAGTATGTTACCCATTCTTCAAAGTTATATACATGTGCCTTAATACATGTAAGCAAATAGATACACATGTTTGACGGTGTTGGAAATGTTTCTCGGAACGAGCCGATTAAAGGTATCTTCCTAGGTGTTAAATACTACACACCAATAGAAAACTCCGGTATATGATTGCTGCAGTTGCTATTAGCCCATTATTTCTTCAGTTACACAGCATAAGCAAATCCACGACCTATCGCATTTTATGCCGAACAATACCGGTCGTATTTAATTAAGTCTTTAGTAAATTGCGTCATTAACTCGGAATATTATTACATTTAAAAACTTACCTATATGTAAATTAATAAAGGTGCCAATATTCAATGCCTTACTTACCTACATGTATATCAAGTGCCTAGTGAATTCAATAGAAACGGAGGGGAACGTACCTACGGCTAGTGTTCGGGATTGCAATCACCTCCAGCTGGCTGATTAGATAAGCCTGTGGCCTACGCGCTCCATAACCCCACTCTTGCCAATTGTTGTACGGCATATTCAACCTCTATTAAGTAATCGATAGACCTTGTCTATCCAACAGCTAGAAATACAATAAGTATACCAAATCAAAGGACATGATGTATAGCCATATATAATCCCGTCTATTCGATCGTTTGCATTCAAAATACCCGGTAATGTTTCCAGCTAAAGCCGATAACTAATATTCAATGGCAAGCAACACGAGTAACTACGTGCGAAACTCGCCTTTAACATTTAACTATGGTAGGTAATAAGCCAAGGTATGTAGTAATAGCATTCGTTTTTGCAAGGTAAATCTAATATGAGACATCGACGCCCTTTTCCCACGGTGGTGTCTATATGCAGATCTTAACACTTAGCAATACCAAGATGTGCGGTAAAATGTGGGCATGCTTCTAAAGTATTAGCGAGATAGCGGAGTGATATACATAGTAAAAACGGCACTCACCGCAGTGGTCGCTACTTGTTTAATACCTCGCCGCAATCTATTTAGGTATTATGTGGGTCTCTTTCACTCGCTAATTCAGCCCCAAATTCCACGTGTTAGAGATGCAACATGAAACGCGACAACTTTGTATTAGTAATTGTAACGTTTATTGGGGCGTATCGACATCGACATCGAGATCGATAATCCCATAAGCATGTTACGTACATGGATAGGATGTGAGGCGGTGTTTTATACAATAAACATGTCAATCCGAGCTCCATTACATACTATGCACAACCTACATGTAACATTTTGAGACATCGGGTTTGAAGGTATACGAGTGGTACCTTACGTAAGATGCCTACGTCATGCAGCGCTAACGCTAAAAACATCATGATCCACCTGCAGTCGAGCGCGAAATGGGTTCGCCGTATCTGATCGGAATAGCAGACCCATGCTGCCATGGTTACGTATATCATCCGTCCTTAGCGGATCTGCCGGCAGGTGACTTGGCGAGGCGAAACGGAGGATCCCCATGCCACGTGCGCCCTGCAGTTAGATAGAAGATGGATGTTTCGATCAACCAGGATTCAAAGGATGAGGCTTATCAGCTCGTAGGGCTGAAATAGGGCCACTTATATGTATTTGGCGAGAGCTGAATACTGGCTTAGTCAACACCTACAATGCTCCCATTGTGGAAGTCAGAATAGATTTACCCCTACCTACTTGTAAGTAGCTGAAAATTTAAGACGACCTTCCACTCTTTTAAATAGCTGCCTGGAAGGAATTTCATCAAGCTCTAGGATTTTGGTGCTACACACATTAGGTGAAAGAGATGTCAGTTTGAAAGTCGTGCCGTTCTAAATATGCTTCTAATTGTTTTGTCTTGCTATCTTGTTGATCGAAGGAAAAAAGAAAATTCGGCTAGAAATAATATAACCAAAAATGAGCGACGAATGTTACATTGCTGTATTTACCTCTATTGCGGATCCGGATCCTATGCAATTTTCCCATTTATGTTCAGCCATGCCAGCATTAGCTCATTCTAACGTCCCTTGACTCCCCTACCGGCCAAATATTCTGTCGGAAAAGTAGAAATCGGTTCCTTAGCGTAGCTACGCCTGCCCCTAAACTAACATGATGTTGCGGGATGTAACGTAGAGAGTCCTAACCGAAAACTTCGCTCGGATAGCGTCGATGACGGGGTCATTGGCAACATCCACCACTGGCATGCCGCTGCTCGAAGAGCGACTTGCAAACCGAATTGCAGGGGCAGAAAACGTCACATGCCGCCCATCGCTAGAATTTCTATTACCCTCCGGAACATTGACTCTCTGGCGCATTTTCCCAGATCTTAGGTCAATCTCGGCAATGAAATCTTCGCTTGTTCTCTCCTGGCGCCTCCTCTTCTGCGCTGGTTCGAAGTTGGTGACTAGTCTTGACTCCGGATCGACCCAGATGGTGCCTCCGTCAATGTGGGCGTAAAGGTAAGCACATGATCCATCTAACTCCATACAATGTGGTCCGGCATATGGAGTGATGTCAACCGACGAGGTAATGTCCCCGACCGCAATGTCGAACATGGAAATTTCTTGAGATAACTCGACTGGCGCATAGTTATTGCCTTGCCGGTGCCGTTGACTAATGTATAGCAAATTCCTGCTCCAATCGTGGACAATCTCCTGTGGTTCCGCCAGTAGGTCATCAAGGATATAGACGCGGTAGGAGACCGCAACGTCCGCAAAGGTACATAGTTGAGTTTCTGAGCCACTCATACTGGATTCGGTGGTACTGGATTCCTTGGGACTTTGAGAATCTTTCTTCTTAGTATTAAAGATATTTCGAGAACGATTTGTGTTGGGACGGTTTTGGACGGGCTCTCTCTTTGATTCTCCATCTTCAGATGCCATGTCGACGGGTCTTCTGGATCAACTTATATCGTTCTGCAGTTGTCTCTTCGCCGGAGGCCCCCACTATCGCCTTGTCTCGTGTTGATTGTAATATCGTACCTTAAGGAAATACAATTCATACAATTACGTTGTAAGAGACCTGTATCAGGCGTAAGTTTCGTCCAGTCTACGAAAGCATAAGAGAAGGAAGAGCATGGAGGAGGAATGGGTCTTGCTACGCCATCTCGTTTTCACATTCTAGGACTTCGCCGCTAATATTAAACCTTGGGACTACGACGTATTTCTACACCCTTGGCAGCCGGTCTCCAGAATATCGGTAACGGGCCCTATATTCGCTGGTTATGACCATGGAAATAGATACTACGTCAATCCTATAGCTGACCAATCATAGTTGCACATAACGCCGCAGCTCGTAAGCACTAGCCAATCAGAATTCCATGATACCGAGCGCAGTCTCACCACGCGAACTAGACCTAGCGAACAAGTAGGATTCGGGGGGTTTCAAGAGATTAGTTTGGATCCGAACAGGCATCACTTTAACCATATGACGCCGAGGTGGGAATCCATATTCGGCATCCTACCTGGTCAAAAGGAGCCGCAGTAGCTTAGATGAGCGGACGGCCCCACTCCGGACCACCCGGAGATAAGGGCAAGGCAGATTTGCCGTATGTCCCCTGGCAGTAAGATTACGTCGTGAATTACTGGCCGGTGTGAGCTATAAGTGCAACACGTATTCATGTCAAGCGAACTTATTTTAGTTTCCCTGAATCGTATGATATCGGTAATCAGGTTTTAATATTCAAGTTATTATCACGAAGTAGTCCTCGGATTTAAGCTAACGCGGCCGGAGCTTATAATTATAACCTATATCAAAATCCTTATGGCGCAAGGCCTTTTCATATGGACTGGGCAGGCAGAGCTGGCTTCGGATTAGACAATAACTACCTACCTATCTGCATTGAATACTAGATACGATAAGTCCGGGGTTTCCGAAATAGTCAAGTAAATTTATTAACTCGGGGTATGGCTGGGATTATGTCTTCGAGGTATGCTGTTAATGATAAGTTCGGTAACTAAGTCACTTAGCAACACCGAGACAGATGCTTGCCATACATTGCACACTTAATATCAGTATTTTCAACACTTGGTTGATGCTCATGAAAATTAAAAGTAACAAGGTCTTTAGATTTATCGTGATATTTGGACATACTACCTGAATTATCACCAACTTTCAACGAGGTCGAGGATGCTACAATTGTTTAGGTCTGGTTAGCAAAGGCGGATCGACTTGTTAGAGAGGGTCGCATGTATCTAAAATTATCTAGTCTTGTAGACATCTTCCTTATCGTATTAGCGATGACATCGATCTTACAGCTTATAGCATCCTCTTCGGAAGTCAATCCGATCCAATGTATGATATCTACCTCCTGAGAGCGAACCTGAACAAATAGAGGAGTTGTTAGAATTTCCCAATGACTTTAAAAAGACTATTACTCGTGTCCCCAAGGCGCCAGATTATGTGGCTGCTAATAAATCCATGTATCAATTACTATTGTCCTACCTCTATGGAATGCCTCATGTTGTTGCCGTTGTTACCCAAATCCTAATATTGAGTATGTGTGTACCTACATACATGTAGGTTACCAGTGAATATGAGGTTCATTCTAGGTACATAAAAGGGGTACACCCATCCATGGAGAGGCAAGAGACACGCGCACGGTGGTAAGACATTACGTGTAAGGAGCTTGGAGGGCAGCTGCCGTCGTGGGAGTGGACCCGCGCACTGGGTAACTGCGTGATACGTGCATCTTAACACGGCTCTTTCACAATCGCGTTCTTTCCCATCTCGGCCGAAGTTCAAGAACGCGTACCTTCCGTAAATTCTACTTAGGTTAGGCATCTACTTCCGGCTAGATAACCTGATCCGTCCCTTCATCTTCTACATAAACAAACATCCATCTTCACTTCCCATAACCCAATTTCTTGTTTTCTTCACATCTTACCTTTCCCCGCGGCTTCTACTTGATCTCACTCAACCTTCATTATAGCCTTCCTATACCCATTTGGAAGCTCTGATCGTCGAGGTGTAACATTACCCTTTCCCTTACCTACTCATAATCTCTTTCCGCGTCAATATCCCCACCCAAATCCCCATCCGTAGGGGAAACCTCACGGTGTTAACTCACCATGGCGCCTTCTGGATCGTAAGTCGCTTTATTTTATTTAAACTCTCGTTTCCTATCTATTGTTAGTTATTGTTATTGTTATCGGTATCGTACTCACACACCCCTTACAGAGATCCATCTGGACAATGCCATTTCTTTAACACGCCTGGTGGTTGCAAACGTGGAGCATCCTGCAAGTTTTCCCATAGCGCACCTGTGTCTCCTGCTGCCAACAGCGCACATGACCAGCACAAAGAAACTCAACCCGCTTCACAGGGTCCCAAGAAGGACGACTCCTTCTACAAATGGCGAAGGCTCATCCCAAGAACTACTGGGCGTAGGCCTCCCTCCTTTGGTTCCAAGCTCCCGCAATTCTTTCAGGAAGCATACGCCTTAGTCCAGGGCGACCTTGACACGCTCCAGAAGACGGTTACAGAATTTGCCACCGAACAAGCCGTCTTAGCAGTTCGCGAATTGGTTGACGAGCGCGTTCTCTTCTGCCACACTGACTTAGAGCGCGCCACTCTCTGGCGCACTTGCATCCGACCATTCTTCCAGATACTCACTGAGCCGCGAGTAGTTCGTTCGGCCATTCTAGAAGTGCACACTGGAACCATTTACAATGTCGTATTCGGTCACAATGCTTCTCGACTTGAGGTCCTCTTTAACTTCTTAATCGACCTTGCCGCAAAATGGCAACCGCCGCTTTTTGGTGCAGATGACGGATCCAAGAGCCAATTCCTTGAAGTCTGCACCGCTATTCTGGCCAAGACAGTTGACTGCAATACCCAGGTTCTCGTTAATGCAGCATTCCCGCGAATTGTTGACCAGCTGCAGGATTCCATCGATGATCTTGACCAGAGCAACCGCGATTTCTGGATCCTCCAGGCAACAAATCATCTTGCTTATATCCAGAGGCGTCTTGGCCTTGTCAAAGAGGTTGCGCAAGATGCTGCTCTGAAACCTCAACGATGTACACATGCCACATTTATATTACGTCGAGATTTCCCGGGGATGCTGTCGACTGAAGGTCCACGCCATGACAATGATTTCGAGGACATCACTGAAATCAGGATTTTACCCACAATGTCCGAGCTCATGTCAACCCGCGAAGATTACCGACCATTCCACGATCCATCCCAACTTCATTTACCAGGAATTGAAGGACAGATTGATCGCCACTTCCGATTACTCCGAGAAGACATGGTGGGTCAACTAAAAGAATGTATCAGCGAAGAATTGGGACTCCTCGAACAATCGGAGGGTGATTCTGCTGCTAAGCAGCAGAAATATCTCCGAACTCATTCCTACAATATCGTCGATGTTACCGATATTACTTGTACGCGAAGATATGGAATCGAGTTTCATCTGAAAATAGAACAGCCGTTTTCTGCGAGCAGGCTGACCAGCGAAGCACGAGAGGATTGGTGGTATATGTCGAAGCGCCTTGAGATAGGCGCTCTTGTTTGTCTCTTAGTGAAAGATACCGCCGTCTTCTGTGTTGTTTCCGAGTCCACTATCAGGACCAACCAGCCCCATAAATCCAATCCCAGATTGAATGAGGCCGGCGAAGTGACTGAGAATCACAACCTGTATAGCAATAAGGACTTTGCGTACGTTACCCTGAATTTGGCTGAGCCCAGCGATACCGATCTCAGGACAATGCTACGAGTCTCTCAATCCGGGGAGTTAGAGAAACGATCTCTAGTAGAATTTCCCGGTGTGCTATTGCCGTCATTCAAGCCGACTCTATCGGCCCTCCAACAGATTTCCAAGACTTTAGATCTCCCCTTCGCCGATCTTCTTGCGCCAATCTCTGATGGTCCAACTCAAGCCACTATTCCGATACCTTTGTACGCAACGAAACCAGGATTTGCATTTAATCTGAAGTGTCTTACTTCAGATGACAATGACTTGTTATTTTCGCCCCAAGAAACCCCCGATCCCTACGAGCTATGTTCTCGATCAAGCCTAGACGAAGGCCAAGCAATAGCTCTTCTCAATTCATTAAGGAGAAGTCTAGCACTAATCCAAGGGCCTCCGGGTACGGGGAAAAGTTACACGGGAGAGGTTAGTTTGTGCTTTATCTCTTTCAACATCATTTAGTTTTCAATCCTAAAGTTTCTTGATTTATTTTTATTTACCACAAGACTGCTAACATCATGTATAGGCTATCATCAAGGTTCTTCTAGCGAACAAAGAAAGGGCTGACATAGGTCCTATTCTCTGTGTCTGTTATACCAATCACGCCTTGGATCAGCTACTCGAGCATCTATGGCATGGCGGAGTTAAACAGATTATTCGGATTGGCTCAAGGTCCAAGTCATCAATTCTCGAGGGCGTGAATTTACGAAGGGTCGCTAAGGATATGGAGCGCACAAAGTCAGAGAAATTGGCTGCATTGAAATCCGCTTCGGCATTGGGTGAGGCGGAGAAAGAAATGAAGGAATACTTGGCAAAACTAAGACACAGCGCATTGGCTCAAAATGTGAAGAGACACATCGAAACCGAAGCAGCCCCATTCCATGAAGCAATATTCGGCGTAGAGGACGATGGGTGGACCAAGGTTACTTATCGGGATGAGAAAACTCATTTTCACAGGTGGATCAGTGCTGGATCTCCGTCAGAGGAACCAACTCGAGACGTTGATGTACTAGAACGGCAGCAGCCGGAAAAATTGAGCCGTCAAGAACGATCTTTACTCTGTGCAGAGTGGGCTTCAGAAGTGGCCGCCAGTTTAGAAGACGAGTTTATCTCTTTACACGATGATCATCACAATGCTAGACAGAAGCACGAAGCTGTCATACGCGAGGTAAGTTCATTTCACTTGTGGAATCAAGGCTATTGCCGACAGCTCAAATTTGGCTTTTGAACTTTGCAACTGACGCATTCTCTGGCATAGGTGGATCTGCGGGTGCTCCAAGAAGCTGACATTGTTGGCGTCACGACAACAGGACTTGCCAAGAATTTGGACATGCTTCGGAAACTTGACGCGAAAGTTCTAATCTGCGAGGAAGCAGGCGAGGTTCTTGAAAGCCATATTCTGACAGCATTGCTACCATCGGTGGAACACGCCATTCTAATCGGAGATCATCTCCAACTGCGACCTCAAGTTACGAATTACGATTTGTCTGTAGCAAATCCTCGTGGGGAGCAATACTCGCTAGATGTATCGCTCTTTGAGAGGCTTGTCCAACCAACTCGTCCCGCGGACCTCAAACTACCATTCGACATGCTCACGATACAGAGGAGAATGCATCCATCTATATCTAGTTTGATTAGAGAGACGATGTATAGCACACTCAAAGACGCCGGGAGAGTTAGAGATTATCCCGAGGTTACTGGAATGCGGAAGCGGCTGTTCTGGTTTGACCACGACAAGCAAGAAGCTCGATCGGACCCGAACCATCCCTCCAATACGTCTCGAACCAACGACTTTGAGGTTGAAATGGCTTGCGCTCTGGTATCTCATCTTGTACGCCAGGGAGTGTATGGTCGTGAAGATATCGCGGTCCTTACCCCTTACCTTGGCCAGTTATACAAACTGAGGAACAAGCTTCGCAACTTGTTTGAAGTCGCTATTGAGGATCGAGACCTCGAGGACCTGCATAAAGAAGGTCTCAATGTAGCCCCGCAGGTCTTTAAACAAAGCTTAGGAAATTGTGTACGACTTGCGACTGTTGACAATTTCCAAGGTGAAGAAGCGAAAATCGTCATTATTTCACTAGTGCGAAGCAACCAAGAGCGCCAATGCGGTTTCTTGAAGACCACAAACAGAATCAACGTTCTCCTTTCGCGAGCGAAACATGGAATGTACATCCTTGGAAATTCTAGTACCTATGGTACAGTTGAGATGTGGTCGAAAGTTGTTGATATGTTGAAGGAGAATGGAAATATTGGTACTAGGCTACCATTGCAGTGCCCAAGACACAAACATACTGCTATCGAAGTATCGGACCTTGACGATTTCGTCAGACTATCTCCAGAGGCAGGATGCAATGTTCAATGTTCACAGAAGCTCAACTGCGGTCATACTTGTCTAAGCAAATGCCATGCGACAACCCTACACAAGGCAGTTAAATGCCTAGAACCATGTCAACGACTGAAGGAGATATGTGGTCACGGTTGTCCCAGAACCTGTGGAGAGCCTTGCGAAGAGGAATGCTCAACCATACTCAAAGGACAGATGCTGCATCTGCCCTGTGGTCATTCATTGACCTCCCCTCAATGTTGGCAGACTCAGACTCCTTCCAAGGTTGAGTGCTATGAGCGTGTGACGAAAACTGTACCAGGCTGCAACCATAGTGTACAAGTTCCCTGTTGCGAAGACGTTATCAAGGAGTCCTTCATGTGCCAAACGCCATGTGGGCAGATTCTTTCATGTGGGCATGCCTGTGAAGCTTCATGCAAAGACTGCAGAACACGTGTGAATGGAGAAGTTTTCGCAGAAAAACATGAAGCCTGCACGTCAATTTGCGGCCGAAACTATAGCACTTGCAAACATACTTGTAATCAGAAATGTCACCCAGGCAAGAATTGCCCTCCTTGTGGAATGCCTTGTGAGGAACAATGTTCCCATTCAAAATGTCCAAAGACTTGCTCTGAGCCTTGTCCTCCATGCGAGATGGTCAAGTGTTCATCAACCTGCCCGCATAGCAAGTGTACTATGCCGTAAGTTCATCAAAAAAGAATAGCTTGCTTGGTATGTTGACACTGACTGTCAATAGATGCGCGGCCCCCTGCAACTGGATTCCGTGCTCAAAGCGCTGTGGCCAATTTCTATCTTGCGGTCATCAATGTAAGTTCTGATGGGTTTCCACAAACTGTCCCGATACTAATAACCATTGCATCTAGGTCCATCTGTTTGCGGAGAGATTTGCCCAGATCCAAAGTACTGCCAAGTCTGCGCATCTGATGACGTGAAGTCCACTGTGGTGGACATACTGGAGCTACGAGAATACCGTGAGATCAACTTGGATGAAGATCCTTGCATCTTCCCTCATTGTGGGCATATTATGATAATGTCGAGTATGGATAGCCAATTAGGCATGTCCAACCATTATTGGACCGCCAATGATGGTACGATCGTCGCTATCAAGACGTCTCCTAAGCCCCTTTCGGATAACGTCATCAAGGTCTGCCCACAGTGTCGAGGAAGCCTGCGAAACCTCTCACGATATGGGAGACTAGTCCGTCAGGCCCTGATGGATGAATCGACTAAAAGATTCATCAGTCGGTCTCATTACCGGTTAATGGAGTTCGAACGGAGACTTATTGATGAACAGGAACGATTTGAGTATTCTCAGAAGTCCAGCCAGATCCTCGAATTGATGCGGAGAGATGGTGAAATCAGGATCGAAGGGGGTCTTTGGGATGCGATTGCCGGAATGAATGACTGGATTAAAAATAGCCGATACGAATCTGTCTTTTGGCTTTGTATTGAAATTCTCGAATACCTAGGTGATATTCGACCCGAAGAACAACGGTACAAACGGGTATTCGATCTTGTTGAGCATGCCCGTCGGATCGGGGGAGTGGCTGGGAAATTCGAGTTGGACTCAGCAAAGATTCAAACTCGTGGCCAAATCCTAGCAATGATAATGCTTATCCGCTGCAACCTCGTAGCTATGACTGATTTCTTCCAATTGAGACGCGATGCGCAAAAATGTTCTGCGTTCACGTACATTAATCTGGAGAGACCAATCAGGAACTGCGAAATGGTAGTCATGGCAGCTCACGGAAAAAAGTATGCTCATCAAGAGGTAGAAGGCCGTATCTACTACGCCAAGATCGTTGCGATAGCTCGAGAACTCCACGAGCTAGACGGAGTTCCCGGTGGGGTGCTTGTACCAGACTCTATGGTGACTAGGGCCGAGCATCACATCTCCGAAGCAGAGGCCATTGTCCTCGAAAACCCACTGACAGCACATCTCCGAAAAGAACTCGATATCGCCAGGGGAATGCTTCACAAGCGTGTTTTCCACGAGAATGTGTCGGTGGAAGAGAAGCGTGCTATCTCGGAAGCGATGGCCAAAGAATTTACAGTAACAGATCACTGGTATACCTGTGCTCAGGGGCATCCGTTTACAGTGGCACTGCCGATGGAAGCAACGAAGTGTCCCGAGTGTGGCGCACCTGTTGAAGAACATGACCATGAGGTTGCGGCCGGGGTTGAGAGCGGTGAAACTACGGATGAACCAGGAAGTGAGGCTGATGCGTCGGACTGGGAGTACTCAGACGTCAGTTGCCCGGTAGGGTGAGCTACGTGAGTAGGTAATTTGCTTTGCTCTGGTTGCTCATGAAGAGCTGCTCAACTAATAGCCGTATTCTGGTATCATCTTGAGACAAAACCTGTCAAGAGTCAAGGCACTCCTAGTAACTAAAGAACCTAGATAGTTAATGATGATTGGTTCTGCTTCCTGCTTCTAACTTTGTGTCATTCTTTTGCTGACGATACTATGGGGTAAGTCGTGCTGAGCCACAGGTCGGAGCTCCGCAATAAAGCCACAAGCCACTGTATCTGTCGTTGGCTTCGGGGCATCGCTCCCTACGGTACCACCTAGTAGTGAGTTGACGGCGAGACCCGACTCACTGACTTATAGGTAGGGTTAGGCATATTGCTAATAGAGTTGCTGAACCCGATGCTAATGGATGTCAGTTACCGGCCATATAGATTAAATTGGCTGTCGAATTGACTGTTGTGTATTAATAGAACATAATCTCATAATACCTACAGACCGTGGTGCGTCCCACGAAAGATCTACGATCTATCTAAGCACCTCACCACCCCGACCAATAGTTCAGTAGTCCGATGTCATCGAGAAATATAGTTGAAGCTTGGAGTTTCTACAAGCGTTTCACAGCGTCTCTAGTATATTTTTACTCACTTCTCTTATCTTTCAACATGTCAGCGGTGAATTCGCTTGATGAGTGCATAAGGGGTAAGCTGTGATCGGCGATATTGTTGATTGAAAAATGACTCGCATGAAATCTACTCGACAATTCGCTTTTCAATTGTAAAACAATTCTTGGATTAGGAGTCGGATGATCCTACGTTATTTATCGTTCCTTCTCGATGGGACTTCCATCCGACAAGGCGGTTTATAGGAGCATGGAATCGGGAAAAATACCTATGATATGGGATTGTGTGAAAATTGCGGAATCCATGTCTTGATACAGCGGTTTTCAATGATCACCCGTCCTTGAAAGGAAGTCTAACATCCTATCTAAATTGGATGGAATAATAACCATGGAATCAATCAATCGACCATGTCTTCATCGATGCTTCCCTTCTCTCTAATCGCAATATTTTCTAGCTCTCTAGCCTCAATCTTTTCTAGATCCTTATCAATGCACTTGAATCCGATGCTCTTAAAGAACGGCGGGTAGAGGAATGGCCGTAGATCGAAGCGGTTGTCATCTGGAGAGTAGTCATTACTGCGTACGAAGTCAGCATAATCAACATTTGCGATTGATATCAATATGAGCTTGCGACTGAAAATCGTTACGTATGGCATATAGTATGTATAGCGAAATGGAATGATGGTTATATGTGAGAGTAGCGGTATCTGGTTATCCACGGCTTTAAAAAAGGGGCAGGGGGCAGGGGGGTCCTCACCAATGGAGAGCTGGTGTGAGCGTCGTCATCTTATGTCTGTTCTATAGGCTAATCAGCAAAGGAGTGCTCAATGTTCCATTAATCACAGCAGTTAGGTAACGATATAGACTTCCAAACAATCCATCAATGAACTTTGCGAAATTGAGGAAATTCAATTGTCAAACCTCCAGCAGAATGACTTCAACGTAGGAGTACTTACGATGGCATAATAGTGAAAGAAGCGCTGTGATAAGTCAGCATTGAATTGACTAGAGGATGGGTTATTGAGAGTCTCACCTTCACTTTCTCTGCGACCTGTTTCGGCGTGTACACCGGAGTCTTATCATCTCCAACTCTTGGCCGGTAAGGTCCCCATTCATGCACGAGGCGTTGGAACTAAACGTTAGAAGTTAACTATAGTCGCCCTCGTGCCTAGAAGGTGGCTAATTTGGTGATCTGCAAGCCCCAAAATCCACGCCCAACGGGGTTAGAGTAGTGATCAATAGAGCACTCACCATCTAGGATCGATTAGTTAGGTCCGTCGCAGATATTGGATTGGAAAACTTACTCCGTATGGTCCCAACTTATCTACCTTTCTCAAACGGCCGAATACTGTTAGTTCATCATAACTAGACAGTCCACGTCAGTAGGTATCCATATTATTCTCAGTGATGTATAAATAGACGCTCGATCCAATGCGACAGTAGAGGCTCGAGCTTAGTGTTGACTCACGTCATTCCCATATCGGCCTCATCAGATTGAACGCTAGTAGGAAGTTAGCTGCTGATAATGCAATGGCAGGATTCGCGGCTGTGCGAGGCGCAATGAAAAGCCACAGGTGGCAAGCGGCCGCTGCTTTTGCTTACTATGTCTCTGTGATAGGCTCCAACTACAAGGATAGGTCAGTCTTACACAAGGAACAGGCAAAGATATACTGGGCTTACCTCTGCAGTCGGTACTGCCGTCAAGAAATCATGAAGGCAAGGTAAGTTGAAGTTGACCTCTGCCCAAGCGATGAATCTCTAGTGCTCGAGTTAGAATACCTTGATAGCTAATCCACACTATACGACGAACCTTCAGATCGCTTTTATCGATCGACCCAATAGGGTTTATATCGGCTGACGAGCAATCGTACTATATTCCATGTAAGAATATGCCCTGAGCGCAAGGGCTCGCACTATCATACCTTTGTGAGGTAGCCCCGAAGTGATTCGCTATGGTGGTTAGTCGTGGTGTCGCAGAGGAGCACGATAAGCCGAGACTTACCCCACGTTGGCGCTTCCAAGCACTAGGAGAGAACCCCCACCAGGCCGTTTACGAGTTGAAGGAAGAATCTGGGCAAATTCGTATGCGGTAACCATGCGGGATCGCTTCATTTCCGTCAGTCAATAATTCATGCAATGTGAATTCCACGATAATGCAATTACTTACAGCTTGGATATTCTGAAGTGTCAGGTTTTCGGCAATAGACCCACCTTCTACCTTGAACTTGGGCTCGAAATTGAGGGTGTTGACTATGAGGTTGCGCTGGGCTATAATGATAACACGTCAGTGGTTGTAACTTTCAAGCAGTATAGAACACATACCATTGTATACCTCATCGATATCAAGGTTGACATCTGTAGGTATGGGTTAGCATTAGCTTATAGCATGCCTATCCGGAATATGTAAAATTTGAGACGTGATAGCAAGGAATGTCAGATGAGGTGATTCTTACGATAGGCACCAATCGCCTCTGCCAAGTCCCTAGCTCGTTGGCGCGTCTCTTTCGAGCTTTGCTTCGACATTCCCTAGATGAATTATTAAGTATTAAAATACACCAATTTCGTGAAAGAATTGAGACAATTGGGATTTACCATATACACGGTATGGAATATCTGGCCGCACAGTTCTTCTGGTGTTTCCGGAATCTTTTCGCTGAACTTGGCCAGGCGTTTCACGTCGGCAATCACCTGCTCATTGCCAGCTTTGATCGCCTCGATGACCATACGACACATGGAGAAAACGATGGTTGCGGTCTACCAAATTCTTAGCCAAAGATTCTGGGATGGAATCCGCTGTGAAGTCTTGAGTCATACCGCACAAGAATCAATGCCTAGATAAATGTCAGTATTGGTTTGTCTTGGGGAAAACTCTATACATACCACCCGATAGAGGCACCAAGTAGCCCGCTGCACCACATCTTCGGAGGTAATCCCAAAGATAGGCACCGGTACAAAGTGCTATTTCTTCTTCCGGCGAGTGGTATCGGGGCTGTATCTCTAGGGATGGGACACGATGCAGGTCGAGATCTCCTGCCTCTGAACTCAGACCAAAGCAGGCCCCAATGCGCTGATATACTGGCGCGTTCACAGCTTGCAGGCCGCGTGAAGGCGCGAACCGGTAAGCACGGACTTCTTCAAGATCAACAGTTGCAGTGACAACTTCTACATCTGTAAGGCCGAACTGGGAGCCCTGAGCTAGAAGCTTGCCATTGCATATGATCATCGCACAACCTACATTCAAGATCAGTTCAATCCAGCCATAGGTTTGAGCAAGTGGCCTGTACCATCATCTACAATTTGTTAGCACTTCTCTATCATCGATTCCTTGAATTAACTTACAGTAAAGCCGGTCTCCGTCACAGCCCCTATTGCATTCTTAGCATAACAATCCATTTATGCTAGATACCATAGAAATCATCTTGGAATTCGATACAACAAGTATAGACACAATCTAAAGAGCCACCAAGATGTCTACAATTCCCTTGAGGATAGAAGTAAAGACATACTGTTGGTTTGCATAAATGTAGATTCCTCCATTCTTCCTTGTTGCTATACACGTATTAGTTAACGTCTCGGATGGCTACGCGACCGTGCGGTACCTCTTACCCTCCGTAATGAGCTGCATACGAGTGTTCAGCTTGCGCAGTGTAAAGTGAGAGCCACTGGAATTCGTAATGACTTCAACCCCGTTTAGAGACATGTGGTTATGAGGCTAGGTTAACAATTAGCCAGTTCAGAATACGGGCTGTGGTTAGTTCTAAAGAACGCCCGAGATGCACAGGCACAAATACACAACGGTACAATCGCCGGGGGGAGTACTCACAGGATCAGGCGTAAACAGCTCCTCGCAAGTTTCACAACCGATTGTTGTGTCGTACTACGGCACATGGTAAGTTAGAGCTAAGACTAAAACGGCACAATACATACGGTACGGATCACTGCGTCGCCGATTCTGACTCTGGGACTACTGTGAAATCTCTCGAACATGCGTGGCAAATAATAATCCTCGCAATATTGAGGTCGAAGCCAGGGGGTAAAGTAACGCTGCTCGCGGCTTTATAACAGATCAGTTACACCTCTTAGAATACTGCTTACAATCTTGCCAACATGACATGTCTCATATACTTGGTTATATGATCACCAAGTAATTGGTCATAGGTGGTCCTCGGACATGCAGATGAGAACAAGGACTTACTAGTTTCCATCGCCTGCTAGGTAGAGTTTGGGACGAATCAATAGAATCTCGCCATCCAGACAGATCTAAAAGCGCTTAGCATGATATACACGTAATCTACCCTTTCATTATGCGGCAGCTAGGGGGAAAAAGTGGATGAATGCCTACAACACGACAGTTATATCGGACGTTTCTGTGGAGGATTGGCATGCCAATATCTAAAAGGATACCATAGCATGACTCATCTTCGAGAATAGTCGCGAGGCATTGTAAACAGTGCAAGTAGAGGTCCTGTTCAAGGAGGTGATCGAGCTTTGAGAGAAGTCAGCCACTATCCGGTAGGTAGATACGTCACGCTTGACTGGGTATGTGTGAATCCAGTATTATGAGATGGGGTGAACTGAACATACACATCCGTAACCACATATCTCCAGCTATATTGATGAGAATCAGCAGTTGACTATGAGATGAGATAATGTGAGATTGCCAGGCCCGTCGTAGAAGCCGAGGACTCCGTTTGGTCTACAAGGAAAGTTGGACTCCTGAGACGGGCCTGAGAGACGGAAATAATAATCGAATGTTACCTCAGGTCCAACACGAAGTCTTGGAGAGGTGTTAGCATGTTGATGTTCATATCGAGAGAGGAAGGGCATATAGAGGCTTCGTGCACATGCCTTGCTCCGGCTTCTTTTGCCTTCTGGATGCTTTCGATGATGCGTTTCGTGTTGCCCTCAAAATCGAGGGCCCACTGATTGAGGTTGCAAGTTGCGACCGTGATTAGGTGACCCATTGTTGCATCTGAGATCAAGCAGGATGAATATAGTAAAGGAAGACGATGGAAATTAGAAAGCAGACGTTCTACGAGCAATATAAAGTAAAGCCATCTAATTACGTCAATGTTGTGTGACTTGGATAGGCATCAGCTACAAGTGCAACTCAACATGAAGTTCGTTTGTACCTGCAATTTGGATGGTGGGGGACATCGGCATCGGAGATAGTTCGGTCACTTCCGATTGCCTATGTAGTAGCAGTCTACCTAGCATTACATAATAAGGTACCTAGGTTACATAATATGGAATGTGACGGGAATGGAAATCACGGGATAATTAGAGCTATTTTCTCCGGCAGTGGGGCCATCGATCTTCAATCGTTCTTCTACTTACCTAGCTGCCTAGGTACCTTTGTTCTTTTCTTGTTTTTCCTCTTCAATATGTACGCGCTGATGCTGAATTATTGAAAGAAAACCTGAAGAGACAAAACGAGACAAAACGAGGCGAAAGAGTTTAAATTCTTTTCTCTGGATCTAAATCCATCCGATACTACTCTAGGTAGGTATGCAAGAGATGCATGCAATTGCCAATCAAGTATAGTCTCGTCCGACTCTTCAGTGTTTGGTGGCCGCAGGTGGTTAAGCGGAGGAGCTCGTCATTGGCTCAGACGTCTCATTCCCGCCAACCTGCAAAACACCCCCACTGCCAATAATATGCAAGCGCGCGGTCTCTATCAGCAAGTTCCCGAAACAAAATGAACCGACTTGAATTACCCTTGAAGCGCTTAACCAACCCTTCTCCGAGCCCAATCTACACTTGATACCGCAGCCAGCTGGCTGTTCTCCTAAGTCAAGCTCAAACCAAGCGACCGGAGCAGCCCGGTCCAATGCAATCTAATTGGGCGATATGTCCCGAACGGTCTGGCCCTCTCGATAGGCCTCAATTTTATGTTACGAGGCCATCTTGGCCGAAACTACAGCAAAACCCGGTCCCTTAACGTCATGGGCCAACGCTGAAAATGGCCAGACGGACACCAGTACCTTGCTCAAAGTTTTGTACAAGATGAGAGCGTCCCCCAGCTTTTACGGCGAAGATCTTCAAGGCAGGTGATCATTCTTCTAGGCATCTCACGTCGTCTCGTGAACGTGCGGCTCTTTTTCTTCCACGTTGATTTTCTTTGTCTGTCTATCATTTCACCAATTATAGCTACTCTCTTGTCTATCATCTATTGTGTCTATGTGCCCAAACCCTTGTTCTTCTGAAGGGTATCTAGCGCTTCTTTGAGATTTCTTCACTCTTTATCATTTCGTCCGAGGAATATGAATCGGTGTCGATCCATGCCTGCGACATCTTGATCTGCCTGCGTCACTTTTTGCTTTTCTTTCCTTTCCTTTTCGGATAGACTTTCTTTTCATTTCCATTCGAAAAAGTCAACATATTCCAGATGCTCATCCTAGTTCTATTCTCACATCTCCTTTTATTCTCCGAGGCCTCAGCGGCAGGTCCGCTGAGGCGAGGAGAGAGGTATGTTCTCGAAGAAGTAGAGCGGCTCGATGACGGCCGACTAATACGTTATAGATTAAGATGGAGAGATGCGGCAGGGGCGTCGAATGTATATAAGTTTGCGAATACATCTACGATAGCCTCCGCATCGACGGCATCTTTGACAGACGACACCTCTTCGACATCAACAGCCGACGCAATATCAACACTATCTTCAGCTCATCACTTAAGTTCATTTTCAATTACAGACGCTCTTTCATCATCTACCACAGTCGCTTCAAGTACCAGCGCCCCATCCACCTCGGCTGGATCGACTTCTTCTACTTCGATATCCCGATCATTCACCCTAATTGAGAGTAATACTATTCCTACCTTTAGTATCCTTCCATCTACCACGGTGCTAGTTGGTTCACCTCCCGCTACAAATACAACTATCCCGAACCCTACCACAAGTGCTGCATCATCCAGCTCAACAGAAAATCAACCCGCGGACTCTACCAGCTTGTCTATGACGACGTCTTTGGCTCTTCCAATTGCACCGTCATCCTCAACCACTTCAGCTCCTGAGTCCCAGCCTGCTACCGGGCAAAGCGAGACTAGCCAACAAGCACCAGGCAGTTTCGTGACAACTTCTAGGTCTGCCACAACCACAGAGTCGAGTGTTGGAGGTACGGATGAATCGACATCGACCAGCTCTTCTGCCTCGGTTGTCGCCACATCCACGTCATCAACCCATGCCTCATTCACCTCTGTGGTGAAGTCGTCTTACACATCTCACTCAGTGTCAGCAACAGGCTCATTGAATGACGAGATCCCCACCATTATCAGTTCCATCCCGGCTTCAACGACAACAGTGTCCCCCGAGGTGCTTGCTAGCAATCTAGCTGACGCGAAACATTACAATGAAGTTTTCGCTGGACTAACTGATCAATCTGCATGCTCTGCAGGCCAAGTTGCTTGTGTCAATGGGAACATCGGTCGGTGTTCTAATGCTGGAACCTTCGAGATTATCCCTTGCGCCGACAATCTGACCTGCTACGCCCTGCCGATGACCACAGTTACAGGCGTTCAGATCGGCTGCTGGGATGAGGCCGCCGTTGGTAAGGCCCTGGGTGGCGATGCACCTCCCGTAGCAAGTTCGTCCACATCTGTCGGGTCCCTAATCACGGTGACGATTACACCGACATTTACTGAAACGGCCCAAACTACCATGACGGTCAGCCCATCTACACAAACGTCTTCGACAGCTGTCATTTCGACCTCTTCAACATCTTCGACATCTTCGACAGCTGCTACTTCAACGTCTAGCCAGTCTCCTAAGGAGACAGTAACAGTCACAGATTATATACCCACTACCTTTAGCACCGTAACCAAATCCTCGAGCTCCACTCCCCAGATAATTACGCAAACCGTCACTGTAACCCCATCTACTATTGAAACAGAACCGCCTACTAGTACGTCCTCGCAAATCCTGCCTACGTCTACCGACTCAGGCCTCCATGTTATTCCAATCGAGTCAGATAGTCCGGACGATGAGGCGGGCGGCCTAGGAGATATTGTACCAATCTTCTCGCACACCAAACACTTTGGCTTTTCTACCGCAGAGACTAGGGTTCCAGCCACAGTCACTGTGACACAGATGCAGACAGTGACGGAGACCACAACTGCCACGGATACCGTCACGACAACCGCTACTGTGGCAAGCTAAATAGGAGATGGGATATGAGCATTGAACTTTACGAGATACATAATTCATTTATTAGAATGCATTTAGCGGGGAGTCTTGGGTTATGGTGGATATTGTGTTGCTATACGGTCTGTTGATAGGTTGGAAAAAATATATTATACCCTTCATACTATATATGTTCAAATTTAGGACGCTTTTAATTCCATACACATATTCAGTACCCATCTTTTGGTTCGTGACATTGCTGCGCTCGTCGCTTGAAGGCCGCAAGTGTGTAGAAAATATCTCCCATGCCCGATGTCAGTCGCTTATATGTAAAACCGTATATGAGAGGAAGAAGCGGGGTCAGCGGACGTATATAGGAGGGAAGATGGTGTAATACTACTTAATACGAATTACGATTACTCCTATAGGAAGGTGTCAATATATCACTTGTATACCTACCTATATCTCACAGAAATTCGAATATTTCGTCTCCATTGTATGTTTTTCTACGCATTCGCAAAGCCAAGGGGTGAGAATCAGTAGTCAATTTGTCGATATGGTATCCCGTCCCCTTGTGAGCAGGGCCTCATTCAAGCACTGCAGCGTCAATACCTCGTCTTCAAGTGATGACGTGGACGAAGACAAGAGACTATCGGAAAAGTTCGCGGTGCATAGGCGTCTAGTCCCCCTGGTCTCGCAGAACCAAGATGCCATATTTCTCAACGCCGCATCAGCGCCACCGTCAAACTTAATCGTCCATGAGGCAATCACACGATACTCGGCAGAGGCTATCTACGAAGCATACCCATACACGAAATGGCGACAAACACGGGAAGAAGCACGGCGACTAATCGCACG
Source organism: Hypoxylon sp. PDH2405 (assembly GCA_023628415.1). Classification (NCBI taxonomy): domain Eukaryota; kingdom Fungi; phylum Ascomycota; class Sordariomycetes; order Xylariales; family Hypoxylaceae; genus Hypoxylon; species Hypoxylon sp. PDH2405. Next base: position 554,118 of record JAMAKT010000009.1, on the reverse strand, counting down.
CTGCATCAACGCGGAAGCCCCCGAAACCATCGCTTTCACGCGGGACACGACCGAGGGGCTCGGCGGCTTTATCCGCGCCATGTCGTTCCAACCCGGCGACAACGTCGTCGTCATCGACACCGAGCACCCTAACCAAGTATACGGATGGCTCGCGCTCCGATCCGCCGGACTCGAGGTCAGACAAGTTCCCACAATCCCGGAATTTGAAAAGACCGGCGAAATTACCGCTATTGATGCTGAGACCCTGCGTCCGTACGTCGATGCGCGTACTCGCGCGATCGGCATTAGCTCCATCTCCTTCGACAGCGGCCAGCTCAACGACGTCGCCGGCATCTGCAACGCCTTTCGCCCGCGGGGAATCCACGTCCTCGCTGACGTCTCGCAGCACGTGGGTATCGCGCGTCTCGATGTTCAGGCGCTCGGCGTGTCCGCCGCCGCGTTCAGTCTGCACAAGGGTCTTAATTGCCCCACGGGGATCGGCGCGCTGTATATCTCTCCTCTAGCATTTGCGCAGCTGCGGGATCCGACGCCGCCGATTGTGAATATGGCCGCTGTGCGCAATATGCGCGAGGATCTGGTTGTGGATGCGGGGAGGGAGGTTGAGTTTTACCCCGATGCGAGACGCTTCGAGCATCAGAATATGAGTCTGGTGGGTGTTGCGGCCGCGGAGGCGTTTACGAGGTTCTATTTGGAGGTTTTGGGACCTGCGGATGTGGAAGCGTTTTTGTATTATTTGACGGGGGTGCTGAGGAAGGAGTGTGAGAGACTTGGGATTAGGGTTCTGGGTCCGAGGGAGAGGAGTAGGCGGGCGCCGCATATTTGTGTGTTGAATTTGGATCCGGAGGTGTGGGGGGCGCATTTAAGGGGGTTGGGGGGAGTGCAGTTTACAGTTAATCGTTTGGGTATTCGTGTTTCGGTTGGGTTCTTTAACTCGGTGGATGATGTGAGGAGGTTTGTGAGAGTGCTGGAGTCAGGGGTAGCGAAAGGGTTGCGTGTGTAATGATAGAGGGATCTCTGTACACATGGAACTCCCTCAATAGATGACATATTCGTGAGCTATACTTGTCACACTCAAAGTTCTAAATCAAGAATCTTGTAAGAGTACCATAGTCTTTCTACGTACCTCCTTACCACCCATACCAGCGTTGGATCCTGATGAATTTTGAACGTTCCCAGTCGTCAAGATTTGCATAATAATCTGTACATACCTCCTCCCTTCTAGCGCATTCCGGTTCTTGTGCATTAATGAAGAGCCCACAATGAGAAAAAGCTTTCAATCTAACGTTCCCAGTATCGCCAACACCACCAACTAGCTGATTCAGACATTCGTCATCATTCTCTTGAAGGGCTTTCAAGAGAATTTGCATATCAAAGCGCGGTGATAGCCAACAATCTCCTTCATTAAGACGACGATACGTCAACAGCTCGGCCTGTATGGCTGCCCAAATCACACCCAACTGTCGATTCCCACAATGTACTAAATCTACTCCATTTTCATACTCATCTTCGTGGATTCGATGTGAGCAAGCATTAGTATCATTGTCTTCAGAATCTTCATTGGCATAGGTCTCGTCATCAGAAACAGCGCAAATGGAAACTCGACCGGGGAATGTTTCCGCGTCTTGAATATCTTTCGTCTCACGATGACGTATATCTTGTTGTAGAATGGCGATCAAAACCTGCCATCCCAATTCAACGTCGCTAGTCCATGGATGCGTTTTCCCTGAAAGTAGTGCTAATGCCAGCTCTACCGGATTCATGCATGAATGTTGACAATCATCGGTTATATCTTGTCCCAACAACACAGGAATGGAAATCTCGGCAGCAACGCATGGGTCGGCGCGGACGGTCAATAGACAGACGAGACAGCATATCATCCCAAATAAATTCTCACCGGGCATACCATTGCTGGCCAGGTTGAATGCTACCAAAACTAGGGCGTGGAGAGGCCCAAGTTTGAGCTCCAGCCCACAACAGCCACAGCGCCTGACGAACAATCCACTCGCTGTGTTGATATTTGGTCGTTGGGATAAAAGAAAGATTGCAGATATAGAATGACATACTGCTTGAATAGACGTATGGCAGAACATGTGTTTCCATTGGGGTGGAATCGTCAGGTTCCCCGAGGCAAAGAGAAGTCGGATACAAGACGAATCCGCATCCCACCTTCCACAAGGATCTACGTGTCCAGGATATCGAGTTCGGTCAGAAAATGCCTCTTTTAAAGCCTGAAGCGAGACTGTGCTGTGCGATCGCATTATCGTGACGAAGAGCGTGTCCAACACGGTATGACCAGAGTTGTCAACGTAGTTGACACCAATTGAACTTGAGTCCTTTAAATGGCCTGCTAATAAGTCCATAACCAGGCAGCAGGTTTTCGCGCCGTCCAAAAACGTTGCCGCCAGATGAAATGGATAGATTGATAATATGGCTTTAGGGAGTTTACCGTAATACTTAGAGATGATCTCGGTAATGATGTCTAGGTTACGCGACATGATAGCGAAACCGAAAGCCTCTGCCTGCATTTCATCTGGTGACTTTTCTATTGCGTTCTCAATCGAATTGGCGGCTAGAGGTAGATCCTCTGGCTGAACTGCGGTGAAGAGATTCTGCTGAAGCCCCCGAGTAAGAGTGGTTGCGAGATCTTGATGAAGCTGGTTGTCTGTCCAAGTGGGCCATGTAGATTCGTCATCAACGTCATATCGTTCCTCGGATTCATCAGATTGATCCGAAGGAGGGGATGGAATTTCCACATAATCGGGCTCGGAATAGTGTATGCTCCAGCTGCAAAGTTGCGTGGGACTATTGGAAGCAGGAATGGTTGCTTGTGGCGAGAGGGAGCTAGAGTGATTTTCATTATCGATACTATGATCTGGCGTAGACGTAACAAGCTTTCCAGAAAAAGACTTGAAGTTGATCAAGGACAAGCTCCAAGTTTTCGGGCCCCGACCCCAGTATTTGGCAGTCATGAAGGAGTATATCCAGAAGTCATGGAGCCATGTTGCGGTGGACCTGTATTGTATTGTGTCAGAGCCTTAGTAGCGCGCAATATTTGAAAGGTATCATACTTTTTTTCATCTCTACCCATTTGTTCCATCAATTCCTGCTCCCTGCCCTCTAAGAAGAGTCTTGCTCGGTCCAATAACACCTTTCTTTGAACCAGCTGCATGGTCGGGGACATGGCATTGTGAGATGTTGAAGGGGACGCAGCCTCCTGTGGATTATTCACTCTCAGGTAAGATGGAGTATCAGGACCGACACTAGCTGGCGAAGAGTGATCATATCCCCCAAGGTTGCGAACTAACGCAGCGTATGGAAGATCGTATCGAAGGAACCTAGAGCAGCGATTAGTTGAGAAATATCTATTGTAAACCACGTAGTGCACGATCGACTTACAATCCGGGGATCCAAGTGAGTGGTGCGCTTTGCCTGATACTCTGACTAATGTGCCGTTTGAGCTGTTTTTTGTCTACGGCTTTTCCAAAGCCTCCTTGTTCAAGAATAACGTTGGATGTGCTCGTCCCCTCGTGCAGACGGCGTTTTCCAAGCGCACTAATGACAGCGCCTTTCTCTTCAGTAGTAGTTCTCTTCTTGGTACCCCATTTCTTGAAATGGTATCTATATTGGTGGACTCTGATTAATGAAAAGATTATTAGTAATGGGTAGGAATGGCATGATGGGTGTAAGACACTGACTGGGCATCGAAGCTGTATTCATCCTTCATTCGCTTTGCAAGTTGTGCGATCTTATTGTTCTCTTCCATGTAGATGTGGATGATAGTGGACTTAAGGGGTTCCCATCTCTGCTCATATGGAATGTCAAGGAACTTTTGCACAGAGCCTTCAGCAGTTGAGGCTACCGGAAGGTCCATTGCGGCTTGATATCTGCGACTCTTGTCAATGCATCAAAGTATGAAGAAAGGAAAATTGGAATTTTTGGGGTGGTCAGGAGGTGAACTAGGCAAATCTCAAGGTAGGCGGCCCGGAGACTTGGCGCATCGAATCCTTACCGCTTGTCCCAAATTTAAGCCCAATCGGGGGCCAAAAAGGGGGAAAGACCACTTAGAGGGACTTGAGGAGAGCCTCGAGTCTGCAACAAATGGAGAGTGCCCAATAATATCGTTCTACCATGTAGGATTATGTTGCACAACATGCGGAGTCGTAATCACTGTCAATTTTCATTTTGGCATTTGAATAATGTTTATCTTCGGTGACCACGTTACCAAGTGTACCTTTATCCGAACAAAAGAAGACCATCCAATTACAAGACAAGCATCGCTCCACTAGCCTCAGGCTGTTGAGTGTCATACAGGACCTATACTTAGAGCAAAAAGAGAACAACAAATCATGGCTCAAGACAAAAGAAGAACAACCAATAAACTGAAAAGCTGTCATTACCTATGCGGTATTATGTATTAGTTCCTGACAGGATGATCGAAAACAAGTAGAGGCAGACTATTGTGTCCATGACCGGTCGCCAACGTATAGGTAGTGACACTGCCGAAGGGTCATGTCCACTCGCCCCAGGATAACGGCCTAGGAGAGTAGCAGAATAGTCCAGGTATTCTATGATAAATACATGACCGTCTTTATTTTTCTCTTCTCCGTCTCTTTCTCTCTCCCTCTCAGTCTGTAGAAGCCACTGGAGTAACTCCCTACCATTCTCTTGATCAATATACTGGGAAATCTTAAGTGTCTACGAGACGCCTGTCCGTTTCTGCATCGTTTTCACATCATTTTCACACCTTTATCATCCAGGACTCTTTACCAATCACCACTTCACTTCTCTCTGCCTTACCCCATCATCCTGCTCTAGGGTTAACCTATCTTGGTCCGAGTTTGGGTTATCATACGACTTAGTTGCGTCAAGATGCCTCAAAACTCGTCCACCGGAGGCAAGACTAAGTCGTAAGTCCAGCCACTTATGAATAGCTAAATGATGGGGTACTCTACTTAACAAAGACTTATACTAATGCCTTTGTGACAATGGCCAAAGACATGGCAAGTCAGGCAGGAGTAACGATAGCACAAAGACACACCGTGGCTCACCCGTGCCACAACCTCCCGACGTCTCTGACCCCAGCGGCGGCTCTGCTAAAACTCATGTCGACGACTACAGCCCTGACCAAGATCTAATTGGTTTCGGGTCTCAGTTCGATGGCAAATAGCCCGATACCAACATGATACAACACGTCATGATCCCAATGCCGCCCACTGCCGTGATCCAAGACAACAAGTCCTAAACCTTGTGACCACACATGGGTAGCTGTTGGCTTATAGAGACTTCAATCGGGAACCAATAATACACACGGAACGTTACAACGCATCGCAATGGTGCATGATAAGGCTGTGGGTAGAGACTTTGTTGGGGTGTTATGGAATGTTGAGAATATTTGCTAATGAGCATTCATTATTTTGACTAGCAAGTATTTACAGATGAATGTATGCTACCTTTATGGATGTAATGGCTTACCAATATACTTACTTGATTATACATTATAGTCATGGCGTTTTAGTAGTATTACAACATTGAAGCTTGGCTTATACATATGCACTGTAGCATAGTAGCACAGATAAGTACTGAATTCTCATGCATCCTACTATGGTGCTCCTGTTAGGAACCTGGTCAACTAGAGGTTCGACCTGTGGGGGCCTGAGTTTCGGAGGCTTGGATCTGTTGGGATAGAGACGGCATAGATAAACAAGTCATTGCTTGTATGTGTACTGCGGCGTTTAGTAGATATGTGTAGGTTTAGGTCTCCGCGCACCAATAACATTATCATCAGCCTCCTGCAAGGCTTGCATTGTGACAGATCGCACGTGCCCGTCTCCATACAATAAGGGCTTCTCCTTCATTATAACTCCAAATTATGCATAAGCAAAAAAGGCTTCAAAAATAATGATCCGATAAAGATTACGGTCACAACTAATGCATCGGGTAATACCCCCGGCTGACGCAAAGGGTTGCCCTTTAGCAGTATATTTTAGTGTCAGCCTTATGGAAGTATGCCTGATGCATGCCATCTAGTACGAACTACATGCTCTGCAGTAGTCCCTGATATGTTGCTTCGAATGCGGGAGAATCCGGGACATACATCCTGCAACCAGGCTCTTGGGTTCTGAGAACCGGAGAACTCTTGTTCTGGAGCGAGAAAGAGAGCGTCAGCAGTATCTTAGGAGGCTAAGAAGCGGCTCCCATGAGAAACTATACACAACCTTGGAAACTTCAAATAGGGTGCGCTATCTCTATTGCCTTCAAGAAATCTGCTTCTCACCCTGGAATTATTGTTGCATTCGTGGCGTTCCAATTCTTTTAGATTCATAAGGACTATCATACTGGGCTCACCCTTCATTGGATGTGATTTCTATGTATAAAACGCCGACTAATGAACACCTGGTTGGCCGGTGAGAATGTTGTGCCACAGTCACAAAGATATAAGTGCCGTGTACAGCGGCATAAGCGAGACTAAGATAGGAGCGACAAGCGATAACCTAATTGTGCCAATAAAAATAGAGCCCAAATCCGTTAATCATTCCATGCACTAGGCCACTGCAAGTTGTGCGTGGCCGGTCTTGTCTTATAGGATCGGGGATTTGGCATGAATTAGATACATCACATCAAGAAGGTGAGTCATATTTGTCCACTGAGGGCTTATACTAGGAGTTCCGAGTAGCTTTAAGTCGACGATGAAAACTACCAGGGGTTGATCTATAAATTTCTGTAGATATCATAGAGCGTAGGACTTCATTAAGTTCGGTTGCTCCCGGTTGAGGATTTACCCCTACATCCGATGTAAAATGAATTCCACGTCTGCTGGCTATGGCCTAAGATGCTAATATCAATGTGCTGTAAGCAATATATTTCATTAGCTTCGTTATAGTCCCTCTATACCCACAGGTCTACGTCTCATCTTCGGCGCCGGAATCTACCTTGAGCCTTGGCACCCTTTGCCCCGTTATTTCTCAGCTTTAGCCTCTTGAAGTTTGCGTGAGCCAGTTCGTTGACCTTCCTCGCCGCCTTCTTGATCTTGCCCTCCTTCTGATCTGTCTTCTTGGGTTTCCTACCCCGGCCCTTCTTGTTGGACTCCTCGTCTTCTTCCTGTAAGGGGTCGAAGTCCAAGTCTTCCAATTCTAAGTCCTCGACGTCTTGTCTCGTAGCCTCGACCTGTGTCTCAAGTACGACATTATCCTCTCCCTCAGCCCCTACCTCAGCCTCAGCCTCAGAATCAGACCCAGAACGTTCCTCCGTGGGCTGCTGTGGTCGCTTGCTCCTGGTCGGCTTAATGTTGACCCGTCGCGTGGTGCGCTTCTGTCCCTTCTTCTTGTAGACTCTCAGCGGCTGTCCATCACGGCCCACCTGCTCTTCCGGCGCACTATCATAGAGACCCTCATCGTCAAATCCGCCGAGAAGCTGCTGCGCCTGGCTATCAGGCTCAAGGATGGTGTCCTCTGGCTTCGCGGGCTTCTTGGCGTTCGACGGCTCCGCGCCATTCTCCATCTCGCGCAAGGCTTCCTCATCATCGTCGAGTGCCTCCTCTTCCAACTTCCGCAGACTAGCTACCGCGCTACTCAAACTGCGTCCTAGGGGCTTGCGCGGTAGGCGAAGGGGAGGCGATATATAATCGCCATTCTCATCTACAGTTGCGAGCGGGGCCCTCCGGAGGAAGGACGGGGTGGAGAATTGGAACTTGCTAACCGAAGTCGGTGTTCTGCCCAGAGCAGTGTTGCTATCCCGTCGCTTCGAAGGTGTCGTGAAGAGCATCCCACGCTTCGTCGTAGACGTCGGGGTCCGGCCTAGCTTGAGGAGATCACCGTAGTCTCCCTTGCTAGTACTCTTGCTAGGAGTGGCCTGGACCTTTTGATTCTGTGCGGGCGTGTTCTCATCGTTCTCTTCGAGAAGATCGAATATGCCCAGGATCCGTCCATCTCTCTGAGGGGTAGGTCCAATTGAGGTAGGTACAGCAGGACTGAAGAGCTTCCGGGTAGAGGGCGTCGCGAATAACTCGGGATCTATGATTCGCTCTCGTATACTCGAAGGAGTCTCGACATGCTTCGTTTTTTTCGATGGTGTTTGTGTAAGAATCTCTTCCGGCATACGCTTCAGGGGCTTTGACGACTCCTTGGCCTTGGGATTTGGAGGGGGGATCTTTCCTGCAAGAATATCTCTAACTTGATTATATTTTTTATATTTATTGGCTGAATGATAAATTGGTTAGCCTTTCTATCGACGCAATTGACCATGCGGGTTGGTCTTTACCTATATCTGGGTTCTGCTTGATGTCTTCACGGCGTGGCTTTGTACCACCATGCTGACTCGCCCAGTCCGCTTCAAAGCGCTTGAGATCGGCTCGTAATTGTTTAGACTGTTCCTCATATTTCTTCCGTTCACTATCGTCCATTTTAATATTGATATTTTACGTATAAGCGCAAACGTCAGTTATTTTTCAAAAATAATTGCTGGACGTGAAGTTGAGGATTGGATGGTATGAGGCGAGGTACTTTTGAGCCGCAGACGCGAGGTTGAATTGGTTTAATGGGTACGCGACGCGACACGAATTGGCAGTTTGGCGGATCTTGGGATTTGTCCGCGACTCAGAGTATGGTGGGCCCATGGTGGGCCATTCCACGGAAACCGCCAACCCGCCAAAACCTTGAAAATTGATGACATAATCAAATTGCATCTAAGTGCCTTTATTTTTCGAATTATAATAACTTTATGAATATAAATATTACGAATGTGCAACCTCCGTTATTATATACTTAATATTACGGCTTAAAAAGATAACTTTCGAAATTAAAGTTAAACCGAAATTATATAACTTAATTTATAAATTAAAAGTTTTATATTATAAATTAAAAAATTAAGGATTTATAAAATTATATAGCAAAATTATAAATCCATAAATTTAAAATAATAATTTAAAAAAAAAGAATAAATATAAAGAGAATAAATTTCCTTATATATTTAATTATTTATTTTTTAAGTTATTAATTTAAACGTTTATTTTTTTTTAAATAAGAAATACTTTAAAATCTTTTTTATAATTAAAAATTATCTTTAATTAATCCTTAAATATTATTACCTTATAAAATTAAAAACCTTAAAGTATATATTAATTTATAAGAGTTATTAATTAAAAGTAATAAATAAAATTATAACATTTTAATAATTTCTTTAATTAATATTAAGCATTAATTAAAAAAAAACTTATTTGCGAATAATTTTTAAAAGAATATTCCTTAAATTAAAAAAGTAATAATAAGCTTTAATTATATTATAACTATTATTAATAACGTTATTATAAGGAATAAAATTTTAAATATTTCTTTATATAAAAAAACTAATATAAGAAATTATTATAGTAATATTTAAAGTTATTAAATCCTTAAGTATACCCTTATTAATTATTACCTTTAAGGAAAAATAAATAATTATTTTAAAGGAAATAAAAGAAAAAAGTAATGAAAAGGAAAAAGGCAATAATAGTAAAGAAAGTAAAGAAAAATTAATACTTTAACCTTTAAAATCTTTAGTATTTTAATCTTAACCTTTAAAGCCTTTAATATAATATTCTTTAAAGTTATTTAAAGTATTAAAACCTTTAGGAAATTTAAACTTAAATTTAAATAGTAATAGTAATATAAGTATATTAAAGGTTAAAAAATTTAAATTAACTTTCTTTAAAAAATATAACGAAAAGGAAAATTTTAATAATTTTTTAATTTAAGTTAAAATATATCTTTAATTTTATTAAAGCTTAATAATAATAAAATATTAAAAAGTATTAATTATATTTTAATTATTAAATAGGTTAATGCTTAATTAATTTTCCTTAATTTTTAAGGATTAAGTTAAAAATAATAATAATGTTAAAAAAAAAATTAAATATATCTTTAAGGAGTTTTTAAACTTTAAAAAAAAACTTAAGCTTATATTTAAAGACCTTATCCAATAATAAAAAGCTAAAACTAAATTATATTATCTTCGATAAAATAAGTTCGTGTTAAATTATATTATTAAGTTTAAAAAATTAATTATTTAATTTAAGCTATTAATTAAAAATCTCTTTTATTTATTTTATTAAAGATTAAAAGAGTATATTAAAAATAAGTTTTATAGTAATAATTTATATAAGTAAAAAAATCTTAAATAATTTAATGCTTTTGTTAAAAAAGTTATTACCATTAATAATAAAAACTTTAAATGATATTTTAAAAAATGAAAAACTTTATTATAAAAAATTAAAAGGTATTAATTTAATAAAAACGAACAAATTAACTTAAAAAAATTATAGAAAGGTATTAAAATTAAATTTAATTTAATCAAACTTAATAAATTTTAAACTTAAAGAAAGAAATTTTAAAATAAATTTAAAATTAAATATTATAATTACGAAAAGATGGGATATTATAAGAATAAATATTAAAGTAAAAAACTTAAAGTATATAAAGAAGAAATATCTTAAGGTAAAAAGGTATTAAAAGCCATTATAAATGAAAAGGAAATTAGTAATATATTTATTATTATAATTAATTAAGTAATTTAAGAAGAGGATTTAAAAGTTAATAAGTATAAAGTTTATTAAGGAGTTAAACTTCACGCTTATTAGTTTTATTTAAAATATTTTAAATTATTACTTATTATTATGAATGATTATAAATATTATAAGATTAATTTAATAATATGCTTAAGCCATTAAGTTAAATATTTTAAAGAATTAACCTTAAGTAAAATTAAAGCCTTAATTAAAGTAATATATAAAGTAAAATATTAGAAGTATTATAAGAATTCTAACTATAAGAAATATTATTAAGAAAAATATAATGATTTATATTAGATTTTTTATTAAGATAATTTATATTTTATATATTAAAACTTAAAGAATAATTAATATTATTATTCTTATGGAAATTTTAATAATAAGCTTTTAGAATTTAAAAAGTATTTATGTAATTATAATTTATAAAAGGGATATTTATAAGTATGCTTTTAACATTTATAATTTAATATTAATTAAAAAGCTATTATATAAGGATATATATGTTATATTAATATATTTTATAACCTTTATAATATATTAGTTATAAAAGTAAGTAAAAAAAAGGTTAAATAATAATTATAAGTAATATATTATATGTTTAGTTAATTATAAAAGAGGTAGTTATATAGCTTAAAGTTATTTAATATTAAAATTAATTCAAAATTAAAGTATGTAAAAACGGTTATTAAAATATTTTAATAATTTTGAAATTAATACTGATAAAGTTAAAAATACCTTAAATTTCCTTAATATTATATTATTTATTTCTTAATATTAGAATTATTTAATGTATTAAATTTAAAAAAATGGGAGTAATATTTTATAATACGTTAAAAACTTTTATATTTAACTTATATTAACTTTAAGTTATAATTAATTATTAATGAATTTTAAAATGAAATTAATAATTAATTAAATAAATATATTATAAGAAAGTATTTCTTAAATATAAGTTATTATATAAAAGATTGATAAGATTATTGTAATGATAAATGTTGGGAATATATTATTAAAAAGGTTAAAATATAAAGATTTAATTTTTTAAAATTAAAATGATAGATATCTTTTAAGGAATATTTTAATAATGGGAATTATTGGTAAAAATTAAAAAATGGTTAAGGCTTTTATTATTAAAGTATTGAGAAGTTAAGAAAGGAAAGTTTTTATTTAAAGTAAAGGTTAACTTTAAAGAAAAGAAATAAATTATAATTTAAGTTAAATATAAAAGTATAAAATATTAAGCCTTAATAGATTTAAAAATAAAATTAAGTTATATATTAGTAAAAATAGTTAAAAGGAATAAAATTCTTTAAAGATATAAATAATAATTTTATAGGTTAATTATTTTTAATAAAAGTATTATAATTTATAAAAATGGCAAAATATTATAAAAAATAATACCACTTAATTTAAAAATTTAAAGATATTAAGATATTATTATTTTTAATATAGTTAATATTAATTATTATAACCTTATTTTAAGAATGAATTAATTTAAGCGAAATAATTTAAAAATATATTAAAAAATAGGTTATTTTTAATAAAATTATTTAAAAGAACTAACCTTTGAAATTTATTAAAGAAATAATATATATAATTCTTAAAATAAGGGAATAAAAATAAATAATATTACTTATATAATTTAAGCTTTTTAATTTAAAGATTTAATGTGTAGAATATTATATAAATATTTGCGATTTTATAAGTTATTTAAAGATAAAATAAAAGAAAAGTTATTAAAATATAATTAATAAAATTATAAGATATATTTTAAAGAAGGATAATATTTTAAACTATTTCTGATATACCTAATAAATTAGGAAAAGTTAAAAGCATTTTAAAAAAATATCTAATGAAATTTTAAAAAAGGATATATTTAGGAATTAAAATCATTATTAGGATATTTAATTATAATGGTATTTAAGGTAAATAAGGATAATAATTAAAAGATTAATAAAAATAAAGAATTTATATAAAAATAAGTTATTAATTATTAATACCTTAATAATATTATTAAAAAGAATGAATATATGTTATCTTTAATTAAGTTTATAAAAGAATAAATTAATAAGGCTAAGATTTTTATAGTTTTAAATCTTAGAAATGGCTATTATATAATCTAAATGGTTAAAAAATATAAGTAATATATAGCTTTTAAAATAATACATAAATATTATAAATATAAAGTAATGTCTTTTAAATTTATTAATATATTAGCTACCTTTTAATATATAATTATAATAATATTTAGAAAATATTTAGATAAATTTATATTTGTTTATTTAAATAATATATTTATATATTTTAAAGATAAGGAAAAATATTAATAATATATATTATTAATATTGGAAGCCTTAGAAAAGGCTAATCTATTAGTTTACTTTATTAAAAGTAAATGGTATATTAAGAAATTTAATTATTTAAGATTTATAATAACCTTAAGAAAAATTTAAATTTAAAAAAAGAAAGTAATAATAATTAAGAATTAGTTTAAACCAAAAAGCGTTATAAATATATAAATATTTTATAAATTTATTAATTATATTTAAGGATTAATTATAAATTTTGGAATAATTATTAAACTATTAACGGAATTAATTATTTTAAAAAATTAAAAGGGATTTTTTAAGTTTATTAAAAAGGTAAGGAAGGCTTTTAATAAAATTAAAAGGGTTATTATAAATGAAATAGTATATAAACTCCCAAATAATAATAAAAAGAAAAAACTTAAGATAAATATATTTAATATAATGGTTAAAGTAATTTTAAAGTAATTTGAAAATAATAGAAAATAATATTTAATTATATATTACTTAAAAGTATTATATAATATAAAGCTTTAATATAAAATCTATAATAAGGAGTTATTAATAATTATTTAATTATTAGAAAAATGATAACTATAACTTAATAAAATTAAGGAACCTATTAATATTTATTTAAATTATAAAAATTTAGTATAGTTTATAATAATTTAAAAATTTAATCAAAGATATAAAAAATGGATAATTTTTTTATTTTAATTTAATTTTAAGATTTATTATATTAAAAAGAAAGAAAATATTTAAGTAAACCTTTTTAATTAAAAAGGAGATTATAATATTAAGGTTAAGAAAAGAAATATTTAAATGTTAAAATAATAAAATAATGAAATAATTACCTTAACATATATTTAAGTTAATAAGGATAATTAAATATAAAGATTTAAAAATATTTATAATTAATAAAAATCTAAAGAATTATATTAATAAAGAAAATTTAATAAAATGTTATTATTTTAAAATAAAATATATATCTTTAATAAAATTAAGGAAATGTTTATAAAAGAATTTTATAAATATTCTTTATATGGATATTAAGGAATATTTAAAATAATTAAAAGAATTTAAAAAATTTATGATTTTTTAAACATTAAAAAAACTATTATTAAAGTTATTAAAGAATATAATATTTATAATAAAGTTAAAGAAATTAAATATAAACTATATGGCTTACTTTAATTAATTAAGATATTAGATAAATTATAAAATATTATTGCGTAAAATTTTATTATAAGTTTATTTATTTTAAAAAACCTTACAATAAAATCTTAATATAATATTATATAAGTTATTATTAATAAATTTATTAAATATAAATATTTTATTTTATATAAAATAAATAGTATTATAAAATAGTTTATATTTATATTTATAAAAGAAATTTTTAATAAATATGGCTTACCTAAATAAATAATTTTAAATAGAAATAAACTCTTTATATTTAAATTTTAAATAAATTTAATGAAAAAGTTAAGAGTTAAATAAAAGTTATTTATAATAGTATATTCTTAAACGGATAAATAAATTAAAAGGCTAAATTAAATATTTAAATAATATTTACAAAGCTATATTAATAATTAATAAAATAATTAGGTTAAATTACTATTAATTACTTAAATAGCTTATAATATTAATATTAATAAGGATATAAATATTTTATTATATATAATTCTTTATAAATATTAATTAAAAATAGCTAGGTAAAAGTTATTTAATAATATAGCTTTAAAAATTATTATAATAGCTTTAAAAGCAAAAATATTTACCATTAAAATATAGATTTTATAATTATAATTATAATAATAATTATAATTTATTTAAAATAAGATGGTAATATATTATAATCGTAAAAGGATTAAAAAACTAATTTTATAAAGAGGAAATAAGATTTATTTATTTCGTAATAAATAATATTTAACATTAAAAATATTATAAATTTATATAAAAAAGCTAAGCGAAAAATTAAATTTTAAAAAATTAGGATCTTTTAAAATTAAAAAAATTTTATTAAATATTAATTATAAATTTATAATATTATTAAAAATAAAACTTTAAACTTAAATATTCTATGTTACTATATTAAAACTAATATTAAAAAATGTTAAAATTAAATAAGCTATTAAACTTAAAGAAGATTTAAAAAAATATAAAATTAAATGTATATTAGATTTATAAATAATTAAGAATTAATTATAATATTTTATAAAATAAAAGGATTATTCATTAAAAAATAACATATAAAAATTTATTAAATATTTATAAGGTTGTTTTAAAGAATTTAAAAAATTCCATTATTAAAATTTAAATTAGCTAAAATTAAAGAAAGATTTACATTCGGATTTAAGTTAACTTAAGAAAAAAAGAAAAAAGCCTTAAAAGCATTAAAACTTACTTTTTTTTCAAAAGCTTTTTATTTCTCCCGCTTAATATACTTTAATTCCTTAATAAAACTAAGCTTATAAGCAATTATTCATTTTAATTTTTTAACCCAATATTTTTTCTATTTTTATAAATAATAAACTTTAATAATAAATAGCTTTATTTTTTCCTTAATTTTCTTAAGCTTTTCTTTAAGATTATAAAATTAAGAAGTAATTTTTAAAACCTTTTTATAAAAAATCCTAAATATATTATAATAAGCTTAATTAAAATAAATATATTTAATATAATAATTAAAATCTTTAAAAATAATATAAGTTAACTTATAATCTTTATAATAAAAATAAAATATTTTAAGGTAACCTTATAAAAAAACTATTTAAAGAAATATTACCTAATTTTTAATAATTCGTTTAAAATAATAAGAGATTTATAAAATAAATTTATTAATATTATAACTTAATATAATTAATATATAATAAAGAAAGGATTTATTAATATTAATCTTTAAGATAAAAATCTTAGAAAAAGGGAATAATATTATAGCTTAAAAAGATAACTTTTAAAATTAAAGTTAAACCAAAATTATATAACTTAATTTATAAATTAAAAATCCCATATTATAAATTAAAAGATTAAAGATTTATAAAGCTATATAATAAAATTATAAATTTATAAATTTAAGATAATAATTTAAAAAGGAAAAATAAATATAAAGAAAATAAATTTCCTTATATATTTAATCATTTATTCTTTAAGTTATTAATTTAAACGTTTATTTTTTTTTAAACAAAAAATACCTTAAAATTTCCTTTACAATTAAAAGTTACCTTTAATTAATCCTTAAACATTATTACCCTATAAAACTAAAAACCTTAAAGTATATATTAATTTATAAAAATTATTAATTAAAAGTAATAAACGAAATTATAACACTTAATTAAAAGATTTATATAATAATTTATTTTTTATAATATTAAACTTAATATTCGTTAAGAAATAATATATTAAAATAAAGGTTACATTTTTAATATATTTAAATTTTAAACTATTATATATTATATATTATAATATTATTTATATAAAGTTTATAAGTAATAAAAAAATAAAAATTAATAAATAAAAAATAAATAATATAAAACGCGTTAAACTTAATTAAAATAAAAGGTTTTTTTACTTCGCGAAAAACTTTAATTAATGTTTAATAATAATTAACTTTATATTTAAAATATTAAATATATATTTAAAAATAAAAAATTATAAAAATTATATAATTATTATAAAAAAGTTAAATAATTTATTTTATTAATTTTATAAATTTAACATTTATATTTATAAAGTTATAATATATTTAAATATAATTATTATTAAGTAATCGTTAAGCCGTGGTTTAATCGTTATTAAATTACGATTAAATCGTTATTTAATTATAATTAAAAGTTATACTTTAAAAAAATTAAAATAACTTTTAAAATAAAAAGTATATTTAATTAAAATTAATATTTTTTAAAAAAGTTAATTAATGCGAATTTAATAATTTAAGTTTTATTTAATTGCATTTTTTTTTACGCGTTAAATTTAAGTATAAAGTTAAAAAAGCTTAAAGCTTTCGTTAAGCTTTAATTAAATTACGGTTTAACCGTTACTTAGTTATAATTAAGTTATATTTATATTAATTATTTCCTTATAATCGAATTAACTTTATAAATATTAAGTGCTTTCGGATAAAATTAATATTAAAATATAACCTTTAATTTAAGCTTTAAAATAATTTAAAATGCACTTTTCTACGATATTTACGTAAAAGGTTATCGCTATTTAAATCTGAATAGAAATAGAAAAGCCTCTTACCCTAACTAGGTTTAGCGCGCCCCACACCACCTAACCCCTGTCCACTAATTTCTACCCCCCTGCCAACTAATACCTCTATTTGTATATAGGCCATTTAATCTAACTCTATTCTTCCTCCACGCGCGCTTAGCATGCAACAAACAAGTATACTATCACTAATATATGCATATAAGTTAGATTATGTCATCAATTTTTCAGAATTTTGGCGGGTTGGCGGTTTAAGTGCAAATGGCCAGCCGTCCGTCCGTGCGTCCCGCCGTCAGTCATCCATTTCGAGCCGAAGTCCCAGCTTCCGCCAAACTGCCAATTCGTTTTAGGCTATGCCCCAGTGCCACATCCGTGCTGTTACTGTACCTCGTACCTTTGTATCCCCGACAGTCTATTTGAATTAATTGCCACCAACTCAAAAAAGACGAATCTCCCAGCTACAACCTCTGGCGACTGTCCTTCTCGGACTCTAATTGACGCTTCTTATATCTATATATTTTCCTATATGGACGCCAACTCCGATGCCATAGATATACGATCCAA
This sequence comes from Hypoxylon sp. PDH2405, assembly GCA_023628415.1. Classification (NCBI taxonomy): domain Eukaryota; kingdom Fungi; phylum Ascomycota; class Sordariomycetes; order Xylariales; family Hypoxylaceae; genus Hypoxylon; species Hypoxylon sp. PDH2405. Next base: position 536,496 of record JAMAKT010000009.1, on the reverse strand, counting down.
AGTCCTCCAGAACACTCTTGTAGAAGTAGCATCGTCCAGAAACCAAGCAGAAGCCGACAGCCCGAACGAAACATGTTGCGTCATTTGCCTCGATAGCATCACCGAGGTTTGTGAGGCTCGTCCTTGCAGTCATCGAAATTTCGACTACCTTTGCCTCCTTAGCTGGTTAGAGCAACAGACGAAATGCCCGCTTTGCAAAAGCAATGTGGACGAAGTCTGGTACGACTTCGAGGACAATAGACCGGATGCGAAGAGCAGAGTCTACCTAGTTCCTCGCCCGAAGGAGCCATCGCAACAATATGCGCAGTCGCAAACTCAGTCCCGACGGCCAAGAAACGCCTTCCAACGGCCTAACCGCAGGCGATACGAAGAGACGACCCTTCGACCAGTCACCGTTGACGAAGCTATTCTGCGCCGTCAACATGTCTACCGGAATCAGCTCTTCTCCCTACACATAGGATCTAGCCATAGATCGGGGTTTCGAGACTTAACTCCGGAAATGTTCGAGTCCGACCCCGAGATGGTATCGAGAGCGCGAACATGGCTGAGAAGGGAACTACAAGTCTTCGAATTCCTTCGCACTCCGCCCACGGCGCAATCCAGCGACGATACTATGACGAGGAGACGCGCGAATAACGCCGAGTTCCTACTCGAGTATATAATCGCAATTCTGAAAACGGTGGATATCCAAGGGAGTCAAGGCCAAGCGGAGGAGATGCTGAAGGATTTCTTGGGCCGCGATAATACCAAACTGCTCCTTCATGAGCTTAAAAACTTCTTGCGCAGCCCCTGGTCGTTGGAGACATGGGATCGCAAGGTACAGTACCCCACGCCAAGAAAGCGGCCCATCGAAGATGACGAAGAAGGGGAGCATGAGAGGAGCAGGACAAGCAGGAGGCGGGCGGGCGAGAGTTCCGACGGACGAAAACGATGGACAGGTGATTCGTACCGGCCTATGTATTCGAGTCGGCATCATAGAAGAATAGAAGAAGCGCGTCAATACACGCCAGATTGACCCCTATTCAATTATTCCCTAGGAAAGTTCTGTTGACTTGATCCATTTATGCTGGGAAACCAAGGTTGTCCAATTCTACTCCCTCCGTCGGCTTAGAGGAAGAACATCCTCATAGACAGCAGACTGCATTTCACAGCGAAGTATATTGTCAATGTGCCTTTTAACTTGATCTGTTGGTTTGCCTGTGCACCGCGTTCATATGGAGCCCACCTTTGGAGTTCGTTCGGTCCTCGTGCTATCTTATTCTTTGGCCGCAAACTCAACTCAATTCCCGAGTGCGTTCTCAGCAAAATGGAATGACTACTGTTATCGGAAGTGCATCGAAGCGGAATCAAACAGCCGCCTTACCTAGTTATCATACTACGTCGGCTTGGCCCAGACGCTTTGCTAGGACGTTCTCTCCCGCTTGGAAGTAGTCGTCTTACCTAAGCGACGTCTCGATTCAATGATGAATCGTAGTCACTGATAGGCATATAGTACAGCCATATGAGGCCACTCTTCCAGGCCCGATCCCGTCTCCGTCTAAGCGATCGCTGTAACTCTTCAATTCTAGCTACCTCCAAGCAGGATACTAAATTGTCTAATCATGTCAACGAGGACCATGTAGTATATAGCTGTGTAACACTGTTTCACCACATAAAGATTGCGAGTAGAGACGATTCTCATTATTTCCTTTCTAATAATCAACATCTAGCACACATATCACGGAGGCGGGACAATGTTACGAGGCTTAGATTTGACCAACATCCCGACGAATGCATAGTAGCATTATGCAAAGAGGAAGTAAAACTTAAGATGGGCCAGCGACGATGGCTACAGACCTGGTCCAGCTAATAATGATCCATATCGCAATTCCCACGTAGAGCTACAGTGTGTCATGTCAGTCTATTGATATACATCCACTTTTGCCTCACCCGCCAATCCTCTTCCCTGACAACGACGATTGGTGTCTATATCAACTAAGCTGGGTAAAACTCCCAAAATGAAGCTACAGAAGTTTACAGCGAACTCATAGGAGGAACTTTGAATACAGCACGCACCTCTACCTTATACCGTAGATATTCGTCGATATACCTTCCAGAATACGCCATAGAGTTCCTAGCTACTATCGGAGTATACGGATTATCCGTTCCGTCTCCACCTACGTGTATATATAGACGACCACCTGAAGCTATCGTCAGCTTCATCATCTAGTCCTCTAATACACATCATTCCTTAGAGTCCATCAGCTACAGTAGTGGCTGTGCGGGAGGACGTGAAGCGAATCGTCGACTGTGTGGAGACTCGAGAGGAGATCAGAGCCCACCTGCTAAGTTTGTCTCTATGATATATCATGCATGTCCACACCTACCGAACGAGAAATAACGACAGGCTATACGCCCCGAGTCAGGATAACTAAACACAGAGATTCTGCCCAAACCGATTCCGCCTATTTCAGCTAGCCGAGGATTCTCTCATGAAGGCGACAGTAGTTATATGTCTATGCTAAAATAGCTCCGAAGACAGAGCGTATATTCATCTCCGCTAGAGACAAGAAGCTTAATCATCTTGTCCTCTTTGATCGACGGCGCCAAAGCTGGCCATTAGTCGAAAGTGAGAGCGTAGTCGCACGCTCATAGTAGGCGAGAAACTCTCCAGCTTCGTGACACGCTATTAGAATGTCGTTAAAACGAGTTGGCCGCAACGGAAATGGCGCTGCTTTTTTCGTATTGGTTTCAAACGAAAATTATATGATACTAGAGAGCTACTCCTTTGATGATCCCGCCCGGGAAGATACCTTGGAACGACCAAGGTTGTAGAGCAGAATAGAATCTATATAAAACGTATTTCCTTTTCTATAGGACATGTATTGCTACGGAGATATAAAAGGTCAGCAGCTATGGAATATCTCTCTATGAATACCTCATGTTGGCATGGACGTCGCACAGAAGGTTAAGACGGTTGATTTCTAACAGCATTATACCATCGTATATAACGCCAATATATCATAGGCTCTGTCTAGATGGTGAACGTAGTCTAATGTCATACGTCTCTAGCCGGTATCCCTAATTCACAGGGCTCCACTTGGACTATCCAATATCTCAAGTTTCGTTTACGCTAGCTGTTTTAGAATGTGAAATTATAATTAGACGTAGTTGAAAAACTTACCTGGTTTTATATGTGGTGATTGGTCGAGGAGACTCTGAGTTGCTTATGTCCTTCCTATGATCAACTATCTCGTCGTATCTAGAGAAACACACCAGTAGAGGTCACCTTACCTTAGGTAGTTTGATTGTAATCAGCCAGCGATTCTTCTTATTTTTCAGTCTTTCAGATAAAGCCGGAGCGGTTGCTGAGGTAACCACGTCGTAACCATGTCAATGATTTAAAATTATAGAGTTTCTATGTAATCAGTAACGGTTGCCGTGGCGCCATTAGTATGGAGGCATGTGGAATCACGGCAGGTATGATCAAAACCGAAAGTGATACTTGGATACAGTTCATACACTTGCAAAGTACTGATTGAGCAGATAATTTTCTTTATTTAAATCGAGCAGGAGTGCCATGGAGACACAATCTAAAATATCTGATTGGCGAGGGAGAATTAGTCAGTTGCGCTATGTTGGGTTACCAAGGCAAGACCTTTATACGAAATAAATACCCAAGCAACCGCACGTAGAAACGTAAAGGCACATAGGTACATAGATACACAAAAGGAATTTCCCATGAAAATACCTAATCTAGAAATATATTATAGCCAATGAGAATTCTTAATCAGCAAGTAATAAATCATAAATCAATTAATGGCTGGCGGAAATAAGTGTTAAAAACGTAAATATTTAAGTACGTACCCATGTATTTTTGCTTAGAGGTTTGATCGGAAAATAAAAATACCTAGGTACGTACCCCAGGTGTTCTAAATAATTCTGTTTTGGGAATGCGCACGCTATTTGATTGGCTGATTAAGTGTGTAGGCGTTGCGCTACAGTGGGTGGGGCGTTGAAAAGACCCACTATACAGAGCCTCAATATCAAGATCAAGATCAATATCACTGTAAACATTTAACGCGACCAAAATCCCGTACATTTTAATGCTGGTACACGAACAATGTATTTATTATTTACCGTGATTCTGTGAAAATATCGAAATCGATCCTGATCAGGATCAAGACGCGATTGCGAATTCTAATCACCCAGCTCCACTCCTCACTTTCCGTTTCGTATATAAACCCAGGTTCCCCCCCAACTTTTCCTCATTCCCTCTCTTCTCTTCCTTTCTTCAACATCCCTCTCTCACATTTACACTCTCTTCTCTTCCTTTCTTCAGCATCCCTCTCTCACACTTACACACTTCATCTTCCACACAAGACATGCCTCATTCGACTTGAATGGACCGATTCTCCTTATCCGCCTTCATCCCTTTATCACCACTACCTATCTTCATAATCTATTATCATTCACCTAACTCACCGTACCTAACATCCAACTACACCCATCTACCTTACTTAATAATTACATATTCAATTTTACCCACACCAACACTTGACAATCCTGTCAACCCTAGCAGCCGTTACCCCTAGTAGCAGCATCACCCTTAGCAACAGCATCACCCTGCGCAACAGCGCCAACCCGGACAGGTTTTCTCTCCAGGTAATTCTTTTTTTGTTCCAACAGCCTTCACACATTTTCTTCTCTTCTCTTCATCCCACGCGTCCTTGCTCCCCATTCTGGCTGTTCTTCTTACTGTTCTTCCCAGTTCCCCACTTCTTCCTGCTGTTCCTACTTTCTTACCACCTAGCTTCCAATTCCCTCTCTCCTCTCTGGATCTGCCATCTTTTCCCCATACTTATTAGCCTACTCCCTCCCTCTTTTTTCTCCATTGCGCTTCTTCCCCCGTGCATCCTCTCCTGCGCATCCTCTCCTGCGCGTCCTCTCCTGCGCTCCCTCCCGCGCTCTCTCTCCTGCGCTCCTATTTCTTGGCCTACTCCTCCAACTCATTCTGCCCCACCCTTCCTACCTCCTCCCAATTTTTTATCTACTTCCACTCTCGTGCCTGGTCCCACCTTTTGCCTACGCGTCTTGGTCGCGCCTTTTTGCCTGCTCCCACTTGAATGATCCCACTTTATTGACTATTCCCACTTACCTACTCCTACTCTTTTGCCGACGCCAAACTCTCCTTCCTATTCCCACCCTCTTGCCTACTCCTCTCTTGCTCTCGTGTCTTGCTCGCTCCTCTTGCTCCTTTTCCTACTCTCTCCTTCTCTCTCCCCTCTCTCCCGCCTCTCTGCATTTCGCCTCGCTTCCTCACCTCGTCCCCCCTTTTTCTAGGGACTTCGTTTTCCCTATTCCCATTCTCTCTTTTGGCCCCCTTTCCCATTACCTTCGGTTTTGCACCTTTGCCCATTCCTTTCTTCCTTTGACCCCTTGTCCATTCTCCTCTTTGGTCCCTTGCCCGTTCTTCTTTTCTTTGGTCCCCTCCCCTCCCCTTCCTCCCCCCACTCCTCCTCTGGGGCCTCGGCCCCTGGTTCCCGGACACCACCCTCCGGTTTCGATCGAGACCGGGCTACTTCCGCCGACGACGAGGAATTGCCCCGCCTCCCGACCCGCGAACTAGACACTATCCTCTAGCGACCGGCCGAGACCACCCATGTCACCGGCCGACGAGACATGGTTCGCCTCTATCGACCGACACCCCGGACACCACCCTCCGGCACGACCCAGACCTCCCTTGGACGCCGACGACGAGTCCTTGGTACGCCTGCCGACCCGCGACCCCGGACACTACCCTCCGGCACGATCCAGACCTCCCTTAAGCGCCGACGACGAGCTTTTGGTACGCCTGCCGACCCGCGACCCGGACACCACCCTCCGGCGACGGAACAGACCTCCCTTGGACGCCGACGACGAGTCCTTGGTACGCCTGTCGACCCGCGACCCGGACACCACCCTCCGGCGACGGAATAGACCTCCCTTAAGCGCCGACGACGAGCTTTTGGTACGCCTATCGACCCGCGACCTGGACACCACCCTCCAGCGACGAACCAGACCTCCCTTTGCTGCCGACGACGAAGCTTAGGTACGCCTGCCGACCCGCGTAATTTCCCTTCCCCTCTGGGGAACCAGGTAACTACTTTCTATTTTTCTTATTTCCTTTGTCCACTTTGGACTCTGCTACTGACCTACAGGTATCATTGGACGGGCTATGTGCAAGTCACATATGTCTATCCCCTTTGCTACAGAATGAAATGGACAAGTGCCAGCTGCACTGGAGCTTCATAGCTCTATGTGTGCTGGCATCACGTCCGACATGTTTTCATCCTCTGGATAGATAGAACTGTCGAGTTGATCGTAAGACTTGTTTCCTTTTGTCCTTCTTATCATGTGTATTGGTCTAGGCCTACATGTAGTTACTATGTATATAAAACTTCTGTAGCCTTGGAATTAATGCCATTGAACCACCCGGTCCACATACATTGTCTTTTAGATTTACCGTCGATAATTGAAATCCATTTGCATGCCTCTATGATGCTAGTTGAACCATACATATTTTGTCCTGTGGCCAATGGTAACCCAACTTGCTCTCCTCTCCAATCCTACCATCAGACTCAATTCCCACCCTGAAACCCCTAGCTACCGTAAGACCTTAATATCTCGTGCCTGAACTTACTAGTTTGACGTTTAATTGGTCGAGTCTAGTAATCGACTTTACGCTTTAATACATCAACAAATCTCTTTCGCGTTCGTGTTTCTGAAAGCGCCAGTACTCCCGTCTCAACAGATCTAATGCTTCCTCCTATTGTCTGAGGAAGCCCGAGCTCGATATCCGCTTTTAGACCATGCTAAATATTCACTCTCTCTTCTCAGATACTCAAATAAAAAAAGATGAAAAGAGTTTTATTTTACCTGCCTCTTTGTCTAGTAGTAGTGTCCAATGTGCAATTAATGAGTGGTGGGATTCTTCGAGTACATGCACCTTTTCCAAATCCTATCGAATAATGGTAAGAAATAAAAATGGATCTCCAACAGCCTGTCAAGCTACTGTTATATCGGAATTTCCCCGTGAGACTCAGTCATCCCAGTGCCTTTAAGGAGGGCAGTCCACAGTCTGCTGCTTGACAAAATCGTCAGCCGCCTTCTTCTGCTCTGCATCAATTTTGTCTGATGCGTCCTTCCACTTGTTCTGGTTGAAAGTTGCTTCGTAGTCGTTGTAATCGATCGTACACTTGATCCTTCTCTCCGTTTTCTTGGCATTTTGGACCTTTCTCATATTGTCGGTGACGGAGAAGGAGATGACACGAACGTCTAGGTATCTATTAGCAAGGCCTTCACCTTGGTAGCTTTTGTTGGTTCTTACAAGACCTGATCACATCAGCCTGGGGAATATACTCGTAACGCTCACAGACGATGGTCTTGTTTTCGGAGTTACTGTTACTCTGTGAAATAGAGAGGCGCAAGGACTCCAAGATCCCCTCTAGAGCCTTGATGACTGATGGGGTTACGCCGACGAATCCCAATAGGACGGCCTTGATCAGATCGGTATGGAACTCTTTGACATTGCATTCAATGTCCTTGGACTTGTTGTGATCGAGGTTCATGCCGAGCCTATACACGTTCAGTGATGCCTTCAAGGAGACTTGGATTGGGGTCATACCATGGAGTTGTCTTCATGTGATGTACAGCGACCCTGGCACAGTATGCACTGCGGGTAGCGACTGACTCCTTTTTTCCGTCTTGTGGGATCTGAGAGCTACCGTAGACGGTGCGCCACCAAACGAGACTTGCCCAGCAGCGGTAGTCTTGGACGTTTTGCATGTACTTGGCTAGCAACTGTTTGTGTTCGGCAGAAGACTTATCAGGAAAATTGACAAACCACACGGAGGGGATCTCCTGAGAGTCATGGACAGCTTTGTCGGCGACCTCCTTATCATTGGGGGGAGCGTTGGCCGCGGCAGCCATAACGTCATTGTATGCTGCAGGTGGCTGGGGCCCCAGCCCTGGGTAGAGGTCGACGAGTCTACCGAGATTGATGGATTCAGCCATTTTCGTGGTTTGGGAAAGACAGATTATAACTTCTGTGTAGGAGCTTTTAGCGAATTGGAGTTGTTATGGAATATGAAGAGGCTTTAAGATGGACGATGATGGTGATGGAATTGGTGGGCATTGAAAGGCTTTATGTCGCTTTCTATTATGATATTTGAACACACACGTCTTCCAATTCGGCGAACCTGCTTGACTCGGCGACCACGGATCAGTCGGCTCCTCCACTGTCTCGGGGGTCCCATCTTGATCGGCACGAGTGAAGAGGCGATTGGCATCTGCAGCCGCGTGTGGCTAGCTGTACGATCCTTCACGCAGTTCAACAAAAATTTACCCCGCTCTAGGTTGTCTACGGGAAGGCAGGCTGGTAGTCTAGAGTTTCTTCGTGGCAAAGTGGTGAGTTATCTGTTGGCTTTATACGGCTCGAAGCACTGTTGCGTTTCTTGACCATGACTCAGACTCAGAGATATTCAACTCCTTCTTTCCAGTATGTCTTCCACCACCGCGCAGAATTCAACCCGCACCAAGGGTGTTGACGATGATCTCAAAAGAGCCAAGGAAGATAACGATCCTCAAACTGTCTTCTACCTCAATTACATCTCAGCGAACTCGACACTACAGCAAGGTCTTGACGCTTCCAAAAAGGATATCTTGACCACAGTATACTCCTGGGCAACGAAGATCGAACACACGGTTCAGAGCAATCTTGGTAAAGGAAGCGACGCGGAACGCCACAGTCTCCAAGCAAGCTGGGATCGAGCCGCCTATCGTGCTAAACTCCTCGATTACTTGGCAAGGACCACTCCTTGGTAGGTACAAGATGATGTGTAGGGTAAATTCGAGGTTGAAAGGATCGGCTAACAGTTACTTTTCTGATTTCTCTAGGTTGATGATAGTTCGCGATAGCCCGGAGACTTCTTCGGACAAAGAACTCACTGGTGAATATCATCATGATAAGTTAGTCTACCAGCTGGCCGTCCATGATTTTCTCCAGTCGAATCTCGCACCGGAGATCCCAGTAGAGAAGGTTCGATTCATTGAGAGGTACATCACCGAAACGATGGTGCTTGGCCAAGATGACCTGACCAAGAGCCTTCGGTTCGCCCTAGCCTTCCCGTTTCTAATGGGTACGGGTGCTTCTCTCCATTCAGGTATGTGATAGTGTCAAATGATAGAGAGTAACGGTTGATTCTGACAAAATCTTTTACGGAGGAAGCGATCCGTGTGATCACGTTTACCTTTACCCCGAAGGCTGGCAATGAAGATAGAAAGATGGTGGCAATTTCTAAGACCATGTATGAAGCAGGTCTTAACAAGAATATCTTCGATCAAGAGAAGTTTGATCAGAAAGACTTGGACGCGGGGAAATTGCTTGTACTGGATGCGACATTTGATGTGATTCATTAATCACAGCGTTTCTACATATGAATCTCATCTTCGCATCTTGTTGTTATTAGAATCAATTCGCACCCTAGTAGTCATTCTCCAAGTATCTCTTGACGGTGATAATCACGTTTATCTGACACTGCTAAAGTAATTCTTGCTTAGTATTAATTACTATGACCTCTCCTTGACTGCTTGGTGTAGGAGTACCTTGCTTGAATGAGATCGCTTTGGCCCCGTACTATGATATTTTCATATCTACCTCTTAATCTCATGGATATACGTCTTCCAGGACTCCTCCATGCTTCTGAACTAACCAAGCATAACCTATCCAATTAGGTACTTAATGAGAACCTCGCGTTTGATTTCAACGCAGTCTCACTATTACATTCGCGTTCTCGATTGCAAAGCAGATTATTGGCCATGATGCGCCGTGCCATCCCCAACAACTTTCAAGATCAACTGGACAACTTCCTGTGTTGATGTGCTTTTTCCAGAACCAACCAGATACCAAGAAACAATACCAAAGTATATCCTCGCGGATCTCAGGTAACGCTGCCGGGATAAGGAAGAACGCCATTTGCTAAATTATGGAGACATATAGGAAACTTTCCCGTCCTAGAGCGCAATATGATGCGGCTAAGATATGTATTCACAATAATTGCATCAGCCACATACTTCATGCGGAACGCAGCGAAATAAACTAGCCCAGGATCCTAAATTGCGCCTCTCGGCCGCCAACCGCGATCCTTCTATTACGTGTTCTCTCAACAGCAACGCCATCGCATTTAGCTGCTCGGTTTGGCATGGAGAAACTTATCCAGCCAGTTCTACCTGCTGATCTTATCTTGTTTCTAGTTCTATTGAATTCAATGTGGCACAGGAAACGGGAGAAGAGGCGGGTCCGCTGACGAGAAACACGGCATTTGTCTCAGCTGCAGTAAGAAACGCCACGTTCCCAAGTCTCCTCAATAATGAAGCAAATACTCTCTGCGTATAGCTTCTGTGAAACCAAGAAGGACGGCTTGTATGGACGAGGGCACGTCTAGTTCCCAAGCCATCATCTTCTGACCATCGCCATGCGTCTACCCATAGGCCAACTCCACTTCCCAAAGTAACGCTACATACTTGCCACCACGACTGATGATTCACTATTCTCGGCTATTTCTCGGCACCTAGAACTATCTCGCGTACAGGCTGAGTTCTTCAGCAGCTGTCTCCCATGTATGGAAGCTGGATCGAGCTGATGATGCTTTATTGTGAGCATATAGATTTGTTTCTTAGATATTTCCATTATGATGCAACCATTCGCGTACCTTTCCAGCCCGCTTGGACCCTCACAACCGGATACACAAGCTCACCGCCCTCGCTCCAGTACCTAGGCACTCTCACGGGCTCAGTGCCCAAATACGTAGACCGTCTTATTGGCACTAGGTCGCCGACGTACATCTCTTCAACCAATTTCCAGATGCGTCTGCGGTTGCGCAAGCCATTAGGTATTTTCAGCATGCTTTTCTCCGCATCGTAGATGCCCCACGCCTCCTGACTGAGCTTGCGGACAAGGAGTTCCCAATTGGGTTCGCGGTCGCGTTCTTCTTGATCCCACCGCGCGCAGAAGTCCCTAACGGCCTCGATGTCGAAGTCCCGTAGGAATGGCAAACATCGGCCGCCTAGTAGAACCTCGCGCCACAGCCATTGTGTCAGTAGCCCATTACACACGTTTGGCATACCGTGACGCGAGGTTAAAAATGAGCATACGTGATTTTGTAGCTCGGGTGGTAGGGCTATGAATTTCTTCAGGAAGGGCATGGCCTCAGGGACTGTAGTTGGAGCTGGCGGGAGGGACTTGAGGTTCTCAAGGATGGTCTCGGTCGCGTCCCGCACGCAGAGAGGGTACGCCGCTTCCTATAAGAACGATTAGCTAATAACAGGTATGGCGTAAATAGGTAGGTATAAGAGGAGAAAGTGGCACAGTGTAACCAATCATCTAATCATGTCATACCCAGCGTTCTGTCTTGTGATTAGAGGCAGCAGCCTGGTCAGCTTGTTCGCCGGGAGCGTATCCCATTGCGAGCGGAGAAGGTCTAAAAGGCATGTAATATGCGTGGGGCAGCTGTATGCGCTGCGGTCGTCCTAAGGATTCTGTCTGGGAGCTCATGTAATAACAGTCATCAACCTCGAAGCGCATGCGTAGGACCTTCCATAATGTGCGCAAGTCGCGAACAACGATATCGTGGGGCGAAGAGCGCATTACGGTCTCGGTCACCTCGAGACATGCTGCATGTGTCACGATATAGTATGGTATCGAAGCCCACTCCCCGTTCATATCACGGCCATATGAATGATTGGCCAGGACTTCCTCTTGGCTATGGGCCAGGTCCCATTCTTCCTCCGCAGCGATGATCTGGAGACGATCGTCTTGAATCACGCGAGCACGATCTTTCCGAATCTCTCGTGTTATTTGAAGGTTCAGCGGTGGGGCATTCCGCCTCTTCCCTCCCCGGTAGTGCTCTTCCAGTTGCTCGGACTCACGAGCCGGATCACTCAGGAGCATGGCCTCGGCCTGCCATCTTGTGGTCTCGCTAAGCTCTGACGTCGGCGGCAGGATGGCGTCGCCGCAGATAGCACAGCGCAGTTTCCCCTCGTAGGACGTTGGAGTCGACATCGTTTCTATATCGGTACCGAAGGTTTAGTTTATAATTGGACTGGCTCTTGTATTTCTTTATCCGTCGAAATGCTCGACGAGACGGAGAATATCATCATTATTTTAAATATCTACCTCAAGAAACAAGGGAGATATGGTCACATCAAAGGCTACGTACCTACACAATAATATCTGACGGGTCGGAGTAACTGGACTTGTTGAAGGATTCTTCCACTGTCAATTACTGGCATATTATTGGCTACAAGGAGGATTTTAAAGTGGGAGCAGCTTGACTAACACACCAATCACAACCGATGCATATATCTACTCATGTCTAGGTGTACTGCGGCATCCTCCCGGGGACTAGGATCTTGCAGCTCAGCCCTCAATTTGGTCCAATGAGATAATAGTCAGACGTGGTACAAAGGACTGGTTACATTCTTTTTAGATTAGGCGACTATTATTAGACCGTAGTCTTTTACAGTCGGTAGGGAACCTAATCCATAGCATCTATATGCGATATAACCCAGATAGCGTACGGCCGTCAATAAGTGATTGCATTCTCTTCACGGTGCCTGTTTTTTTTTTTTTTTTTTTTTTTTTACAAATCATGACAGATGATCTTGCCGTCATTCTTAAATCCGCGCCCCGTTAGTTCCGCATATAAAGGTACCTAGTTAAGGCTCCCTTTTCACCCAAGGTGCATATACGGACATGCTGTGTAACCTGTTGGCATGAAGTCAGGGCCCTGTACAATTAAAGGGAAGGCATGCTAACAGTTAATATAGTCAACAAGTAAAATAACCAGCCAAATGAATGCGGGTGTGTACTAAGTTCGGCTATCCTTAAGCAGTGAAAATGAAGGTCCAGCTTGGTTCCGACACAACGTCAACAAAAACAAAATTTTCAATCCAGTCTCAGTTGAGGGGTGTTAGAAATCAATTTAAGGTGAATGCCTCGGCCGGCATGCCTTCCTTCTCTTGTTCCTCAATGCCCTCGCCATTCATGTACCCCTGAGTGAAACATTCTCCGACGAACTCGTACTTCTGGAGCTTGTCAGATTCGTCAACATGTCGAGTCCTTGACCGAAGAACGTATGTCACATTTCCTCCGTATAGAACAACAACTAGGTCTCCTGGCCTCGCTAAATAGGGACATAAGCCTACGGAGCCCTCATGTGTACTGAAAAAGCACTTGCTGTGGCACTCAAGACCGCCAGATATGGGAGAGGAATGTGCGTGGGCACGAAAATGACCGTTACTCTCGTAACTAATATCAGAGGGCTTAACCTTAATATACTTATCGTCAACCCTGGAATTGAGCTGGTAATTCCACTTCCCAGTTAAATTCAGGGGATCAAAATTTGCCACATAGGTACTATGAAGATCCTCGTAACCGGGACCCGGTGGTTGGAAATACGGATAAGTCTTGATTTCCTTGATCACGCCGATTCTGAATCCTGATAGTGGTAGAATCAAAGGGAGTTCAGAAGATTGTTTTAGCGCCTGGATGTCCGGCAGAGTATCCCCCGAGGCACGGTATGGGTTATCAGGCGAGAGGCCAAGTAGGCCAATCGCCCAATTGCTGTGTCCACGATAACCCCAAGACCAACTCGGGATTTCTTCCGGGAGCGAATTCGAAGATGACATCTCCCAACGTGTCTCTTGCCAAGTTCGCGATTCTAGAGCCTGGATCGCGGATAAGATTCGAAGGGATCGGTGTTCCATGATCCACCATTTAGTGAACAAAGGGAACACTTCTCGTGTTGGGCGGTTGTAGTTTGGCATGATGGTTGCGGGCAAAGAGTCAAAGTTCCAAGTGTCACACCCAAACTGCAGCATTGCGAAAAGCTTATCCCTCGGGTCCGTAGCATCAAGCTCGAGACCTTGGACCAGGACGTCGAGAATTTCAAGATTCGTGGAGAGAATGCCTTTTTCTTCGGTGATCTTTGAGTTGAAAAGCTTTTCAAAGAATGGGGGCATTAGAGCTCTGGTTACAGACTTCATCGTCAAGCCTCTCAGTGGTATGCACTTGTTGACTCGTAACAAGGACTCCCATTCAACGATATCTGAACCGCAGCAAAAGATAGAATCCTGGGCGTTGAAGATCTCCTGGACTACCCATGTCCGACGGAACCAAGGAAACGTGAACAAGGGAAAATCATCAATAAAGGAATGAACTCTATCCCAGTCATTCAGCACCGGATCGTGAAGTAGAGTCAAATCGTCCTTGTCCGAGCCAACCGAGGATCCTGATTTCTTGTATCTATCACTGATGGCGTTGATGAGCCGAATAGTCTTTTGCGAATTGTCGTTTCCTTCGCCGAGCCAGACAACGACCCTTTGCGCTTGACGGTATATGCTTCGCATCATAGCAACTTGGCTAGATCTTTCGTCAAAATCATTTTGATTTATACAAATGGCATCAACCCAAACCACACGAGCGGGACCATTGAGCGGCCTAATAGCCTTCAATGCACCCAATAGCGACAAAGTTACTGCCATTGTGTAGGTCAACTCGACACCATCCTCAGGTATATTCACTGTGATATCCCCTTTCTCGCACGCATTTCCCCAGCAATACGATAGCGATTCGTATTGGGCGGGTGGATGCCCTCCAAGCCTTGCATAAAGTAAGGAGCAAGAGATCGGGTCACTAGGTCCTCCCGGGTTGAGGGACAACAATCTAATTTCCGCCGATGATTCATCGAGATGTCGATAGCATGTGGGCGTGCTAGTACTAACTGGATTTAGATTGCTGCAGTGCACCTCAATCTCTGCTTCACGAACGAAATTGATCCAACCGGCGAATTGTGCTTTGGGGGTGAGTTGAATTGTATCTCCTCCTCGAATAGACCGCACCCATTCTCGGATAGAAGGAACGTCACTATCAGCGTTCCAAATGACCTCATGGCGTTTGAATATGCTGCTGGCGTGGATATTGTATTGCACGACTTGTCTTGGGCTCCGTGCAATGCCACCAGGGCTGATGGCATTTGCAACAAACCATGTGTATGAAAACTCATACGTCCCTTGCCCGGTGGCCTCTCCACTATAGCCTATGTAGAAAGTCAAATCTGTTGTATCCATAGGACGCAGGCTACCCACCCTGGTCATGAGAGTCAGTTCGAAACACTAGCTGACTGACTGCCTGGACATCCTCGGGAACGAGAAGCTCAACATAGGGCTTTTCTGGACACCACCTTGACACCTCGACTTCATAACTCCGCTTTTCTTGTAGTATTCTAGACATAGAGCGTTGAGTATTTCATAGATATAAGGAACTGCGCAAATTATAGGGGTGAGGGGTGAGGCTGTGAGCATCGATTCCTTCCATCAGCCAAACATCCCTAAAGGGACAAGACCGGAGCAATACTATTCCGCGGGACCTTGCCCTCTTTTTGGAAAAGTGACAAGTCATACACAACGTGGAAACCTAACACAAACCAGGTCTAAGGGGACGACAGCATGTTAACTATTTAGGCAGATATACTCATAATACCATCCTTTCCTAGTCACTGCGTGGATACTATGACGCACTTTTCTAATATGTGACTAACAGTAGTCTATACTCTGTCTTGCGAGCAATTACTAAATATTATGAAATTTGCGATCGGATCAATTCTCACACCCTAAATGTTACCTATTTTCCCGTACTCAAATAGGTACAAATGCACTAATGCCTTATTCTCGCCTGACCCTTTTAGGCACCTAACCAAGATCCTTTTGTTTTATTGTTGGGTGGCTATCTCCTCGCTCATTTATCAGCTGTCCTTAGACAATACAATGGCTCTTAACTTTCATCTTATAGCCTTCGCAGCCTCTAAGTAACACTTACAATCCAAACTTATAAACAATGAAACTTCGCTCAATATGAATTTGTGTCACGGGATTCACAATGGTTACCGAAATACTATCTGCCTGAGTCACGATAAGCACAACATAACCACGTAATATCACTGTTTCTCGTATCTAAGTAAATTTAAAATTCAGCTTATTTAAAGGTGAGGCGTCTTCCCTTGTCTAGATCTTAAGAGTCCTTTATCAGAAACGACACAAAGTTATCCCGCAGATTGCCGATTACCGACCTCTCTACGAAGTTTTAAAAAATTTGAAACACGCGACATCTTCAATATGTGTAAATGCGACATGACGGAAATACAGTGCCTCCATTGTTTGCGGATAAACAAGTACTATAGGAATTTCGATCCTTGCCCTGATCCTTTGGCAGGTACTAATAAATGTCCCAATTTAAAAGTAAACTATCTGGGATTTAGGGTAGGAAATTGTTCAGCTTGCGAAAAGAAGCACGGGACATGATTGGAAAGCATCTAAGTTAGGGGTATTTTGGATTTGAAGTCGGGCATATTATGGTCAGCTAGTTTAGGGAGATACACATCAATCTTACGGTGCAAATCTCATACCAAAGCACTTTATACCTTTGTCTTATGCCAATTTTAAGATAAACTCCGCAAAGTACTATAAAGCGTAAAGTGACGACATAACGTAAGAGTAAACGTAGTCTCTCTTACGATGAGCTCCGTAAATTTAAGAGGTGTTCATAACAGCTACTAAGAGCCATGCTATATAGTGGAAAAGTACACCCGATAAACCAAGATCTTGGTTTATTACACCAGAAATAGCAATTAGGTTATAAAGAGGTATAAAGCTGCCGCAAAGAACTGTAGAATAGGGTCGTTTGGTTTTTGTACTTTAGGTAAGGTTGTATTGGGCCTTTTGGCCTGGGGTTGGCTTCTGGTCCGTAGGCTGTGGTTCAATATTTCTGTATTTGCATGCTCTCGGGGAAATTGATTAAGAGATCGTTGCAATTACTCTCTGTTAGACTCTATAGGGCAATCCAGTGGTACATGTCGATGCTGAATTATGCAATATGAGTACTAGGTAGGCATGCTGCCTGCGCTAAGTGAGGCAGCGTTGCTATGCGACCAGGGATTTAGTAATGATAGACATACAACTTCCTGTAAGCCTGTTCTAGTATCGCTCGAAGTGGAGTGGTTTGTTGTCCTGAGTTATGAAGTGATGAAGCTGGAGCTGAGTCAAGGAGGACAGCGTCACACATGTTTACATAGAAAAGGCGAGGGGGATATAGATGCTTACCTAGGTGTGCAGGTAGTTGTACTGCAACAATTACGAAGACTTATTCCGTTGGGATTTCCTTTGTTCCTTTCCTTCAATTATAGTTGTGCATTTCAACGTTAGGAGTAAGACTCCGATAAGAAAGCGACTGATATCGATCGGGTCAAGCAGAAAGTATACCGTTTGATTTTGTCAATTCAACTTACCCTAGTTTCGGGATTGGTATTTCAAGGTTTAGAATCAAAATCGTGAATCTACCAGTCTCATCTTGATTGCTGTGTATTATTGTGTAGGTACTATCGGTGGTTTACCCCTGGCTTGGATCCCGTCTCTACCCAAGCCACAATGTTCCGCCACAGAAAATATATAAGATAATGGCTGGTGATGACCATCGAGTATCTTGCCTTGTTGGTGTAATGCACAAGCTGACGCAGCTTACTAAGCAGCGCCGAGTTGGCGAAGTCCGGGACCGAAACGAGTGACATTCCATTCGAATCCATTCTAATTGGTCGCCAAGAGATGTGTCTTGGTCGAAAATCGTGCTCCCCTGCTTCATGTGTCAGCAGCGCGGATTCGGAGTTTCCTTCACAATATATCGGCGACTCACCCTACCTTAAATATATTGCGCTTTATCCACGCCGTCAACCTTTTCTGCCAACATACCGCGCACATGTGCACTCCCTAATTAGAAGCCGAACTCAATCTCTCGGAGTCACGGAGTACTAGCTGACGCCACCACGCCCGTCGAGACCGCACCGCCATACGAAACGCATCAGCATAGTAAGCAGAGCTTTCAACTGGCCGCGCAAGCGCATCATCATGGCAACCAAGGATGCAGACTCAACACTGCATCTCCCGCGTATCCTCTGTCTCCATGGCGGTGGAACGAACGCGCGCATCTTCCGCATGCAATGCCGCGTGCTCTCTCGGATGCTGGAACCCTACTTCCGCTTCGTGTATGCGGAGGCCCCGTTCGAGTCTCCGGCAGGCCCGGATGTGCTGTCGGTGTACGCAGACTATGGCCCATTCAAGCGGTGGCTGCGTTGGCTGCCGGATCACCCGGAGGTCGAGGACCACGCCGCCATTGCCGACATTGACGCGCAGCTCAAAGATGCCATGGCAGCCGACGATCGCGCTGGCGCCAAGGGGCCCTGGGTGGGATTGCTGGGCTTCAGCCAGGGCGCCAAACTATCCGCGAGCCTGCTCTTCCGGCAGCAGATCCGGGCCGCGAAGCTGGGTCGCGCGAAGGCAGGGTCCGATTGGAAGTTTGCGGTTCTCATGGCTGGGAGGGCGCCGATAGTGAACCTCGAACCCTCGCTGTTCGCGTCGTCCATGCTAAGCGCCCCTTCGCAAATCGGGCTCTCGGATCGCCCGGACCTGGTAGAAATGATGAAGGGGGAACACGTCTTGAAAATACCGACCATCCACGTCCACGGACTGAAAGACCCTGGTCTGCATCTGCATCGGGAGTTGCTAGAGGACTATTGCGACCCTGATACCACGAGGTTGATCGAGTGGAATGGCGAGCATAGGGTGCCGCTCAAGGGCACGGATGTACAGCCGTTGATAGACCAGATCCTAGATGTCGCGAGGGAGACGGGGGCGCTGAAGGGTTAAGTACCTGGGAATTATACTGCGTTGATGTTCTTGGCGTAAGGGGTGACCGGGCTTTTTTAGGTTGGCGTCAGATTGAATATCGCTTATAAGGACCATGATAGAAGATAGATAGGGCCATATCACCACGTATCCTAGCCCGACTGAATAGACGCACATGATATATCGCATGTTTGGAGGCAGTCATGGATGAATTGCATTGTCCGCTGTGAGGCTTTGTTGAGTTCAATTGGTCTGTGGCGGATGTACGGAGCAGAGAGGTTATCTATAGAATCTCACACTCAGTTCGTTCTTTAGACCTAGAGTACTTGCCGAATAGTAAGGCAAACCTTCAGTCGTCCAGACCCCTGGGGTTCCTCTGGTCAGGCTATGAGATGGATACTCCCCGTCTGCTGCGATGAGCTCGGCGAATATAAGAAAAAGCATGTATGGATTAGGCTTCCTTCTCGTATTGAGCTCGATATAGAATGCTATATCAGAACGGCTGGTTCCAAGAAATGGCTTCTCTGTTTCTTGATCAGTTGATAATGGGATAAGCAAGTCGACAAGCCATTCATAAAACGCACATCCAATAGTGGCCAATTCGATGGCGTCGCGTAAATGCTCACTCAAATAGAATTTCTCCGGGATCTCGAACTTTTCAGCATCAATGCTAATTGCCCGGCATTTCGCGCATCTATGCGGTTCGTCGATGCTGAAAGTACGCCGAGTCCCTTGCGCGATGGCCTGCTGCCTCTGAGTAAAATACGTGACGAGGTCATTCTGCTGACCTAAGCTCCCTGTTGAAATTGGAGGCTGTTGCTTCTTTCCATGAGGGCGAATAGCGCCACTCATTATGTATGGGGGGGTCAGGATCAGACATATTATTTGACATCCAAAGTTATGGAAGTAGGAAAGAAATAGGAATGGATGAATAGGGTTAAGATACATGATGCATCCGTTTCATCTGCTAGAGGATTGGACATCTGGAGTTCAGGAGTTTCTCATGTACAAATTACGGTTATGCTTATAGCAGCAATAGGTATACCCCACTACTGCATAGGTCGATATATAACCCCTGTTCAATCATCTATTCTTAGTCATCATACCAAAATCCGAAACGCGTCACAAGCGCGGTCCATCTCAACAATCCATCCATCCTTTGCCGTTTTCTTCAGTGCTCGAATCGAAAGTCCAAGCGCTTATTACCCTCGTCGCTCGTGGTAGACAGATAATGAAGCTTCTCATCAGCCGTCATCGCGTCCCACTTCCTGCTTCTATACCGGTTTCTGAGGACATAGTACACCTTCGTGAGGGAATAGAGTACGATGTTCATGACGAGGATCGCCAATAGCTGCTTGTTACCCCTGCGATATAGCGGGGCATCGTCCGCGCGGTATATGTTGGAAGATATGATGCCGCCGGCCTGGCAGAACATGTTGTAGCACGCCGCAGACACAGTCCTAGCACGCACGGTGTTCGAGTTTCGCGAGTTCCAGCCGACCTGGATAGGATGTGCTAAGAATCACATGTTAGAATCTCCACGAGGAAACAAGGGTTCAGCGAAAGGTGTACCGTTCGGATATGCTAGCAAGAGGGTCGTCACGGCCCAGATGACCCATCTACTGGCGTGTGCCGTGTCCGCGACATTTAAATATATCAAGAAAGGCAAGATCCAGAACTGCCCGAGGATTGAAACGAAGGTAAGCTCTTTGAAGATCTCAGCCGTATACGTGAGTGCCAGCATCGTCACGACTACACCAAACAGTTAGCACCTTCATTACTCCGATACTCGCGTGGGCTGTTCTTACTATGAAGAGCCGTGTACGGAATAGAGAGCAAGTTAGACGTGAGGGTATTGAAATTCATCTGCCGAAGCGAGAGGGTCAAGTACTGCTGCTCCGGAGTAGCGGGGATCTGGAAAGTCAATCCAAGGATGTACAGAGGCCAGAGGTCGAAGTCCTTGAGACACTTCCACAGCAGCTTCGGCGTGATCGGCTGGCGATTGTGCATATCGCTCTTACTCGGGTCCTCGCGTATGACGCGGTTGACAATGATGGTCTCTTCCCTAGTCGTGAACCAGCCCTTCTTTCCTCTAAACCAACTAGCCGTTTGGCAAGGGCCTGCCGGCATGAGGACGAACGAGAACAAACCAACTATGAGAGTTATTATGGCTTCAAGCAAGAATAACCAACGCCAACCAGCATGGCCTAGAACTCCTCGCATCTGCAGGAAGCCAGCAGCTAGGAGACCGCAGAGAATGTCGGCAACGCTCATCATGGTCCAGAAGAATCCAAGACGGATAGACAGTTCATGGTGCTTGTAGAAATACGACAGATAAAGGATCACCTAGGTTAGAAGCGTCAGCACTGCCTTAATGTTCAGGGAGAAGTGTAGACTCACATCAGGAATGAAGCCTCCTTGCAGAACTGCGAGAAGAGCTCGCGTCACTAAAAACGAAGTCCGACCTGAAAGCCAGAATTGGCCTCCAGCTACAATACTCCACAAGACTATCTGTGAAGGGATCCACCTATCCGGACCCATCCACTTGGAAACTAGCTGAGACGGAAGTTCTGCTATCAAGAATGAAAGCTTGAATACGGTGTTTCCGAGGTTGTAGTCTAGCACCCGGTTAGTACCGATCGATACCATCGTGAAGGATCGAGAGAGTCACCGTTCGTAGTTAAGTGAAGATCGGTCAGGAAGTTATCAGTCAGAGCTTGCGATAGGTTCGCCCTGTCCAACTCCAATGCCATGAACATGATACATGCCCAGATCATGATTCTGAAGTCGATCTTCCGAACTACTGCATATTCCTCCCCCCAGGTCCATCGGGCTTTGGGGTCAAAGCGGTGCAAGTTCTCCCTGTTGGTGCATATGAGACTCCGCTATCAAGACATATATCTAACTTAGGTCATAGTCTAACTTACCAATCATCGCGGGGCTGATACTTCTCCGCTGTTTGAGGATCATCGAACACACTGGGCTATATGAATCCACCGTTAGTCGATGTCCTTGGGAACAGTACGACACTGGGCCCGAGGTTTTGTTACCTGGGTAGCAGTTGCTTCAGGGTCGAAGTCCTTTGCGCGTTGGAACCAGAAGCGCTTTTCCTCCGCCGGAACCCCCAATGCTGGGATACCGTCACTATCGAGCGAGGTAGTCGACTCTGTGGCCGTTTTCTTGTTGCCAATGTTTTTGACAAGTACGGGTGCCATCTTGATATTGCGTCCGCCCGAGGAATAGGATGCGCCCAACCGTGTTACACTACGTATTCTCGGGGCCTCGGGACGATCGCTTTATAAGTAGATGCGAGTTGGGATTAGGTGCCATAAAACCAGTAGGATGGTATCATCGACAACCATAATTTGCTACTACATAAACATCGGCTCAAGATTGCCGGTGGCTTCTAGGGTCACCAGGTGTGGGGGTCTAAGACTTGAACTAAGGGTCTATTTCTTGTATCAACCCCTACTATGATCCAACAGCTAAAGAAATATTGATGATATAGCTGAATGGTGGTTCCGATGTGATGGCCGGTTTGCATCGAGCTTGTTCGGTCTAGAATAAGTGCTCTTTGCCTCCTTATCTCGAACCATGTCAGGATACAGCTGAAGTGAAATTCAGCGCGTGCCTCGCGTCGGGTTCCTGCCCCTCCCCGTATGCGAGACAATCATGCTCTACATGCAGCCACAATGTTGTAGAACGTCTCCAGAGATCGGAGAGAGCTCGCCTTATCAGGTATGATGACCGCCAATAAAGCTCCAGCATCTTAAATTTACAAGGGAGGGATGAGCGGCAGGGTTAAAGATAGGTGCAAGACAGGTACGTGCATCTTCATCTTCACAAGCTTATCAGTCTTCAGACGACGGCGTCTACAGTCTACTGTCCCAGGATTTTATCATTCAAGCAATTTGTCATATTTAGAAATAATCGAAACATTACTGTGGCTTAGAAAAGAAAAGCCAGCTGAAAATGTGCTTTGAAGCTCAGAAAGGATGTGTTTTTAAGAGTTCGATGATGACAGTTGGAGGTTAGATGTCGCGATGTGTCGCCATCGGGTCCTAATCCGATCATAGGCAATCACTCGACTCTCATTGGCTCTCTCGGCGCAGCTGGCGTGTACTGCATATCCAGCCCTGGAAAAATCGTGGCGACCTACCATTATGCACACAAGTCCGTGGGATAATTCCCCATTAGGAACTCAAGGTGACACTGAGATGTGCACAAACTCACCTTCAAGCGAATGACCAGGGGTGGTGGCTCGAGCCGCGCCTTGAATCTACCAACGGCGTGGGTCTCTTAGTTTCTAAAATAGAAGCT
Organism: Hypoxylon sp. PDH2405; assembly: GCA_023628415.1. Taxonomy (NCBI): domain Eukaryota; kingdom Fungi; phylum Ascomycota; class Sordariomycetes; order Xylariales; family Hypoxylaceae; genus Hypoxylon; species Hypoxylon sp. PDH2405. Next base: position 513,426 of record JAMAKT010000009.1, on the reverse strand, counting down.
TAACCCTGAACTCCTATGAATTAGAGCACAGTCAGTACCACTTGTCTATTTACGATACCAACCATTGTTAGAGCAAGGTGAATATCTCGACCTGTCGGACTGTTAGAGAAGGTCATAGGATATAATACGGATGTCATTTCCGCCGTGTCGAATCTCGGGGACTGAAGTTCTTGTACGCTTCCTTAAAAGGGAAGCTATTAAGGTCAGAGAGGTGTCCTACAGTGGAATGGAACCCGTCTGCTGATACTCCTTAGAATAACTATATGGAGCTCCTTCCGGGCTATAGGTTCTTCAATACGCTATGAGGGCACCCGAAATGCGTTCTAGACAGAGCTAGCATGAGGGAATCGGGAAACGTATCGTCGTGGGGGTTTTTCGCATACTATTTCTCGGCCGCCTAACGTGATTCAGACTATGTTTCTCAGCTCAATGACATCAGGATGTCACACCACGAAGTGAACGTGTTTGTAGAACGTTGGCCACAGCCTGGAATCCGAGATCCTACTCTTGAGTATCGTCTCCACCACGACTCCTAGACAAGCATACCATATCGCCGAGCCTTCATCTTCGCATGTGGAACAATTGCCTGTAGGCTCAAATAGAAGAATGACTGTGACCGCCTAATCGTTTATTGTGTATTTCATGGAAATCAAGCTTGTCTACCTAGATATGAGGGTGACATAAACCCTGTGGAACACGAAGAGTGGCGACAGACTGGGAAGACATAGCTTCATGGTCTTTCAAGCAAGGTATCTCATCGTATTTTTCGACGACTATCGCATATTTACACGTTTACGCGGACTGTTGCCACCAGTTAACCTACTTACGCCCATCTTGGACGCCAACTACGATTGTCACCTTTCCCTTAGTGGCATCGGATGAACATATAGGTAGGCCCAGTTAATACTTTAATGCGACTAGATTTGATTGACTTCGACCCAACTGTATAGAAAAGTGATATATTTCAATTGATGCCGACTTCCCAGGAAGTCGTTTTATGGGAAGTTCTCTCCGTTAATTACGGTACAGGGTTTATAAATAAACTCTTCACCTAAAAAGGGAGTTGTAGGGCTGTCCCGTGCCCCACCTACATACGGTCCGGGGTGACGGTATGTCCTCAGAAATGGTCATGACATACGGTGCTTTAACCATCTCGAAATACCGTTTTATGTCGGATTGTTATAAGGACCGTTTCCTTATTTATGCATATGTACCTCTCAACACGATTGTGTTCAAAAAGGTAGAAGCCCATTTCCAGGCTCCCTTATCCACTCCTGCTTACTGACCAAGCCAGAAAATGAAATCTCAAGCCGAACCAGTCGATGAGAATAAAGTCTCTCAGATAAAGCAAGTTTTTGATGAGATTCAGACTCTATATGATTCCGGGACACCAGTTTTTACGAAAGATAATATACGACAAGTGGGTGAAGAACTTGAGCATTTTCAGAAGGGGAAGCGGAACAATGGTGGAAAGATTATTCTGAAAGGGATCAATGGAGTCGATTATGAAGTATTCGTGAAGGCAAGAGACGACCCACCAAGGGAGAACGAGCATCTCGGAGGCTCGAAATGGTAGGACAGCACCAAGATTTCCTCGCCGATTTAGTCTGCTTTTTTGGCTAAACTTTTTGATAGGATGATCATCTACAATTCAATCAGATCTCTCACTACTTTTACAGACGCACGCTTTTTCGATTTTCAGTCGGCATACCTCCCAATGCGGATTTGCGCCCCTATAAGACTGCTACAAGATAACTTTGGATGCGACAAATCGCCCGCGCCGCCCGCAGAAGACTTCAGCACGTATCAGGCCATCGAGCGACAGTGGAAAACGAGTCAACATTACGAATGGATCCAAGAATTACTTGCCACAGTTGAAGTCTCTTTTACCTTATCCAAGGTTATTGCCCTTGCATTAGGCCCCCTTATTCTTGGGTCGCAAGTATCTGAACGCCACGTGCTTCAACACGCACTAGTCTCCGTCCTTCATTCAACTTTAGTTGAGCGTGGCATTCTCCCGGTATCGTCCGAGAGGTATGTACAGGACCCGGCGTACACGCAGCGAGATAGGGATATCCTACACTCAGCCGGTTTGGCTGTTCTAGACGACCCACAAGCATTACTAGAGTTAGACGAATCCAGCGTGCTTATATGCATCAATCCCGACATACCGATAAGAGATATCGTGGCAGACATATGCCGCCCAGGTATCATCATATGGAACAGAGGAGGCCCCTATTCACATATAAGGTATACCGGAGTTATATTTCCATTGCAAAACCCCTCTCAACTTTGCTTTACGATATCGGCTTTTAACATTGTTGCTGCTTTACAGTTCGAGAGTAAAAGACATGATTGAAAACGAATATTCTGAACTCGGGTTTCCCTATCACGAGAGCTTCGGTAATCTGGTCGTATTAATCAGAAAATCTACCAGATATGTCAACACTTATTGTCAGGAATGCTGAATACTGGCCACCAGTCTACGACTAGAGCTGTGTCCCCCCAAGCTATCATCATTACGTAAGCCATTAGTCAGTCAGGCATTGCACCATGATAGCAGGCCTTCTTGTACATAGAATAGGCTACATGAACTTGTCGTTACGCAAGGGTCAAACAAAGTCTGTCCATATGATAGTTATGGAGGCCACGGGCAGCTTAATTAAGGAGATTTCAAAAAAGCAGGCCTTAGTTTTCATGCCAAGTGCCGCGATGCGAAAAAATCTTGCTTACCTAAGGTACATAAGCGACATGACGGATAAACGCGATCATGAAGATTGATTCCTGCCTACCGGTTAACCGTGTCCTCGTTCAAGTTGAACAATTGTCGTACCCAAACAAGCCAATAATTTGGTTGAAAGGTTGAGTTGATGTATTGGATGCGGTGTTGAGGCGCAGTCTCGCAAGGAATTGGCGGATGACAAGCTCCCCGCGAAGCGATTCCGAGGTAGCTGTTTCGATAGAGAAGGAGTTGCGGTTCGCGCAACGCTTCCGATCCTCATAAATTCCGCATATCTCAAGATTCTATCTGTAATTTCAGGAATTTCACTCAGGAGCACCGTTCAAAGTGGCTGAATGAATTGCGTCATCGGCAAGAGATTCCTTCTCCGTTTCATGTCGGTTGGCCTACAAGGCGGAATAGTTGGATCGTATTTCAAAAGACCATTGGCTCTCATTCGCTTAGGGAAGGAGGCAGCTTATTTTATACGAGTTAAACAAATGGATGGTAATTGTGGTATGAGTGTCTCTCGGCAGTACATATTCTCACGAATTGAACCAACGTCAACAAGAATGGATGGATATGGCTGGGCAATATAAGAATGGGTACTGCCTCATTAGATACCTAAGCTGTGCTTGAAGAAGTCCAAGAAATGTCGTTACGGGGATCTAAACAAACCCTGTGGGCCTAAGCGATCTTGTCAATCTCGGCATCTTAGGCGTGTGGGTTTAGGGGCGGGGGCGGCACAGAATCTCTGAAGTTGGACCGCGGGGTCAATTCTATCATTAGAACTATTGGAGCCTCAACGATGCTGAAGATGCTACATGCATGCACTTATGTCGGCTTGCAAGCAGCCTAATTACTGTGTAAAAAGACGGGGATTTGCTGCATGTTGATCTGGAAGCTAGAGATTAGTAGGCTGTTAGTTAGACGGCTGACGCTCGATCAAGATCTGCTGATTGTGTAGGTTCGAGCCAACAAGTGTAGCTGAAATACGTGTAGCCCTATTCTCCAACGCTGACCTACCCCAGCAGCCAAGACACCAACAGGGTACATCTCACGTAAGAGATGATGATACTTACAGGTACTAGGTAAGGATGAGAAGAACGATTGGATACGACTTAGCGGAACCAATGTGCGGGTCTACTAATCTTTACATCTTTTTTAAAGATGCGTTCAATGCAGCATGAGATTCTGCAAGGGAACGACAAGTTACCTAGGTAGGTAAGGAATCAACCCCTAGATATAAGGCGACCAATGCAAGATTACTGCTTCATCGGCTGCCAAGAATACCCTGCAATTGCCCCTTATGCATAAGGTTACCGTTTCGGCTCCGGGTACCAACTTAATACGGTCCGGACCTGGCACATGCGGCCAGGAACTGATATTATTACTGAGACTCGGGATGAACTGGCGGCGTCGCGAATTATTCTAATATGAATTAGATGACTTTTGTAATTCAACAGTCTAATTATATCGAGATTAGAATCGGGGCATGGGAGTTAACTGGTCCCGGTCCTCTTGTATGCAAAATTCGACGTGAGGCCCCCCCCCTTCTCGCGGAATGTCCTGATTTTTGGCGTCTAGTAGTCTGGCCGGCGGAAAATACGAAATAGGTTAGTTACGTAGTATTATATCAGCACCGGCCGCCAACATGCACTTCCAAGCATCGAATAGACTAATTAAAAGTCCACGACCAATATTCCTCTGTATAATGTCTTCTATTACCTTACGATATCTTGATATGTATGCTGGACAGAGGCGGGGCACCAAGAATGTTGAAGATTCTAGACTCAACCCCATGCATCCTATGGGATCGGATTGTGAATACACCGATACAACCCATCGCATCATCTCTCTTGGAAGTATCTTTTGGTTCTTACTTGTCCCGCTGATGTCGTACAAACCAGACGCATACGTTGCCTAGGCGTTCACATCATCACCTCATTAAATCAAACCACTTTTTTCTTTTCTTTTAATAGCTCCTAGGTATATTTTCCGAGTGCGACTGATGTCTAGCTAAGCCCAAATTATCAAGATATCAACCCCGGCTTCCCCGATCATACGATCGGAACATTTCCATTCTCCTCACTCGGTCAACATTTTGGGTTACTTCGACAGGCTACTCCGAGCTTTTCTCAGGGGCTTATCCCGTGGTTACGGGGATTTAAATTATCGCCCATGTCGACTCATTCGTTCGATTTCGTCATTATCGGCGGTGGAACAGCCGGCCTTGTCCTGGCTAACCGTCTTTCCGAAGACCCCACGCAGCGCGTTCTCGTCTTGGAAGCCGGTAGCGATCTTACGGGAGACTTGCGGGTTATCACTCCGGCCTTTTTTCAAACACTTCTTGAGTCAAAAGCCGATTGGGCGTTCCAAACCGAGCCTCAGGTATGTGCACAACTTCCCTTACCTTGGGCAAAAGACCAAGTAGCTAACAATCTCCCAAGTTAAATCTAAAAGGTAGGCGGATCGATCTAAACCAGGGTAAGGCGCTAGGAGGTTCGAGCGCCATCAACTCCCACATATTCATACCTCCCTCTAAGGGCCGTATTGACACCTGGGAATCTCTTGGTAATGATGGATGGAACTGGGATGTTCTTCGGAAATACTACGCCAAAGCGTATACGTCACCGTATGTCGACGAGGCTTCGAAAAAGGCCTTAAGCATTGACGAATGGACTGCTAGAGATGACTCTACCAGAGGTCCAATCCAAACCTCTTTCTCTGGTGACGTATCCCACCCCATCCGAAAAGCCTGGGTGGAAGCATTCAAGGCTAGCGGGTACTCTATTGAAACTGACCCCTTTCTCGGTGCGTCCGTCGGTGGCTTCAGCGCCCTTGCAAGTATCCACCCGGATACCAAGGAGCGAAGCTACGCTGCGTCAGCATATTATACCCCTATTAAACACCGACACAATTTAAAGGTTTACACAAACGCCGTAGTCGAGAAAATACTTTTCGATGGCCAGCAGACCCCAAAAGCCGTCGGTGTCCAATACAAGCAGAATAACAAGGCTAGAACTGTTTATTCTACCAAGGAAGTCATCTTAGCAGCAGGTGCTATACAATCTCCAAAGTTACTGGAGCTTTCCGGCATAGGTAACTCGAAAATACTTCAAAGGCACGGAATCGAGGTTGTTCATGACTTACCCCAAGTCGGCGAGAATCTCCACGATCACCCCGGTTGCTACATAAGCTATGAGGCAGCCGACGACATCGAGACGCTCGATGCTCTAATAAGACGAGAGCCAGAGGCCTTAGGAGAGGCAAGTACGTAACATCGAGAGCATTTCTCTATCCCTATCTCTTCTCGGCATGCTTGAGTCCCTGAAACATCTTCAAGCAATGATTACTAACTCTCTTTGGTATAGTGAAGCAGTACGCGGCGGACAGATCCGGTATGCTTAGCTCTCTTGGGATATACTCCTACGCATATATGCCTTTACCCAAATGCCATCCCAGAGAAGACCGGGACAATCTTCAGAGGTTACTCCGCCAGAGCCGTGCCTCTCTTGACAAAGGCCCAGACCAAACTCGGTCAGAGCTTTTTCATGATCTTGCGGAGAAGACACTGATCAATCCAAATGATGCCTCCGGAGTGTATGTTGCCGTACTCGCGCAGCCAGCTTCCATAATCGAGCCAAACTCAGATTCCCCCAAGGGCCCTACGCCGGGGAAATTCTTCACTTTTGGCGTCATGCTCTCCCAACCCCTTTCTCGCGGGAGCGTTCATATTAGCTCCGACCAAGTATCCGCCCCTCCAATCATTGACCTAAACTACCTCTCCCACCCCATCGATCTCGAGCTCCTCGCGCGCCATGTACAATATGTTGAAACCATTGCCGCTTCGCCCTCATTCAAGAGGATATTAAAACAGCCACTCCGTCGCCGCGATCCCTCGTTAGACATCACTAACCTAGACCAAGCTAAGGACTATGTACGGTCCAATGCATCATCGTGAGTAGCACCCCTACTCCCTCTCGCCCCTACCATCTCTCTGCATTATTCTAGCGTTTGATCATATATTTCACCTGTATATACCGCCCATATATGTATAAGAAAAGACTTCCAACCACCGTATCTTGGAGCATCAATCACTAACTTCTCATGTTGGAGCATGTGGCATGTCTGCGGGACCTGTGCCATGCTACCGAAGGAGAAAGGCGGCGTCGTTGATACGCGGCTAAGGATATACGGGGTGCGGAACCTGCGCGTTGTTGATGCGAGCGCTATACCCCTGATTAGCACAGCTAGTCTGCAAGCTACCGTATATGCATTCGCGGAACGAGCTGCGGACTTGATTAAAGAGACACACGGGCTGAAGTGAATTATGGATTTCGTTGGGATAGATGAGGTTTAAATTTATACCCATACCGATGAGTGAATAGAATTGGAACCTTTCAACTAGGTACTTCGAGACAAATGTATATATCTTCTATCCACATTGAGGAAGCTAACAGTACTGTGAACAATTCCATCGTGTAAAAGGTTTCCTAAATGTGTGATGTGTCTCCTTTCCATAATTGATACCTACCACAAACAGAAATGGAAGGAATAACGGCCAAAGAGGCAAGGGAGTGAAATGTGGAGAGCCGCTCATACAACCCCTGATTTGGAGTTGTTAGTGATATTGTGATTAGCTTTCCTTTCATTCTGATTTGCTAGAGTCGATTCTATGCGGCCCTAAGTAAGGACGTCCAGCATCGATAGTTCTCTCCGCCCCCTTTTCGGTGGCCCAGATCGGGAACTGCGATATCCTCTTTTCAGTTTACTGGGAACCTACCCAGGTACCCACGATATGCTCTCCGGATATATATAACATACATATGTAGCGGTACAATTGTTGGCGCCCATTCACCACTACCTTAGTATCTATATTTCAAAGGATGATCAAACTTTGAACTACTAGGTTCCCACTAAGAACTTAGGACATGGGATGATCTAAGGTACAGAAGCAGTTCTAGTAGTAACACGGCGGCTTCCATGATTTCTGCAGGTGAGTTCTCTAGGTAGAGAAGCTTTGGAAGTCGATAGAGAGCTGATTCAGGCTCCCTGACTTGGTTATGTTTATGAAGGTATGGTGCATCTAGATGAAGCTCATGCGTTTTCTATCAGGGAGACTATAATAACACCAAATGCGACGCTTTTTTAAGAACGCTCTCACAGCTAAATCTAAGCCACCCAGAGGTTAATTGCAATTAGAAGTCCCCAGTCCCATTTCTTTCTCAAAACGAGGATCTCGTTACAATAATGGGCCTAAGTTTATGCTGTTTCGGACGAAGAGCTTGTTGAATGCTACTAGATAGAATAAGCATGACTACCTAACCACCACGAGAGAAAAACAACGAAAAGACATGTAATTTCAAAGGTTTGACTTGTCTCAAATTCACTAAAATTAGTATGATTAGGTACCTATGAATAGAAGTTTCTGAATTTGCATGTTGGCGGAGAACCATAGTGTTACCTGACAATTTGAGAAATTCAGATCGCAATTCACAACATCATCAACATCATTTTCCAGATCATCTGAATGTTAATACCTTGATTAGCAAGCAGTGAATGATGCAGCGCGGAAGAGAATACTGCATATTTATGCCACGTAATTGACAACACGTCAAAGTCTATGTTTCGCTCTTGCATATTCTACCAATGAGGTCGCTTTTTAGGGAGAGCCACTACACTTGGGCTCCATTCGAAATCTGACGATCCATTCGTGGATGTAAATACGAAGAATCGTCGACGTACTTGAGAAGCTGCCATTTTATGAACTCAAGAAAAAAGTCTATATGGCTCATTGCGACACCATGGAGAGTTATCGCAGTAGTACTGGGGTCGATGTCGACTCTAGCACCATTCATTCATCCCATACAACTATCGTTCCTGCTTCCACCTTTAACCAGAGCCCACAAGCCGAGCATACGCCGCAAGCATGGGGATTCGGCAGGGAACCTGTTATAGACCCAATCCGGCGATACAGTTTCTCTAAGGGGGAATCCGTCATCATCCGGGACAGCGTCGCATACCCCTCCGAGTCCAGTTTCGAAGCCACGATCAGAGAGGGCACGGCACAAACAGGCCGCCGCACCCCGATTAAGCCGCGACTCCTCGATCTTGATCACATAAGGCGCAAGATACGCAAAATAAAGCGAGGCGGATCTCGCCGCGACAGCACGACAGAGACATCATCGACGGCGTCAGCAGCCGAAGCCTCCGAAGCGGGCCATTTTGAGCAGCCGATGCTGTACCCGGTCACAAGCCGTCAAGCTGTAACCGAGATGTATCATGAAACCCAGCATGACATTATGCTTCAGACGAGAGTTCGATCCCCGTCCCCACAAGAGCTCCCGGCGCTGTTCCGAGATAGGATGCGCGGGAGAGACATCGATCGAACAGCAAGAAACTTCGAGGATAGGGTCTCAAATTACCCGCGGACGGACGGTCGCGACGGGCAGAGACACAAGCATTGTTCATCGCAATGCGTGATACTTTGAGCCAGCGGGGTCCTTCCAGAACGAGCGGTTCCGTGCGGGCTGCCAAGCCTGATTCCGGGTGTGGATTTTCGAAATCGAGCTTGGAAAATCGTGGAGTTTAGGAGTGCTTGTTCCTTGGGACCGGATTACCGGGGTCGGGTTGTACCAATAGAAGTCTGAGTCCACTTCAATGTGGTTCTGAACGTGCATTCAGCGTCTTTCGGTCATGAGAAAAGGGGGGCTGGGCCATGAAGAGGGGCCTAGTGCTTCGAGCTGATGGGGCGCGCAACGATGAAAATGGAGTCTGGCGTGTTGGCATTTAGCGGATCGAGAATCTATGCAGGTGAAGTAAATCTCGCAAGCAGAAGAGAAGAAAGTCATGTTCGTGGAGTTCCCTGGTCTCCGTTCATCTAGCCCCGTGATTCTGGGGTTGCTTTATTTTGTCTCTCGGCCCAAATGAAGATGTACTCAATGTCTATGTAATGCTGCTCCGCCGGCGCGTACATCCACCTCTCCTGTTCTGCATTCCACCCTCTGTTTGGTAGGTACGCCTCTAGCATGTAGTAGTTATCCCTATGGAACGGGAAGTCAAGACTAGGCGGTCCGCTCCTCTCCAAGAACAAATCTGAACCCGACTCCATTCCTTCTTTGGACATGCGAAAACGTCGCCGCTTGTTGCCTTTATTTGCAGCATGTCTGCGTATGGATTTTGTAGTTGAATTCAAGTGAGCCTCAAGTAACCGTGCATGCCAGAGGGGGCTGTGTAGAGCCTTGCGGACAATAGCTGCATTCGAAGCTATGAGAGTCTGGTTCCATTCAGGATGTTTCCCTCGTGGGATCATGGGTATCGGTTCTCCAATATCTAAGTTTCGCTGCCAATGAGCAAAGTCGACGATTAGACAGAGGGAAGACCACCGCAATAAACAGGTTAGACAAGTGCAGACCTCTGCTGGGTCTGGTGCCTGAACGTGCTGGTATGGCTTCTTGTGGATAGTTAGAAGCTCCTGTCGTTCGGGGCTCTGCACGTAAGGGCGGATGCTAGGGTCGATGTGCTCCATGAGTACAGGTAGTCTAAAGCATCTCTCCAAGCAAACATAGCGCCAGCACGTGATAGCCCTTGTAATTCGCGTTTCGTCTTCGAGGATGAATCTGTGGAAAGCCCGGTTAACTCGTTGGAGGTTGAAGATATCGCTGGGACGAAGTAGAGCTAATATGTTCAACATAAGCTCATAAGGTAGGCTTAAGAGGCTTTGCGTTTGACGATTTGTTTTGTTGCTCTTTTTTGCCTGCTTCTTCCGAGCCCGTTCTGTGCGTTTCGAGCGGAGAATGAGAGCTTCGGTTTTGTCTTCCAACACCCCCAGGTCCTCATCATCATCAGGCACTTCAACTTTACGCATATTTTGAATTGGGAATTGGCCCTTAGGCGGACGAGAATTTATGAAAGTTTAATCGTGAAGCCTTTGTGCGGAGGATGCTGATTTGTTGTCCCTTCTCGATCTCGGCAGTGAACGGCAGTGAAATTGATGATCGGAGTTAAGTTCCCTAGCGAACCTTATCGCCACCGATGGTGGAATTTTGATGAGTCAGCTGCATGTTGAATCAACGTATAGGTACAGTACATTTTAAATAGCCTTTTCACTAAAAAACGACGAAATCCAATAAGATCCTATGAAGAATACAAACAACGTAAGACCAATTAAAAGTGAGTTCTACATGTATGTACAATGCGACTCTCTCGAATATGTACTTAAATGCGGAGTAACTGGATACATGTAGGTATGGGGGACGGTTTGTATGGTTTGTATCATCTTCTCGAATGCACCATATCAGCAGACCATTGGTCACTTGACTTGAGCCACCAACTTTTATATAAGGAACAACTAGTTTATCTTCTAAATAACCAGAGTTCCACGATTTGAACCAATCTCACCATGGCAATCTATCACATTGTCTTGTTTAAATTTAGGGATCTAGTATCTCCTGAGGAGGAGCAATCTGTAGGAAATCCCTCATTTATAATGGCTTCTTCCGTGGACTGATCTCATATAGGCATGCGACAGGATGCTGTCTTTGGCAGCAAACTGCATCCACCCAACATCCCAGGAACCATACGTGAAAATGATCGGTGGAGGACAAGACAACAGCCCCGAAGGCTTGCAGGTTAGGACTCCATTCGTCTTCTCAAGCGTATCATGCCAGTAGGCATTCCCTCAAGTAAGCTGACTAACTCGCCGATAGCGTGGAATCACCCATGCCTTCATTGCTCAATTTGAGAATGAGGAAGACAGAAAGTATTATATCGAAGAGGACCCAGCTCATCTCGCATTCGTTGCGGGTGTCAAAGACTTACTCGACGAAATCCAAGTCGTCGACTTTACTCCTGACGTATTCTGAGATTGATCTCCTTTGACAGCTGAGGGGATGATTGGGGATAACAAGGGGAAAATGCAATGACGTCGATTGATTGGCAGTGTTGAAAGTTACCGAACATGCACATGTGACTTTGAAGATATCGTCAACAACCAAATTACATTGAATCGGGCATCTATTTATGAGGATTTTCAATGAATCGGTACAAGAATACGTCAAGAGTGTAAGTTAATGTGACCATGGAATTTAGCTTAGGATTCCAATAATTTCTAAACAATATCAATGATGGTTCTACTCGTCGCTTGAGTGTACTTAGGCAGCTAGGGTACTTCTTCTGTTGCTCAAAAGTGGGGACCCCACCAGCAACTACGGTAGGGCCAATTAAGAGTAGTGCCAGCCCTACGTCATCCCCCACCCAGCCCACCTAAAGCTGCACCAAATGAACGTTAAGCCCTTTGCTGGATGCTAGAACCTTTGGAACAGTTGACCTCCAGTGCTAATGCAAACACGCTACAACTGAACACAACCGAACACAACCAACCTTAAGCCTTGATTTCCCAAGACCACCCATTTTTCCTTTTTCCTTCGCGACCCCGACCTGATTGACTAACACGAGCCGCTATCAACAAAGAATCATCAAGGCAAAGTCCCAATTAATCTATCTGCAGCTCAACAATTCAAGAGCTAGGAGGCGTCCTCCTTTACGCCCCATTAGCGACAAAAAGAACCATTCTCCCCGTTAACCCCCACCAACTGTTTTACACCACCATCAGCCCATCTTTCCCATTCTGCCCATCAGCCACGATCTGAGATCCGGCTGAGACACGCAAACCACACGGAATCACCCCCGTGTTTCTACCATTGGAGTTCAACTCAACAACCAAGATAGCAAAGATGTCCCAGCAACAGACGGCACCGATGCTCATCAACATACCTCCGCCGCCATCCAATCCGGATACGCCTAGCGATATGCCGTATGTTGTTGCCTTATTTCAGTGTCATCACATTGCCAATATTCTTTCGTTGCGTACTGACTAAATCCATCCATAGTGGCACTCCAACGAGCACTACTACCTCCCTCTCTGCGCTCTCTACCACCGCCATCAAAGACGGCCATCGCGGCCATGCCTACCACGGCCTCGGACCCCGGGGCCACCAACACCATTCGTCGACCAACAGCCTCGAAGCCGAGCGTGCCGACCGCATCAGCCGTCTAGCGGGTTTGGAGCGCGTATCGACTCTGCGGACCCCGAACCAGCAAGCGCAAGGCGGGGTTGCCTCGAACTCGCCACAGACCACGCCTACATCAATGACCACACAGCAGCTGCAGGCAGCAGCGGGTCTAGCGCCCGCGTATTTCGACAGCAACGGACAGCCGACAGCCATAACCAAGATGAGCACAGTGGGCACAGCGTCAGCGACAGGCAGCGTAGGCGGGCGCACGACGACGGAAGCAGGCGGAACAGACTCGTTCGCGGAGACGGAGATGGACGCGGACTTAACCGAGGTAGATGAAGACGGCAGCCTGAGCATGGACACCAACTACCGCACCATGGACGTAGACTCCACATCCGGCGCCATCGACCCCATGGACGAGGATATAGCAAGCCGGTCCGTGGGCGGCTTCGAGGATCGCATGAGCGACGACGGCACCGCGAGCCTGGTCGGCTTCGGCGAGGGCGCCAACAGTACCGTTAGCGGCCCCATCTACCACCGCCGGCCCCTGCCCGGCACGGCCGGCGCGACGGGCGTCTGGGGCCTCGAGAGAAGCAGTTCGGGGCTCAGCCAGGAGGCCATGCGCAGTCGCGAGTCGCGCGACGTCGGAAACGACACCCCGATTAGCGCAAACACGGCGGCGGAGACTCGCAACGCGAAGTACGTCGATGGCGTCGCGGTTGACGGCGGCGGCCATGTTGGTACGTCTGACGACGATGTGTTCGTCGACACCACGACGCGCGGCCCCGTGCCTGTCCAGCCAGGTCAACCGCGCATGAGCGCACTAAGAGAAGGCGTGGGCGGGCCCGCGAGCCGAGAAGCAGCGGAGCGCATTGTGCGGGAACGTCTTGACGGCGGTGAGGGCAGTCGAGCGCCTGTCCTAGGAAGCTCAAAAGATGGAGACAAGCTGGGCAAGTTCTACTTCGAGGAGAAGAAATAGAGGGGTTTTCTCGGATAGGTATTGAGTAAGGGCTAATCTCATTGAACTGAATTGGCGGGAGGAAAAGCTTATTTCTAGCTTACTCTTTTTTATGTTGCTTGCGGTCGTTTCTTGTTACGGAGTTCTTACGGCGTATCGACGAGAAGACAAAACTACTGACCTGTCTGCTGAACTGTGACGAGACAGGGCAGTGGGATTGGAGGGCGGCTCGACTGTCTTTTATCCACCTACTTTACTTAGGTATTTACTGGTAAGGGACTCGGGGGAGGGTAGGTTAGGTACACACCACTCACACTCGGCTTTGTGCTATCTGAGAGATTCGGGCTACTTTGATTACATCGGAGGTCCAACTTGTATGCTAGGCATTTGAGTAGGGAGGCATATGGTCACGGGGTAACAACTGGACTTGCTTTTTAATATGATTAGGCGCCTTTTGCGCTTCTTTACAATGATTTCTTCCTACAATCAGTCCCTCGTATTCCGTATCCTAAACAAGACAGACAGGAAACTTCTTAGGTATAGGCGGTCTTCACCTAAAATTCTCTTCGATAAATTGTGGATACATGGCAATTTTATAGTAACATGCGTTCTTCTACTCTCGACCTGCGCCAAGAAACTTTGGACTCCACAGATAACCTTCCAACATCGCGATAGAAAATAGCTGAGGCTGAGTCAATAACTCCACTGTCGGCTTGCCCTATAGTAGTACACCGAGGCACTAACGTCGTTTGCACGTAATTTAAAAATCATAGACACCCATTCCCTAACTGTGTCATCTCAATTTGCTTCGTCCTATAGAATAGAGTTGACGTATAGTAGCGTTCGTTATATGGAGCGCAAAAATGATATGCCCATCGCCCACGGCGAGACTCGAACTCGCAGCCTTTGGATGACCTGTACTACCCCTAGAGTTAGTAAAAGTCCAACGCTCTGACCATTGAGCTACGCGGGCTACGATAATTTTGTATGCTTGTGGGTCTTATGTCCCCGGGGAACTTGAGGCACTGTCCCCTACCCCTTTCTCGCTCTTAACAGCGCCGTTTTCTATTCTGATTCCTTTCTACCGTCTTCTTCGTATGTTTCCGGAACGGTGCTCTCTTCATCTATATAATTGTGATGTCCACAAGCTTCGAGATATCCACATTGAAAACCTTGCGTCCAAAAAGGCCGCCGGTGGTTTGGAAGTCCTCGCCATCCATCGCCTTATGTAAATAGCACTCGCCTACAAACTCGTATGTTGCCGAGTCCTCCTCGCTGTCCCTAGCGGGCCGCGACTTGCTCCCTCCAGTCTTGCTTCCTTCTGCTACCGGTTCGGGTTGGCGAGACCGCGGTCGCAAGACGTAGGGGTAGAACCCTCCTACCAAAGCCACTACTAGATCACCCTCCCGCACGCCATCGTCAGTGCGCACATACTCATCCTCGTCCATGCCGGGTATCTCGCCGCGCAGAGCCCTCGCAGCTATTCGTGCGGCGTTCGGGTCTCTCTCATTCAGATATTGCTGGAAACTCTGCATCATGCTTCTCCCAATAGGGTCGTTCATCAGCCGTCCCATATCAGCCCTCCTCGCGGCCTCCGTCGTTATCTGTCCCTGTCCCGCCTCACTTCTTTCACCACCCTCATCTTCTGACCATCTCTCCTCTTCCGCCAGGCCATTATCAGCAGCAACCACATCCTCAATAGCCGTCATACCAAACCGTCCACCCTCGGTCCGGAAAAAGCGTCTCCCAACCGCATGTTTCACCAGCAAAGCCTCATACGGCGCAGCCTTCCCGCACATCGGCACAAGCCCCATCAGCTCCGGCAAATCGCGTATGCGCGCCGCGTTCTCAGGCGTCTGCAGATCGACCATGGTGCAGTCGAGCGCCTTCAGAATACTCTCCTCCGCAACCAAACTCCGGAAATGCGCGCCCATCGCCGCGGGCGGCGGGGCGGTATCCCGCAGCGTCGCGGAAGCGCCTCTGGTCCCGCCGGCGTTGAGGATGAGGGTGCGCCAGAAATGCTCTGTTCTTTGATCTAGAGTCTCACCACCGGAAGTAGAACTAGAATTGGGAGTAAGGTCAGGCAATTTCTTAAACTCGGAAGCGCACAGCCGCCGCGCGTTGCCCGCGTTGAAGATAGGCGACACATGCACGATGCGGTCGAGCGGCCGCGCCTGCAGATACATCGCATGATCCGCCGATATCCGAATCGGCTTGCGCGCGCCCGCGGGCCGGATCTCGTCCCACCAGGCGCGCATGCCGGCGTTCGGATTGAAGAGGCCGCCGTTATACGGCGGCTTAGCGGAGTAATCCGGAACCCAGCTCGGCAGGCCCTTGAGCCGTCTGGCGCAGGGCGGGCGCTCGGCCGACCACAGGAAGAGGTCCTGGCGCTCGAGAATGGTGTAGCGCGCGGCGTCGGTAAACACCTGCTGCGGCGTCTTCGCGTAGTCGATCTTGGGCAGGCGCTGGGGTCCCTGGCCGTGGAACTGCGCGCGGCCGGACGGCGTGGCGACGTGCAGCATGGAGAAGACGACCTCGCGCGGGTCCGCGGGCTCGCAGCCGCGGGCCGTCTGGATCATGGGGAGCAGCTCGAGGGACTGGCCGAGGCGGCGTCTGCGCTCCGCGATCTCTATCTCGTTGGCGATGTCGAAGCCCTTCATCACGTGGGGCAGCAGCGGCACCTGGAAGAACTTGGCTTGGAAGATGGGCATGGCGCGCGACGACGCGATGTACTGCGCCCAGCGGATGTTGCTGCGGCCGCATACGACGATGGGTGCACGCGCTAAAACGATCTCGGATATGCACTGCACGGATTGCCAGTACGGCGAGCCGTAGACGTCGTAGATCTCGCGCCAGAGACTGAAGTTGAAGGAATTTAGGTCGTCGTAAGGGCAGTTCAGGAGCTGCTCTCGCAGCCCGTTCATCTGTTGCATGGTCGCGCTCATAATCCTCGCGTCAGGTCCTAAGCCAACTTGCCGACAGGCTTGGGTGAAGCGCCGGCCCATCTCATGGATAATCTCGAACGCTTTGGCTGTAGATTCTCCCTTGTCTGGGCCCAGCCAGCATAAGGTTCGTTCCGCGTTCTCGAGAACATGACGGTGAGCATTTGCTTGCGCGCTGCGCTCCTCGACCGTACGACCAATTAACATGTCGGCCCAAAAGGTACGCGGCCTCTCTTTGCGCCGAAATGTGCGCAAAGCACTTTCGAGCTGCTTGGGGATAGCCTGATCCTCGCCATCGACCTTAACGGTCACCATGTTGTTGGTGACAGCTGCCGTCTTTGCTGAACGATCGTACGAGATACATTCGTACGAAGTGTCCTTCACCGTTGCATCTATCAGACTAAGCTCAATAGGAGCATTTATATCAGCGGCTGGCTGCAGGATGGCCAGTCTCGCCGTCAGATTAGACTGATTCAACAACGTCGAGAAGGGGTTGCTGCTAGACATCATGCGAAATCCTTGCGCAGTCTGGTTTATGAAGGACGGCAAATTTCGTGGTGGAGATGCAGAAAAGCAGATACGAACGATTCGTGTTATAGTAAGCTTCTGGACTAGTATCGCCGTAGACCTTGGATGAGAACTCAGCATAATATACCCCTAGAGGCGTAGTCAGGTCTCGAGTCAACAGACATCGTTGCCTGCGGTTTACTGCCTAGAAGGTGGAGTGGACGTGGTCTCATCGCGAATTAGTGCCTAGGGAGGTAGGTAAATGAAATTGAGAGGTTCGCTGGCATTGGTATACGTATCGACGCATCGAGGCCTGTCACTAACCAGACCGGGCTTGCAGCCTGGATTCAAACGGATCAACCCAATCTCGCTTACAGGAATTCAGCGATACAGCAGCCCACGTTAGGCTCGATTAAGCTAGCTGCATGCCCTGCATATCCCAAGTTAGGACCCATTCACCGGTCAGTGCAGTGCAACTAGTAGGTATCTTTTTCGATACATTATATAGTATTATTACTATTAAATTCGCATCATATTTTGCCTAGTAATCTATCACCATGCCATGAAGCCGACTAACCTAGATTAAGAAGAATAAATTCGTTAAATATTCAAAATTATAACACCTTTTTCCTCGCGATAGAACAAGGCACAGTTGTTGTAGCCGTAACGTCGCGTAACAACCCCTCCCAAAGTGGCGTTCAAGCATGGACGGCAATCTGGACCTGCGGATAGACCTGGACCATCGCAGCATACAAGTCGGGATGGTTCTGCATTAAGACCTCTGGTGCCCATGCCGTTGCTACGAATATTGTGTCGATACCGCTGCTTATTGGCGTCGTGAAGACGTTACAAATTTGTAAGCCGATGAGGAATGCGAAGGCCACCACAACTATAGCAATCCCATGTTAGTCAACCGGTTGAGGGCGATACCATACATGCGAAAAGCTTCTTTTATAGACATTTCTCAGAAACAAAGTGTGGGGCGACTTACCTGGTGTGTATGTGCCGTCGGTATTGTACGATGGGTGAGTAAATACCTAGCGCAGTATGTCAGCACAATGTTTTCTTACCCATCAATTGTCATGAGGGAATCCTTACAAGATACAGGTAGGCCAGCAAGCCTGTTGCATAACCAACGAAGGTAGCTCCCATGGCAAAGACCGGACCAAGGAGGCACTCGTTAATAAGGGCATCGATACCACGATCCTTGATCATAGTCCACGTATCCTTAGCGGCGGCGAAGTAAGGTTTGCCGTACAGGGCAATGTACGAGAAAGCGTAGCGATTGAGGAATTGCACGGCCCAGTCCAGAATTGCAAGGAAGCATCCGAGGACCCAGTACATGGCCAGACCGAGAAAGTTTCCCTCAGTTGCCTCTTGCGATTGTGCAATAGAGCATATCTGTCTCAGAAAGTTGATGATAGCCACGAGGAGTGACCCCAAGGATATGGATCCAAAACTGTAAGTAAGCGCTCTTCTCAGACTACCTCGAGTAGCGCCCGTGGGGAGATTGTGAGGGTGAAAGTACCAGGACCCATAGACTCCGGAAATCGTGGTGTGAATAGTATTTTTCAACCACTCAGAAATCCAGTACATGGCAAAGGTGATGAATACGAGTAGCCCCGTAACCTTGGCGCCACTGCAACCACCGGCGCCTTGGGCACAAGCCGGGTTCTGCCCCGGAGAATACTTCGCATACACGGCTACGAAAGTGATGGCGTACCAAGCAGCGAGAGCCGTTGCGCAGATCCCACCCAGTAAGCTTACTAGATAGACGTGACCATAACTCTTGGAAACATCGACAGCTGTCTTCAGCATGAGAGCGCTGAAAGGAATGCGTGGAATCCAAGTCTAAATGGGTAAGTGAGTAGGAGCGTACTTGTCCACAGAATTATCGACTTACGATGAACGCGAAGATGAGGAAGGCGACGAAAAGCAAGAAGACAATGCCGCCTGAGTAGTAACCTCGTGAAAGCATATAGATTGATATTACGAGACCAAAGACGATATTGAGAATACCACTGTAGCAGCTCACGTAAGTCTCATATCCTCTTCGAAAGGCTTGCGGGTGAAACCTACGTTATCCAGATGAACTGCTTGGGAAACTGGCGGGCTAGCAGTACGTAAAGGTAGCTGAAGACGATAGCAATACAAAGGCAGAACATGAACAAAATGATGGTATTCGTATTAAGTCCGACCCTCGAACCGGAATCATAGATGCCATCTCCTTGAAAGTTCTTCGTGGAGGCTACGATTGGTTAGTCTAGATGAAAAATGGGCAGCTGTCTTGGAGGCTATAATGTCACTGACCATAACCATTAATCGAGATTCCAGAGACAACAACATAGCCCGCGAATACGATGAGGAACTATATTCGTCAGCACCCAATCTGTGCATCTACAGAGATGCATAACCTACGAGAATACCAGCCCAGATATCATTGTACTTTGGGCGTTCAATCTTGAAAGCTTGATCGAACATGGGCTTCTCGCTGCTGTAGCCGCCCCCAAAGTTAGGTGGGGGCCCTGGTGGACCAGGTTGCGGATATGGAGGTTGCCCATACTGAGGCTGTCCGTACAGAGGCTGACCATATTGTGGTAGACCGTATTGAGGCTGCCCGTATGGATTGGGCGGCTGCGGTGAATTGTAGTAGGCGGCAGCCTCGCCGTGCGGTGGGTTATATGCCATCGTAGAATGCAACTCCCGGTTTGTCGCTCTCTGTTGGTGGGTTAATAATCAAACCAGAGCGCGGTTGCGTACCTAAGGTAAGTATTGCCCCAATTCGCTAGCACGAAAAGAATGTCCCTCGATGGAAAAGTCGACAAAATCGATGATAATTATGTTACTAGCGTTGCAGTGAAAAAAAGACAAAGAGATGCTGCTGTGGAATGAGTGGCTTGAAGGTTCAACGACGTTGTTCCAGATTGACATCATGGCCGCACTAGCGAAGCTTCTGGAGCTCATTTGGGAAATACCAAAGTACTGATACTAATAGCTAGTTCGAGCTTCGATATTTGAAGTGCGACGACCCCAAGATATTTAGATCTAACTAGGCTTTTCCATTTCTTTTCAAGTTGAACTCATCCGTTCTGTTCATTGGCAGCCCCTCAAGTCAATGGCGTCACTGTCGTCCCACAGCGGCACAAGATGCCGAACACAAGAATCAATACAAATAGAGATTATTAAGTACTAGATACGACCAAGAAAAATGAGATAGTTCTAGATTGTTACCTCGTTTCATATGGTTTGAGATTTGCATTGGATTTCTTCCAACCAAAGGGAAATTATGCCAAGTGACATTTCAATGCACCACTCAACCCTCGTATCACCGTACTCACCGCACTCGAATTCCAGTGAAAACAACTATCGCGGTCACGTATAACGCCGCGCTCACAAAATAGGGTACACCTAAAGCACCTGTCGCGATACCCCGGACCCACAACGCTGCCATTAACGGAGCACCCACTAAGGAACCGAGAATCTTTACCATCATAACTATGGAGAAGATATGTGCTTCTGGGTCAGGTGAATTTGCCGGCCGATCGTCGTCTTTAGGCGATACAGACGGAGATTTCAAAAGGCCCAAGGTGAACACGGGGAGAGCGGATCCGAGTGAGTAAAGTAACAGAGATGGAAATAAGAGCCAGACGGTGGCCGCGACGGAGATGGCCAATGCGCCCAAGACAGAGATGACTAAGCAAATTCGAGCGTAGCGGACATTGTCGCGACCGGAGAGTGATGGGGATTGCGATGGACCCTGCGAACCTCTCGCCCTAAGAATACCTGGGATCACAAAGGTGAGAAGTGTAAAGTTTACGACGGCTTTAGCGGACAGGAGGTAGCCTGCCGAGGCGAATTCCCAGTGATATCTTTTTGATATATACTGAGCTAGGAGAGTGGTGTCGGAACTCGCGAGCGCAGTGAGGAAGAAGCTGATAAGCAGAAGAGTAAGATTCCTGGGATGGCTTCTCACAATAGAGTGAAGCGTGTGGAAGCGTTCGATGATAGGCTTCGAGATAGAAGCTCTAGATGTTTGCGCCTTCAAAGTTGGTGATGATATGAGGGGCTGCCGCTGCTCGTCTTCCGACGCCGCTGGTTGACGCGCGGGGTCTTCAAGCAGTGATATGGTGGGGACAGCTAATAGCAACAGACAAATACCGATCAAAAATGGGAAAAATAGATTCAAAGTCATAGTGGCGCCGGCGAGGCCAGGTCCAACAAATGTTACCACGTACGACACGGCATTAGTCCAGCTAAAGTAAGTTGCCCTGCATTGACCAGGTCAGCTCGCAGAGCGCAGAGGGCAGAAAGTGCACGAGATCCCCACCTAATGACGTTGTCATCCGTCAAGCTGGCGGCAAGAGCATAAATGATAGAATTCAAAACGCAGTTACCACCGAGCACTGAGAGAGTTGGACCAGTAATGATGGCTTTTAGAGGCAGGGCATCCTCGAAGTAGCCGACAACACTAGCCCATGACAGGAGGAATATCCTCGGTACAAGATTGAGCCAGAGGACGGTCCGACGACCATATTTCTCGGCTACGAACCCTAGAGGAATAGTCATAACGAAATCTAGGCGGGTATCAGCCTCGCTGGATAAGCAAATCGGCCAGGTCATTTAGACCTTGATTGAGCCCGACTCACCACCAACAATCCACAAGGTCTCCATGATACCCACGTACCAGGCTAAACTTTTCTGAATGGCGTCAAGTTTGCAATACTTCTCGTCGATAGTCCCATCGCTATGGACGACAGTTGGATCATGAATGCGGTAGTATTCGTGACAGAGACGCTTCTCGATGACTCGATTCAGCGGTAGCCGATAGAGACTTTCAGCCAAGCTGGTCAAGAGTACCAAAGTTAAGAGTGCCGCAATTGCCAGCTTCGAATGTGGATGACGCCGCGATTCTGGCACTGGAACACTCGCGCCATCGTGCGTAGTATCCATTCTGCAAGTTTGATCGACGACGTGGCTCGGAGGCGTAGTTCAAGACAACAATCAAGCATCGTCATGGAGAGAGTGGGGAATCCAAGTCAGGTCAGAGGTAGATAAGAAACCTCGAGACCCGATAGCACGGTTAAAAGCATACATATCACTGATTAGTTGAATAAAGGCACACGATAATTCTATTATCCCGTATAGTGGGTTCTTTCAAGACAACGTCTCCTAGGAAATTGAAGTAGGTATGACTACTAACGATGCGGTCGCGTCAAAGGTGACTTAGTTCAAAGTCAAATGCCCAAGTGAAGTTTGGAATCTTAAAACCCAGCAGTGATCCTAAGCCAATCGACCATACAGTACGCAACCTAACGCAGTCTCCATATTTAACACAAACAGGACCAGTCACCCTAGGTAACCAAGTCAAACTTCTCCTACCTTAGAAAAGATGCCATTTATTCTCTATTGCCATAATCTATGTTGTTTACTCCCATGATCGATACAACTACAATACGGTATTCTCAAAGTAGCCAACATCGAGTCATCCATTCGATACCTGGTACCTATTAATAGGAGACATCACGATGTATGTGAAGTTCACCCGGATTAGGTACCTAGATGTCCTTGAATATATCCGGACCAGAGAACTAGCCAACCGAAATCATGATCCAGGCAGATCTGGACCCAGGTTCAACTCAGCTTTTCACACCCGATATGAAGCGCAAGACTCCACTATACCATCTGAATACCCATACTCATATAAGCGATGGTTGCCCTTGATCTTGCGCAGTCGTGGTTTATCGCCTTCAGACGCCCAGGTTGTAAGGTTGTCTTCCACGAAGGCGCACCTCCTACTAAAGGTAGCCGATGCATCTATTCCTGCCGGCTATGTCAACAGGCTATATCGAGAGGAGATCCAGGAAGAGATCATGCCAGCATTTGAGAACTTGCAATTTCCCCCCGAGGGTCTTTTCATGAGGCTCGACGCCTGCTCCGCCAAGGATAGTGTCCAGATGGAGCCGGGAGATGCGTCACTGCACTCAGTAGAAGCCATCATCTTGCAACTAGTCACTTCACAGCGGGCGCGAAATGCATTATTCAATGTCCTTCAACCAAACCAGAAAAAATCAGCCTTCGACCTGGAACAGACGGGCCTCGAACCATTCGAGCTGTTCTTCTTACCCTTCAACCCCCGTATGCAGACCGCGCGAGAGTACCGCGCCTTCTGTCCGCCTATCTGGCACGCAACATCATCTACGTCCACCCCCATCTCCTACACCCACATTTCCGCCATCAGCCAGTACCAGTGGCATAAACCATGGCTCTTCGCGACCAAGACGGAAGACGAAGCTGAGAGAATTGCGGAAAAGATCTCGAGAGGATGCAAGAAAATACTCGGTGAAATTATCCAGGAAGCCAATCTTGGGAGTTTGATGGATAATGCCCTGTTCTGGCAAGGATTCACGTTCGACGTCTGCTTCGACGAGCAGAGTGACACGTTCGAGCTCGTGGAATTAAATGTGTTTGGTTGTCGGTCTGCTTGCGGGTCTTGTCTTTTCCATTGGAAGGATGATAAGCTCGTGCTTCATAATAGGAACAGAGACAAGCTCGAGTTCAGGGCCACGTTTTGAGTTGTCATGACGGATTCTAGTTGAATTGGACTTGGTCTATTCGCCTTGAACGCCCATCGGAGGGGATTGAATGGTATGGCACTTAGGCACCGGTTCTCACTTCATGTCCATTGGTTGTTACTGGTTGTTATTAGCGAAGGCGTCGGCGCGTTCGGCAGTCTATTATTCTAGAGTCTACTATCCCCATGAAGTGGGTTGCATTTAAGGGGCGGGGGCCACCTGGTTGTTCGTATTGTCTATGACGATTGGCATCTATCCAATGCAGTCTTGTTTTACAATACATATAAAACGGGTATAGCTTTCATTAAATTTCTTTTTAATTGGGTTGAAATTGGCAATTGAAGATACTCCTTTGAAGTTTCCCTCTTTCTTGTTGGCTTAACCAATTTCTCGGCATTCTTATCTATCTCTCCCCCATCGTACAACTTGCAGGATTGAGGCTGTAATTCATCATTCCTTGGGGCACGAGTTTATCCGTTCGGAATCGTCAATAACATGTTAAATAATTGTGTACGGAAGTCAACCACTACTTACGCAGCAGAATGGTAGTGTCCCTCCAGGAATGTGACAATCTTTTGGCTAGTCCTTCGGGCATGGCGGGTCCTCTCCTCTCCCAGCCTTATGCCAAGCCTGTAGACCACAAGAGAAGAGGTAATTAGAGAATTTGATGGCTCACTCTCAACACATTGCGACCGAAGAGTAAGGATGTAACAGAATATGGGTACTTACAATGCACCAAGGTTCGCCTTGAGAAGGTTCTGATACCTTCACCCATCCCTCAGGGATTGCAGGAGCCGCTCTCGGGACTGCTTGCGTCGCCGCAAAGAGGGTTGAGAGAACGGCAAGTTGGAAATGCATATTGGTGGTGTTGTTAGTGGCGGAATATTCTAACTGTGTGTTAATGGAGCTGAGTCTTCCTAGTAGCTACTTACTCAGGAGGACAATCGTGAGCTTTTATACCATCATGGGGTGTTGAGGGAATCCGTCTTAAGACCGGAGGATTACCTAATGTAATTCGCCGAATTGTTTAGTTTTAGAAACAAGAATAGAAATCATAATATTATACTTGAGGCTGATTAGGGCTCTGACGCAAGTCTATATCCCAATTCCCCATTAATCGCGTTCCTTCGACAGTCTAAGATCCACAACGATGCTATAATATTTTGGATCGCCACATGAAGGAACGCGCGAGGAAGAGAAATGCGAAAGGATTCAAACCAAGACCTGGAAGCCCTGGGGAAGTTCGTAATGAATTGACGTAAATATGGTTATTCCCTTAAATTAAGTCAACATTAACGTTGAGTCGTTGCTAATCGTCTAGATCTCTATAGCTCTATCCGTCTTCCCCGATATCATAGGTACCGTTTTATACCTCTCTAGCGTGTATCTATATACAGTATTTTAATTATAGCGAAATCATTCCCGGGCCATATTTCTTTCCAGTTCATATTTCTCGTCAACGGTCAAGTCAGCCGATGCCCGACCAATTCGTACAGTTGCAGCACAACAGAATGTAAAGATTGCTAATCCAACACCTGTCCAAAATCCAACCTGATATCTTTGTCGGAGATCAGAGCTCTCATCGGCGTGGGAACGGGCCCATGATGAGACTGCTAGCTCCGCTACACCAAGCCAAAATGACAATCCAAGATAGCCAAGACTAGTGATTAGTCCAGCAGCAGTGGCTTGGAGACGTCTGGGTTGAGCAGTCGTGGCGTAGACATTTGTCACGTTGTAGGTAATGTCTATACCTATAGTCCCGCACACCATGGACGGAAATATGTATGCCCAATAGATATGAGTGGTTGATGGTCCGTTAGCTCCGTCCTGTGTCGGCATTAGGGGGAATAGCAATACACAGATCACGTAGCCCAATCCAGATATAAGGAGTAAGACCTGCCCTGGTAGTAGGTGCAGGACAAAGCCTCCCGTGATTGCTAGTATGAAACCCCCAAGGGCCAAGGGAATGAACCACACGGCGGCTTGCAGAGGGGTTGCGTCTAAAACTTCTTGGATGCTGGTTTCGACGTTAGCAGGCATGCATCAGTGGCCGGAATGGGAGGTAGACTCACTAAAAGCTAGAATAGAATAGGAAGATTGAAAACACACCGAATCCGCAGAATATGAAAGTCGATATACGCTTCATGTATTTTGGACGGAATAGATCGGCCGGTAATAGAGGTTGAGCCGAAACCCATCCTTGTACATAGACCGCCGCGCTGAGAAACAGTACCCCGATTATGAAGGTGACATATATATAAGGTGTACGCCAACCATCAGGGGCATTTCCTCCATCCGTAAGCGCATAGACGACGAGTGTTAGCCCAGGCACGATTGTGCATACGCCCCACCAATCCATACGCACATCCGAGCCATCATGACCGAGGTTTCGAGGGATGGTAAAGAAGCCGGTTACGATGACGAGGAAGACGAAACCAGTGCCGACCCAGAAGTACACGGTCCAATTAGATAGCTGGCCGGTGATAGCGCCCAAGATGATGCCGATATAGAATCCTACGCAAGCAGCTGCACCGTATAGACTAAATACAAGGTTCTTGCGTGGTCCTGGTCGGTATGTCTGACCCAAGAGGGCAAGGCCTGCGGGAAGAAATGCGGCGGCGCCCACGCCTTGCATTGCACGACCTGCAATCAGCATTGTTGGGTTCTTACTGAAACCACAGACGATCGACCAGATGAGGAGCCAGATATGACCTCCCAGGAACACGATTCGGCCGCCATGCTGGGCACATAACCGAGCGAATGGAAGTAGTAGGGAGGCAGTAGTCAAGTTTACCACGCCAGCCGGCCAAGTCCGTTGTGACTCTGGGATTTGTAACGCGTCGGCAAGCGCTGGGAGGATGATATTGAAACCGCTAATAAAGTATTCGCTCACGCATAATGAAGCGACTATGGCAAAAACGAAGCCGGCCTCGGCGGCCCAGTTAGGAAGTGTATCTGGCCGTTGACGACCTAACCGCTCGATATCGGGTTTGCCCAAGTTATCGTTGTCGCTTTCAGGGGTTCCGCGGCTCGGATCGAAAACCCCGTTATTTATGTCTGCTGGTTCGGTCATGATATTTGACAACTTAGGGATGAAACCACTAGGATGGAGATGAACCGAAAACTCAAGAAGAAATGTATGGAGTAAATAGTTGATCTTGCAGACACTCCCTAAACACCGGATCCAGGCGAAGTTCACCAGTCGTTCTTAACAGAGACATCCCGACAGTTTATGTAGAGATCGTTATTGGAAAAACTATATACACATAAGTTAAAGTAATAGTCATATTATTATAAGAAAATTTACCTACGGTCTGCGAGAGTTGACTCTTGGCCGCCACATTGGGAACTCCCATCCAATTGTGCAATCGAGCTTGTGGATGTGAATGGGAATATCGGTGTTAACCCCTGTCAACCAAGTCACGGATTGGCCAATAAGGGTAAACCAGAAACTAAGAGAATCTCGATAGACCCATCAAAATGCACAACTTGTATCTTGGCTACCCTTTTCGGTATAGGCTACACAAATTGTACATGTTACGAAAGCTTAACCGCCTCCCCGGCTCCACCTTATCGGGGTTCTTTTACTAATAATGGGCCTTTATGCTGTAAAACATCTTCGTTTCACCGACATCATCAACCTTTCACCCGTCAGCCCGTTTTACTTCATGGTTCTAGAACTCTGAGTCTGGAGTATCCATATGCCAAGAATGCATATGTAAGGAGGTTTGAGATCAATACGAAACTTGAGCTGTCGTGTAGACAAGCTTCTAGTACCTCCGATTCGGCTTACTACATCCACACTGAGAAACGAAACGAGCCACATGATCTCCATCAGACAGCCTCGATTTGGCAGCAAATGCAATGACCCGTCATTCCTACCCAACTCACACCATTTGATCCAACTACTACACGGACTGCTTCCTGCCTAACAGATTCACATATCTGTGTTATAGTCCCTTGTGCTCATCATATTCGATGGTTGCGTTGAAGGCTTGCCACAACTGCCGGACCCGTCGCCTAAGATGCGATCGATCTATCCCAGAATGTCACAAGTGTACGAGCACTGGACAGGAGTGTCTCGGTTACGGAAAAGTTTATAAATGGGTGGAAAAAGCGACGCCACGAGACCGGAATGGCGTAAAGCCACATTTATCTTCCACAGTGAAAGCTCGAGAGTCCCCCGAGTCTCGGTCTCGGTTGGATACTGACATACGCGCCGAGTCAAGCCAACTCTCTCAGGACGTTGAACTTTGGTCTCATACACCAAATTTCTCCTTGTTAGACCCATTATTTCAAGATTTGGGGCTGCCATCGCGATCTTATCTCAATTACTGTTAGTTTAACTGCAACTTGCTCTGTATTTTATGTTCACTGCAATGCTAATCATATTTAGATGCCGTTCGTTTCTGCCAAGACCTCGTCATCTACGATTCGCCGGAGCGCGGCACTAACCCATTTAGGGAATTAGTCCCAATGTCCCAGGAGTACCCCTTTCTTCGGGAAATCATTATTGCTGCTTCGGCATTACATTTCTGCAATGCTATGCGATGGAATAGAAGTCCGCGACCGGCAGTTAACGCTCTGGTCGATGCTCTCCGTGCACGGCACAAAGCCATCAAGTCCCTTCAGAATGTGATCGAACGTCAAAAAGACTTGAGCGACGTCGAGCTTGACGAAGCGGAAAAGGACGCATTATTAGCTGCTGTTCTCTTCTTCGTCAATTTTGCCCTGATTGATTCGGGAAAGGGTGGCTGGCGGGCTCACATGAATTTCGTGGGGAAACTCCTTAGCATGCGAACGTCAATCTCCTCACAGTCAAGATGCTCGAAGACAATTACCACCAAGTCTCAGTCCGATCGCAAACCTTACTTGGATCTCGTAACATTTGAACCTCTTATTTCTTTATCCCCCGCTCAGCAGTCCGTCTCAACCTCGCAGTCTCTCAGTATCCGAGATTACGTTACCTCGGATTCTATGGCTTATTACATCTGGAGTAATGCACTCGACTCACTTATCTCGTCTGGTACTAGGACGGCTTCCACACCCGCAGCATTTGATGGGCATTATACCGAAATCCTTCCAATCCTACTCCGCACTGAGGCCAATAGCTACCACAGCTGTCCCTCGCGCTTACTGTACGCTATTTTTCGAACCTCACAGCTAGCGAAAGAGGCCAAATCCAACGAGACTGGCTCGTTAAATGATCATCAGATGCAATTATTCCTTGAGCTCCTTGAAGAAGTCCAGGCCTTCGATTGCGACTCCTGGGCAGCCAAAGTATGCGCCAAGATCGTCGCGGACGCAGGGTTCTTAGAGGAAGCGGAGTTAGAATATCGCAAACATATTGCTGCAACTTACCGTGCTGCCGTGTGTTTGTATATTCTCTTAGTTGCACCCGAAATACGACGTCAATCCTTCCATAACGCGTCTTGTAATGAAATAGGAAAGGATATGGCGCCGATCATTCTTAATACTGCAGAGCTCGCTACTACAGTTTTGTATCACTTATCTTGCATTCCAACCAACAGCCCACTCTTCAAATTTGCGACGTGGCCCATATTCCTTACAGGCGTTGAGACAGCGGATTGCTCTCGTAGAGCATGGGTACTAGATAGACTACGTGACATGCGGGATCTTTGCCCTTGGGGGATGCTTACGTCGACGATGGAAACATTGGTAGAGATCTGGCGGATACGAGACGGTGCACCAGTAATCGAGGAATCTGAAACAGACGGAAGTGTCCAAACAGACACATCAATGACCTTGCCGTATGGAAGACAGAACAGTCACAATTGGCTAATGATGTTGCAAGGACTTGAAATCGATTGCTTAATTGTATGAACGACTCCATACCTTCCGAGTCGCAGTAACACGAAGCTATGCTACACTACCTACGTTGTCGAGTCCGCATGCTCTCAAGCAATCCTTTATGAGTGAATCAGATTATGCGTCTCTAGTGCGCAGAGCCAGCACCCGAATTACTCAAGAATTCCTTCGCGACGGCGACGTAGGATCCCGACCGGATTTCCTCCAAGATTCCCTGCTTCTCCTGAATCTCCCAGCCCAGTTCCCTTCTGGCCTTGGCGCTGGAAGCGCGGTTGTTGGCAGCCAGGAAGCGGCCGAAGAACTCTCCCATCTGTGAGATGGCCTCATCAGGCGTCAGCGACTTTATGGGCACGTGTAGGACGTCGGATATGGCCTCGGCCATCTCGCGGTAGGTTATGTTCGTCGCGTCCGTCGCGTTGTAGACGGAGCCCGCGGGCGCTTTCTGGGCGGCAAGAAGGTACAGTCGTGCGGCGTCGTCTACGTGGACGGTGGAGATGAAGTTTGAGCCTTCGCCGACGCAGAGGACCGCGCCTCGCTGAGCGGACATTTGTACTGTGATGATGGGTCAGTGGGCTGTATTTCTTTACAGGTTTGAAGTTTCGAGACGTATGGTTGTGGGGACTCGACTTTAAACCTTCAATCTGGGGGTTGACTTCAATGAAGATCATAAAGTTATGAGGAGTCAAGGGAGATTGGAGGAATTGGGGATGGGAAGAGTGCGAAACTTGAGTTTACTGACGGAAGATTCTGACTCCACTGCCACCGCGCCCGTAAACCCACTGAGCGAGACGGATAGTCGAGACCTTGATGCCCTTCTTGGCAAGCGACTGGTCGTAGGTCTCAACAACATGACGCGGTACGAGACTGTGCTCATGGTATGGAGCCGTCTCGTCGGTCTCGCCACCGTTTGGATTAGGTTGCGCCATCAGGGTGCCGGAGGTGGTTATCAGCGGCTTGTTCGTGCCCTTTAAGCTGTCTGCAAAGGCATCCGCGATGGCGGCCTGGGCCTTGATGACGTGGTCGTAGCCGTTGCTCAGATCCCGAAAAGTGAACGGGTCGGCTAGATGAATCACGATGTCGGCGGCGGCACTCTCGCGGCGCAGGACACCCAGAGAGCTGAGGTCCCCAGGGACAGGCACCCCGCCCAGCTTCTTGAGCTTCTCGGCGCTGGCGTCGGAGCGCGTCAGCCCGTAGACTTCGTAGCCTTGGGCAATGGCGAACTCGGTGATGCGGGACCCGACGTACCCGCTGGCACCGGTCATGAAGATACGCTGTTTCTTAGCTGTGTCTGCCATTGTGTCGCTGGTGATTTGGCGAAGACTTGGGCTGAGGCAATTGGTGTTGTAGAAGGGTAGAATGAATGGGTCCTCTGCTTTCTTATGGGGGACTTGTGTATCTTTGGTTGCTATCGGACGTTTGCAGTGCTTCAAAGTGCGGGAATGCCCCGTATATAAGGTACCGACAGTGCCACTTGGGTAGAAGTGGGAGTCACGTCTCCGCTGCGCCGGAAAGAAGCTCGAAGTACATTAATTCCGGACCGCGTGCCATAGGAAGATGCATCAAAACGCACAAAAAGATCGAACTGATTACGGGTTTTGCGTCTCAAACTTGTTGAACTGGCAACGGGGATACCGGGGATACGGTGACTAAGCTCCAGTACCTCTTAGGACCGTTTTACGGACTTGCCTATTTCGGTATAGAAATAGCATCGACCAGGGCACAGCTCTGATGAAGGTTAATATCAGCCAACGGAAGACCACCATTATTACGTGGCTATCTGCTAAAGGATCTTTTCTCCCGGCATTCTATGACTCCGAATTTTTGCTTTTCTAGCCCGGTTAATTAATAAGCCCGCCTACCTTCTCGCCCGCTGGACCGGCTTTGGAGCTCAGAAATCTCCGGTTCTGCGGGATTGGCAATTCCGGACGCCTTCGGTTGAATTGGTGTATCACGATGACTGGATTTTATGTGATAGGTGATATTATTCCTTGGTGGCGAAGGATTACATTGCGTCGAAGCATGTTCTATTATTACTCCCATGTCATCTTAAACGAGATCATGTTCTGTGACCGGCTGAGGACGAACAAGCGTTATCTCATAATCAATCCTCCAACAAGTCGGGGTTGACATCTTCTCCGTCTATTTCTCATGCCATCAGCTCTTTACATCTCAGTCACCCTTTTCGCGGATATATATTTGTTCCCCAGACGACGTTCTATTGCCAATGGAACAGAGTTTCCGATATCCCCTATACATACCAAAGATTATCTTCCAAGTGCACGAACGGCTCAGATCGGTCAAATAGGGGTTGAATCTGGGGTATTCCTAGGTTGAGTCCCTTAGCACCACCTCTTGCCGAGATATCGGCCCTGTCTTCGGCGTAGTCGAAAGTCTTAATAAGCAGGTCTTTAGCATTCTCCAACACATGACCATCGCCTTTTCGCAGCTCTGCCATGCAGCCCAGGCGTTCGAAGAAACTGTTCAATTTTCGACCAGTTTCGCCCTGGCCAGTTACAGGTTCCGCTTTTCCTAACCTACCTTCTATTAGGAAAAATGCAGTTGGTACATCATATACATACGCCTGATGTTTGGTTAGTTGTGCCACTGCTGCGGACTAAATTTACGTACAATCCAAGCGTAGCCCCTGGGAAGACATTGCACCCGCTGTGCTGAGGCAGTGATTTCAAGAATCGTCGTTATTGTGGTATATCCGATGAGAATTGCAGAATTATGGTTGGCATCCGAGGGCAAAGTCGGGAGATCTCCTGTCTGACTTGGAACTCAATAAAGTAATACTCTAGGTATATCGATGCCAGTAACAAGAGCTGCTTGTCTGAGCACTTCTTCAAGTCGGCGGCTGGATACTTTGTGTGAGCGGGAGGGCTATTCCACTGATCCGCACATGCCTGTGATATACTCCTATATGATCATTAACAAATATCTAGCATATGGAGAAGAAAGATTCGTACCTCCATCGATCCCGTATCTGATTCTGAGGATCCTTTCGTGGAGTATGCTTAGAAAGAAACGTAATCGGATCCAAGTCGCGGTGCAGTATTCGCCATCAGATGACCATCCGCCACCGTCACGCTCACTTGAAGTTATTAAGCAGGGTTGGTTGAGACACCTGGTGTCTCCGACTTCCTTTGGCAGAATGTATTCGTCGATATCCCCGAGGCCAAGCGGTTGTTTTCCATGGTGACAGACTGCTGTGCTTGTGTCACTGGCAGTAGATGGAGACAACACACAGAGTCCCCTACTAGGAGCACACTTCTGGCAAGGTAAACTTTGCTGGTCGTGATGAGTTTCGGCTTTCCTAGCCGGCTTCTGTATGTATTATTTTCGTTGCGACATGCTATATACTTTATAGGGATCCCAAATGTCCTGTAACAAAGCTCAGCGACTTGGAAAAATATCTCGAGTGGTTATAGAAGTGTTTCGCATGGTGTTCTACTGGAGCCCTTTCTGAGCAAGAAGCTTAAAGGATATAGAAGTCTCAGAATAGGACAGCGTCAAAGGTAACTATGGGTCGAGTCGGTTTTGACCAGCTACCTGTCAAGGAGACCCCTGAACAATCTAGTCAAATATGTAACAAAGGGATTTTATTCCTTTAGGGTGCCGGTGAGTTGACTTCGGAGGGCCAGCAGAAGGATGAAGTTCGCACCAAGTCCTACATGAACGCCATCGTACAGAACAAGCATCTCTTCAAGGATAAAGTCGAATCTTAGGTACCATGTGGTTAAGCAACTAATATGATATTAGAATAGGTACAAAGTAGTGAGTCTTTAAAGTCTAAGTCTGAAATCCAGAGACAGTACATGAGATCGTGTCAGTTGAAATTCTATGTCGAAGTTTTATAGAACGGAGTTAAGAGAAATACGTGGGTGCCTAACTTAGTCAACTGCAGTATTAGGGGCTTTGTCATGTGTTGCAGTTGCTTGCCAGCTACCCCTAGGTTCTTAGCCTGAATGCAACTAGTTTGGAAAAGCATCATCCTTTTCCCTTGCAGCCCTTTAATGCAGCATTATGCTTGTCATCTAGGCCCCATTGTCTTTATCACAACTACTGACTTACCAATGACTCATTTGTGAGAAGAATCCTAAGTACAGTTCACGAACGTGGATGCCACGAGTGCCTTACGTAACCAGTTGTTGCTACCTCAAACTACGAACAGCCATAACAAAGTACCTAGGTATGTATAACATTATACATTCATTCATGACTAGCTGAACATATACGTTCAACTCTCTCACCACCATGGCAATGCAGTGTGTCTTAACTACCTGTTACCAAAATCTCAACTTTGGGGGCTAGTACGCTCGCTAACTGTGAGCTCTGAATGACCTTAGCGGCCTCTTGCTTAGATCTATCAGTGTTCCATATCATGCTCGTGGTTTGAAACATATGTTAAGATCAGCAAGCCCCCATGTAAACCTGTCCTTGACATTCTCTATGAATTCAGAGCCATCCCTTCCTGGCGGATACTCAATATCGAACCTGGAAACGGCCAGGGCAACAACTGTTCGAATTTGCATTTGTGCTAGTGGTTTGCCAATGCATCCATAAGGTCCTACATCAAGGTCAACTCATCGCTACCTTATTAGCTAAAAACTATTGCCTTGGCTTACCTATGAGGAAAGGGGCATATCCTTCCTTCGCCCGTATCAGAGAGGACTTCGAATACCACCGCTCAGGAATAAACTCGTACGGTCGCTCGTAGGCAAGTTCAGAGCGGCCGATCACATATTGCGGCGTCCAGACATGCATACCCCCTGGGATAAATGTGCCAGCGACGTCAATCCCCTCGGGTGGAGTCTTGCGCACGATGGCCGTGGGTGGAACAGGGTTCAATCGAAGCGTTTCGTTGATGACGCCGTTGAGGTGGTCGGCATTTTGGATCTTAAGGTGATCGAATGTGCCGTCGTCATTCATCAGCGGTAAAAGTTCTTGACGAAGAATCTCGACATGCTCGGGGTGGCTTGCGAGCTGGTAGAAAACATGAGATAATGTAGCTGCTGTGGTGTCGCTTCCGGCCACGATGATGGTACGTGCATCACTCTGCAGAGTGAGATCTTCCTTAGTAGACTTATTGTTCCGGGCGTAAGCTATCAGCATCGACATGAGATTATCGTCTTCCGAGTCCCCATACTTCTCCTCGTCGGCGATCTTGGCAGCCAGCTGCTGGTCGCAGAACTCGATGAATTTCCAATACTTCTCCGTCAGCCCCGGGATCGCGATCATCATCCGGAATATCCATGTAGGGAGTTTCATGGATTGGACGCCGAGAGCATCATCGAGCAATGCAATAGCCCAGTGCTGCTGACCACTCCTAAGCATCCCGAAATCTCTGCCGAAGGCCAGGTCGCCCATGACGTCGAAGCTGTAGTAGTTGAACCATTTAGCCGCATTGACTGGCTGCCCCTTGAACTCGGCGAGACGATCAATGAGCGATTTATTGTATACCGCTATCCGGCTCTCGTATCCCCTAAGCGCCTTGTCGCTAAATGCTTGACTCCAGAGACGTCGGCGCCCTCGGTGCCACTCGTGATCGCGGGTGACATGGACCGATTGGCGGGGCCAATCCTCGTCGTACCACGACGCCTTGCGACACTTACTTTGGTTGCTATGCAGCGCTGGCACGCCCTGCGGATGCACTATCATCAAGTCCGAAGACCCAACGCGAACGAACGGACCATACTTGTGGTACAGATCTAGAGCCACTTTATGATTCTGGCCGTTGATGTTCTGGGAACTGAGCCACAAGCTAGTGATTCGAGCGAGGAAGGGACCAGGGAAGCCTCGGAGTGGATGCCAGATCAGTCTGTAGCATAGCAGACTACTATAGACGCCCAGGAGTATGTATAGAGTAGTTAGGCCAACAATGGAGAGGGCCGACGTGAGGGCGACATTGTAGACAGACATTAAGATTCCCACTGATGCGAGAAATGTGATGATAGAAGCTTGTAGGTATCTAATCCCATACATGTGATGTTCGCCTCTGTTGAAGTACAGGAGATGCAGGCCCACCCCTGACGCCACAGCAGCGAGCGACCCAAGGGGCGAAAGGACCGCCATCTCTGCAGTACGGCTTTTGCTGGCCGATAGGAATACGAAAAGTTTCAGACGTAACGGAGCATTCGACGAGGTTTAATGAAGCAACAAAGTCGAGATATGAGATGGACGTGCTGCGCGGTGGCCTGCTTGTCGTCTAGGCTTAGTATTGTGGCCTCACTTGAAATTGGGCTATATAGAACTGGTTTGGAATGACGTCTTGAAATCGGAATTTTTGCTAATGTATACCATAGAATGACAAATCGGGGTGTCGGTCCGAGATATAGGTCTCATCATTGCAACTAGTGGCCACAGTCAGAAGCTTATTTCATGCATAGAATGCCTCAGAACTGCCGGGCGGGGGTTTTAATCTCTTATTGGAGATCCTGCGAAAGACCGATCGAGATAGAGGCTCGGAACCATACCAATTGCACCGATATTGCTTAGTAAAATTAGCGACAGTTAAACGTCATGGAAGGATGTATGGATTAGGTAAGGTAGGAGATAGAGGCGCGTTCCAGATTACCAGGAGTGACAGATTTCGAATTGACAGCGATGGGGGAATCAAAGAATATCATCACCAGAACCTTAGCCTATGCCGTGATACTTCTTAGGATTTGATTAACTAGAAAAGAGGGGTAAAAATTAACAGTTAAATGAACATCAAATAGAGATGCGATAATATGACGGTAAATAAGTTCCCCTGTGTGATGCATGTATGTAGAGTTTCGTCTCCTTAGTGGTTGTGCTTGACGTCTCGCTTAAGATTGCTCTGGTGAAAAATATCCAGCGGTCATATCATCGAGACAAGTCACATTCCACGAAACATAAAGCTCAGTAAAGTCAATTATATAGAACGCACGAACTCGGTTTAATGGTCTATTTGCTACATCTATAGCTAAATCAGTCTTGCGGTTATCTTACTGCGGCCTTCTGCCAACCACAACTCGAATCTCCATATTAATAGAGATTCCTCGTTTCGCCTGCTCCATCTCCTGTCTGGCCTTCTTAAGGATTTCATCATATTGTGCGGCATGTTCATCTGACATCTTCGACTTGAACTCTTCCCAGGCCATGAAGGCAGCCTCGCAATAGTAGCCAAGATGGTACTTATCACGGTACTTATGGTCATCAGCCAAAACTTCGAGACCTTGCTTTTTATAGTACGAAGCGAGCTTTCCAACCCACCTGGCGCAATGAATTAGTTCATTCGGGTTTCATAATCAACCTTCACTTGAAACTCACTTTGGATCCATGCGGTTATCCTCGGTTGCAAGCGTGCTGGGCCAATTACCAGCTAACTCGAGGTATTTGGTAGAATACTCCGGACTGGCTTTGTCAAACCGATGCGTAGGATGGTCCATATCAACCCATTGGAGGACCCCACCAGGCTCTAAGATTATCATATTAGTCAACTGCAATAGCATGCCAAAGAGACCATGTCAACGATAACTCACTTAGAAGCTTAATAAGGTTCGACAGAATTGGCGCCGGATCCTCACGGATGACATACATGAGGAGCCGGACGTGGACATAACTGGGGATGTGTTAGCTGATTCTCCTCGTAGAACCCAGGTCATACGATGTGCTCACTCGAATTGTCCTACGTATTCCTCAGGCACGGGTTTCAGGAGGTCCAGAACATCTAATTTGGCGTTGTCCGGCAGCCATTCGGGGTTAGGCGCTTGCGCCAGATCGATGTCGAAACCATGGAAACTGACATCTGGGTGCCTGGGTGCAAGATCGATCATCCAAACTCTTTGGGTATGGCTGGTCAGCAGGGGCTGGGGAATGACACAAATTGCAGGGGCCTCACCCAGTGCCCGTCGCAACATCAGCCACCTTCATACCAGGCTTAATGGTGATTGAAGGATGGACATGGTAGCCCAGATCTTCTACCATCAAGTACTATGTGGGTCGTTAGAAGACTACTATGAGTGTACGTGAGACAGGGGCTCCTCACGTGCTGAAGATTGAGGCTGGACTTGTCTTAGCATAATACATTCATGAGAGAGAATCGAACCATACTGACCGGCAAGAAGCCAGAAAATCTCTTCCTAGCACATAGTCATGGTCATTTGTGCCTTTTCCGTTTGTAGTACCGTTAGGTGCCATCTTGTTCCCTAACAATTGATTGGAATTCTCAGGGGCGATCGGAAAAAGGGGCGTTCTCGGGGCTGCTAGGTGATCTATGCAATGCCTCAATAATCAGTGTAGAATTTAAGCAGCAAGGGAATAGTACCAACTCAAGACTCCGCATCTAGCTTCACCAGTAAGGGGACCAGTCAGATACTTAGGTTAGTGCTGCGACAAGACAGCATGGAGCACCATGTACATCTTGAAATCCATTCAGCCCTATGGGATTCTAGGCTTACAGATCTGCACTCAAGGAGGGAAGGCAAGCCGAAGCCATGCAAGGGCATGCCAGAGCCCGGTTACTCAGGTATGATCCTATCCCTGAAAGGTGACATTGCCGGTCCGAGAGCTTATCATGAGCCCTAATAGATATAATACTACAGTACGGATACCTGATTTCGACTGTGTTGACATAATTGTTTCTTACATAGATGAAGTTGCTTAGACATGTGCTCTGGAAGTAATCTTTACAAAGTTCCCATGTGGTAGCCTCAAGTCTTCTATTGGATAAACACCTATACCTTAACTGGGCATATGATATGAGTAAGGGGTCATCTACCTTCCGGGAAGGTGGACGCAGAGGGGCCATTAAAACAAATCCGGTCCCCGCTTCCTCCGGCCCGGACCGCCGATTGAGAGCGGAGTGGGTCACCGAGATAGAGGCAGACTCTTTTGGGTCGTACGATGCAACCATTGTCCAGAGATAGCTAGGGATCAGAGTGACTTTGTACTAAACACGTAGGTGGACCAGTAGCTGAATGTATGAAGCAATTGAACAGGTTTGCGATCTGTTTGTTACGCGATTCACCCAAGTTGCAGCACTTCGAGGAGCTACCCAACCCGACCAATCCTTAGTAGCACAATCGGACAATAGTATACTCTGCAGGCTTCCTCTGACTTATCTAGATTTCCGAGTAAGTCATATCATATGATGGCTTCAGAAACACCCTTCCGTGTCATCATTGTCGGCGCCGGTGTGGCAGGCCTCACGGCCTCGCATTGTCTGCACAAAGCCGGCATCGACCACATCATACTAGAGCGACGCGCGGACGTCGCACCAGCTATGGGCTCTAGTATCGCCATGTACCCGGGTAGCGGGCGCATATTCCATCAACTGGGTATCCTCGAGCGCATGGAGACGACGTGCTCGCCATGCAAGTACTCGTGGACGCGCGGTCCTGACGGCAAGGACATTGTGCACAACGAATTTTTCGAGATCGTCAAAAAGAAGTGAGTTTCACTGCATATTCTTCCTGATTTCTACCTTGTACTCGATGCTGACCGTTGTTGCACAAACGTAAAGCCACGGTCAGCGCATCCTGCTACTCGAACGACGCCAACTCCTCCGCAACTTATACGAGACTCTGCCGGATATGAGCCGCGTTAAGTTAAACTCCGAGGTCAAGTCGATAAATCAACTTCCCGACGGCGTAGAGGTTCTCCTAATGGACGGTACGGTCGAGAGGGGCGACATGGTGCTAGGTGCCGATGGAGTGCGAGGCACTGTGCGCAGTATGATGTGGGAGCACGCCAACAGGATGGAGCCGGGGATAATCACGGCCCAGGAGAAGACGTGTAAGGCGAATTAACATACTCCCATTTTCTCGGTTTTCTTGGACGCTAGCTTACTTCGAAAAAACGTCCAGGTATGAAGACCAACTACAAATTGCTCTTGGGCATGGGTCCTGG
This sequence comes from Hypoxylon sp. PDH2405, assembly GCA_023628415.1. NCBI lineage: Eukaryota > Fungi > Ascomycota > Sordariomycetes > Xylariales > Hypoxylaceae > Hypoxylon > Hypoxylon sp. PDH2405. The sequence goes on along the minus strand of JAMAKT010000009.1, from coordinate 474,004 downwards.
AGCGCCTGAACTAGGCGAGGCGGACATGACGGTGTGCCATAACCACAAACAGTCCATGATGACGCTGACACAACCGGACCACACATATTTCAGCGTTTATTTCAAACTCGACAAGCCGTACTCGTGGCCCACACGGAAGCGCTATACGGCCGAGGAGGCTGAAGCTGCTGCTGAAAGTGTTGCGGACCATGCAGTCTCGGACCAGGCTGTCTTTGGAGAACTTTGGAGAAAGCGAGACCGAGCATCGCTCATCGGCGTGGAAGAGGGCGTCCTGGATCATTGGTATTATGACCGTATCGCGCTGGTCGGCGATTGTGTGCATAAGGTAAGGAGACGCCACACTCCACCAATCTTCCTTCTTCCGTAACTTTCCGATATGTCTCACATCGCACCACAGTACCCGCCTTTGTACCAGCATTCGTGCTAACTAATCTACCAGATGACGCCAAACATCGGCTTAGGCGGCAACATGGCCATCGAATCCGTCGTCGTGCTCTGCAACCACCTGCACGCCATGCTTACAGCGCAGCAGGGCGTAAAGCCATCCCTGGCCACCCTGCGCGCCGCCTTCGCAGCGTACCAGGCGGAGCGCAAGCCGCGCGTCGAGCAGATAATGAAGTTCTCGCGCGAGGTGACGGACTCGCACGCGTGGGCGACGCTCTCGCACAAGGTCTACACCAAGTGGGTGCTGCCGACCAAGTCGGACCAGTTCTTCCCCAACATCATCGCCGAGATCGTGCGCCGGGCCCCTAAGCTCGAGTACGTGGACGTCAAGGGGTTCAACAAGGGCAGCGTTGCTTGGAAGGACGAGGAGACCAGGGCGTCGGCGCTGGCTTGGAGCGTGGGCTGGATGTTGAGGGCTACGGTGCTCGTTATGCTTTCCGTGGGCGCGGCGCAGTATGGGAAGGTTTTGCCGCTTATTAAGTCCAAGTAGAACTGTTGCGTGAGTTTTGCAGTTAGTGGCGGCGGTGGCGGTAGTAGTAGTAATAGTAGTGTTGTCCGTTAGTGTATTGGCGATAAATCAGGATAGGGTAGGTAGGCTAGAGATTAGGAGAAACATTGAGATAATAGAAAACTGCCCAGATTTCAACATCGCATTTCAATATGGAGTAACTGTCAATTGATTCGTTAGACGATGTCTGTTACGGTAGCGACTCCTAATCCTAGGTGGTAGTAAACATGATTAGGTAGTTGGGCTGGAGAAAAAAGAAAGGTGTAGCCGATCCCTTACTCCAAGGATATAGCATCGTATACATCGCAGGGAGGAGATGGATCAGCATTGGTAAGACTAAGCATGATTTATTCGGATTGGTATCTTGATAACTATCTTCGAAGCTAACATATTATGAGATGGTTATGTGTAAAATTTGGTGGACTCTAAAGAAGGGAATAATCTAAAGGAGGTGATACCCTTAACGTTGATCGCGTTGGTTGCACTTTTCGCGGACACAATCCAACCAGTATAACAAGAAGATATTCTACAATTTCGGGTACATATATGCAAATAATTAACTTCTACTCCCCTCACTTCTTCGAAGCTTTTACTATGCGCCTTGTCCCTCAGGGGTATCCTCTTTCTCCGGCGAGGGGAGTCTCTTCGTCGGGACAGTCAAGCTCACCAACACGCTAAATGCAGCTCCAGCCAGACCTAAGGCAAATGCACCTTTGACGCCTTGAGTGTAAGCATGAAGGACACCATCCAACTCATCACCCGAGAACACACTCCAAATTTCAGTTGCCCCCGTGTGCAAGACATCAAGTGGATCCACGTTAGGGGCATATATGGGCAAGGCTTGGACCAGGACGTTCGAGAAGATGGACTGGGCAGCGGTAACAAAGTAACATCCACTGATCATCTGGGCAACTATAGAGATGGGTTAGTCTCGATTTTACATAGGGGAAACGTCCAACCTACAAAGCACAACACCGGTATTCGACGCCAAGTCTTCAGGGGCCGAAAAGCCTTGAACTGCTGTCATGGGTAACTGATTTCCTATACCGATTCCAAGACCAAGAAGGACCTGGTAACCCATATATCTGGATCTAGAAGAGGTTTCGTTGAGCGTGTAGCACAAGGCAGCTCCAGCTGTGCAGATAAGCCCGCCTACTGTCGCGATAGGCTGCACGAGCCGCAGCCTTCCAACAGCATTACCGCCAACAAGCGAGCCGACGGAAAACATGACCAAGAATGTCAGGTTGGCGACACCACTGTCAATTGCTGATAGATTTTGCACAGATTGAAAGTAAATAGGCAGGTAGTATAAGAACGTCCAATCGGGATCATTTAGTCTGTTATATACGTCAGTTAGCGCTGACTTGCAACGTCGGGTAGGATTCGTTCACTTACATGAATCCATAAAGGCTGTTGGACCAGGTAATGCGTCTCTTTAATAATCGCGGGGGGACCATAGCATACTCACCCACGAAGTATTCCACGACGACGAAAACGATGGTTAGGAATACCCACATAACTAAAGTAGCAATGACAGAACCATCGTTCCATGCCTTCGTCTGTCCACCCCACTGTAATGCTAAGATATAGCATACCAGTGAGGCTATTATGACGGCTATCCCGAGGGGATCGAGGTGCAGGAAGATCTCCCTAATTGTTGCAGGTACTGGCTTGACATGCTTGGGCGTGTGGAAGAAGATCACGATGAGACCCACAGCAAGGCCACCGACAGGGAGATTGATATAGAAACTAGACCAAAACGGTTATTATTAAGACCAAAACAAGATTATGGACTCAGAACTTACCACCATCGCCAAGTAACCCCTGTAGTGAAGGCTCCTCCGATGATTGGGCCTAGGATTGAAGAGCAGAGGAACACGGCAAGAAGTAAACCAGTGAAAGCTGGTCGCCTCGGCGGAGCGACGATATGGTGCACGATCAAGAAACCGCCGCCCAAAATGCCTGCGGCACCCCAGCCCTGGATTGCTCGGCCAACAATGAGAGCCGTGCTGTTTGGCGATGTGGCTACGAAGGGCGGTCAGTAAGGCCGACACGCAATCATGCAAGATAACACGAACCGCATACAATACTTCCGACTTCGAAGAGGGCAATAGTACATAAGAATACGACCTTGGTTTGGCAGTATTTATATAGCTTCCCCCAGAAAGGTGAGAAGACACCGACGGTCAAGAAATAGGCGCTACCATACCACTGCAAGTTTGGTATTATTTATGTAAGCCGATGTTCATATCGTAAGTTTGATGATAATTAATAGATACTCACCCCAACTTGGTCAAGCTCGCGGAATTCATCAGTGATTTGGGGGATAGCCGTGGCGACAATTCCCTATGGCTATGTGAGTAAAACTGTCTCATTGGCTGCCTTATACAACTCCATACCAGGTCCAAAGCCGCCTACATTTTTATTACTTGTTAGCATCGTAACAGTCGACTTTCCAGAGCTTGATAGCAGCATTGAGCACTCACCAGAAACGTGTTCATGAACAGCGCGATGAGAACCATGACTAACATGATGCCGTGGGGGTACTCTTCGGCCTCAGTTTCTGCGGCAGCGACATCGCGAGAATCGCTTGGGGATTCCTTGTCAGCGCTAACACCAGCATCTCCTGGGGCGGCTGCAAGCCCCTGTGTCTCCTGCGAGTCGATTTCAGTACGACCGCTTGGGCATTGGCCAGAGGACGAATCGCCCTCTTTCTCAGGTTTTTCGGTTGCAGACATGTCGGGCTCAATCGAACCTGGCGTGATGGTTGCAGGCGTAAAAGGAGTCTGCACTGGTATCTAAGATGTTGGTCGCGTTCGCGCCAGAAAATCGAATTGCTAGAGGTAGCTTAGCTACAGTAGCTTGCTAGCTCGCTGACAGGGGAGAAGAAAAAAAGAGCCGTGATAATTGGAGTCAACAAAAGCAAACGTCTGCTTCCGTGCACTCTAAACACGTGCAAATTCCGATTTCTCAGCAATCTCCAAGTGAATGATTTCTCAGCAGCTCCAAATTGGAGATTTGAGATTGGAGATCGAAGATCGAATATTGGAGATTGACGTGAGTGGCGGCTGAGTACCGTAGGTTGCTACCTTGGGCTGCTTGGGTAAGGAGGTATTGTTTGGCTGTATGCGGGCTTTCTGCAATGGCTTTGTTCGGTATTTGGCACCGCAAGTTGCATAACGCTCGGTCCGAGACCGAATATTACTCACCAAAGGGGGCCGGGGTACGTACCGCGACCATTTGCCTAAATCAAGTGTCTTATATAATAATTAGCGACAAGAATCCCTGGGTTGTAAGATAGTCGAGATAATAAACTATTGTTTTTGATAACTAGAATCTTTAGAAGACTCCCATAGACGTGTCTATTCTTACCATCAACATGGCGAGCAAGAAACCTACCGGATTTCCCTCGCTTCAGCCAGCCATTATCACCAAGGTCAACATCGGAGATGTGAATCCTCTAGGTATGTATCCTTGGTACGCATAAAATACTGCTTTACGACATGCTTACTCTCGTATGAACAGGCATCATTCACAATGGTTCCAAGATGACCCACTATGTAAGCGAAGAGTCGTGTCGTATCGTATGAGGATATGCATCTAACCACATCATCTATCGCATAGGGGACTCCAACCGGTACCATCGAGACGGTGCCTGGTTTCGAGCCTGCATTCAAGGCTAATGTGTGCTTTGGAGCCGACTGGCTGTCCTTCGATCCAGACCGTCAACATGGTCGGATTGACTTGAGAGGAATCGCAAGGTTCGCTCTAACTCCCCTGGCTGGTTCCATTACGACCAGTGGTTTTATCTCTGGTGCTAATTGAGATGATTGGCAGAACTGAGGAAGGTCACTCGATCGACTTCCGTTACACTGGAGTTATTGAGATGGCTCCCGAAGTCCACAAGATCTTTGATATGGCTCCTGATGCCAAGACGGTCCCGTTTGGTTTTGCCAGTGGGTTACTCTTCTACCAGACATGAGCTAGATCCTCGCTGACCCATTTTATGTAGCTGGTACCCACACTTTCCTCGTAGCCGATCCCCGTCTCAAGAAGCTGGAGAACAGCTCATTTGTGAGCAATGGACGCATCATTGTGGCAGAGACTGGTTTGACTGTTGAGACCCGTCAGTCGATTGTTATCCCCAGCACCGATATGGATTAGAATAGTCGATAGTTGCATAAGATAGAAAATAAAACCCGGTGATTATATGTATGTGTTTGCAAATTACGGATTGCTTCAATTGGAATTTGTGACACCCACCATAGAATTAGTCTTGTAGCGTACCTAATTTCAGCCTTACTGATCGTCCCGAAAGGTTAGAAACGATCGATCATGTGGGAATACCTAGAATACCTACTTGGGACATAATCTGAGACATAATGTTGGCTGATTTTTGTGAAAAGTGCGGAACTATCCCGGTACTACATATGTAGGTTATGTGGGGATGGCACAGTTCCATCCCATGGCCCCACTAGATAACCTCCCTGTCTAGCTGCCTAACGCCTACTGCATATGTATAGTAGGGCTGCACTAGCGGGTGGGAAGTGAGATGTGGTGTGGTGTGGGTGGGGCCCAGCCTAAGCTCCCCGAACGATCTTACAGGCTGAAGCTCCACTTAAGCGAGATATAGGCGCATGCGGGTGAAATGCACGCGTCTCGTCCCTTCCCTTTGTGCGACAAGGAGTTAATCTTTGCGCCGATTTTCTTACAGCATAAATAAGCAAACAAAGTCCTGTAAAGCCTATGCCGTCGGCCTTTAAAATCGGCGATAATAAAGACCGATAACATCTCTACACTGATCAGACTAACCCAAATCTTCACCAGAAGCCATACACGCAATCGGGCACGCAATTTGACTTGTATAGCCACTACACTCGGCCCGGAATGCTACAATTTCTTTGGATGGAAGCGGCGAAGATGTAAAACACGGAGCTAAACAGGGCTAAACAGCGACGAAAACGCCGGCAACAATCATCTACGTCATTGCAGCGTTGTCTTAGAGTTTGAGCTGTATTGAAAAGGTCCAACGATCAGTCTTGAATTGAGTTCTAAATCAACCTCATAGCTTCGCACTTCAGTAATTCATCAGATTCATCAGATTCATCGATCTCTCATCAATAGTAACTCTCATTGTATGTTCCGCAAATTATTTCGTAGGTCTAACACAAAGTCCGCCATGGCAAAGCAATACGATACCAACACCACCTCCGACGAACTCATCAAAGACTTCGGCGCCGATATCAAGGGGAAGACCCTCTTGGTGACGGGAGTCACTCCAGGCGGTCTCGGAGCTGCATACGCTGAATTCGTCTCGAAAGGCCAACCAGGTCTCATCATTCTCGCCAGTCGTAACCTAGAAAAGCTGAAGACAGTGGCAGAGAAAGTCGCGGCAGTCTCACCTAATGTCAAGACTCGTGCTCTACAATTGGACCTCGGCTCTTTTGCCAAGGTGCGCGAGGCCGCAAAGACTGTAAACTCGTGGGCTGATGTACCTAACATCGACGTCGTGGTAAACAATGCTGGTCTTATGGGTACGGACTATTTCCTGACCGAAGACGGCTTCGAGAGCCAGTTTGGAACCAACCATTTGGGCCACTTCCTCTTCACAAACCTTATTATGAACAAAATCCTGGCGTCCAAGGCCCCTCGTGTCGTTAACATTACCAGTGACGGTCACCGTCTAAACCCCATCCGATGGTTCGACTACAACTTCGACGAGGGCAAGACATACAACAAGTGGCACGGATATGGCCAGTCCAAGACGGCTAACATGCTTTTCTCACTATCGCTGGCTGAGAAGCTGGGAAAGCGTGGCTTGCAATCCTTCAGCGTCCATCCAGGAACAGTCGAAGGCACCAACCTTGGTGTTTATTGCAACTGGGATGTCGATTATCCCGCCTTGAGTAAGTCTTCTCGTGGACTATTTCTACGACATTCTTCCCGCGCTGACTCAGATCTCAGTGGCTGCCGACAAGGCTCTTGGAAATCCGCAAGGATGGGACACCTCATTTTCCTTCAAGCCGCAGCAACGAGGCGTTGCACCTTACGTCTTTGCGTCATTTGCACCAAACATTAAAGGTAAGTGCAGCGTCCATTAATATGAAGAATAAGGTAACTGACACAAATTTAGAACACAATGGAAAATATATCCTGGAGTCGCGTATTGGAGACCCATACACGGACACAATTAAGCCTTGGGCTACCAGTCCTATTGAGGCGGACAGACTCTGGAAGCTGAGTGAGAAGCTTGTGGGACAGGAATTTAGCTACTAAGTAGTTGGAGTCATATAGAAATCCATATTTAAGGGAAAAGGGTCAATGCCATGAACGAGGGAAAGGGTGCGGAGATTAGATAGATATCAATCTCAACAGCATTACACAACGATATTACACGCAACTTGCCATGATTTCATAATCTATTCAACCCTTGTCTAATTACTCACCGGTCAGTTCAGCTTTTGATTCTTGGTTCGAGTCAATGTGGTCGTCTGATCTTTCGTCCATGGTGGGTTGGTGAGATCTGATTGGATCTTCGAGGCTAGGGTTCGGTGTCTCGGACCGAAAATTGTTAAGAGACGCTCTCGCCCGATTGTATTCGTAGATGTCGCATCGAATGACAAGTGACTATTTAGGACTAATTCTCTCTTTATGGTAATTTGCCTAGTCTCGCGACCTAGAATAGGAAATCGCAGAAGAGTATAACGAGACAAGGAGGTAGGTATGTAGTTTAAAGTGGTGTGGTTATTGGATATACTTCTAAACCTTGTGGCTTACGAAATCTACGTAACTAAAGTATGAGTGGTCAGTTATGTGCAGCGACTAAACTTCCCCTATGCACACCCTATTCCCCTTTTGAATTTAAATTTCCGGTACCCACTCCCAGCTCCCACATCCCCGGCATCTCCACAATTACGGGCTGACTTAAGCGTAACGGTTCAGGGCTCAGGGCTAGAGCTGAATTTCCATTTTCCCGTCTGTGGAGCCGCACGCAACAAAGAACGAGGACTGCCCAGCTTCCGTTACTTGGTCTTGTTCTTGGCCTTGGAATCCTCATTGGCACCGAGTAACAGCTCATCATGCCACCAGTTGATCAAGACAGCTGTGCTGCCAGGGCCGACAATCAGGGAAGCTAATGCGGTAGACACTATGGCGTTGAGCCAATTGAACTGCTTCCCTGTGATGTAAGCGGCGTTCCTGAGCTGCACAAGCTGGACCAGAAGGACAACACTATATCCGCCAAGTTGATCCCACAAGAAAAAGCTGCGGATGCCATCGCCCACTGTCTTCGTTGGCTCAATTGACAGGGGAGGGATAAATAATGAAGCCGGGCTAAAATGTTGCCGATATGACACATCGAAGATCGCGGGAAATAGAACCGTGATAATGCTCAGACTAACGATGGCCACATGCATAGCAAAGCTAATAGCAAGCGTAATTGCGTAACTCGTTCGGACCGAGTGAAGGCCAGCATCACGAACATGGCGTTGATCGCTCGGAGAACCGGTCCCAGCGAAAACTTTGAATAGAACCATGACAGTCAGGGGAAATATGTTCCATGTGACCACGGCCCACTGCTGGAAACTGTTCGAAACGATTCCAGGAGATGGAATCCCCATCACGATGGCCGGAGCCGCGTATCCGACCAGGAGTGCTGGTAACACGGCTCGGACCAGACGCGGATTTACGGAGGCTGAGCGCCTGCGCACGTCAGGGGAGGCGGTTGACGACAAGAGTGGGGATGAACTGATGAACCACAAAGCCCAGATCCAACCAGTAAATCCTATCGCTCCCATCTGGAAGGAAAGCGCCCAGAGTGTCGGTCTAAAAACACGTCAGCCGGGCTTTTGCTTACAACGGCTAGGGCTGAAGCCTTAAGCCTCAATGACTGTTGGATTACTCAGGATATACGTACGTGACAATGCTTGGTCCATTTCCGCCCCGTAGATGATTCACGTAGAAGGGTACAAGGATCGCGAACAGCTGGCCAAGGAAATAGATTCCAATCGCCGAGGAGTCGGGATGCGAGCCATTGACCGATTCCCAGAAGAATATGACGAGAACATCCAAGAGGTAGTCTACGGGCCAGTATATTCCCGTAAAACTGGTTTTCAGCGCATATTCGGTGCCTGGCAGGATGTAGCTACTGCCGCCATGCAGCGCGGTGTAAAGATGGACCAGCGTGCCGTCAGCAACGGTGCGCCCCCATGTACCTAGTGTCCCCACGAGGCCTAGGATATACAGCGCAGCCTTAGCGGGACCGAGCGTGTGACTATCACCAGAATAAGCCATGGTTCGATGAATGGCCATTACCGCTCAAGAATCCCTCACCTCAGCGGATCCTACGGCTGCTTTTAATCTCAAGGGCCCCGTTGTCAGCCCTGAGGCTGACCATGAAGGATTCGGGCTTCCGGACCGAGGCTGACAGGGCTTGTGGACCTCAGGTGCGATCGACGGGCAGTCGATATTAAAACCGTCACGCAGTCCCCTCACGAAGGTTGCATATGCAGAGGGCTCGTTCAGCATATGCGTCCGACGAATAGTCAAGCACACGGTTACTGATCTGCAATGGCGCCAAGAATAATCCTCGGTGCTGTCACCGCCTCATTGGTCGGCGTTGCCTCTGCTACGGTTGGAGCGACCATCTCGAACGTAGGCAACCAGCGAGTAACTGAGATCTTTGGAAACTCGTTTGGTCGAGCAGGACACAATGCCAGCTACGACTACATTGTGAGTGAGCCCTAATATCGCATACTGTATAGAGCGTCAGAATGTGAGATGTGAGAGAAGAATTTACTGACATGTCTTTTTTGACAAAAGGTTGTTGGTGGCGGTACCGCAGGCAACACCATTGCCGCGAGACTCGCGATGGACCCGGCAAACTACACGGTCGCCGTGATAAACGCCGGGTCCTTCTACGAGATCATGAACGGCAATCTGACGCAGATTCCGGGCTATTCGTTTGAAAGCGCAGAGCCCAACTTCGCCAGTGGTCTTTCGTCCATGACGGCGTTGGGATTGAGAACAGTACCTCAACCTGTAAGAATTAGAAAACGAAGAGAAAGTGCAGGAAATAATACTTATACCGTAATAATAGGGTTACAACAATCGCCAAATAGATTATATCGTGGGCCAAGTCTTTGGTGGAGGGTGAGTCTTAAGTCCGACGGCTAAATTCCACGTGGTTGCGTTGCAACGAGAGTGTTAATAAAATTGCCATCACAGGTCTGCCGCCAATACCGGAGGTTATCATCGGTAAGTGCACCAATCGCGCTCGCGATCACATTACGTCGAGTTCGCAAATACTGACCATTTTCGCAACATCAGACCGACAAAGGGTACATATGACTGGTGGGCGGAGATCGTCGAGGACGATTACTGGAGATGGGATAATGTCTACAACTTTGCCAAGAGGAGTTGCAATTTCACTCCGCCAGATTACACCAGAATTGACCCCTCACTGAATATCTGGTATGACGAGGATGCTTACATCCCAGATGGCGGTCCACTCCACGTCTCCTACGGTAATTGGCAGGGACCGTACGGTCCTCCTCTAGGTGAAGCGCTCGCCAAGATGGGTTTCGAGTACCTACCAGGTTTGAACAGTGGCCGACTGATCGGCTACGGAACTGCGACGGGAGCCGTGGACACATTCACAGCCACTCGCGATTCCTCTGAAACTTCGTTTTTGCAGGCTGCCGCTCGCGCAAGCCCTGGCTTCAAGATCTACCCAGATGCCCTAGTCCAAAAAGTCCTCTTCGACGAGAACAAGAAGGCCAACGGTGTCTTGGTGCAAGGAAATGCGCTAAACAACCCTGTAACGTTCCAGTTGAATGCGACCAGGGAAGTTATCGTTTCTGGTGGCGTTGTAAGTCTACGAATGTAGATGTGAATTGAGAGTACTAGAAAACTGACTGAAATAGTGGTTCTCGCCACAAATCCTGATGCTGTCTGGTATTGGACCGGCCGAAACTCTTCGTCAGCATGGCATAGACGTCATAGTTGATTCCCCAGGTGTCGGCCAAAACGAATGGGTGAGTTTTCGCGTCATCTTAATCGTTTGAAACACGAAGGTGAAAACTAACGAATTTTTCCAGGATTCGCCGTACTTGTCAACCGTCTTCAAGGTCAACATTACAACGAGCACGCAACTTGCTGCTGGTAATCCTGAAGTGGTGGCTGAGGCAATTTATAACTGGACTTACCACCAAGATGGTCGTCTATCCAGTATCGGCACTGGACAAGCACTCTGTGAGTCAATATTACGCCATCTTTTCTTGGCAGTTTTCGACAGATAGCTAATATGTCTCACCCACCACAGCTTTTGAGAAATACCCTGAGCACTTACGTAGCTCATTCACCAATGAGACCTTGCAGTGGCTGTCAACGTTCCCTGAGGACTGGCCTGAGGTCGAATTTCTTCCCCTAGAGGTTTCGTCGTTCCCCGAAGACATCGGACCGGACGATTACTATATTACTATCGGGTCTGCGCTACTGTCTACTTCTTCAATCGGTAACGTGACGATCCAGAGCAACGACGCCAAGGACTGGCCTGTCATCAACCCCAACTGGCTGCACGACATCGGTGACCAGCAAATGGCTGTCGCGTCCGTCAAGCGTGCCCGTGAGATCGCTTTCAACACCTCCTTCGTCACTGAGGAGTACATTCCCGGACCCGACGTCCAGACTGACGAGGAGATCTTGGAGTGGGTCCAGAACAACAGCAACCTCATCTACCACGGCTCCACCACCTGCAAGATGGGTCCCGACAGCGATCCTATGGCCGTCCTCGACAGCCGCGCCCGTGTCCGTGGCGTTACCGGACTGAGAGTTGTCGATACTTCGGCGTACCCCAACCTCGTCCCAGGTCACACGATGGGCTCCGTTTACTTGTTTGCAGAGGCCATTGCGAACTCCATTCTCACAGGTAACTAATTGCTTCCGCAATGATGCCAGATTGGGATTACCTTGCTCTGCTTTCCTTTTATCTCACGACCGATATGTTTACATATTTTCGCTTCTTTCGTCTACGTTTAATGAGCGTTATTCGCAGGCGCCTTATTTTAGACTACTATTTTTATCTACCATGTTCTGCATCTTCTTGCCATAGAGACCATTGTTCACTCAGCTATCAATTAAAGGGGGGCTAACCTGCAGCGTCGCGTGTGTTCAGACTGATACAGAGGCTTGGCTGTGATGCCGATCTCAACTTTACCAAGACGGTATTCTATTTTGTACTTAGCTTCGCTAGCATCCCGTTAGGGCATCTTGTTAAATAATAGATCTTCACGGCGTCGCATTCGTCAAACCAATCGGGGGTTTTAGTTGACTTAGCCCAAGCCAACGCTAAATTCTTGGTGGTTACCTAAGGTGGATAGGTGGGTAATAGAGTATTTTGAGGTTATTCAGACCCATATAAACAAACAACGCGTTGCGCTCCATAAATTAGGACGATCTCCTACTGTGAATGTTTTTCGATTTCCGGGCTGGCGATCCTTCTTATCGCCAAGGCCTACCGAGCCATGATTAATCCCCCACGCAGCCACGTAGCCCAAACCCTTGCCAAGAAGTATAGCACAGCCCTAAAATGATTAACATGGGAATTGGAAATCCCATTAGAAATCGCATCCGCAAGATCCCCAAAGCTCGAAGATAACCTGGAGAAAGCTCGGACGTCGCGTACAGGCACTTAACCAAATCCCTCACACTATTGAAAATGCGGCAGGTGTGATCTCTGGGTCACTTTGCCTCACAGGGGCGGAGGTCTTGCTCCATATCCTTACCCTTATGGATTCGGATAAGGATAGGAGTGCAATGGATCTCCACGGGAGGGAAACGGCTTCATACAAATAGAAGATTGAAGGGAAAGAAGGGTAAGATTTCAGAGTATGACTTGTTGCTACGACTATGATTGGATAGCAGATCTATCCGCTAATCCATGTGAGACTATCTCGCATTTGGGAAAATAATCTAAAGCCCATAAGTCGTGCATCTTACGCTACATCACACCGAATCTGGTAGAATTGCAAGGGTTGTTTATTATGTAGATATTATGTGCTGAATCGTATAAGGCTGGTCCTAGTATAACCGTTGAAATAAACTTGGTGGATAACAGGGATTAAATCCTTACTATGTACCGTATGTACCTATTGTCGACGATTGCACATTATTACCTCACTACCAAGCCTCCCACCCGATAAAATTGCCAGGTTTACCGGTCCGATATTTTGTCTTGAGCCAGAAAATTCGAATAAATTCCGGTTTCAGGCGTCCGCGGGTTCCGCAATTCGGTGCCTGGTAGTTACCAAGACCTTTTGTCAATGCGGTACTTTTTTCAGATTCACAATAACCTTACTTTTAGAGTTGCGGTCCTTCCCGAAGACCGGGCTGTGTAACTTAGCTTCATATCGTACATAGACACGAAGTTACCATGCAGCCCATGGTAAACAGTAAGTACTAAATAGGGCCAAGCCATTAAGAGTTCAGCTTCGGTTCCGACTGTTGAATCCTAATTGGCGACTACCCTTGCCCGGTACTTGGTATTCTGTGGGGAGACGCTTCCGGGACGTTTCATACACGTACATACTATAGTAAGATGTTGGTGGATACTATAAAAGACCAGAACATCAAATCCTTGACCATACCTTTACACACCTATACATATACGAACCTTGCTCTTATGTGAGTTGACACTGCGTTTCGATGTGCGTGTTTGCGTTACACATTTTCAAATTTCCCATCTCAACTTAGGCTAGGTACTTACATACATAAGCCCGTCGATCAATCACCTGCGTTATGTGGTGAGATCCACTTACTCAGCGATCGACATAAACGCGGGGCGGTACATACAACGATACGTACATAGTACAAGGAGGGTAAGCTGCTCACTTGGCGTGTCCCCGGTCTCTCCCGATGTAACTACGGTTCGTGATGCAGCCTTCCCGCAGGATTCTTTAGCAAAACAAACCCCCTGCATCGATACGCATAGAAATCACATCATCTGATAACTCTGTTATGTATGAAGTATGGTATGAATGATATTATGGATGTAAGTAAGAATTCGCAAAGTACATCTTAATCGATCACGAGATTTCCGGTAGACCGGTTGCACAGCAGCTGTTCCCAACTCGTCGATATGACCTCGATGCCGTTTCCCCATGGGTCTTGGATGTATACCCCATCCTCACCGAAGACCCGCACTGTCTGCGCGATCCTTTTGCCGCCGTGCTGCTCGGCTTTCTTGGCCATCGCCTCGACGTCTGGCACCGTAACGGCGAAGTGAAAGATCCCCCCACGTCTAAAGTCTCGCCCACTCTCGAAGCTGGATGCCAAGTTGGGATCCATTTTCGGATCCAGGAACTCGAACAGCTCGAGACCTACTCCGTTGCCAGTCGTTAGATAGGCGACTTTGACCTTGTTGAACCCAGGGGGGCAGATCCTGAACACGGCTGTGTCGGGGTTGACACTGCGATCCTCGATGATCGTTGGTCCCAGACTCACGAAGCCCAGTACCCCCGTATACCATTTCAAGGCTTCCTCTAGGTTGGGTACCGAAAGTCCCATGTGGTTTATGGCATGGTTATATTGCTATTAATGGGTTAGCCGAGTGGAACCCACGCCACATAGAACCTTATCTGATCTTCCATCGGCGGAACTTACTTTTGACATGGTTGGAACGGGTTGAAGTTGTGACACTTTTTGGTGTAGGACGCTTCTATTCTTTTCCTTGCCAAATCTATCGAAAGACAGTTCGCTTCCTTCGACACGCCACAATTTCTTGACAGATGCCTTATGACGCTATATCTCTCTGCGCACGGACGTTATATCCTATATCATGCATACGCTTTATTAGTCGATGTCGCCGCTCATCAAGGTGAATGCAGTGCGGTCAGGCAAAAATATTGCATGTCATTTATCTGTTGCAGTGACCGGTAGATGTACTTCGTGTCCATCCTATAGGGGATCATCCTTTAGGCCACACAAGCGCGAGTTTATACGCCCCTGACATGCATTACGTTTTGACCACGGTCCGTGCCGCCGGCCAGCGCTTTTGCGCTGTAAGGAACTTCCGCAAAAGCTGCCCGTACGAGCTTAACGATGCCCTAGGCAATCAAGGCGCGATCCAGTTTTGGTCTAGTTATCTACGAGGCCGGCTCGGTGTGCCGGGCCGTTGCTTACGCGAGCGAACTGCGAAGAACGCTTCCTTGAACGTTTCTGCATGAATCAAATAGCAGGTGACCCATCGCCGATTTGAAAACAAGCTGTCCCATGGTTCCGCACCAGCACTACTATCCCACCTTTGACGCTTGTGTATCAGATAGGCAAACACCCCCCGGGTTAGAACCAGCAGCAGGGAAGAAAGAGAAACTCGATATGGCACAGACCCCATTTGCCGGGAAGTTATTCGCCATCACTGGCGCGGCATCCGGAATCGGACGAACTTTAGCCGGCGTGCTCTTCGCCCAGGGCGCGCTGCTATCCCTGGCTGACGTAAATGAGACAGCCCTATCGGAGGTCAAGGCGGAGTTGCTCGAGACCCAGAAGCAGCAGAGAGCCAAGACTGGGGACGGCGAGACTAACGGGGCAGCAGCCGACAAGGACGCTCTCGCCACTATCTTCACTGCCGTGGTGGACGTGCGCTCGCAGGAGGCCTGCACCACCTGGATAGAGGCGACCGTATCGCACTTCGGGCAGCCCCTATCAGGAGCCGCGAACCTCGCTGGCGTCATTGGCCACAGCATCACGCAAGAAAAGGGCTCCATCCGCAACATCACGGACCAGGAGTTCGACTGGGTGATGCAGGTCAACGTGAAGGGCACGCTCAATTCGCTTCGCGCTGAGCTGCCGCACATGCTCGTCGGCCGCGACGGGCGCGGCGGCGGCTCCATCGTCAACGCCTCCAGCGTCTCTGGTATATCGGGTGTCGAGCTGAATGGGCCCTACGTCGCCGCCAAGCACGCCATCGTAGGGCTGACACGCACCGCGGCCAAAGAGGAAGGACGGCGGGCCATCAGGGTCAACGCTGTAGCCCCGTAAGTTTGTACCTGTTCCTTTATTTTTTTTTATTTTTTTTATTTTTTTTTTCATCCTTCGTCGATCTTGTGAGATTTTCCGATGCGAGCGAGAGCCGCAGCAGCCACTACCCATTCCGTCCCATCATCACCGTCATCATCATGAACCATAATAAGCAGCAGCAGCATTGTGACATATTGGGACGCAGCAAGATTCAAAGCCCCACGCACGCACGCGCGCGCGCGTTCCTTCGCCCACTTTTTTCTTTCCCCATACTGCTTTGCTGCTTTGCTACCTTGCTACTTGCTACTTTCTTTTCATCGTGACCGACCTCGGAGATCTGGAGCAGCACTGCGTCCAATCGGTTATCTCGGCGAACACTCGGCTGACATGCAGCGCTCTCAAAATAATGCAGAGGCATCATCGCTACGCCCATGATGAAACAGATTGAGGCGTCCAAGGGCTCAACCGAGCTGTTTGCCGGCGGGGATCCGGGGGCCCTCGCTCGAAAGGGAGATGCAGAGGAGGTGGCCCAGGTCATTGCGTTCCTGCTCGGACCACACAGCAGTTTCGTCAGCGGCGTCGTGCTGCCTATCGACGGCGGGTGGATTTGCTGATAAGAGGGCCAAGCCAAGCCAAGCCAAGCCAAGCCGGGGTATGGATGGATGGGCTCGTAAATAATAATGCTTACATGTACCTGTGCTGTGCTGTAGCGTATGGTGGTACATAGGTAGTATACGATTTGGTGGCTTACATGTACCTACCTGGCAGTTCACCCCGCAAAATACCTAGCTACCTGTAGATATGCACGTTGTTCGTTTATGCTTAAACATTGGCTGTGCTTAGCATGGTAACATGGTAGCATGGGGCGTTAAGAAGAATCTGGACTGCAGGTCGTTTCGCCCTACGTCCGTCCAAACCTTGGCCTTGGCTCTTATTTCTTGGCTTTTGTCCTTGTCAATCCCCAGATGCGTATAGATTAAAGCCAAGTCTACATGATTGTTACGGTACACACATATGCGTCAAAACAGAAGAAATACACTATGTCTTGGGTCGTATTGCTGAACTCGCTTAATTGACTAGCTCGGCTTTCCTATTTGGGAAACTTCTTGAGGAAAAGTTCGTGGCGTATGCTCTCACCCACTTCTCTCCCACCGCGTGCCTAAGTCTGACAGACATTCTCTAAGGTTCCCTTTTCCTCTCATCTTTTGCTAGCTTGCTTAGTCCTCTCCTATTTTTCGATTTTGCCAAGTTCGTAATCCAAATGTAGTAGTAGCCATGTGATCTAATAATGCATTGACAGGGAAGCATATGCAACCTTCTATCTCAAGCTCCTCCCACCATGTAAAGTCCATTCTAAATAATACAACTTCAATAAGCAATGAATTTGCATGCTTCCTGCAGGTGGAATTGTATGGGGCCTGATGATCGAACTAAATCGTAATTTCCAGCTCTTTCGAGGCACCCGTCAGTGCCCTAATTCGCAATGCGGCAGCCCGGGCCAGCTAAGAATTATTTGTTTCGGATTTTTTCCAGAGGCAATGATCTTCAACGCTCGTCGTGTCTAGTCGTGTCGTTGTTCTGCTAGTGTAGTCGTTATGTCATACCTGTCGTGGAAAAAGTGCATCGTCTTGATCGACCTGTCCATAAGGTCCGTCTCAAGCTTCCTCAGTAGCACGTGAAACTGGTCTCCAGTCCCAATTGATGCGTGCATGTGTTTGAATGCAGTCCAGTGCCTTGTAGAAGCGATCTGGTTGAGTTCGCGCACC
Organism: Hypoxylon sp. PDH2405; assembly: GCA_023628415.1. Lineage (NCBI taxonomy): Eukaryota > Fungi > Ascomycota > Sordariomycetes > Xylariales > Hypoxylaceae > Hypoxylon > Hypoxylon sp. PDH2405. The sequence continues at coordinate 456,271 of JAMAKT010000009.1, read as the reverse complement.
CTCGCTTCGAGAATTTCCAAGACGGTGGCGTTTTCGGCTTTTGATGGCGATTTTCGCACCCATGCCAGATACTCAGCCACTGCCGAGGAGAGACCCGTAATGTCTGCCTGTATGGCGAAGAACGAGGACATTAGGTCCAGTAATGGTGTCGTAATGGCTGATGTATCCCCAGTGTCGGCGACGAAACCCAGATCGCACCCGTTTCCCAAATCAATGCTACCGTGCTGGCTATTCATTGCGCGAAGCTCGTTCAGACTAGGCAGCGTAGTGCTCACTGGGGACACCAGTGGAAGCTCGTCTGGGACATGAGTCGCAGCTCTTGTAGGCGGTCGACAGTTTTGAAGCGACCCGAAGAAGTCGTTGGAATCTTCTGGGTCGCCGTATGTTTGCCCTAAGCTACGGAAGTCACCGTTTGGTAGGAATAATGTTGTTCGTGGAGGAGCCGGAGGGTAAGACATCTGGAGGTCCAATGTCGGGGTTTGGCTCAGCATTGATGTAGAGTATGGGCTCGGTAGGCCAGTGCACTGGTTGTTCCGACTCTGTTCTAGAATCTGCGCTTCAGCTTTTACTTTTTGTGGCGCGCAACCATCAGCAATAGTCCGAATCCAATATGCATAACAAGAAGAAAGCTGAAAGAAACGAAAATAGAAAAAGGAAAAAATAGGTACCGGTGTAGCCCCCAAATGTCGCAGCCATTGTGTGATAAAACATCGTGTACTCACCAAGTCTTTCCTGTAGACTTTCTATTGTCTGTGCCAACTCTTGTCTCGAAGGTAAAGATGGTGGCGCGTATACACATTCATCGCCCGACCGAATGCACTTATCACACGCTGGTTGATTGCCATCACACCTCACCTTCCGGTCGCGACAAACCTTGCATGCCATGTGTCGGGACATGGTGCATGGAAGATCAGACACCAGAATTGGATGTGGTAGCACTTGTGGTACGTGGTTGCAGCTGAAGAGTTGGTAATATATTATTGTCTCTGTGTTAATTGGGATGGGTAGCAACCATGTCACGTAACCTCGCAGAGAAGGGCCCATCTAGTTTTGAAGTTGTCTTGGAAGAGCCAAACTGATTATACTATTCATATAGAGGTGTAGAGAGAGCTATGTAAGTTGCCCCTCCCTTGTCAGATCTGACATCGGAGGCAACGGGGTTCTATGCTGGGGTCACAATCCTTTAGGAAGACTCATGAGCATAATACATAAGTCTGGCCTTGCTTATAGCCCAGCATTTCTGCCTATCTTATTCTCGACCATTCATGGGTCGTTTTCCCACTTTAAAATGGATACGGAATAAATTCCGGAACAAGGCCCTGAAAACTACGCCTATTTCTCTCACAAAACACAGTTACATACTAATATATCACAGCCCACGTGAAGTTCAACACATTCAGACTCGTCAACGAGCCTCATTTCGCGCTCTCACTTATTTTCATACCATTGGGCACGGGAACCTATTCGTAGATCATCAAGTTAAGAACAGGGGCCATCCCGGTATCTCGTGTTTCCAGCTCACTCGGAAAATCGTTAAAGTGGAGTTGTGATATTCGCTTAGTTGAGCCGCACCTTAAATGTAAAAGAAGCATGCTGTTAGTAAGGCTAGTAACTGGTGTTCAGATGTGGTATATAGTCGACAATTATTTCCTAGTAGAGATAGCAACGAATATTTTCCGCTCGACACTTTACTTGTTTGAGAACTTGAACCCATTCTCACCCTAAGATTAACCTATCATGAACTTTTGTCGGTCACCCACTGGCCTCATTATATCGGTGCTTTTAAAACCGGCTCATAACCGGCTCGTTTCCCTTGTAATTCGGGATTTACCGTCTACCTAATCTTCTAGCATCTTCTAAGGGGATCAATTGCCTTTACGATGTACTATGATCTTAACCCGACTAGCCCTACGCCTATTCGGATTTAAAGATGTAATAGCGAGCTAGAACGTTTAGATAAGAAGATCAACATGAGGTAGGTGGGTAAGCCGCCTATCTAGATAAGCCACTCAACAGCTTATGGAAGAAATAATATGCCGCGTGGCCTTCGGTAAAACTGTGTATGCCGTCTTATGTTTGACGAAATGTTCAAGTAAGCTTGATCAGTATCATTTGCCACGAACGGCCTATGGCGTATATTAGACGAATGCAAGTGCTCAATTCGAATCTGTCTCAATCACACCGCATATTCTAGGCACATAATGCTAAGATAGGAATGCAGTAAACATCAGGTTGTTTACTGCAAGCGAACACATGTAGGTATGAATCATGTGATTGATTCGTTCATATTGAATGCAGCTCAACTCTATGGCATTCCTAAAGAATTCATGAAAAATGTCTCGCGTATTCCTTCTCGTACCTACGTGGTTTAGGATCGTTTCATCCTTCTAACTATGGATACCTAGGTATACTGAAGCCACAATGGATTGCGCGTATGTTGTGTTACTGGCGATCAAGCTTACTCGTACGTAATTACCTCTGAAAGGCTATCGAAACGGTAGGACTCTTCATGATATGAACTTGTCATATATCTCTAGAGATTCTGAGCCAATCATTATATGCACGTTAAAAGATGATAGCATTGTTAGGTCTCGGGAACTTAACACTGCGAGTGATTGTGCTGCAGAAGAGCCATGCAAGTGAGTACCGATATCCTTGATGACAGCATATCGAGAGTTTAGCCACGGGGTTAGCTCCATTTGCATTGTGAACTTATGCTTATGCCCTTTAGAGAGGAATTGGCCAATGAAGCTTCCGGCTTTAGGATACCTACCTTGCAACAGCTACAAGGGTGGCTGAGGCTTACAAGGTCGCTTCTTGACTGCAGGAACGAGGCTAATGCGACCTGTTGCTGTTCTGTTTTGACTGACTCGTGGTCGCTAGGCCCCCTGACCAGGTCTAAACTATGTACAACCGAGATATGTGCCGAGGACTGTGGGGAGATATCAGCTCGGATAGAAGTTTAAAGATCCTTCCGGGATCCCTCTATTGATCCTGTCAATCCTTCAGAGATTTCGTGTGTTTTAAAAGGCAAGGATAGTACGAACTGAAGGGCTCTTTATGGTATAGCTCTCTCGAGACTCGAGACCATTGCGCAAAGTTATATATATATTTATATCATATGGTTTTTACCTTGTTAGCATCATCTACGATGTCGCATCTGTCTTCCGATACGAGGGGCCGCAGACTAGACCCATAGCCGGGGTACTGACGTGGACTTCGGACCGGTGCTACGAGACTGGCAGAGTGGACTTGAAATGAAGCATAGAATTGTGTAAGATGATTTCGTACTATCATTCTGAAAAGGTCTCTTATCATAATAGATGTGTAACCCTAACCCATCTCAGGCCGAAGTCCGAAAATTCGAGCCTTGAAGACACTGTACCCTAGCAATATGACAACCTCAGTATAGCTATCAATTTCCACTATCTATGCTCGACTAAGACGATAAATCTACCCTGTAAGCCTCAGATCGACGATCTGCTTAGTCTAGTTTCTATCAATATGTTCTCCCTGACCCCGTTCAGAATCTAGTTCACGTGCCCATTCGTGACCTTGGAAGCCACGCCGTGTCCATTGGTGGTCTTACCATTAGTAGTAACTCCGTTGCCGTTGACCTTATTATCGTTCAGAATATGCCCATTGGTGCTTTCATGTGTCAGCAACGTGGTCAATATTTGGATAATTTCCCAGGGTTATCATACCTAGACTTTTGAGCTTTAGCCCTTCTTTCTAGATATTCGTCTACGAATCCGTTGAAGTCGTGAGGATGATAGGGGCTGAGAAGCTCGGCAATAGCGTTAGACTTGCGGCGACTCTTGAGGCCCAAGTCTGAAAGGATACTGTCGATGTACTATATGAATTTGATGAGTATTATCAGCATAATAGAACTACTGGGATTTATCTCACCGGGAGGAAGTCATATAGGGAATAGGGGAACTTTTGCCCCTGGTTCAGATATCTCTTTCGTGTCCATGCATTCCACAAAGCCACCTCCATCGCCATGGTATCAACATCCGGAAGATCAATTTCGCCCAAGAGGTATAAGACAACCCAGAGTGTCTGTACTTCTGAGACTAGCGGTGTTTGTACTGTGTGGATTTGGCCCAGGATTGCAAGGGACCGGTCGTTCTTTTGAGCTAAGGATAGCGGAATCGCGCGGCGGTATAATCGCCATTTCTTCTGCTGTTTTGGATCGAGGGACTTAGGATACACCAAATTGGGACCCTTAGCTAGGAAAGGTAGCCTCTCGTTCAAAAGCTTGTCCGCCATTTCATCGTAATAATCCCAGTCAACCCCATCTTCCGAGATTGGGGAGACAGGGTGTCCTTCATACGCTGGAAGACCAATTCTTGCTTTATGCTCACCATCGAACATTGCAAAATGGTCGCCCCAGCCTGTGCACATGATAATGTAGTCCGCATTGAGTTGGGCGCCGGACTTCAAAGTGACAGTGTGATCTTGCGTGCTTTCTATGACATCTCGCAAAACCGTTAAATTGGGACTGTGCAAAGTTGCCCAAAAGTCGGGGAGGGTGACAACTCCAAGTCCTGAATGTGCCCAGAAAACTCTTGTTAGAAGTATTAGCATAGCCCCTAAAACGACTATTTTAGGTACGGGTGGAGTGCTTACCCCTGACGGTCAATTTCTGGCTTGAGCTCAGCTACATGGTCGCCAGCCCCGTAGCCAGCATGAACGCCGCTAACGTAATTTAAAAAGTCCCAGAACCGCCCAACGCACCAGCGGCCCACACCAGTCCTCTGGAGAAGCCAGTACATGGGCCCTTTGGTGTTTAGAATGGAGGGGCTCAGATGTGTCATGAGTCTAGTTGACGCAAAAGCAATGGAGTTCACCGTGTTCAAAATTCTGAAAGGCAAGATTGACAGAGGACCTCCTCCTTCCTTTCGAATTACCCAAGTTACCTTCTTACCCATGCGTAGAAGAAGATATACGGCGTCGTATGCTGACTTGGCTGCTCCCACAACAATGACATCTTTGATCGACTCGTTTTGAAGCTCGTCAAATGAAGTACCTAGATCGCGCGAGTGGATGATCGGAATCTGACCATCTGAGTCTTTAAGTTTGGGCGTGTAAGGAATTGATGTGACTCCCGTAGCCACCATTAATTTGTCCGCCTCTACCTGGTCGTCAGTGTCTCTAAAACTTAGACGCCACCCACCAGGTATTTGTTTAGCATCTGTGACGAATGTGTTGAACCTGATGCGGCGAAGTAAGTCGTGATCCTCCGCATACTTTTGCAAGTAGTTGTGGATCATATCTCCTGTCACTCTAGGATCCTTGGGGTCGCCTCCATTTGGACGCATAGGTGTATCCGAGTAATTGAAGAGCTGATGAACTTATTAGAACAAGTATGGACAGGGCTTTTTTGAGATTGAACTTACGCCAAGTCTGACCTGAGCCACTAGGTTAGGGTAGAGTCTGTCTTTGCTCCATACTCCGCCGACTGTCTTGTCCGAATCGATAATGAGCACATTGGCTGTGGGCTGTAGCCGCAGGTATGTTCTGGCTGCTACCAAGCCGTACCATCCTATGTGGTTTCAGTAGAGAAATTTTCATAAGATAGGAATTATGTTCGAACCTGCACCAACTATAGCAACGTCGACCTTCTGAATCTTGTCGGTAGCCATTATCACATGTATAGATAGCGATGTCTATTGATACAATGATAGCTTAGCTTAGTAAGACTATAAGTTGAGCTCCGATTCTCGTGTCAAATGTGGATGGCGAATGTCCACATGGACTAATTAAAGTGTCAACACTACGGAAGGCGATATGGCAGCTTGGCTGGTATGGAAAGGGGACCTGGACATCATCGGCGAAGGTCTCACCTGGACAACACTCGTTCTACTATTAACCACCCTTCTAAGTTATTCCAAGGCTTTCTCGAGCTAACTCGTATCCCCGATCGATACCAACGGAGTGGCGAATATGGCAGCCGGGCGACTCTCCGAGACGTACTTATCACCGTGTTTCTAATCAGCCATGGTGCTGCTTGGACTCGGACCGAGTCTCCGAGTGATCTGAAAGGATCAATATGCTTCGGGGACTGACATAGTAGTGCATGATGGCTTCTGATTGACATCTCTTGTGGTGACACAAACCCCTCTCGGAGAATTATGTCACGCTTCTGTGTCAACGCGTTGCCAGCTGATCTAATACCTATCTCCTATCGCGTGGGATTGGGCCAATAGCTAGTATTATAGTGTATTGTGCAAAATTTGAATGTAACGAAGCTCGGCGTCCTTCGAATATCTAGAATAGTCTCTCCGACGCCGTCTGGAGCCTGGGGGAAGCTGTGAGCTATTCGCGACAAAATCGTGAAGGAATAAGACCTTCCTCATGCATTCTAACAGTACAAGCAATTCAAGGATTGGGGCCAAGAGTTATGATACGGTGCAATTTTGAATGCCACAAAGAGTGTCCAGATTTTGAATTGATTTCATGTGGTAGCAAATGTCATCTTTATATATGATTTCATTACTATAGGGGAGCCTCATTTTTTGTCCTCTTAGATCCTCTCTAAGTCATCCTCTCTTCAATCAAGCGTCAACTATCATCGCGGTTTGATACCTAGAAACCGCAAGATGCCAAGAGTACCTTACTTGATGAGATGTACTAGTCACTCGCGTTGTAGATCATTCTGTCCTTGCTTTCTCACTAGATAGCGAGACTACAAGCTTGAATAGTCCGCGAATAAACATCATTTCTGTCCTTTGACATACACGGGAAGCAACCTCTCCCGGGCCAGCAAAGCTAGTGAGACTGTCGCTCCCGGCCCAATAGTCAACGAACCAACCAACATGATCAACGCAAATGAGCTGTGAGATAGGCCTTTCCCATTAGAAACTCGCGCTAGCATGATATATGCCCATGAGAGGCTTGACAGGCTAATGATGATGAGGTCGTATTGAAGGAAGAGCCAGGGTCCTAGGCTGAATATGTCGGTTACCCCGGCGGGGCCCGAAAATGGGAATGGGACATACATCCGTGTTAAAGTCGCGATTGGATTCGGCTTATTGAGGACATTTCCCATCGTATACAAATGTCCTATTGCTGAGGACAATGCTGCTAGGAGATATGAAATACCCGTCCACTTCTGAGCGGTACTAGTGCCATTGTCACGACCGAATGTGCTGCGTGTCGCCGCTATAATCCCGGTTTGTATGAGTGACACCCAAATCGGGTCTGGTTGCCATGCGAAAAGGATGTTTTGGTGCATTTCTGCCGTTCGAGATTCCGGCCCGTTCCATGTTGGCGCCATGCCAGTTATGGCGGGAACGATAGCTCCAAGAAGAAAGCCGAACGGTATAGCTCTAGTCAAATCTGCATTGGTGGTGCGAAATGTCTTAGACTGGTTGGCCCAGGACACGTGGAGGGCGTAGTACAGCGGCAGAGATATGGCGCCACCGAAACATTGCCAGAGAATGCCAAATACGATAGGTCTAAGTTGGAGGAGTTCAATGTCAGCAAAGCCAACCACTCCTCTGCATAAGAAATCAACACTCACTTCTCAAGCCATCTCGGCTTGGTTCCTGGGCGGGAAGCCTCGATGTACAGCCATACGAATGCAGACTGAAGGGTGGAATAGGCGTCTACGAGGAACAAATTGTAGTCATGGTCCTGACCATTGGTCCCGTAGAAAAAGAAAGCGACGAGTAGAGCAATGGGGTAATCGATGAGAGGGAGCCCCGTATAATTCGTTTTCAATTCGACTTCATCATTGAATCGCCCGTTCCAGACTGCTAGAAGCAGTGCCTTCACTGTGCCGTTCAACAGGCATATTCCCCAGAGGAGGAAAATAGCTATCACAGAGAGAGTGCGAAAATACGTAATCACTGAGTGACCGTTCATAGTGCCAGTAGTTCGGTATGCAAGATACTCTTGGAAAGTTGTTTCCGCGCGTTTGAGATACTCGTGGCATTAACCTTCCTCATAGCCTCAACGTTGGCCAGACTAGTGGTTGGGAAGAGAACCGGAAGCTCCTAACCTCTGACGTAAGGCCCATGACACTGCTGGCTTCCCAATGGGTACCCCGGGCCGAAGTAAGATAATAATGGCCTGCTCTGGACCCCGGAAGCATTGCCCGAGAGTATAGAGATGTATGTAATACGTAAGTGGATACGTCTGGACAGCAGCTCCGAGAGAGTATACAGGTTTGACTCAAACGTTATCATCAAGATCCACAGACTGTTACAAGGATACATGTGATCTTTTTTAGAGTGGTCAAATAATAGTAGCTTCGGTCTTCTGATGAAGCTGAACCATATGATTCTGGTGACAAGACACATGCCCCGAGATAGAACGATAATCAGCAGACATACCACTTGAGTCTATAGTCGTACAATCCAGCACCGGGTAATCAACATACTCCACGATGTCTCCAAGTGCCACGAGAGTTAGTAGCGTGGCTGAGAGTCCTACTCTCGAGCCTATTGCCATTTGTGGCATGGGTATGAGCCCCTTTCCTGGTTGGGATATGCTTTCTCTTTGGTTTCATGCTAACAACCCCTATCTAGCATGTCGGCTGCCTGGTGATATCGACTCAGACTCTTCGTTATGGAAGATGCTTGTCGAAAAACGCACCGGCCAAACTCCTAAGGTGCCCAAGTCGCGATTCAACATCGATGCTCACTATCATGAGAACCTGGACCGGCCAGGGTCTTTCAATGTCGCCGGTGGTTATTTCCTTAATGGAAAACCGGAAGATTTCGACCCTACCTTTTTCAATATGACACCTATTGAAGCTCAGTGGTTAGACCCCCAACAGCGAAAAATCCTAGAAGTTTCGTATGAATGTCTAGTGTCTGCTGGTTTGACCTTAGACCAAGTTGCGGGCTCTAGCACAGCTGTCTTCGTCGGCTGCTTCACGGCTGACTATCGTAAGCCTCCTTATCCATAACAATTCTCTACCGGCGGTGTAACAATCAGTCTCTAACTCTCTGTAGAACAAATGTCTACTCGTGACCCTGACTTTCGTCATAACTACGTTGCCACAGGAGTTGACCCCGGTATTATTAGCAACCGTATTGGCAACACTTTCAATTTGAACGGTCCCAGGTAAGCTTGCTTCAAAGAGACTGGTGTGAATAATGGTCTCAGGTGCTGAACTCAAACACAGTTTCACAATTAATACGGCTTGCTCTTCATCCGTATACGCAATTCACAATGCATGCCACGCCCTCCGCGCAAGGGACTGCGACGCTGCCATCGCGGGAGGCGTTAACTTGATTATCACAGTTGACCAACACATGAACACAGCCAAGCTTGGAATCTTATCTCCAACATCAACATGTCATACCTTTGATGCCTCAGCCGATGGATATGGCCGCGCAGAAGGAGCTGGAGCTCTGTACTTAAAGAGGCTTACCGATGCTATCCGAGACTGTGATCCTATTAGAGGCGTGATCCGATCAACAGCAGTTAATACGTAAGTTACCTTTCGCAATTTAGGTGGAGTCGAAGTCCTAACAGGATCGCTCTGCTGCAGAAATGGAAAAGTCGATGGAATGGGTATCACCCATCCAAGTGTTAAGGGTCAGGAGCGCGTGGTCCGCATGGCATATGAAAAGGCTAAGCTGGACCCTAACCTGACGGCTTATGCGGAATTACATGGCACAGGCACACCTGTCGGTGACCCTATTGAAGTTAGGGCCATATCGCGTGCTATGAACGACACGCGACCAAAGGATAAGCCTTTGCGGATTGGTGCTGTGAGTTAACACCGTGGTTTCCAACAAATATGCACCAGCATTTCTGACAATGGAGCAAAATAGGTCAAGCCTAACATAGGACATTCGGAGGCGGCTAGTGGTATTTTTGCTGTCATGAAGGCTGCTTTAATGACAGAAAATGCTACAATCCCGGGTGTCGCGCTGTTCAATAAGTTGAACCCTGAGAGTTAGTACCACTCTATCTGGACATGAACTAGGTTACTAACCGTTCTGTAGTTAAGGAAGAGGAATGGAATGTTAAAGTGCAAGCTAACACGGCGCCGTGGCCTAAGGATAGCCCCGTACGACGGGCGAGTGTCTCTTCTTTCGGCTACGGTGGTACTAACGGCCATGTTATCGTTGAATCTATTGATTCTCTTTACCCCTGGTATCAGCACGGCAAGCCTAAGAAGGAGGCTAAATATGATCACTCCTCGAGCAGACCGCACTTAGTGTGTTTCTCGGCTCATGACAAGCCCACCCTTACTCGCAATATCAACGCCCACGCCGCCGTAGCTGCGGACTACTATGTTGCTGATCTGGCTCACACGCTAAATCTGCACCGCACGAAATTCTCGCACCGGGCGTTTACGATAATGCGTGAGGGTCAAGAGGCCGAGAGTCTAAGCCCTACTGCGATGCGAAGTGGGGTGGCTCCCAAGAAAAAGGGGGGAGTTGGATTCCTCTTTACAGGCCAAGGCGTACGTCTTGTTCCAATAGACTGTGCAGTAGACAAATGCTGACAATCCATTATAGGCTCAATGGGCAGGTATGGGCAGAATCGCCATGCAAGAATTCCCGATTTTCAGGGATACAATTGAGAAGCTTGACATAATCCTGTACAGGCTTTCTCCTGCCCCATCATTCAGGATCGCAGATATGCTTCTGGATGACCCTGAAGTTACAGCTGCTAAGATAGGGGACGCTGAGGTCGCTCAGCCCTTGAGCACAGCCGTTCAAATTGCTCTCGTCGATCTGTTCTCTCAGTGGAACATCACTCCATCCGTCAGTGTTGGTCACTCGTCCGGTGAGATTGGAGCTGCCTACGCAGCAGGCCTAATTAGTGCTCCTGAAGCTATGATTGCGGCCTTCTGTCGTGGTCGTGCTGTGAAGGCGAGAGCCGTCTCCGGATCTATGCTTGCCGTGGGTCTTGGTGTCGATGAGGTTAAGCAGTATTTGCCGCTAGATTCATCGGAGATCTGCATTGCGTGTGAAAACTCACCAAACAGTGTTACTCTTAGCGGTGAGACCAATGCCATCTCCCAACTGGGTGAGCATCTGTCTTCAAAGGAGATTTTCGCTCGAGAGCTCAAGACCGGTCGTGCATACCACTCTCCCCACATGCGCCCTGTTTCGGAGGTGTACGACAAAATGCTAGCCGAAGCCCTCACCGTCCTCTCAGAGGACGACTTGCTCTGGCGCCAGGAGAGATCGCACATGATTTCTTCAGTCACAGGAGAGATCATCGAAGGAGAATCACTTCCTTCTGGCTACTGGAGTGCCAATCTCGTGCAGAGGGTTCTATTCAACACGGCTGTCACGCGAATGGGCTCTGATGAGTTGTTCAGTGACGTGACCAACATCATCGAGATTGGCCCCCACTCTGCTCTCGCTGGACCATTCAAGCAGATCATGGTCGCGAACAAGTTCGACCGCTTCACCTATATTCCTTCCATGACAAGAAATAAGAATGATGCGGACCAGATCCTCTCTGTCGCTGGCTCATTGTTCCTCAACGCCTATGACGTTGACCTCGAAGAAGTAAATGGAATCAACTCAACGAGTCTGATTCGCAAGCCGAAGACCCAGTACCTGCTTGTTGATCTGCCGCCTTACCAATGGAACTACGAGAAGGAATACTGGTGGGAGCCACGGGGTAGCGCCGAGCAGCGCGGTCGCGTCTATCCGCGTCACGACATTCTCGGTAGCAGAGTGTCAGGGCTTTCTGATAGCCGTAAGGTTTGGCGTAATATTCTGCGCCACCGGGATGTTCCGTGGATGAAGGACCACAGTGTAAGCAAATTTAAGCCCTCATTTTTGTACTGTCGCGCACTGACACTTTCAGCTTGGCGGCACCGCCATTTTCCCTGCTGCTGGTCATCTTTCTCTAGCTATTGAAGCGCTTCGACAAGTGCACGAAACAGAGAGTCTGCCGTTTGAAGGCGTGACGATCCGCGATGTCGATATCAAGACAGCTCTGGTAATCCCCGATAATGCCGACGGTGTCGAGACTGTTTTTGTCTTGGAGGCCATCGATGACTCGGATTGGCACTCGTTCTCTGTTGAGTCCTTTGCTGACGGCAAATGGAGTCTCCATTGCGAGGGCAAGATCTCTGCAACTCATAAGCCGGTGGTCGCGGGCGAACACCCAGTTAAGGAATCTGCCCTGACTCAACGAGTGTCGGGTAAGAGATGGTACGATGCATTCCACCGCGTCGGATTCAAGTACACGAAGACATTCCAGAAACTCCAGAATGCCCTCACGGATCGGAACCTCCACCATGCCGCTGGCGCCGTGGAAGTCGTCGACAATTCCGGCGTGATCGATGGCGAGTCACGATACATCATCCACCCTTCTACCGTCGATGCTTGTCTTCAACTTATTATTATCTCGATCCATGCCGGAAAGCATAAGGAGATGCCGTGGGGCGTCGTTCCTACGAATATTGAGGAAGTTTCGTTATCCTTCCCCGGAGAAGACGTTGCACAGATAGGGCGAGCTGTAGCATGGACCGATGGCTTTGATGGGCGGCGGTTCAACACCCACACCCGTCTTTTCGGGCAGAGCGGCAAGCTCCTAATGAACATCTCCAGCCTGACTTGTATCTCGTACGAAGCTGCCCTTCCTGCGGATGCCCAGACTATTGCTCACCCTGAGACCTTTTCAACCGCTGTTTGGAAGCCAGATATCACCACTCCTCTATCCGCGAAGGGTCAATCTCAGACACTTAGCCAAACACTTGAGCTCATTCAGCACCGACAGCCTATCAAGTCTATTCTCATTGGCGGTGTCCCATCTTCCGACGTTGTCGAATCAGTTTCAAAAGTCCTTCCCACGACCGCTCTTACAATTGGCTTTGCTGGCGAACAGGAGGTCAATCTCCCCGAGGACTTACTCGCGCATGCTACTGTCAAGACGCTGCCAGTTTCCTTAGACGAATGGGAAGGTGAGCTGACGGACAGCAAATACGATCTGGTCTTAATTGATTACTCGGGTCTTCGAACACCAACCTCCAAGAACTCAGCTACAAAGTTGGTGAGCCTTGCCAACAGTGGAGGATGGTTAATTGGCTCGCCTGATGATTTCTCATCAATTCCCACTTCAGCTCTCCAATTGGGCCAACACTTCGCCCTTCTGAAAGCCGACGAGAGCCCCAACGGTGTCGCTCCAGAGTCATCCAAGATCACAGTTCTGTCCTTGTCATCAAGGTCTCCGTATGTTCAGAGCTTAGCCGATGCCGTACCTAGCCTCGGAAAGGAGATTGAGTGGAAGCAGATCACCGACTTCAATGCTGAAACAGACAAATACGTTGTGATTGACGATACGGATGGAGAATTGCTACTTTCCATCCAAGAGAATGTGTTCAATTCGTTGAAGGCTGTGTTAACCTCTGGTGTCCCGACGCTCTGGCTCACCTCGGGTGTCAAGCAGGGCAAGTGCCCAGGCGGAAATATGGCAGAGGGTTTCCTTCGAGTCATCCGCTCAGAGCAAGCTGCTGCCAAGATCGTTCTCCTTGACTTCGATAGGGGTGAGAGCTGTCATGACGTAGCTCAGGCTCTGGTCACGAAATTGTTCTCCGCTGACACTAAGAACTCTGGCAAGGACACAGAATTCTGGGTACACCAGGGGACTCTATACATCCCTCGCATTCACCCCAACACAGCTCTGAACCAGGAATGGGACGAGAATGCGCAGTCCTCGAATATACAGGAGAAGGTGCTGACGACCAAGGACGTGACTCTAAAGGCTAAAACCATTGATGGCGCAGTTGCCTTTGAGCAAGAGTCTCAAAAGCCTGCCTTAGCCGACAATGAGGTCGAGATTCAAGTAGAGGCATCCGAGCTACATCTCTCTGCAGGAGCCACTCTTGTCTCAGGACAGGTCATTCAAGCTGGTCCATCCGTAGACCAGACCCTGGTCGGGAAGAGCGTAGTTGCTTTCTCTTACGACGAACTACGAACAGTGGTACGCTCATCCGCGTACGTGGTGCTCGATGGACCCGATGCTACGTCTTCTGCTGCTCTAGTCGGCACACTAGCAACCCTTCAGCCCTTCGCTCATGCCGACATCCTTGGATGCAAGATAGAGCCTGGGTCCTATGTTGTAGCACTCCCTGGACCCATGCACTATACAATTGCTTCCCTTCTGCTCACCGTAGCAGCGGGTGCCAGTGGGGCCGTGGTTGTGAACTCTGAAGAGGAACGACAACTCTTTATTTCTCAATTCGGCCTCGGCCCAGAATATGTGATCCTCTCGAGTGATCTAGAGACTCTCTTCGCGACAATCAACAAGGAGGCTGTCAACTCGTCTATCTCGATCATTGCCTACGACTTCTCGACTCTCAGCCAGGAAGTCTGGCGAAACATCCCCGCTCTAAGCAAATTCCTCTTGGTGTCTAATGGCTCTCTGACTCAAGCCCCCGACGCTACACCATTCATTCGCGGCTCTGTCTTCGTGCCTGTCAACTATAAGGTCATGCACGCCTCCGCCAAGTCCGCTACAGCTCTCCTAAGCAAGTCTCTTGACTTCGTGAGGGCTTATCCTAGCCTATTGAACAGCAGCGGTGCCTTCGTGAAGAGCCTAGATATTGAGGCCGTAAACGCTGATGAGCTGGGCAACGAGAGTCAAACCGCTGTCGTCGAGTTCAAGTACGGTGAAAGCAAAGTCAAGGTATGTAGAAATCCATTCAAAATCCGCATCGAAGATTGAAAATTTTAACACCACATTTAGGTTGTCCCCAGCGTTCCTCATCTCTCACTTTCGCCAGACGCTACTTACTTACTCGTAGGATGTCTTGGTGGTTTGGGCCGAAGTCTTACGAGATGGATGATGGAGCGTGGTGCCCGCCACTTCGCCTTCATCTCCCGTTCCGGAGCTGACAAGCCCGAGGCGGCTCAAGTTGTCAAGGGCATCGAGAAGCAGGGTGCCATTGCGAAAGTATTCCGCGCAGATGCATCGGATGAAGAGTCAGTGCGAAATATCGTTGTCTCTTTGAATGCGGAACGTCCCATCCGCGGAGCTGTACACGCTGCTATGGTCTTGAAGGTAAGCTGAACCATCACTTAGCTGCCATCACAATCAGGCCAACTAACTGGTTTATCTAGGACGGCATGTTTGAACAAATGTCCCACGCCGCATTCGCCGCCGCCGTCGCGCCCAAGGCCCAGGGCGCGCTAAGCCTACACCGGGCTCTCGAGAGCGCCAACGTGGACGTCGACTTCTTCGTGATGACGAGCTCCATTTCCGCCGTCTACGGCAACACGGGGCAGAGCAACTACAGCGCGGCGAACAGCTTCCTGGACGCGCTGGCGCTGCACCGCAACGCGGCCGGGCGCGCCGCCACCTCGCTCGTGCTGCCCATGGTCCTCGACGTCGGCGTCGTGGCCGAGAGCGACACCCTCGAGACGTCGCTCGCGCGCAAGGGCCTCTACGGCATCGACGAGCACGAGATGCTGCGCGGCTTCGAGGTCGCCATGTCGCAGCCGCGCCCGCGCTCCCAGGGCATCATACCCACTCTTGAGTTCGCCGAGTCCCAGCTCATCATGGGTACCGAGGTGCGCGAGCTCGCGCGCTCCATTACCGCTGTTGGCGGCGCTGAGAACGCTGATCTCTACTGGTACAATGATTCGCGCTTCTGCCACGTGCGCGCCGCGCTCGAGGCGTCGAGCGGAAGCGGAAGCGGATCTGATGGTGGCGATGAGAGCTTTGCTGCGGTCGTCAAGGCGGCGCTGGCGGAGAGCCCTGATGCAGCTATACAGGCTATTGCCGTGCACATCGCGAAGCGGATGTCAGGAATTTTGGGGCTCGATCTGGAAACCTTCGAGCTCGATGGACCTTCTCTTGCGAGCTACGGTCTCGATAGTATGATTGGCGCTGAGATGCGCACATGGCTATTCAAGGAGTTCGGACTGGACTATCCGTTCCAGAAGCTGCTTGCCCCGACACTGTCTTTTAGGACCCTGGCAAAGGTCGTCGCAGGAAAGATGGGTGTTATTCCCGCTGAAGAGTAATGAGATATGATATTCCTTTTGTCTGCCTAGGTATAGAAGGTATATAGAGATATTAACATAGAGAATGACAGCTTGTGATCGTTAGCACCACACCTCACATATACGAGTTCCCTGAGCAATCGTGTTAAAGGTAATGAGGCTCGAGTGACACGTCGGATACGGCATGTCTCTAATTCTGTCTAAGACTTCGATCCTTTGTGCATGCTGGGATAGATGGCTTAGTAGTGATCTTGACCATTTCAGTTGAACTCACCTAGAGTCACTTTTAATCTATCCTATTCTGATACGTGTACATTCTTTAAGCTCATTGCTTCTGGTTTAGAAAAAGGTCTAACGATAGCACAGCAGCAAGCGGAACACTTCTGAACCAGTTTAAAACATTTCTTCAAGCGGTCTGCCATTGTCACAGGTCGTTGTGATCCCTATAAAATACATACCATGTCGCAAGAGAAAGAAGTATTCACGCAAGCCGAAGTTCATTGCGACCAGCAACATTCAGTCTGCCAGAAAATACTTCTAGTAGGAGATGTCAAGTATTTCCGCCATCTGGCACCGATTCTGTAAACGCAAAGATATATCACCATACACCCTGCTCATGCTTCCTCCAACTCTTTGCTCATGCCAGGAACCAGATATACTTCAGGGTTATCTCTGTGGTAGTCGGTGTTCTTTAGGTATGTATACTTGCCTACACTCCCTAATCACTAAATCAAGAACCGATCAAATATCGTTAGATGGGATTTGTAAATAATCTTTTTTATTTTTAATATCTGCCAAGTCATAAAAACATCACTATATAAATACATGACTATCCAACAATCCGGAGATATGATTTCCTATACCATCCCGCGAGCCTACCTAGGTTAAAGGGAAAAGAAGGTATACTGACGCTCGGTTCCCTGATCGGAACTTACATCAGTACCTAGGTAATGTATAGACTCAGTACTTTATTCCTCATAGGTATACTGAGGCTGAGTCCTTCTCTCACGGAGGTTGTATTTATGGCTTCGTCCATCCCGATTCGTCGGGTGTCGATCTCCTTCCGTGGGGCCGCGCTGCCTCTGATCACGGCTACTACCACCCGGTCGGTTCGAATGTTTCTCGTCAAGCCAAGTGGACCTCTTGCGGGCGCCCTTGAGCGATTTTGATATTTCGAACACTAGACCAGTATTATAGTCTCCGTCAGCACGAACCTCATAACCAGCGCGGCCATTACACCCTGCGCTCATTTCATATAATGAAGTCCCGTGGTAATCTCCAGGGTGCCATGCCGATAAGGTATTGCTGGCTGGGAGCATCATTATACCATAGGACGCCAAGTAGAAATTGCCTCCCTTACTAGGATCATATGGGGCGTGACATGTACATGCAACAATCCAGTTGTTCCCGTTTACCTCTGTATGGGTATACCGGGCATAATTAACTGCGGATAACCCCGAAGGCGGTGGAAGCTCCAGGCCGTTCGATCCTGTCTCAAAAGTGACACTCTGGCCGTCCACCTTGTAGGTGAAGGTATTGTCATCCCTCATCATATCCATCCGAGGGAAGTCATTCTCGCGGATGGTATCATTATAATCAGCGATGATCTCCGGCGGCAACCGGGATCTCATCAAATTCCACATGATGCCGGCCATGCCCTGCGCATCACTATTGAGACGATTCTCTCTGTCTTGCTTCTCTTCTGTATCCAATTTCACAGAGCATGCAGCGAGCTGTATCTGAGGCTTGTGTCGCGAACCGCATGTGTAGCCGAAATGCACGAGCATACCCGGGTCTTCACGTCGGTCATCGCGGCGATACTTGATGATCTCCGAGCATGTGTAAATCATAGACCACCTCAAGTCCTCGTTAGGGATGAAGTTACGCAGCACAACAAGGACTATTTCCTTGGTATCGGCATCCCTGAAAATCACGCTCTCATCCTGCTGGATGATATACTTAAGGCGCGAATAGTCGAGATCTAGAATCTCCCGGCGTAATCCATGGTTATACCGAGGGTCCTTCAGAGGCTTACCTTGCCAATATGTTGCCCACTGACCCGCCGCGTCACGAGTTTCTGCCACGAAATAATTGTTTATGGGATACGGCTCTTCCAGTCTTGGAAGGTCGACAACTTTTACAGTGGAAAGGTAGGCATCTCTTTGGGCTGGGGTCCAGTTTAGGCCCAGCTCTTCGATAGCCTGAGCACTAAACTGGGTACATACTCCCATGAGAGCTTTTCTTTGGGCCGGAGTCCAGTCTATGCCCATATCATCGAGGAATTGAGCTGGAGTCTTGAAATGTTTCCCCATGTTTATGCTTTTAAATCCTCAAGTGGTGTTTTTTAAGTTCTCTTCGGCAAATTTCGGCGAAAGTGAAGTAGAGACTCTGTAAACAAAAGTGAGTTAACAGTATTATGCTAGTATCTAGCTATACTTCACATCAAGAGGAATTTAAAAACATTTTATACTCGCCGTGGAGCCCATAGACCACGAGTGGCCACATGAGTGATGAAGTACATTGTTTTTAATAAGTTCTTTGAGCTCTTCAGACAATATTACTTCGTCGCTTTGATTGCACCTCATGATGTATTATTACTAGTTACTTAGATAACAATGCTATAGTATCAAAATCAATTGCCAGACAAATTCTATACGCACGTAGGTACCTGAGATATCGTAAAGTCGATTCGATTCTAGCGGCATCTCCTGAATGAACATTGTCTAAGGTGGCAAATGAAAGCATCTTTCAACTAGTCATAATTGTCTAAATGACAGGTCAAATTTGCCATAGATATAAGAACTTTTGAACATGAGAGTACCTACCTATATGTTTAGTACTTAACATTGAATATCGCACTAGAAGAATGTTGTAAATATAAAGGGGTCATGTCAAGGATCATTATGCAAGACACGCGATATTCTGTATTCCCATTGTTAACGTCCAATCATTCCAAGATCTTCATCTAATGAGGGTAAAAGACTAACCTTCTGATCCCTTCCCTCAGCACTTCTTCTTTAAGACAGAATATGAGGCGAAATCTGCCCGGGCTTGGAGCATGGTATGCTTCTCCTGTAGCCATGATGACCCCTGCCTGATTGAATCGCTGCGACAATAGTCTTTCGGCCTCCCACCCATCCCCATTAGCCTCCTCTAAAGGTAGATAAGGGGCCAAGTTGAGCCATATGAAAAAGCCTGCGTTCCTATGCCGTTGTTGGACACATCAGCATGACTAAAGTATAATACGTAGAATTCAGTGTGACTGATATGGACATACCCCTTTTCGTGGAAGTCAATACCCGCTCGGGTAAGGAGATCTTCGGCCAACACACGACTATGAAGCAATAGAGTTTGTGATCTCTCTAAGAATTTGGTCATATATTCTTGATCCTCGAGTAGTTTCGCTGCCAAGTCCATAGAGTATTGAGAAGGCGAGGAGAAGCGGCTTATTTAGAAAAATATAAGTGGTGGCCAGATAAGATATCCATGTATAGCAAAAGCTTACCATATAGCCCGCGTTGCCCTGGTGAATTCATGGTTTTGGGATACAAGGCAACCCAGTCTCATCCCACATGCGCCGAAGTCCTAATGGCAACATTAGAACCTGAGTTATATTCAAACGTATTGACAATCACCTACCTTTGACATACCGTAAAGCACATGAACTTGGCGCGGGTCGATGATTCCAGTGGGATCGATGGCTCGTACTGAAGTGAATTTCTCTGAATCATGGTCGTATATGCTGTACAACGAGAGAGCATATATCTCGTCGCTGATGAGATGAATTCCTTTAGATGCACATAATCGCATGAGTCCAACGAGCGTTTCGCGAGGGTAACATTGCCCTATCTTTGACTTAGCCCCCTAGTACCTCGAAAGTCTTCCCCCTGGTCTTACCTAAGGGATTGTGTGGGTTGCATATTATCAGGGCTCTGATGGTAATACCACGCGCTTTCGCGGCTTCAAACCCGGCCTCGTAGGCAGCAACGCAGTTTGGTGAGAATTGATCCGTATCACCAACTTCCACGTACTCCAGGGTTACACTTTAACGATGCAGATATTAGAACTAGGTATAGGTGGCGGTCAAAACACCACTCACCCAGTTCTTCTACAAAGATCTCTAGAGAAAGCCCCGTAGATAGGCTGCCCGAGTAAGATGGATTCCTGCTTATCGGGGTCGCAAGTAATTTGCGCGCAGGCTTCGTTCAAGGCG
Organism: Hypoxylon sp. PDH2405; assembly: GCA_023628415.1. NCBI lineage: Eukaryota > Fungi > Ascomycota > Sordariomycetes > Xylariales > Hypoxylaceae > Hypoxylon > Hypoxylon sp. PDH2405. The sequence goes on along the minus strand of JAMAKT010000009.1, from coordinate 436,117 downwards.
GTCACGCCAGCCGCGAAAGTAATTTCCTCGGGATCGATATCTTGCACCGGATCGAAGTGAGCGTTCAAGTGCTTCGCCATTGCGGTCCGTAGGCGCACTGTGCCAGTGTATCCTTCACCGTACGCACAGCATTCCTCGCCAAATTGACTCTAAACGGTAATGTCTCAGCGCAAGCTAATAGGAGTTGAAATGAAGGCATGTCCTACATGCGCATTGATGAATTTAGTTAGGTCTTCATGCACAAGCCACTAGAATACCGTCAGCGCCGATAGGGGATGTTTCAGTGGTGTAGGACCTAACAATCACCAACTTACGTTTTCGGCATTCGAGAAACTCACGATACCGTTGGGGTTATTTACGGGGTGATAAGAATTCAGGTCCCCATGGGCGAACGTCATTCCCGCCCACTTTGCTCCTCTTGTTGACAACATTATGCGGGATATTTCAGAAAAAAAAAAGCTGTCAAATGAGTCGTATACAGGTCTCCAGAGATTAGCTTAAGGTTTTGGCAGCATTCGATCTAAGATACACCTTTTCATATATGGTGGCTGATGGCTGCGTCAAACGGAGTACAAGTCGAGCGATATAGGAGAAATGAGGCACACGAAATATTTCCAGATGCGGAGTAAAGACGGAGTACAGCGCCGCAGGCCGTCCGGGTCCTCAACCCCTTTCCGGTACTAGGTCAGCGTCATCGGTTGTACAAGCCACTTTACGTTGAGTTCTGCAAGAAGAGAAAAAAGAAAGTGCAATTTCCCGAAACACTGTATTAAACTTGTCAAAAATCCTGATAACTCTGAATACGTCCTGCTTTATCACCATTAGCCCATGATCGAATAGAAAACTGGGCGCGGTTTTCTGTCTCTGAACTGTCTTTTGAAGACGGTGCGGTATGTTAAGGTGGCAGGGTGGGGAAAGATAATTGAAGACGATAGTCATGTTAGGTTCCTAGTAATAAAATAAATTCCGAATCGAGTAAGGGGTTTAGGTTAGGCGTTCAAGCTACAACTACCTACCGTGTCTTCATAAATACATGAGAAAAGGGTGACATTCTAAGGCTAATCCAACACAAAAGTGAGAAAATCTATCTGTTCATGAGGATTAGGTTGATGATGCTCAACGGCGATTTTCAAGGCAGGACAATTGTTGGTCGACTTTGAAGAAAATTTTTTCTTTACAACGCTGACAAGCTTAATAGTGGGCAGCACATGCATTAGTATTATTAGTATTGAGCCCAATTGGCAGTGAATCGCGATTTGCAGAGAAGGCGACAATAGGATTTAGGTCTCGCTGACTGTAGACTTATTGAAATTGACTTGACTTTGAACTGGTCGCGTGGGGTTTGTTGTCGAGACAATCGCCTTTGATGCCTCCCGTGGTAGTAGTTCCATGACTTTGGGTTCGAATACGTTTTTCTAGAACACCTGACTTCTTTTCTGTTATAATTTCTGATGTGGATATTTGTTGGTCACACGTAACCTTCGGTCGGTCGATCAACGGCGTGAATAGAACAAGGGAGAAGGAATTTCGGCAAGGATACGGCGACTAGTGGATCATGAAGTTCATGTCATTGTCGATCCCGTTAGTTCCTCCGCTACAGCTCTTAAGCGGCGCATCGTCTCGGTCAATAAACTCGGCTTCTTTCTTCGAACGAGCCGGTCGCAAGGAAACTTCATGTAGAATTTCTAGCAGTCCAAATACACCGCTACTATAACCCGAGCACGGTGGGCTTTTCTTACCCGGTTACGGTCAGGCGAAACAGTAAGGATGGGTTGGGTTGTACAACATGTTGGTGTGGCGTGCCGAGCTTTAGGTAAGAGATAAGTTGTAATTCCATTCGCCTGGTTTGTGAAGTGGCTGGGTGACTGCATGCACACGTCGTACTTATCGCACTCCAGAGTTTCTGCAAGCTCAACGTAAGACTTCTATCGTTTTAATGTGAATAAGTTACACCTTTTACAACTTCTATACGATTCTCTAAGGTGCGACTTTGTTTCACTATATAGCGACACAAGGATTCCCACGCCATGTTGATTGTTTGCTAAATTACAAGTTTGTGGGTTTTGTGGTTTACCTCTCATTTATTTCACTTTTAGTGATAGGGTTCGGGGTTTCAAAGATGAAGTGAGCAGGTTAACGTGCCTCGTACTTGGCAAACTTGATTGGAACAGAACCTTTGCTACCTAGGTACTTTCCATGTGGGTAATATAGCATGGTCGGACAGAAGGACCGGCTCCTCATTGTACGACAATCCAAGCTTTTAGCGCCTCTCAGCCCTAAAACTTTTCGACGCCAAGGCATTTCTTTCGCATGTTACTGCTAATCCCCCCTACCGTTCCAACAGTTCAGTTCGATTCATTGATTCGAATTGCCGTATCTGCCGTCTTCCAGCTATCTCCCCCTCATTCATGGATTTTTCTTTTCAATTACACACGTGTTGCTGATAGAGATATAATGAATACAACCTTACACAACCGTATACGCCTTCGGTGAAGGCCATTGCAATCAGGATTTCTTCTACTCTTTTCTCCTTCTCATGATCATCGATATGAATACGAAGAACTGATTCGACGCCTTCTTGATCTTGGTTGCGCCTTTTCTTACTCATCAGATGTTCGGATGCAAGCCTCTCGCCGCATCTGGGACCGAGGTCTATTCAAGACTCGGTGTTTCAAGGGTACTCCAGTTAGATCCAGGCCGGGTCGGATCTGCGATTCAAGCAACAGGCACACGTGCCACTTTCCCAGTCCGCCGCTTATCTTCAAAGCCGGGGTTTTGAGCATTGAGGCTCGATACCGTACACACCACGACTCCAATATAGGGTGTCATTCTCGGTATTTAGCTGCTGTGCAATGATTGGGGAGCGATATCAGATCAATGCACCTACTCATCCTACACTCTATCTTTATCTGATACGCGGAGAGATACGCAGATAACAAATTTCCAAGGTTCGTTACGTCGGAAATTTTCTAGTCATGGGTCCTGGCTAGCTTCATCCACCTAGCACCATGAGTTGCCTCATACAGGTAAGTATCTCGGTTTCCTCTAGGCACCATTACGGCATTGTGCATACCGGCCAACCGGCCCAGGAGGGAGGAAATTTGGTGGAGGAGCTGAACCCTTGAATGCCACGGAGGCTACGATATACGTGCAGCTCAAAAAGACTGACAATCGTCTTGGTAGCGTCTTGGCGTGTAGCCTAGCGGACCCTATCGTGCGGTAGGGATTCCTGGCTTCTGAGAGGCCGCGTTTACTTTTGCTTCTTTCATCATCTGTTGTGTTTCCTTGGCGATCCTCGGTGTGAATGTCATACATGATACAATGTACACTTTATCGGCTTTACCCAACTCGGGCTACCGTCGGTCGAGAGATACTAGTTACAACTAATAAGTTTGAAAAAAGAAGATTGAAACGTTGAACCCGGTACACTCTCGAAGTTAAGGAAACCCCGGTCAGCCCCAGCAGTTCCAGCAGCCCTAGTACATTGTACCTTGTCGATCGTCCCAATTGACCAGTCAGGCAAGCGTAAATGCACCGCCGGCCCCAGCCAACATCACGCGAACAGCGGTGTAACCCCCACTGACTCTACGGTTAAGGCCCTGTCCGGAGAGGGGTGATAGCGGCTGACTCTCCACCTTTAATGGCTTATCCCTGTCACCAATGACGGCATAGTTCGACCTACGGTTACAGTAACTCATGGCCCTGGGAGGTACCTGGCACGTACTACATAACCACCCGGCCGATATCCTTCATTCCTTTCTAAATTTTTTCTTTTTATTTACGCTTATCAATTTCCCTTCGAGGCCATTGAAACATACATAGCATTTTATTGCTACATACAGACAGTTCTACAATATTTCCGATTGTGGAAAAAAGATATAGCGCCATTGCGTGCGTAGTATAATGAGATCGGGGCCACTCTACTTCCAGCAATCTTCTTACACCATTTCCGACATTCCGCTGTCCCAGCGGAGTTCGCTCTCGTGCTCTCAATATGGCGGCAGCACACAACAAGTCCGAGCAGATTCCTGCGCCAATCAATGAAAGAACAGTGAGCCAGGAGAAGAATGGGGATGCCTCTAGCGGCGATATGCGCGAGACTCTGGTTGAGGTCTCGACGCAAAATCAGCTCCTTCGTCATCTGGGAAATCGCCAAATCCAATTGATTGCCGTCGGAGGCAGCATTGGGACAGCACTTTTTGTCAGTATCGGCGGCGGTCTCGCTAAAGGCGGTCCGGGCAGTCTCCTTATTGGCTATACCATCTATGCCATCATGGTCGCCTTGGTCAACAATTGCATAGCGGAAATGGTTACCTATATGCCTGTTTCCGGTTCTTTCATCCGAATGGCCGGGAGATGGGTCGACGAGGCATTTGGATTCATGGCTGGCTGGAATTTCTTTCTCTACGAAGCCTGTCTTATCCCCTTTGAGATCTCCGCCATTAACCTAGTCCTCGGATTTTGGCGTGACGATATTCCCCCATGGGCTATTTGCATAGCATGCATTGTTCTCTACGCGTATGTGTTTCTTCTTGAACTTAATGCGAGGTTGTAATAACTAACATAGACATCTGATAGAATTATCAATATCGTGGCCGTGCAGTATTTCGGGTAAGTACCAACATGACGACAGGGCGGGCTACCCCAGAATTGCTGTGGGCCTATGTCACAGCACCCCCGCGTCTGCTTGGACCAATTACTTGCCTATGCTTAGCATGTTACTAATTTCGATCTTTTAGCGAGGCCGAATTCTGGCTGTCAAGCGGTAAGATCCTGCTTATCTGCATCTTATACATGTTCACGTTGGTCACTATGTGTGGAGGAAACCCCCAGCATGACGCCTACGGGTTCAGGTATTGGAGAGATCCAGGGTCGTTCGCCGAGTACATTCATGAAGGTGCACGAGGTCGGTTTGAAGGCTTTCTTGGTGCTGTCTTCTCTGCAGGTTTCACTGTTGTCGGGCCCGAGTATCTTGCTATGGTAGCCGGAGAGGCGGAGCGCCCTCGGACCTACCTCAAGAACGGATTCAAGACCGTATATTGGCGTTTTGGTGCTTTCTTTATTGGAGGGGCGCTCTGCGTCGGTATCGTTCTTCCGTATAACGACACGACACTGCAGAATGCGGATACGGGGACTGCCAATGGCTCGCCGTACGTCATTGCGATGCAGAATCTAGGCATCGGAGTACTTCCACATATCGTAAATGCTCTTATGATTACTAGTATCTTCAGTGCTGGTAATGCCTACACCTACTGCGCGATGCGATCTTTGTACGGCCTCGCATGCGACGGCCAGGCGCCGCGAATCTTCCAGAGGACGCTCAAGAACGGCATTCCTGTCTATGCCTTCGCGCTCGTCATGCTCTTCCCTTTCCTGTCGTTCCTACAGGTGTCAAACAACACGGCGCAAGTTGTAACCTGGCTCGCTACCCTTACGCAGGGTTCGCAAATGATCAACTACATCGTGATGAGCTTAACGTACATCTGCTTTTACAACGCCACAAAAGCGCAGGGCATTGACCGTCGCACTTTACCCTACTGCGGCTATTTCCAGCCGTACTGTGGCTACATCGGGTTGGTGTGGATGATTTTTATCGAGGGCACTTTCGGTTACTCAGTATTCCTACCGGGCAGGTGGAACGTCGGCGACTTCTTTTCCTACTACACAATGGCTCTAGTCGCCATTTGCACTTTCTGTGGCTGGAAGCTCTTCAAGCGCACTAGGTTTATTGCCCCCGCGGAAGCTGATCTCATATGGGAGAAGCCGGCCATCGACGCGTACGAGGCATCACACGACGAACCTCCCACTCGATTCCGAGACGAGATTATGTCTATGTTTTTGGGAAAGAGGAAGAGGGAAAACTACATGGGAGAAGACCCGAACTAAGAACGGGCTCGCGCAACGTGTACGCTCGTTTTGGAATGCCGGAAACGGTGAGCGGGTCGAGTCTTATTTATATTTTGGGGGAGGAAGGAGTCTAACTGATTATTCATGCATGAAGATACTTACGTTGATACCAAATTTACCAACAAATACGCCCAATTACCTGTATTATTGAATTGTTGACACCTAGACTGGGAGGTTTGCAAATATTGTGCTGCTTGCGGATTGTCCAGCTGATGCTCAATATCGAAGTAAGCCGTATTTTACGACGCCGCAAGACCGTCAGGCGTGGCAACACTACCCGAGACATCTCGCCACGTCCTTCAAAGAACATTGTATTAGATATATTACTTTATGTAGAGATTACGTCAGAAGTAATGTAGCGCTCATGATGTAAAAGTGTTGTCTAGAGGCAGTACACCCATTTACCTGAAATTGCCACCTATTCGGAAGTACCTCGGGTGGATTTATCGGTTTGAAGGAATAAGGAGGTCTTACACAGTGCTATGATCCCTTTATGAAGTTTGTACCTAACAAGTTACCCATCTCATTGACATATTTCATCAGCCAATCAGAGGCCTTCGTCATAAAGAAAAGACATCCACACCAATTCGCGTCTTACTTTTCCTAACTTTTAGTTCTATCGCGTAAACAACAAATGCTTGTTTTATCTTTACTTCTGTTGAAGTAAACTCGCAACTAAACATTAAATCTGCAACTCAAGACACAAATATCAAGAGCAGCTAGATTTAGTAATACCGGCCCATTCCGAATTACGTTAGGACGACTACTATACTTCACCCCAAATCTCAAGTTCCCCAATTGTGTACAGGTCTTGTACAGGTCTTGTACCACCCACCAATGGCGCCTCCAAAGGCTAGTGTCTCCAAAAAGCAAGCTGCCGTCAAAGCTAAAGCTACAAATGCGAAGACCAGCGATGCCAACAAGGCGACCTCTAAGAAATCCACCAACAAAGATGATACTACCTCTCGCTCTACGGTGAAACGCCCTCGTACCGAAGATCAAGATGACGCGCCGAACGATACACGCCAAAAGAAGTCCCGGAAGCTCGATGCCGTCGCGAAGCCGAGTCAAAGCCGGAGAGTCATCACTGCGCAAAGCGCAAAAGCAAAGGCGAAGCCAACGGCAAAAGCTCCCGTACCGGCGACGAAGCCTATCATCAACACCAGACCATCTCAAAAGCTGAACGTGTTCGTCTTCGGCGAAGGCAGGTTCGGCGAGCTCGGCCTCGGGAACCAGATCCACGACGGCAAGAAACCGATGAACGTCAAGCGCCCGCGCCTCAACCACAACTTGCTCCCCGACACGGTCGGCGTCGTACAAATCGCTACCGGTGGCATGCATACCGTTGCGCTGACGGCGGATAACAAGATACTTACATGGGGTGTCAACGATCTGAAGGCTTTGGGCCGCGAGCCGGTTTTTGAGGATCCGGGAAGCGAGCTGGATGGTTCGGGCGACGAGAATGAGGATGAGGATTACAAGGGCCTTGATTTGGGCGAGAGTACGCCTGGCGAAGTCGATTTGAGCGCTTTGAGCGAGGTCCCCCAGTTCGTCCAGGTAGCGGCTACGGATTCGGCGTCGTTCGCATTGACAGAAACGGGGGATGTATACGGATGGGGCACGTTCAGGGTTCGTAATAATCGGGACGCATATTTGGCATTTCCTAGCTAATCGGTTTGTAGGGCTCTGATGGCGTTTTGGGCTTTTCGCAAGATGTCAAGATACAACCAACTCCCATCCAGGTAAAAGGGCTAAAGGACATCACAGCTCTAGCTGCCGGCGGCAGTCACATGCTCGCCTTGGACAAGGACGGGAAAGTTTTCACCTGGGGCTACGGCGGCGAGTATCAGCTTGGCTGGAAGCCGGCCTCTCGACACGCAGGGCCTAGGGCTACGCTGGAACCGCACGTCTGCGACCGCTTCTCGAAGCACAAGTACGCCGTGAAGATCGGCGCCGGATCGTACCACAGCTTCTACATCGACAACCACGGCAAGCTGTGGTCCTGGGGCCTGAACAATTTCGCGCAGACCGGACATCCCGACCACGCCGGCATGGACAACGCCATTGTCACCAACGCTAAGGTCGTCCACGCCCTGCGCGACTACGAGATCGCGCATGTTGCTGGAGGCCAGCATCACTCCGTGGCGTGTACTGCCGACGGCAAGCTATTTGCCTGGGGCAGGATCGACGCCCACCAGGTTGGCTTGCCGGAGGACGCGTTCACTGAGGATAATACCGTGATGGACAAGGGGAAGCCGCGTATCCTCAAGAAGCCTACGCTCATCCCAGGTAAGTGCACCTAACCTCCGGTGCGTTATGTAAAGTTGCTAATGAGTCCCCCAGATGTGCCTGCTACCTACGTAGCGACTAGCATCGATACAACCATCGCCATCACGCCCGAAGGCAAAGCTTATAGCTGGGGCTTTTCGGAAAACTATCAGACCGGACAGGGTACAACCGATGATGTCGAGACGCCGACGCTGATTGATAATTCAGCCGTGCGCGGAGAGAAGCTCGTGTGGGCGGGTGTGGGAGGCCAGTTTGGCATGTTGGCTTCTGTGAAGTCAAGCTAATCTAGAGTATACCCGAAGCTCGAGGAAGGTTATCAGGTCTCTTTTTTATTATACTGGCATGGCGGCTTGAGCATGACATGAGCATTAGTTTTATAGGAAAGGCGGTCGGAGTTGGTAAATTTGGAATTTAAAAGGGCTGGCAGGTCGGTGTACTATCATCAGGGATTAGCATATACGGTGTGACACACGCGATGTCACCATAATACAGACACCTCGATACCGGGGGTTCATTTATCCCTTGGTTTGACACCATTACCAGCTCTTGTTCGTGGACTGATTAGTTCCCTTTTTCGGGGTGTTCGACTCTTGGTGCATAGCCTATGAGCCTTGATGCCTTGCGATCGATGATCTTCAAGTTTTTGACGCCACTGTGTTTCAATGTGAGACCAAAAGGAACGAGTTTGAACGATGTTGAAACTAAGAGGCTAATTCGACTATATTTTCCCGTCCGTCCTTAGTTCGGCCGTGGAAATGGCGCTCGAATTTACTCCGACCGCTTAGATATTACCACCGCCAGCACACTAACGACGGAACCAGACATGAGTAGTAAGTTCAGTCATTGACTACAATATGCCACAGTCTCAAGTCATGTATATGCGCTATATTGACATAATACTCAGTTATTGAAGAGTGGATACATATTCTTTGATGTTAATTAACTCCTGTGTGACTTGGGTCTCAATGTAAATACAGGCCAATCTAGAGGAAACGGAAGACTCCCAATCCAATCATCCCTTCCCACCCACAAGTTCGTTGGTCCCTTTAGACTACTTTACAGAGAATTGATCCACTCCAACGCAACACTCGGTTCGAGCCTCTTCGTATAATCAGGGTCAACAAAAGTCTTCCTCACAACACCATCCCGATCAACCAGCAGCGTCGCCGGGACCGGGACCTCGAACGAATCATCGCCATTGCTCTTCACCAGATCATTCCCAATCTTCTCAAACACAGGGCGCAGCGAATCCGGCTGCTTGAACACGATCCCCAACTGTCGCGCGTACTTATTCCCCACATCCGACAGCACGGGGTACTCCAGCCTCTGCTTCTCGGCCGTAGTCAGCGACGTATCGGGCAGCTCGGGCGTGACGGCGACGAGCGTCACGCCCCTGGCCTTGAAGTCGGCGAGCTTGGTCTGCAGGGAGTGCAGCGCCAAATTACAGAACGGACACCATTGCCCGCGGTAGAAGGTGATCAGCAGCGGGCCCTGGGCCAGCAGATCCGCGCTACGGACGGTTCTGTTGAGGGAGTCTGGGAGTTGGAATTCGGGGAGTTTTTGGCCGGGCTGGATGGCGCTGCTTGCGTCGAAGGTCTGCACGAAGTCTTCTCGCGCTTTGTTGATGGGGTCCCGGAGCTCGGCGGGTGCGTGCGCGAATTGCGCTGTTACGGCTTCGAGTTGCTTTTGAAGAGACATTTTGCTTCTGATGTTGTTGTTGTCGAGGAAAAGAGATATGGATAGGACGGTTCTTAGAGAGTTGGAATAGAAGGGCCTGATGACCTCGACTTACCAGAAGACAAGAAGCCATTTTATATAAATTTGCCCATCCATCGTCCTTACCTACCAACCTACCTACCTACCTGCCTCAATAATAGGAGTCCTTACCTTACCCCTGGAAGAAGCTATTAGTAGCAGCTGCTCTAGCATATCCGCCGAGTCCCAAAGAGGAAAGGGGAGATTTGTCACTCCCTTGCCCGCATATGCCCGTCATCAACCACCGTTTTCCTAAAACGGATATAGGGAACGTGCGTAGTTGCCAATGACGACAACTGCTGAGGCTATTTTAATGAAGTCAGGAACAAAGCCCGGCGTAACTTGCTCTCGTGTTACGCGAAACCCGCCTTTCTTCTCTATGTGATTCCAAAGATTCATATATCGGCGTGACTCATAATATACCTAGATTACTTAGAAGTCCGCCCTTCGTGCGTGCTTCGGCCGTGACAAAGGATTGAATGTTGATGTGTGGCGCGTATAGGTTGGCGAGTTCGTGGGGTTGTGACTCGAAGTGTTGCTTGCATGCATGAAGAATATGTTGATTCAAGAAGCTCCCCATGCTATCTTTTGGGTACCTATGTATTGGCATTGACGGTAAAGGATCTGTGGGGTTAAAAAGATGGGTGTTTCTTGAAATTGTAAAAATCGCAATTATGGTTTCTCGTATAAGCTGCCGTTATTATATTTATTACTGTTTATGTGAAGGTTGTGATACGTCAAGGTGCGTGTTACGACGGCTGGCCGAGTTACCATGGACCTCGGTGGGTTACGGTAACATGCGATCGCGCAAGTATCCGTCAAGCAGGTCGCGACAGGCTGTCCTTAGTAGAAGCACAACATCCGTAAGGCTTAACTGTCGTTAGTAATTATAGAATAATGTAATAGCTCAATTCCCAAGTTCATAATTCCAATGCTGGTCGCCTATTGTACATTGATATTTTCCATACTGCGCTGTCAAAAAGAAGTAATGTGAGCCTGAATGAACGTGATGCGGCTGCCCAAAATCGATACGCTGCTAAATAAAATTGATAACTCCAATTTAACCCCAGTACCCATGTGAATGCCATTTCTTTCATTTTCTCTTCCGGTCGCCAATGCGCAGTAGTGTATGTCTTGATAAACAAACGCTCAGCTTATAAAAAGCTATTGATGACAGTGATGATTGTCGTGTAAACCATGGCAACTATGCCGCCCACCACGAACAAGAGATCTCCCGCTTTAGCGGGCCACGAGGATGCGACGCCTTTGTAATGCAGGAATGCTGGGTAGATGTAGACGAGGGGAACGCAAGCAAAAGACCCGATCAAAGCAACGAATCTATCTAGATTGGATGCACCCAGGATTGAAATCCCGCCGCATAGAACGACTATGAAAGTTCTGAATGCGTTCTTGGTCCACTTCATGCGGAGGCTCTTTTTGCCCGAATGAGACCCGAAGATTTTCCCTTCGATGATACGGATGGCGGGGAACAGCTGCACGGGCGTCCCGACGAGAACCGCGAGCGAGTAGAGGAACTGGACCGCATTGACAAACTTGCTGTCTTGAGGATAGTTGTTGATGATCTCAATCTGGGTGTTCTCGCCAAATGTGGCATAGCAAAGAACGCCGACAGCGGTGAATATGATTGTGATGATGAGCATGACAGCACCGAGGAGCCACTCGAATCGATGCGGTTTCGTCATCGAAGATTGGATCGGGAGAATTAGTCCGATACCTTCGAATGTGAAGATCGCCGCTCCGATGGTCAATGTGTATTTGGCTGGATTGAAGAGAACGACACTCTTGTGAATCCCCTCCGATACCAGATGAGCAATGTCGTAGTAATAGATGTAACCCACGCCGAGTAAAATGCAGGTGTCCGCGAGGAGTGCGACAGGACCTAGTTTAGCTATGTTCCGAATGTACGATAGAGGGATTAAAGCAATGAGCTGCAGGAGAATTAAAGTCGTCGGTGAGAAGGGGCTGGTGCCATGTGCGACAGCTTGGAGGAACGACGTCATGTTCTCGGCGACAAACACTATGCCAGCGCAGACGAATCCCAATTGCGACAAAGTGATGGAAAACAATATCAGCGCGCGCATTTTATTTCCAGCTATCGCTTGGCCTATCTCTCCATAACCGCCTCCGTACCGTGCTTTACAGGCAAGGAGCAGATGGAATGCCAGCATGGTGACTGTCGATACGACCAGCATCGTCATGGAGGAGAATAAAATGCCGCCATTATTAAAAGCCTTTGGGAGAAACATAATTCCAGTTCCAATAAAGGCCTTTAATAAGGTAAAGAAAGTCTGCTTGGTAGTGGCCTTACCCACTCGTGGAAGACGCGGACTCTTACGACGCTTAAGCAGTGGTCTCGTTTCCCGCGGCGGCTCTCCTTCCCCCTCGCCCTCTTCGGATACCACCGTTTCTTCTTCGTCCGAGTCGGCAAGGTCCTCTCCGGCGAAGCTGCCGTACAATTCTAAGAACTCAACGAAATTTCTAGTGACGGGCATCCTTGCGGCCCAGCTCTCGCGCTGTTGTTGCCTCTGCTGTATGAAAGCCCTGCGAAATCCTCCAGGGGCCAATTGCTCGCTAACGCTTAAAACGTCAGCTTCATTATCACCTGTTGCGTCCGGGGGGTGGGCGAATGTTGCTGCTCGTCTGTGCTTCCTGGTCCGCTCGGCCGTCTTGAAAAGGTCCCGGTGCATATCACCTCCTTGCAGCTTAAGCGAGGATTCGCCCTGTTCTTCCTGAACCGAATTAGGAGGCGAAGAAGTTGCACCATAATTGACAGGTTGTCCATCAAATGCAGCCGAGTATCCAGAGGGTAGGTGTTCTGATACCACTTGGGCTTCACGCTCCGACTGGTCTGATATCCGCCGGTCCTCCATGATGACGATATATAAAAACGGGGCTTAAAACAGGTCTAGGCGCGATGTATGTAAGTGTATGATGTATGTAATTGTAAATGTACGTGAAATTGCTCTACAACATTGAAGCCAAAATTGATTTGGTAAGAGGATTGAGATTCTATATTTTGGTATGATGCATCTTAAAAACCAGAATTTTTAGTCTACGTAATGGAATGTGAACCGTTGCATGAGACAGGGAAGGTCTGACCGGTGGTGGTTCTGAGTTTCCTGGGGAAAAAGGCTTTCTTGACGTGATCGAAAGACGGTGTAACCTTAAATGGCCACAGGGTCATATCGTCAGGCCGACGACTAGCTGAATGCCAGGTGGCACCCCACGATGCACTATTGCTACCTACTTCTTAGATCTAGCGCCGGCTTATACCGGACTCACCGCTAAAGCTTCTAGTAAAACCAGCTATAGGTACGTAATTGGTCAGCTGATACCTTTGTGGAGACTATCGAAATTTCTGGTAGTCACTAGTCGAATTTCAAAGGTGCCAAGTACTATATAATGATTATTTGCAGACAGTTGGACACGTGAATCCCATCACAGAGCTAGCAAATCAGTGTTCTCAGAACATTATATCATCTCGATTGGTCTAGTGGTCAGGATACCTGCTTGTCATTGACAATACGCAGGTGGCCGGGGTTCGATTCCCCGATCGAGAGCTTTTTTGACTGCTTACAGTTTAGTACTGCATATAATTTTTTTTAATTTTTCTTTTCCAGCCTCTCCAATCTTTGCATCTTAATTGAAATAATCTACCGCCCTTACGTTACGGTCCGGGCGGAGGCATACTGGGATGCTAAAGCGGTCTATAAGCGGCTCTCAGCTATCACTGCTTGCTAATTATGATTTTGGCAGCCACTCAACACCGCCGCTACAGTATGTCGGAACCACCACCTATTGATGCACCCAACTGTAAAATATCCGAGAGTACGGTCCTGAAAACACTATACAGGATATTATCCAGAAGGAAATTAGGATAATCTTTACTAGCTAGCCTTCCCTAAGCCTACACAACGGGTTACCCTGCGTATTGCTTGATAAGAGGAGCTGGATAGAGTACGGGTAGACTACCTACCTGATGAAGACGTAATGATCTGAAACATACCTAATAAAGCCGGGCCTCTTAACATGGACCGACTGAATGAAGCGGCTTTACTCTAGCAGATGAGGCCTGTCATCGTACCATCTTTTGATCTAGGGGTAACGACTCAACGCGCGGGGCTAGATCGAATCTCGATGGATCCATGATTCTCGACCCTGAATCGTGCACGCTAAAGAATAAGCTATCCCATCCATCAATTCCAGTAATATCTTCGAATTATCGCATATTTCAAGGATACCTCAGAGAAAAATAAAAGCTAACCAGTAGTTTCTTGCAATCTTCTAATGAAGCTCGAAGGCGTTTAGCTTGGTTCTAGGCGCAACGGATTATGGTAATGCCAGGGTATGAACAATTCCTTTATACCGTCAAGAACAGCTAAATTTGGATGATGATGTCACGCATGATAGCCTCGGGGTACGCACCAAAAATCACTCCGCCTTCCCTATGACTCCATGCTCATACGACGCATAACGTGAGATGCTAGGCAATGCGCCTGGCGGGATAAGATAAACGAGGGTAGTAGTATACTAACCCGGGTATACAACAATTGAGATCGCAATATTCATTAGAAGCTTACTAACCCTTGATTTCCAATCTGGTCCGCCCCGCGGACGAAATTGGCTAATGACCGTAAAACGGCTGAGAACCCGAATTATGGCATGAGATGACAATACTATGGATTCAGGATGTGATTATAAACCAGGCACGTATGTAAGATGACATTCGTCCTGTATATAAAGGCCTGCCTCTCTGTCGTGAAAAGGAGACTAGTTAGCAACAGAATCATCAAGAAAATTATCACCGATCTTTATTTTACCTACCTCTGTTTACTATAAACTTTCTCGGAATCAAGGAATACTACGTAAAATGTCTTCTTACCTAGTAACAGGTGTATCCCGAGGACTCGGTGTAAGTCTCTAGTTGACTAATGCGTTGGGGGAGATACTAAACCATAGAATAATAGTTTGAGTTTCTTCGTCAGCTATCCGCAGATCCATCAGCAATTGTTATTGGGCTTGCTCGGAACAAAGCTGCTACCGAGAAGAAAGTAGCTGCTGAGATCGGTCGTTCCAATATCCACATTCTCCATGGAGACCTGATAGACTACGAATCCCTAGCGGTATGGAAATTATCTGGCTTTGATTTATAAACGGCAGCTAACTGTACATAGAAAGCGGCCGAAGACACGTCCAAGATTACTGGTGGTAGTCTGGATTACCTCATTGCGAACGGTGCTTTTCTGTCCACGCGCTCGTATTTGAAGACCCTTCACGATATGTACATCTCTCTTCTTCTGCTCTTCTTCTCCCAATGTCGTTTTCACTGTATTCCTGCACTGAGAGCTGCCGAAACTGACCTGTCTCTGCAATATAGGAGTGACGATCCCAAAACCCTAGAGGAGGACCTGCTCGAGTCGTATAAGACTAATGTTGTCGGAAACATCCACCTCTTCAACTTGTTCATACCACTTATTCGGAAGGGCAAAGCCAAGAAGGTCATCGCGATCTCGTCGGGCATGGCAGACGTTGACTTGGTTCGCGATTTCGAGCTCGATATGGCCGCGCCGTACGCCTTGAGCAAGGTAGCAATGAATTTCGCGGTCGCCAAGTACGACGCCGAATTCCGCAGCCAAGGGATCTTGTTCATGAATATCTGTCCTGGCGTAGTAGAGACATCGGGGCATAATGATTCTACTGGCTGTAAGTCTCTGTTCCCCTTGATACATTGTATTAACAATAGTCTTTCTCCTTTTCTTACCTTTGAACGCTTGCTGATCTGGTTTCTGGGGGACAGTGTCTCCAAAAGAACTCCAAAGTCTTGAAAAGATGACACGTAAGTTCAGAGAATATGCGCCGCACTTCAAAGGGCCAATCATGCCGGACGAGTCTATCAAGTGTATCCTTGATGTCATCAACAATGCGAGCGTTGAACGTGGTGATGGGGGATCTTTTGTCTCGCATTTTGGGAACAAGCAATGGATTTAGGTATGAGAAATCGTGGGAATGGATGTATGAGGGCCGTGGCTTCATAGCAGAGCAATGGAATCGACATCATTAACCAATTTAGTTAATCACACCTGATCGTTACGTTAAAACTTTTGTGTCTTGAGCATATTAAATCAGGAAACTGCTTTGTTACCCTACCTACCTCCTTCACTTTTATACAACCAATCACCCCCTTATTAAGGTGTACTCGGTGCGGGTCATATACCAATGTACATACTAGTCCCTGAGCTAGCTAGACCCGGACTCTGTTGTACTTCTCTTACAGGTTGTATATCCATAGTGCTACATGTATCCTTAGTCTTAATGTTGTAGCCGTTTTAATAGCGTGGGGTATACGTAATGACTATCCTAACCGGACGAGAAGGCAATCAAGGCTAGACAAGCATATTATCTAGACGGAAGGGAGACACAAGTCAAACATTTCTTCGTAGACAAAGTTCATAAGGAACGAAACTGTAAAATATGATACAGAATTGCGTAACTCTACATACTGGCAAGAGCCCCGTATAATAGATGTATGTATGCCTCATTCTGGCGTAGTATACGCCGAGAGCCACGTTACGCACACACGCATATCTAGGTAGGTAATGATTTACTGGCCTGTTAAGCCGCCTCTTCGGTACCTACGCTTCCAAGTTTCGTATAAAGACCTGCAGATACAAGATGTACTTTTAATTTAAGCAAGTCCACTCGACTAATTCTTTCTCAAAAGGGGAAGCCTATTAGGTATGAGGTCCTCTATGTCCTCATAACTCCTTCCTCCAACTTAGCGCCTATTACTTGGGCGCAATAACCCTCTTCCAGCTTGGAGCTAATTTATCTCTCTCTTCGTCCGTTGTTTAATCCTCCTAAATATTCTATCCTTTCAGTCATCCCTTATTCTTCTTATCCCTTCTCCATCAGTTCGCAAAGGTGGACGACAGTGTGGACGACTTATATGGGACGCTTACGTCCTCTCACTTCTTCTTCGATTTCGTTGAATTATACGTTAGGACACACTTCCTTTTAGCCCTTTACCCAAAGCAGCCAAGAATTATACCCCTTCCTTCAAGCACCCGTAGGTACGTATTACTACTCCTCATCCCAATAGTTAACTAGGAAGAAGCTCAAATACCCCTAATCATCTAGTCAATGCCTACCAGATACCTAATAGTCGACTGTCTTCTATACCGACGCCGCACCTACACAGTAGCAACGACAACCGAATGCCCAAGAGCGCAAGAATACTCCGAAGACAACGAACACATCATCGGCGATAGCCTCTGACAGGACGTAGAATAGCGTGACGAGGTCCGATTCTTCATTTCGGTGAGTAAAGATCTTCCTTATCTTGTCATAGTACTCCGCCCAAACTAACCGCGGGAATCTGGAGGACCACAAGTATACTACTTTGAAATGGTAGCAAAGCACATATATATACCTTGGGTACAAGGCCCATTCACTACTACGCGACCAAACTATCCATCGTCAAGGTTAGAGAGCCTTAGGGATTCCTAAGTCAGAAGATAATCCCGGCAAGACTTAATTTACTTGAACGGCAGCATATATCCCAAACTACCTCCTATCGCTGTCGTTGAACATCGAGAGGCCATTAAGAGATGGTAAGATATTCTCAGTCCTAGCTCCTCGAAATATTTCGTTTGGAAGTGATCTAATGCTAGCCTTCCTTGGCCTCATGGCGAGCCGTGGAGCTAGGAGCAAATAGATTCCCCTTAGGGGGGGTTGTGGTTTCTGCGTAGCTTGCGAGTTTCCTCTTCTTGAGTATCTCACTGACAACGAGGGTATAGAACGAGACCATACCCCTAAAGCACTTGCTTGCGCTGTCGGCGTCAATACGCTTAGACTCGCTTCGACCAAGTTGAACGAATCCACGATCTATACGAAAGCTTCAAGAAGAATCCCTAAGACTAACGCGGAGGCAGAGCACTACTGTCTCGTCGGAGTTGCCGAGCGCTGCATGAAAATGCAGGACCCGTCGCAGTTTCAAGAGGACGGGAAAATGTTCGTCGACGGTCCGCTGCCTGGCCTGAAGTGGTCCATCAATTAGGATCAGATCTGCCACAAGCAGAAGAACACCACTTCCTATCAGGAGTACACCTATGCACGATGATGCTCCTGACTCTTATGCGTTGACAGTCTTGAGTCAGTGTAAAGGTTACAGGAACCCTCGGAAGAATTACGCGAGCAGGTCGAGACCAGAGATGCCCAGCTTAAACAACTACAACGACAGCTTGCCTCAATAAACCTTTCAATTCCTTTTCGCTCTGAACCCAGCTCCTAATCTCGACATAAAATCTACACAATCACTGCAAAATCGACTTCCTCCGGGATTACGTTGACATACAACGATGCGGAGTCGGCGACGAAGAAGAAGAAACAGGAGGCGATAGAGGACGGCGCCTTTACAATACGACTGACAGGAAACCCTTGAACCAACTACAGGAGAATCAGGGGTGAAGCGGTTATAACACCAACAGAATGCCAACCACCAAGTTACAGCATCAGCACTCTCTACAAGACTATGTGTTGTTCCTATTGTGGTGAGAGGCGTGATACGAGCAGAGCTTCTCGATTTTCCCCTCCTAGTCTTCTTCTTATCCGACCATTGCCGAATTTGCTACTCCAAGGATTCTGCTTGGTAATTGACTGGGCTGATCGTGTGTTCACTGACTTCACTGACTAGAGGGAGCCAAATCAATGGCGAACGAATCGCTACGGTCGGATTATACCGCTGCGTTTTCTCCGACTACACCGTAGCTCACACTCGTTACACATAGAATTGGCGTATTGCCCCGTCCCCAAAGATCCTACTCAAACAACTGCTGTGTGTGGTGGAAACCGACAAGGAGCCAGAGCTGGATGTGTCGGAGACTGCCATCAAGACACAGACTATCCGCGGAAAATATACCACTTTGACGATCCAATAAACAGAAGCGAGCTTCACGATATGACAGATACACAGCATAAACCCACCTCCGAATAATTAAGGAGGGTCATCTACTCTACCTCCGGCACCTCTCAGCTAGTGCCCGACCAGTAGAGTCTAGGGCGGCGGGGTACTTCCTATACATCGTGATAGCGATCGGGATTCCCATAGGTCAACAGAGCCTGAAAACATTTATTCGTTGACAGACACCAACCGGTGGAAATATGAGTAACGTGCATCCGCACTGGACAGTCCACCCCCAGGACAAGGGGAACAAGAGAAACATACAATTTCGTGGATATCTTCGGGTGCTTTTCGTGATCGATTGGCCAAAAATCGTACGGAACCTCGTTTATATTTGGCGCGAGTCGACCACATCCGATCCCGACTATTGGTTTGGATCGGGTCAACTAAGACTATTCGATTCGTCTAGCATACGAATACCTAATAAAACATAACTCACCCTTTTTTTCTGCATTTCGCGCCGATTTGCTTGTAGTGCAGGGAGATGGGTCCTGGGGGAATCTGGCAGTCAGCGGGCGAGCCCCCTTGATACGTACGAATCAGAGGTACACGGAACGATGTCTCCATGAAGCATCCAAGCAAAGGAGCATGTCGTCGCCGTTGAAGAAACAGCCGGAGGCTGTGGCGGATAGAGTCCTCAAGCCTACCTTCAGCAAGAAATCAACCGGTCGGCCTTGGTAAGCTAGAGCGGTATCTCTACGAGAAGACGAGGACGAATGGCTAGCCCAAGGGCAATATGCCTGCAAGATCAGCCCTTGCTGTCAAGCAACCGTACTTCGGCATAATGACGTGTTCTACGACACTTTCGTCACGATACCTCAACAATATGGTCGTCCATCCAACCAGCCCTACCAACCCCAACAGCCCTACCAGCAGTAGCACCAGCCATATTAACAATCCTACCAGCAATACTAACAGAATCGTCAGCCAATTCAGCGATGGAACAATGGTTAACAGAGCCAACCGATGGCTTAGAATCGTTAAGTGATACCCTACAATGGTTACTAGAAGAACAATGGCCAGAACCAGAACCTTCCCCCACAATACGGCAGCTAGAACAATGGCGATAATGGAAATACCCCAAAGGTCCATTTTGCTGATCCTGAAGAGGATCAGGCTAGTGAACAATAGCATCAAGAGCAGGAATTGACTAAGTTCCAGCAGTAAGATTTCGACAATTTCGAAAATCAGGGCGTAGACTCATACGAAGTCCCTCTGGACTTCGGACCACCCCAGACAGACGTCTCTGCCTGTATGGGGTTGATTTCTACTGCTATATGTGCTTGTTCCTGCTGGTGAGTATCATTGTCGTCACAAACCGCCAAGAGCGAGTCGTTGTCGCAGCCGTGGTGTCGGCTAGCAAGGGGTGCTGTCGGTGTCAATGAGTCTTCCACTGTCATCGCGGACGAGATATGGTCGCGACGGATATGGGCAAACAGGCGATTACGCGATGGGAAACGCTGGTTACAGAGGCGGCAGATTGCCCGCCGATGATGCGAGGGAGTGGAGGCGTGAATTGGAAAGTTGGTGAGCTCCGGGCATAGGACCTCAATCATACACTAACTTGGAAATAGGGAGAACGCTTTGCTTCACGCGTACAGCTCTACTGTACCAGTCTTAGCTTCCGTTGAAATTCATTCTTCAACGAGGAATATGCCCCAACATCATCACCGCCATTGCGCCATGTCGGCAGCTGCCGAGCAATCAAACTCCCCTTCGAGGGAACGACCGTGAAGACCCCACAAGAGATTCAGGCTGTGGGTGCGTCTGGGAGCTTGATGGACGACCCTCTTGGAGATTACCCAGGTTTGTCTACAAGTTACCGGTCCTCGGAGCGAGCGGACTGCTACACTAGTGAAGGGAGCGGCAAAAGGCCGAACGTGATGGTGGGTTATACATTCTATTACTACCCTCAGGCTTCTGCGGAAGAACTATCATGTCTCATTGGCATTGAGAGTAGTACTCGTTCTGCGAGATATTGAGTTAGCAAGCTGCCGTTCATAGGAGAAATAAATCGAGTAACGTACCTGTTTCGTGCAAGTAAATCCACTCGCGCACGAAGTGCATCCCGTGAAGCCAGAGCCACCGCATTGGGCCCATTGTGCGACGCTGCAGGCTGAAGGAGTAGTCGGTGTCGTAGTAGCCACCGAGGTTTTGGTGGAGGTCGCCAGAGTTGTAGAGGCTGGGACCTTCACGCTGGTCTGGGAGCCTCCGCCGGAATTCGCCGAGCAGGTAAATGGGTCAGGACCTGAACGGGTGTTCGTTAGTCTTCGCTAGAAAATTGCCTACGATGGATATGGATACATACCGGGGACGACGTATGTGCTGTCCTTGCTCATGGAGTAAATGTTGATGAGGATACCTGGGTCGTCTTGCTTGTAGATGCCCGGCAGGCTGTAGGTCGTGGGCGTCTTGGTCGCCGAGCCTCCGGAGATGTTGATTTGTGCGCATTCCATCTAGACCGCTCGTTAGCTCAGGAGACTTAGGTGCGACATGAGTACCTAGGCAGAGTAACGTACATAGAGCTGCGCTCCATTCGCAGAGCCCGCAGCGTGTAAGGCAATCATCTCGGCACGTAGGAGGTACTGGCCATCCGGCAGGCAGTCGGGGATCGTAATGGGCTGCTTGCCCGCATTATTGATGACCTTCGTCGTGCCCCAGACTCCGTTGCTGTAGCCGTCTTCCTGGATCTTGAACCTGGTGGATAGTAAGAACCGACTCTGTCGGAATTAAGGAGTTGGGCTTTGACGTACCAGCCGCCGCCATATCCCTTGTCAGTTGTCGCATCGTCGACCTTCTTGAGATAGGCTAGCGTGGGCCCTAAATGGCTGGCGTCCATCACGTCGCTCGCCCCCGAGGTCAAAGTGTGCCGCCATATGGCGTTGACGGTGGAGCCAGCTTTGACATCGATTATCTCGTCCGAAGGCGTAGTCGGATTGGGTCCGCCGTTGCAGGCCACATCGTTAGATGTCACATCGGTGATAGGCCCGTCATAGCTTGGTGTTCTAATGCCGTACGAGACTGGGTTCGTTACGCCGTTGGCCTCGAGTTGGACGAAGATGGTGTGTGCGGTTGCCAAACTGGCACCGGCGATGCTGGCTGCTAGCGACGAGTATCTCATTTTGCGCAGTGGGAATATCTGACGGCTACAGTAGCTGAGACGGCTGGGATGATTGCTCTTGTCGACCTAGCACGCGACGAATATGAATATGGGGTCGTAGTCTCCTATAAGTAATCGCGATGGTAGTATCCATAACCATAATGGTGGCATTAGCCCCGGAATCCATGGCCGCATCACACAGCAGCTGCTCGTGGCGCTCCGAAAAACCCATGCTGGGTTTCTTCGTAGAGCATGTTTCTCCCCCAATAGTCATCGACGTGGAGGCTCTACGCGCAAGCGGAACGGTGGAGATTCCATAACCATCCTAGCGCTTCGATATATTGCGGTGGGTTGGGGGACAATGCGATGCCACGAACGGATCGGCGGAGCTTGCAGGTCCGGGCCTATTTTCGGAAGGCCTCGAGGCAACGAGCAAGGGGTGCCGAGAAAAGCTGCAACATCGAGGTCCATGTGATGCTAAATTAATTTAAGAAGAGCCCAGGAGCTCGGAAATAGATTGGGAATTCCCGTTTGAGCACCAATACTGGTTTCAAGGCGTATTCAGTCTCGTTCTTCTATACTAGACGACGTCACTGCCAAGGCCCAACCGCGCCGGGATAGCGGCGCGATGTCAGTCATAGAGGCCATCCTAGTAGCATTGAAATCGGTGTTGTGCCCCGGGTCGGCGCAATCTAAGCCGTGGGCTAGGTCAATCTCTTTAACAGCCTCACGCCTTCAGCTGATTTCCTACACCAATATAGTATTGGCGGGGCGCGTCGCGAAAGCCATCAACGAGGGCTGAAGTTCATCAGACTCGCTCTGCTTCGACAGCCAAGCCCCATGCTTATCCCCGGTGGGCTAAATCGGCCTCCACAGGTAATAGCAAATCATGGCAAGCAATCTAGCGCACTTATAGTGCTCGTGTTCGTAGATTATTGGGTCGGTAACGGTGATCTCGAATTGATGATGATCTGACCAGCTCCCATGAACTCTGAAAGTGAGATTTAGAAACATCATTTATATTGAAGAAATTCCTTTTATACATTTAATATCCACAATCTACTCGATTAGCATCACTAATCGAGTTGAATCTGGCTTGCCATGAAAAGAAGTTGGAAAAAGGACCGGTCTAGATGTTTTAAACCCCGCAGGCGCAGGGACTTTGGAACCTTGAGCTCCTTAGAAAGACGCCATAAATACCAGCACGGTCCCTCTGAATCACGTTTGCCGTTTGCTTTCAATTCGAGAGGTTTACGTCCATTGTTCGGATATGCTCTTCTAAAATTTATAACTACCAGTATAAATTTTAGAAGCTATATTATACTATAATTACTTTTCATAGCTTTTCCTAGATTTAGTTGTTATGATAAGGTCGTATGAAGTATGTCTTGAATCTTGGGACTGCATGTCCCATCCATGTGTGACAATATTTATAATGTTGTCAACAGCCTCTAAGACTACTCTTCATACTGCTTTCTACTGCAGGCTTAAATTAATATATCATCACAAAAATGTGTACAACGAGTTTCGCATTTGGAGACTTCATAGAAAGGGAAAGATTGTTGGTGGGATTAATGAAGGGGGCCAATTAGCTAGGTAGCTATTGTCCTAGGCAATTATCTCTCACCCCTATTTAGGTACACTCTTGGCTATAACGTCCGCGACTTCAGCATCGCTAAGCTGCTTGATGCCAAACAGGTCGTTGTCAAGCTTTTGGAACTGTCCTCCGTATCCTTCACCCCACATAGCCGCCCTGAGGTTGGTGATCAAGATTACCATGACGTTTGGCTGTCCTTTCTTGAGCTCCTCCTCGCTCTGCTTAAGCCCCTCGGAGACCGATACGACAACTTCCTTCCAGCCATCTGCGCCAACAGCCTTCTTGAGGTGTGCCAATAGTTCCTTCTGGGAGATGGCGGTATCCTGCACGTACACAGCACGGTTTTTGGTCTCCTCGGGGTGCCTTAGTACGCCTACAACGGCTTTACCAACGCTTGCCAGAGTCGTAGCCGAAGTCTTCCGATCCCCTCCATCGGCCAATTCGATAGTGCGGTTCTTGACGTCCACCAAGAACCCGGCACTAATTCCCCAGTCTAGAAATGGTCCGTTCTCGATGAAAGTATAGGTCAATCCGCTCTCGGCAGCAGCTTTCTTCACGGCTTTTTGGACGTCGATCTTCTCCTTGTAGGCGGGTAGTGCCGCAGTCTTGGGGTTGGCAGTGTCGCAGCCGAATTCAGAAGGGATAAAGCGCTTGACTCCCGCCTTGGTCGCGGCTTCAATCAAGAGGAACTGCTTGGTTAGTGCCGCTTGTCCAAGATTTGAGACTACGGCGTCTTGGCCTTGGAGAGCGTCGACTAAGGAATCGAGCGAGTCGTAATCGACGGCCTTGACAGTAACGTTTGATGGGAAAGTGTGAGAGGTGCCCTTGCGAGTGAGGACGGTAACTTCGAAGCCAGCATTCACCAGGTGCTCCAGTATCGTACCTCCAAGATTTCCTGTGGCTCCGGCTAAAACGACCTTTTTGATGGATGACATACTGATAGTATAAGTTATGATTATATATCTTTCCGGATAATATGTTAAGAGTAACTGTGACTGATGGGAAGGATACAGTTGAGTGTTTTGGAGAAGACGTCTACATCTTTATATAGGTATTTTCATGTTTTGCTATTTCCTGTACGACATACGATCCATTTAGTAATCAGCTATGGTTCGAGTGTACATTGACTAATGAATAATAGCGTCATTACAGGCGACAATGTCGGAACTTCCCTGCTTCCGTCTTGGAACATTCTATAAAGCATGATTATCAGAGAATCTCACCGAAGCGGCATCCCACATGGAGAAGATGAAGGTATGTACACCTATGTTTGTAAGTGGTAAAGATGAAAGGGGGATGAGGGCATTTCTGCGAATCACTGCTTGCTGCCCCACCTCCCACTTGCCCCTTGCTGTATCCCACATCCCACATCCCACATGGTGATGACTAATTTCACTAGTAACGGGGATATCGGATTACTCTATTCGGTACCGGCAACGTCGCCGACAAAACTATCCCACATCTCGTCCTATTACGCGTACTTGTCCCTTACCTCTACTACCTATCCATCCTGCCATCCTCTAATGAGATAGTACAGAACATGGTATTCCCCTGCCGAAAAGAGATTGTAAATCATTATTCATCTTTATTCTTTTGATGACTTAATCCATCCCACTAAGACACGGGTATTACGACTCTGATTGGCTCGCTCATACGGGGCCCTACCGTTGACCGTGGCTGGCTGAAGACAACCATGTATGGTCATAGGAGAAATGCCCCGACATGTCGTCATCATCAAAGAGTTGGGAATGTGCGGTTCCTGGATGCGGTAAAAAGTTCGTTAGAAAAGAACACTTAAACCGACATGCTCTTACCCACGATCCTGAGCATCAGCATAAGTGCCATATATGCGGACGCCGTTATGCGAGGAGGTATGGCCGTCGCTTCTAATTAGTCACCGCCCAGTGTGGCGCTTCGGATAATATCCACTTACTCACAGTCTTCAGTGATGTCTTCAAG
Organism: Hypoxylon sp. PDH2405; assembly: GCA_023628415.1. Taxonomy (NCBI): domain Eukaryota; kingdom Fungi; phylum Ascomycota; class Sordariomycetes; order Xylariales; family Hypoxylaceae; genus Hypoxylon; species Hypoxylon sp. PDH2405. Next base: position 410,530 of record JAMAKT010000009.1, on the reverse strand, counting down.
CGACATTTGAAACAACATAACTCTACAGTCCCTGAGTCATCCGACACCCGAAGGTAAGTGAAAGCTAATAGGTACCTATGAATAACTTAGTATCACCGCTTACATATTTGATGGTTCTCTTTAGAATATGCCTTCCTTGTGGTGGACGAAACACTCAATGTGATGGCAATTCACCATGCGGAGCTTGCGTTTCGAACTGGACTGAATGTCGTTGGGTCAATTTAGATCATAGCCATGTAACTGGTGCCGAGGAGACGGCGGTGATGCCGCCGAGCGGTCAGGGTTCAGCTCTATGGTTCCAACCCAGCTCTGAAGCCTGGGCTTCTCAATCATCCCCGGCTACTCCTCCGTATTCGTCAGCCCCGGGCGATTTGAATCCAAATAGTCTTCAGACTCAAGGTGCCGTAGAACCAGCTGGGTATACGCCTCCCACGACGGTTTCCAGTGCGACTGGACTCGAACCACTGCAACATGGCCCATCACATACTTCACAGGCAGCCCCACAGCCAACATCGCCACTGTCCCTGCAACAACATACTACTTCCGGGTCACCTAGATGTGCTGGGCTGGCAGACCTACAATTGAACCTCGATAGAACTTCACCTGAGATCAAAAGACTTGTAGAACTTTTTTTCGCGGATGTTCATCCCTATTGGGCTATATTACATGAGCCTACCTTCGAAATAGAAAAGGCACCAACGACCCTACTAGCGACCATGGTTATGTTGGTCAGCTGGCTTGAAGGCGGGCTCGATCACCAGAAGCTTGCTCCTGTGATATTCGATGAACTAAACCGGGCTCGAATGGTGCGAAACACCAATTGTCGTTAGCATTTCGCCCTAATGTGGCTAATGCTCGTCAACTAGGACCTCCACCCACCGCTGCACGTATTACAAGCCGTCTTACTATACATCGTGTACACAACATGCATTCTGGTATGAACTTAAGAATACATTATATGTGAAGCAGTATCTTTAGCTAATACGTGAGCAATGTTAATACATATAGACCGCAGGGGAAATAGTGGAAAGAACGTTAAGTCTCACCGGATGGTTAATAACAACATGTCGATATCTTGGCATCTTCAACGGTCAATACACAGGTCACCAAATGTTGTACCTGGAGAACTGTACCTGCTCATTCGTTGCATGGCGTGTACAGGAGCAACTCAACAGGTATATTCCCTTCTATCCCGACAACTATGATCTAGGCTCATAGAGTGGCATCTATCTAGGCTTGCGTTTTCTGTTCTTCGGGTCGATACATATCTCAGCGTTCTCCTAGATTACCCTCCTTCCGTGCGCTACCAGGAGCTTTGCATTCCCCTACCCAAGTCTCACCAACTCTGGGCTGCCCCGAACGAAGAGGAGAGGCGTGAACTGCAATGGAACGAGCCCGCCGGACGCGAAAAAGCGCTCTTCTCGTTCTTTATGCGAGACGCCCTCGACCCCACGCGCAGGGGCAGCCTTCCGTACAGCCTCACCGACATTGACTATCATCTCAGCACGTGCGCCACTCAGACTCACATCTGGGAAGCGGCGCGCGAGGCCCATAGCGCCATGTCAGACGAGATCGCCAAAGATATCGACCCCCGAACCTTTGTTGATCTCGCGCACCCGCACCTAACTTTGTGGCGGGACAAGCGCAAGGAGGATTGCGAGCTCCGCGAAATGTACTTCTCAGGCATTCTAACCGGAACCGAACACCTACTAGGCCCGCACACGCTTACACTGATGTACATATCCGCTCTCAAACTGCACGCCCCCCTTAACACCATGCGCATCAAGGGCCATTACTATAAAAGTCGCCCGGGCTCTACGATCCCAACCCGTAAGGCCCTCGCACATCTGCATCAATGGATCAGCTCTGGCTGCCCGCGCCGCGCGCTATGGATCGCAGCGCAAATATGTCGTATTTTTACTATCGAGTCGACGCGCCCCGGTTCCGATACCGGAGGGGATGGGGGAGGACCTAGCTCTCGTGCGAGGCTCCGGCTCAACCCGCTGCTTATCCCAGGGGTCCTGATGAGCGCCGTTGTAACGTGCTCGTATGCGCGGCGCGAGCGGTCGTGTGTGAACTGCCGCGCCGCTAATACTAATATTACTACAAATACTAACACCCCTCACCCCGATTTCAATAATCCATCGTGCTCATCATCTTCTACCACCACCGCTGCTGCCGCTGCCGAAGGGGAAGAAGCCATCGACCTATTCAACCTAGGGGACGATGACCCGGCACTGAAGAAGTGGACGCAGGACGGCGTCGGGGTGCCGCACTGGGGAGGGAGAAACGTGTGGATCCCCGTGTGCCAGTGTCGGCTCCAGGACATCGCGGCGTGGTTCCACGATGCGTTTGCCGAGGACCAGGGCGCCGAGATGGAGTTTGTGGTTTTTCTTGCGGAGCTGAGTCGGGAGGCGCAGTGAGGGGAAGCGGAGTAGACGTGTTCTATTTGGCGTACGGCTGCTGTCAGCGAGGGGATGCCCGCCCTAGGGCTATATCTGGTTTAGCTGTATGGGAAGCTTGATGGGGGGATGGAAGAGTCGCGAAACAAAACCCCGAGTCCCAGTTGGATTATGTGTACCTTCAAGGCATCTTTGAAGATGTTGGATTATTGGCGGATGGCAGATACGTATGGTCACTCGTGATATGAGTTTAACCTTGTCAGGTACCTAGGTATTTGTCTACTAATTCGTGTACTAGTTGAGTGGTAATCGACCACCATACACATATCGTTTCTTGATAGAAAATGAAATTATCTCTATTTTTTATTACTACCCCTTTATGACTACGAAACTAGCCACAAGGGCTAACGGGCTTAGGGTTACAGGGGCTCTAGGAGTTATCGCCTACCGTACCTTGAGTGACAGTAAGCAACAGGGTTGGTATGATTGGCTGCAAAGGTAGATTTCGGGGCTTTTATATCCCTCGAAGATCACTATTCAGTTATAAAAGGAGGCGGCTCCCGCAAACCTTTCTTTAACCTTTCACCTTTTTGAAATCTTCACTCTTGGAAGCGTAATGTCATGATAATACTTGAAAAGACCTCGATGATTTGGGAAACTTTTTGATTATAAAAGGAAAGGAAAAAAGCTACATAGGTTGAATGGAAAAGTTTATGTAAGGCATGCGGAACACCAATAATATTGATATAGTAAAAACCCATCTTCCCCAAAACACTCATTCTCACAAGAATAATCATCATATGCAAATCCAATCCTTGTATGGAGCGGCAATCATCCCCCATTCCTAGGTACCTTTTGCCGCCACGGTACTAAGTGTCACCCACGAATTACTTGGGTATCATAACTGATACCGTCAAGCATGAAAGGTATCGTTATCCGCAGGCTCGAGGAAATTGAAAGCTGGATGCGTCGATCGTTGAAGCCATGTGCAAAAGGAGTCTAGGTAATAAGCGACCAGGTAAGTAGGTAGTGATGCACAGATCAGCTTTCGATGAGGTCTGTTTTGGACTCGTCTTCGCCCTTAGATTCGGGCTTGGGGTCGATCTTCTGTTTAACCAAGGGTCCAAAGAGCTCATATAGGAATTGATCTGATAAACGGAACCGGGTTTGTATGTCTTTTTCGTATTTTATGACGTCTTGGAAGTTATGGTTGCCCTTTTTGGCTTCGGCTGCTAGGAGTTCGTATTTGCCGCGGACATCCATCTGCTCAGGCCACCAGCAATACGGCTCAAGAAATACCTCGGGCTCCAGCCAGTTGTGGCGGATTCGAAATAGCATCATCCGCTTATCCAGCAGGTTGACCGTGCGCAGCAGAGTTTCGCGGCGACGCCACCCGTTCCGCTCTGTTTCGTACACGCAGGTCGCCAAGTACAAGAACGGGAGGTGAGGACACGCTGTGCTAAACCACCACCCGAGCATGTAAAATAGGTCGTTCCGCAGCTTGTAGACTTCGTCTTGGTAGTCCAGCGTGGCCCAATCGAGCCAGTGCAGACACCACGACTCGTAGTCCTTGGCCCGGAACGCGGGACTGAGGCCTACCTCCTGGACCAGGAAATTTATATGCTTTATAAAGACCTCGTATTCGTCCAGCACCATGCGCACGCAAGACTCGTGGTTGGCTTCTAAGGGGTCATCTCGTGCAAGGGTTTCTATGTGCTCTCGGGCGGTATGGCTCTCGACGAGCTCACCCTCGTGCGGTATAAACCAATCATGCTCATCCTGGTGTTGCTTGATAAACGACTTGGCTATTTGGCGGTAATACGCCGGCTTTGATAATGGTGTGACTTGAGTTGGCCAATGTTTCTGTTGACGTTCTTCCAATGGCGGCGGTGGGGAGCCGAGGTACCTAAGCGCCTCGAGAACCTTGTTGAATATTTCGCTAGTAGGCATCGTGAAGCGTGCGCGTATTGCGGAGCGAGTGTGTGGATGAAGAAGTTGCACCTTCCAAGCAGATGAGACCGCAAGTCGTACTTACCTGGGTATTTATATTGAAAGGAAGGAAAGGAAGGTTCGACCGGAGACAGCCATGCCTTCTAAGTTCAGCCCATTCTATCAAACTCAGGAGCTAGAGGAGAGGCGTAAACAAAGTTCTGCCTAGTTATATCTTATCAGTCAGTGGATGAAACCTTCCTGCACCGGACGGTTAGCTTGGAGGTACTGCGTTATTTGGATACTGCGATGGTGAAATCGATACGAAGTTATGGTGGTGTCTACCTGCGTTTCAAAAGTCACTTCATCGATATGAGCTTGAATGCGGACACGTTCACAAAGTATATCAGCACTAAGATTTCCTCATCGAGAATATTTTATTATTTAGTTCTGCCTCATCAAGGCAGAATTAAATCGCTGCCCCCGGAGTCCAATTGAGCGGCGCGCCTTTTCTTCCCCCTTAACGCCGGTAACAAGCCACGATACCAGTGCCCTTAGTCCAAGGTCCCATCCCGGAACATCCCACATTGGACTAACCCAGAACCAGGCCTGAAGTATCTAACTTGCTAATGAACAACCCATCCTCCGAGTTGCAAATCAGTGAAGCTCCTTCTCCAAGGCTTCTAACTCCTTCACGACCGCAGCCTTCGTAGCGATCTTCTTCAACTGTGTGTCCTCTAGCTTTTCGCCACCGGCATGTCGCATCTCGAGGTCTTCGATTGCGCGGATCTTTTTCTGTAAGCTGCGCAGCTTCTTGGACGCGGGATTCTGACTGCCAGGCGAGATCAAGGAATCTGCAGCCGGCGGCTGAGAAGTCTGGATCTGTGGAGCAACAGGAGCGGCGTTTCCATTCTGTCCATTTTGTCCATTCTGCTGAGTGTTGCTGCGATTACGTCCCTGGTTGTTACCTTGGAAGTTGTGTCGCGAACGACTCCGATTGTGTCTCTGCTGGTTGTTTTGGTATCCACGACGCTCAGGACTTCGTCCCTCATTTCCAGAGCCCGGACCTCGATCCTGAGTTGGTGGAGCCAACCCACCAGCATCTCTCTTCTCACCATCCTTATTCTCAGTGTCCTTGGCCTTCTTGTTGTTCCTCTTTTTCTTGTTCTTTAACGCTGCCTTTGACAGATTCTCATCTCCATTGGCACCGGGCACCTCAGCTGGAACGGCACTAGGAACACTGCGCGAGCCAGATTCGAGAAATTCAGCACCTGGCACTTGGCGACGGGACCTGCCGAACCCATTTGGTCCAATGTTCTGAGCACCGTTGCTCATCACATGGGCAGCACCCCCTTCATCCTCGCGCCTGAAATGCATAGGCGTCGACATTCCTCGCGCGCCAGGGGGCCTGTAAGCACCAACGGGTTTCGACGGAGTCTTAACCGTTCCAAGATAAGCGATCGCCGAAGAATGCGGTGTAGGAACAGGGTGAAGAGGATCGCCCCGAGGTAGATTCTCCAGAGGAATCGGTCTCCAGCCCACGCTGTAGAGCTCCACCATGTCTTCATGATACATGATGCCTCCTCCGACGTGCCAGATCTTCACGCCGTTGTCAACACGAAGGCGAGGCGAAGTAGTGGCAGTCATGATATATCGGCTATCAGGACTCCACTGGCACACACTGGGATTGCCACTCTCAATAGTGCAAACCTTTCGATAGTCCTTCTCCAGGTCGTAAACGTCGATTTGGCCAGCCAGGTTACCAAACCCGGCAACCAAAGCGAAGCGACCAGTCGGCGAGAAGATGATGGTATTCCTGGGCGCGATGGGGAAAGAGTGTGTGGCGACTCCACGGTGACTGAATATTGTCGTCTTCGCAGGCATGTAACCATAAATGACGCCAAATTCCTTGCCGTTCGGAGACCAGGCGACATCGTGAATTGGCCCATCTTTATCCAGAGTGATACGAGCATCGAGAGAGCCGTTGGCGCTGAGGAGATAGAGAGTAGTTTCGCCGTAGTAACTCTTATTCGATTTATCGACTTCTGTTTGTGCCAGCACAATTAGGCTCGTTCCCAAGCTATTCCACTTGAGTTGAACCTTGTCTCCCTTGAAGAACGTCTTCTGCGAAATCGGCGTCGTGAACTGAGGAACGTTGTAGACCTTGACGGCGGCAGGTTGTCCCTACAGTGGAGATTGTTAATTCTCCTAATCAATTAGAAACATGGGAAAGGGGCAGTCTAACCTTGCGCTCGGGTATAAAAACCGCGACATTGTGACTTTGGCCAGGCGCAATGGCAAAGTCGGTAACACCTTCAGCTCGAAGCTTGTTCCAGACAGTATTGAGGTCGTTGCTTTGATAGAATTGTACCTCGTTGGTGACGAGACGAGCGCAGAACTTCTCGTCGAACGTATACTGAAGGTTCCAGCCCGTCTGGGACTTTTGAACGAACCGTCCTATGGGTTGCTTCTCAGCACCTTCGGGGAGGTCTTCGACTGTTCGCCAGATCTTCAAGTTCTTTGTCGCATCACCAGCTTCGTCCTTCGCGGGGCGCTCCCAGGTGCTCACGAAAGAACCGCGGGGAGAAAAAGCGACCTCGAAGACATTGGGGATAGCTATGTTAGTCAAAACATGGCCAACTGATGCATCGACGATACAGACACGTTCGCTGGATGCCCAGGCTAGATATCGGCCACAGGGCGAGTAAACGCAGCACCGCAAATTCCCTTCGGGTTTAACGAATCCAGGAAGAGGCTCGTAGACAGGCGCAGCGTCGGTAACGCCGATGGCCTTCTGGGTTCGGTAAGCAAACTGCAACGGGCTCGCCATGACTAGTCAAAGTCACAGAAAAGGTAGTTGCAAGATTGTTGGTGTATTGTTCTTGTCGTTCGTACAGGAGATTCTCTTAGCCGAGGCTCAATGTAGCGGTGGACGTACGGGGGAACCGAGTTGATTTATCAAAAATTTTCCTCGGTTGACCAAGTAAAAGCTCAAGAAGGCGATGACTATTCTTAGTATTGTTTAAGAATACTGGTAAAGATAGTATCTCGGTAGGTAGTATTCACTATGTCGCCTTATCTGTACGGGAAGATGGTAGATGAGCTCTTGGTCAAGTCGCGATTGGGCCAAACGAGAATTATGCTATTGCGCCGCAGCAGGTGATTCTGACGGTCTGTGTTTGGAGGTGCAGACGCAGGTTATGTATCGGACCAGACGAATGACGGACTCGGATGCGGACGCGGGGGCGGAGAACCAAATGTAATAAAACGGCAAGAAGAATAGAAGGGAATTTGACAGGTCACCCAGAGATAGAGGATTGACGAAAGACGGTGGGTGGACGTGACCGTGACGGAACGGAGCTGGAGTGGACTGAAGAGAAAGAAGCGGACAAGGTGAAAGAAAAAAAAATAAGAAAACGAGTCATGCTAATAATTTGTTTTCTTTTTTGGAAGTAACCTTGACCCTGGAAATTTTTTGCCATCAGGTACCGGCTGTCATCAGCGGGTACGGGTCCAAGAAAGCCTAACCGTTAGCGCGTAGCGTCTTACACAGGTAGCGCCTGCTTTAGAATGCGGTGGACGGGCCAGTGGACGGCCCAGACCCCAATACCCTTGTAAGTTACTGTACCATTTGAGAATCACTCTTTCCCCAAACTTCTATTTTGGATGCGCATTGCGGCTTAAGCATTGGCCAAACAGGCCTGGGTTGCTGGTGAGTTACTTCCTAAACTTGGAATAGACATGGTGCACGGCAGGTACCTATGTTTAGGAAGGTTGGGGGCGGTGCAGTGTCCAGTGTATCCTGTGCCGTCCAATCTTATTAACAGGTACGTGAACCTAAACTACTTAGAATTAGATACATTCGATAGGACATGATTGTACAGATTAACAACACAGACGAGTTGCCGACAAAAGTCATTACACAGAGAATCTTTACTTAGAGATCCAATATTAAGCGCTTATTAAAATAAAACATTAAAATAATACGCTTAAATTATAAAGGTAATAAATGAAATTAAGTATAAAACAAACTTATAATTCGTATTTAGCGGGTAAATATATGTATATATATAACTTATAGCTTAATAATATTAATAAGTAAATAATGTAAATATTTTTAATTATATATATATATTTATTTATACGTTACACGAAATTTAAAATTATTTAATTTAATTTTAACTTTAAATTTAAGGAAAAAGTTTTAACTATTTTTTAACTTTTACTTAATAAAGTTAATAAAAGGTAAAAAATTAATAAAGTATTAAAATTTATATAAAAAGTTATTTTTTTTTAATATAAAACTAATATATTTTCCTTTTTTTATTTTTTTATATTTTTATTTTTTCTTTTTTATTTATTACATTAGTTTTAATTAATTAATTAATTTTATTTTTATTAAAATGTTTTATATATATTTTTATAACGAATTAATGCTTAAAAAAGTTTTTAAAGCTATATAAAATAATATATTTATTCGTAAAGTTATATTTAATTAAGGGATTTTAAACGTTATTTTTTACGAATAAATTAACGGCCGTTAATTAATTATTAAGGCTTATTTTTTTTAATAATGTTTATTATTACATTAAAAAGTTAAACTAATTAATTAAATAAAAAGTTAAAACGTATTAAACTTAACTTTAACTTATTAATAAATTTAAAACTTTATTATATAACTTTTCCGAGTTAATTAAAATTATAAACCCTTTAAAAAAAATTAAGTTTTAACTTTTTTAATTAAAAATAAATTAATTAAAACGCTTCGTTTAATTTTAATTATATTAATAAAAGTTAAAAAAGTAATATTAATAATAATTAATTTTTTTTTCGATAGTTTTAAATCGAAAAAAATTTAAAAAATTAACTAATTAAATTATTAAAATCTTAATAAAGTAAAGCTTTTTAAAAAATATAAAGTTAATAAGCTTATTATTAATTAATTAGAAAAAAAGAAAACTTTTTATTAAGAAAATAACTTATATATATAAACCTTTATTTTAAAGTATATTTTAATTAATAAGAAAAAATTAAACCTATTTATTATTTTTAAAGGAATAATTATTTAAGCTTAATAATTTAAATGAAAGTTAATCTTTTTTAACGGTTAAAAGTTTATTAATTTCGCAAATAAATAAATTATTAATGAAATCGCTTTTAATTAATTAAAAAAAGTATTTATTTTTAAAATAACTTTACGAAACTTAGTTAAAAAAAATTATTTATTTTAAACGGTTATAAAAACTATTAATTAAATAAGTTTATATAAATTTGTTTTTAAGTTAAGATTTATATTTTTTACCTTTTACTTTATATTACTTACATTTTTTAATTACTTAATATAAGTATTTTTAATTAATTAAAACGCTTTTATTAAAAGTTATTATAAAATAAATTAATTAACGTTTTTTATAATATTTTAATTAAAAAAGTTAAGTTTTTATGCTTTTATTATTACGTAAAAAATATAATTATAACCTTTATTAATATAAGTAAAGTATAAGTTAACGTAAGTTTTAAATTAATAAATTAAAAGAAAATTTTTAAGTTTTACTTTATTTTATAAAAATAAGTATTAAGCGTACTTATTAATTTAATTTTAAATATTACGATTAAAATTTAACCTTTTAATTAATTAATTACTTTAAAAAAGTTAAATAACGTAATAACGGCCGTATAATAATATTTTAAGCTTAATTTTAATAAATTAATTAAATAATTTCTTTTTAAAAAAATAAGGAAATTTATTAACGTTTACGTAATTTAATTAATTATATTTTAAGTTAAATATAATAACTTAAAGTAGTTAATAACTTAATTAAAGCTTAAAAAGTAAATAATAATTAATTTAAATTTAAATAAATATTTTATTTAAATTAAAAAAATTATACGTATAAAAAAATAAATAAATAAAATATTAAACTTAATTAAAATTAATAATTAAGTTTTATTAATTAAAATAAATGAATTATGCTTAAAATAGCAGTTAAAGGTTTAGTAGCTAATAAAAAGGGAGAAATTTATCTCTAAGCTGTGTTATATACCGCGTTATACCCAAAGTGGCTTAGTGTACCCCACTGAGCAAGAGCTAAGGGGTAGTTAAAACCCCCCCCTCGAACTTATCCACATGCGTCTCTTTTACGTGTCCACGAGACCGATGACACTGATCCTTCTTAACCTAACGCAGTACGACACGAAACAGAACAAAAACAAAACGAAACAAAACGAAACAAAACAGACCAGAACTCCTAAGAACGTATTTCGCATGTTTGGTCATTCACCCATAATGACACCACTAACAGGTGACCCAAAGATATGGCAACAACAAACCCGCCCAGCAAGCCAACGCATAACCTATTCCCATCTTTCGGTAGAACAGCGTAATCACCACGTTTGCGACACAACGAGTTTCTAACCACTTCCATCTAGCCATAGACATCCCTCAGTTACCTGATACAGAATCGCACTGGTTGCTGCCGTTATTGGCTTTTAGTCACCGACTTTCCTGGGATTTGTGAGACAAGACGACAACGTACAGCCGTTCCCGACGCTATTACGTCTTATAAACGCAAGTTAACTGATTATGTACCGTTTAAAATAAGTGGCTACATGTATACACAGCACGCCTCCATTAATAGACAGCAGCCGGAGCCTCGCACGACACACTCTAATCCAGCAGTTCCGTCCATACGAGAAACAGATTTCCCAGCTTCGACTTTTCGTAGGGTTTAACCTTCTTTCCATCTTCTTCAGCCTCATATAGCCATGTGGGGAATATTCCTACGGTAGCACCCCTAAATGGTTTTGGAGGATTGGTCCATACGCGATGAACCTGCGGCGCTCCACAGTTAATCTGTATTCCTCGATATCCTCTGGATTTCATCTCCAGCATGATATAATTCGCTAGTCCCTTCATCAGCCCTTGGCCATGATAGCCTTCCCTCGTACCGGTGCCGACCCGCTCTATCACCTGGCCCGCTGCTGTAGGTTCCCATGATCCCTTCGGGCGTGGATCATGAGTCTCGAAGTACTTCCCCATGGGTGCATTCAGAGGCAGAGCTTTGTTTACAGCATCCCATTCCTTCTGGTCGCCGGGTAGGAATTTGTCGAACGATAAGGCGAGACCAACGAGTGGGAAATCTAGCGCATCAAGCAATTTCTGCCGTCCATTCACCTCGAGATTAGGGTCGTCAAGGTCGAAGTCGTCCCAGTAGCATGCGCCGCCCTTTGCCTCCGACTCGGGCTTCTTGAAGACAAACTCCTTATCCCAAATGCAGAACGAAAGGCCGTTCTTAGCCGCCATCTCTGGCATCTGGTATAAGGGCTTGCAGGCATGATATGCCTTAATCGCTTCGCTCGATTGGCGTCCCTCGTAAATGGCGCCCCAGATGGGAGACTCGTAGAAATGAGAGAAATAAGACAACGCCGAGATCCAATCAGCGAGGTCAGGCGTTATAACACGGATTTCATATCTCGAGGGCAATTCGATTCCGTGGGTATCGTGTACCGGAGCTCCAGGTGCCATCGTCTTCTACCGCTTGGCTTCGCAATTCATCGAGGCTACCCCTTGCTTCCTGTGAATTCGCGGCGTAGGACCGCTTGGAGGAAATTCGTCACGTGAAAAGGCCAGATGGCATCAGAACATCTCTCATCAGCGCTAAGCATCAGTATCGCCGATGCTTCCTCTCCAGAATCAATGAGGTATCTATATTATCCCTCCGAAAACGCGACATGCGGGACATAGTAGGGCATATCCATCCGAATGTAGCAAGGAGCTCGCTGGACAAAGGAAGGGATCCCGTGGCCAATCGAATGTGCATGTTTGCCCAACATGTCGCATCATTCAACACGCTTATGAACACTTTAGGAAGCTGCCTTCTCTAGGATGACTTGGCAATCTGCTATCATGGCCTGTGACAGGCTTCCCCAGCGCTGCAAGCGTTGCTCACCACAAAAGCAATGCCCATCTTATTATAGATCATCGGTTATCTCTAAAATATGTGCTACCGTACATATAAGCTTTCCAGGAGAGGACGTTTTGGTCCACGCGCAAACTGTTGGAACAGTCGATTGGATGACGGCCGGCCTTACTAGATGCAATATTACACTGACGTCCGTGTAACAGGTGGGTAAGTCCTGTTAAGAATCTTACTACTTGACATTCCGTGTGATAACTCTACCGTATTCCGCATTTGTTTGGTTCCGACTTACTTGTTATTCGTGAGAGGAGTTGACGGATTTCACCAACCCGCAACGCCAGCACCAAGCAGCAGGGTATCGATGACATCCTCACCAGAGAGTAAGGTCACACTGACGGCGCCGGTAGGATGCTCAATTGTAGTAGATCCTGTCCAGTAACCAATGTCCGTAAATGGACTCTGGCCTTCCTCGAGTTGCACATCAGTCCGGGCGATCTTAGGCGCAAGAGTAAGCGGCTGCGCAATTGGAGTTGCAACCTTCACTGACACTTGGGATGTGTCGAAGTCGGGTTGATTAGTCTTCGCTGCGACCGTGACGGACACTTTGCCGTCCGCGACACTAGTCAGGCTCGGAACAATGAAAGCTCTATCTTGAATCTGGAAAATTTGGGCCTCAAAGCCTGTTTTCGTGATAGTGAAGGACGACGCTCCTGATAGGCTAGTGCTAGGGATCGAGAAAGGGGAGTACTGTGCGGTAGCGTTGGTTTGACTGCCAGCCAGTTTAAACGCAGAGATACCCAAGCCCTCTTCAGGAACCAGGATCTCCGTATGACCATTCGAGAAGGTGATCGAGACTGGGTCGGCCAATACTCCCCCCGCATATAGCACCTGGTCGTTTCTTAGTTATGGCGACTATGAATCCCACATGTTACTGGATATTGTATCACATACCCTTATCTTCCCAGATAGGACTACCTGGTTGTCGCTGGTGACATCCCAAGTCACGTTAATCGGCTTCAGGAGCACTGGCGCAATTGCAGGGTGAAGTTGTACGCCCGAAGGAACTGTGTTGAGCATGCGACTCAGCAAGTTAACACAAGTATCCTGGAACCCATCTCCCTGCGCGTATAGCTCAAGCATAGTCTTGTTGCTGTCGCTCTCATACAGTCGCAGATCCGACCTACTGGTCTCATTGAAGCTGGTCACGAGCGGACCACCTCTAGCCCCTGTGTTGTCGATGTACTCATGCACCACCGCCAAATCAAACACTGCCCGGGTGCTGTCTAAGTCGACTGCGCCGTTGGTGTTGTTCGGGGTAATGTGGTACTGTTCAACTACTTGCGGAAAGCCACCAGCGTGTACCTACGTACTACTCGTTAATATGCAGCTTTGATATTGCAATGCTCGCCCAGGCCGCCAGGTCCCCATAGAGACAGTCCAATATACGAATTATCACTTTGGAATAACGACGCGCACACTTGAGGAGTTGACTTACGGATCCCATGGTGTGACCACATGCAGTCAAGGCAATGGCATCCGATTGATTGAAGCCGGCTTGCTCGAACTGGGCGAGCGTCTCCTCCACGCTCGTGCTCGGCTCCGGCACTCCCGTCTTCGGATCGGCTTCCGTCGCGTCTACCCTGCCATACTGGTACGGTATATACTTGCCCCCACATAGATGTACAGACATCACCGTCCCGACGGCAAGCAGGTCCGCCACTTAAAACCCTCGCTCAGCATGACATGCTCAAAATCAAGTAGAGATACCGCACCGGGATAGTATAGTTAGCTTACTAGGAACGAACTCATTGACGAAAGGCTGCCAGAACGTGAAGCTGTCATTAAATGCGGTGCCGGAGTTTTCCTCGCGCTCGGTCTCAAACCCGATACTAGCATCCAAACCGCCGGTCCCCGCCGCGACGTCGGCGGTGGCGAAGTCGTGGAAAGCAACCCGTAGCCATTGCGCAGCCGTTGTCCTACGGGAGTTAATGGCCGGCAAGCCCACCTCCGTAACGTAATTCTCACACGGCGTAATAGCGGATGAGAAGTTGGAGGCGTATGCGCCCCAGCTATCCACGAGAATGTGCTCCAGGGCTGATGCCGCGGGGCTCGGGTAGTAGAACATGGCGCCGACTGGCTTGGAGACCGTGCCTAGGAGAGCAATTGCGAGACCTGAGGATGCGTGCATCTTGTCGAGTCGACAGCAACTGAGGCCGATGGTTGACCTAACAACCTTCAACAACAGGAGGAATCGCTATACCTTTATACAAGTCGAAAGTCGGAGAGGTATTAAACGCAACTTCCTAACCTGTAGGCGCAGTGATATTGGCCATGGATTGAAAACGTGCGACAATGCGCCAAGCTAGCCTCATTTTATGGGGGACGGGGAGGAGGCCGTGGTGGTAGATACATATACCGGCGCTTACAGTCCACCGAGTACAACGTAGCAATTTACTGGCCGACCGCACTACGACTCCAACCGGAAGACCAAGTTATACTTACCATGAGCCCATGCACGGCGGCGCTCGTATCGAAGCGGATTGCTATTATCTAAGTTCTTACTGGACGGTCGCACGAGCCACGGTGGTCAGCGGTCTGTGTCATCGCAGCGTGCTAGAACTGGGGGGCGATGTCACCTTGGGGATTCTTGAAACGTGCGGGAACCAATGCCGATCAGGGTCTCGAAATGCCGGTTCTCTGCCGGTACCCCGGTTCAGCGCGTGATTATCGACAATTCTTGCAAGGCCAGTAGAAGAACAGAACGGGGTAACTGTCCCGCTCGAAGGCGCAGTGAGTTTTTAGCTTATGTTACCTAGGTATTGAAGCTTTATGATGCGCCGGAATCCTAAGAATGATATGCTTCCATTGTCTACATCGGAAATAACTACAAGGGCCTATAAAATGCAGTGGCAAATGACGTGCTATCAGGTCTGCTATGTACAAAATAGGTACCCTTCCGTCCGAAGATAGAAACTGATGCGCCAGTGGAGTCTTCTATAGATCTAAAGCGAGATATTCAGACGCCTCGGGGTTTAAGTTACCAGGGCTGCCAGGTCACACTACAGAGACCCTGGGTGACAAGAGAGAACGAGAACGAAAACGAAGTAGCAATGTGTCTTAGAAGAGAAAGCCTGCCTATATATGGTAGGAATATCTAGTCGCCCACATGAATGCCAAGATATACTCCGGGTTACCTTGTAAATCCCCTTTCCATTGCTTGAGGCTGCATCAGACATGCATAAAGGGACGTATGGCGGACGATCTCAGTTCGCGTCTGTGCCACATTAGAGACATCGAAAGGATGGCCTATGCTGTATCCTCATTATTTTGGGGGGCACTTGATTGGATCTGCAAGATCCTTGGTCCCCACAAGAGCTACCAGGAGTATTTGTTGCCCGTGATTTAAGTAACTTCGGGCCCAGGCTGCTTACTACAATTCGATACAGATGTGATGGTCGTTGTTCTTTAAGTTATATAGAAGTCCAATTCCAGGATTTTTCTTGTTGTCGTGGACCCCGGCTTATTCTAGATTGCGACTCTGAACAGCCTCAGGCATTTCCAGACGATACGGAATTGACCTGGGAATTCAACCCACCGTAAGGGTAAAATGGATTGCAGGATGATTTAAGAACATCACTACTCCTTACTCAAGTGGCCTACGGTAACTGAGTTAGGACTCCGTTGCATAGGTAATAAAGGGGTTTGATATTGAAACTATGGCATCACAAAGCCTGTCAATTCTCACCTTTTGCTACATACCTAAATTTTCACTTGGGTCACCTCGGCCAGTTATAACTCTCTGATATATATACTAGGTATATATATATAAGTGTACGATTCAGGAAAGAAAGCAAACCGCTATTTCAACATTATCTTGTTAGGATGTTACTAGCTATGCAGCAGTCATCTTAAATTACCTATAGGCGGTCTTGAGAGTTTAGACACGGTGCCTAGGAATCGTAAGGCTCGTCCAGCTTCTTTAAAGCATTCTCTGTAAAAGTGTTGCCGGGTGCCATGTAAGAGCCGAGAAGCGCGGTGAAAAATCGTTGCGCCTGCGGAAACTTAGGCATGTACTCTGAAAGGAGACTTTTCCACCCTTTATCGTCTGGCGCCCCTATCACAGGAATCCCAAACACATATCTGTGGAAAAAGTCTTTCCATTCTTCACTATCGTCTCCATTGCCGCTGAGGGCAACCATCACTGATTCGAACCAGACGGGGCGGTATCCGGCGTAGTCCCAACCAATGATTCCTACAACCTTCTTATCACGGATGATAATGTTGTGAAGGGCGAGGTCCCCATGAGTAAAAGTGTAGTCACAGTGGTGCGGCATGTTAGCTCGAAACTTTTCACGCAGTTCGTCGCTCATATCGGGCAACGAATCTGACACAAATTCCCATGCCTCCTTGTCGGTCAACTGAAGCTCCGGTGATGATTCAGGACCTAGGGTAAGCAGGCGGAGCTGTTCTAAATAGCCGGCAACCTCATTTGCGATGAGGCGTTTTGTCTCTTGGTCGAAGTGATTCCAGAGCTGGGACAGGTTGTCTCCCTCGATCCTGGAAATTATCAGGTAGTATTTTCCAGTTGCTTCATCTACCCATTCTGCCTTAACTTCTGGGACCGGGATTGTCGTTCTATTTGCGATGATTCGGAGATTGTTTACCTCGCGGCCTTGTTCGGCCGCTGGAAGCTCCTTGAGAACGTACTGGGTACCTAAGGACCAGAGTTTACGGTCAGGACCGGCGTATAAAAGCTTGACTGCGTTATCATTCCTTGTTTCCCATTCATACGCTGGACTCTGGTAAGGAAAAGAATCCGTGTCTGCCCAAAGCTGGCCTGTGGTGTACATGTTTGCCATCATTTCGTTGACCGACATAGTTCCGCCCCAGTGATAAAGGTTCGACGGGAGAGGAAAATAATGATTAGCCATTGTGCCGGAAGTGTTAAGTGTCTTGGGGGTGCTACTAATAGAAATCTTCGAAATGATTTTACGATCTTTTTAGCTACTGTGTGTCGCAAATGAAAGTCTGTGATAGCAGAATGCTATTAACAGAACTGGCGAGTCGTTGCTATTTATTTGTCATGATCCGCGAGCAAGATAATGACAGTATTTCATAATAACAAAGAAATGTTTTCATGATCTACAAGTTTATAATTTCGGCTTTTAGTTTCTATTTTATACAGTTGACAGAAATTTAAGGAAAAAAGAACAAGCTGTGCAAGTATAATATAAGCCTACCTGATGAATAGAAGGATAGGAGCCAAATGACTCTTGACAATGATATAATACGGTACGCAAATAAAAAGAGATGTTAAAGTCAAAGTATAGGAGTTAGTTTAATACCTACCTCTAGATAAACTGCTTCCGTAATCATGCTCAACTACATTCTAGGTACAATGGCTAAGGAGGACGGGTATGGACTTAGTCGTATCTTTCTGCGCGAAAGTTCTATAGATGGTAGGATAAAGGAGTCTATTCACAATGTGAATGGATTCATATTGCAGTCGTACCAAACAAAGTACTGGATTCAAGATTTCCGTTGTACCTAATTGTGATGACGGCAAGGCCAACTGTCTTAAGCAGCGCCCACACTTGGATAAGTCGGTAAGTCTCTATGAGGCACGTGGTTAGTTTCGAAGACTTTATCCGGCATAGTTAAGGCGACGGTATATTTATATGAAAGGTACATGGAAGTTGATCAACATGCATTTCCTATCTACCGGTTATATTCCATTCCATCCCAAATCCCATTTATGCCAATTGGCCGGTTGTGCAACTACCAATGGTCATAACATTGCAAGCCGCCCCATCTTTAGGGCACTGGAGATGAATTCGTGTGCTCATAGTGTTTGAAATTTGCTGACACCAGGATACATCACTATGAAGACGACTTCGATTCTATCGTTCCTGGCTGTGGCTAGCATTGCGCTCGCCCAGACCGCGCCCCCGACCATACCAACTATCCTCAGCATCCGTGGGGCTAATTCGGCCGGCTGTTTCTCCGCCACCAGTATGACTCTCGCATTGAAAGCCGATAACTTGAAACTCGACTTTGCCGATATGCGCGCCAGCGTGACACCGACCGACGCGTACGACTCCGAAGCAGCGATATGCGTAATGTCAATCGAACTCGGTGCCTTCCCACAGGGATGGCGTTTCGCTCTGTCGGACATCACGTATTCAGGACACGCGAAGCTTAGCGGAGGAGCGCGACTGCAGAGCTTTGGGGCAAATGCGTATTTCCAATGGGAACATCTCAAGAATAACGAGGCCATTGATCAGCCCACGGTCAAGAACGCCTCCGGCTCGTACCTAGTAAGTCTTGGCTTCATCGGATAATAGAGCGATCTTAATTAGGGGTATACTTCTAACGCTCTATTTTATCTCCGATCGCTAGATGGATGTTCCGGAGAGAAGAGTCGACTTCGGCATTGGCGGAATATATGACCAGGAGTTCAAGGTCAATATTCCTAACACCAAAATAGCCTGGTCGCCATGCTTCACCGGCGAGGAATATTCATACGACGATAAAATGCAGCTTCAGTTCCAATTCCAAGCATATTTGACTAAAGAGGGCTTTCCTAAAACGGGAAATGGCATCTTTGGTCGTCCAACGGGTCCAGCTTTGACGGCTGACTTCAAGATTATCTGGGAGAAGTGTGATTCAGCACAGCGAAATGCTTGGGGTCAGTTCCGCATGGGCGATTACGAGGCTTGTAAGCGTATAGGCCAACCTGATGGCGTTGAGGGTAACCCAACTGTTCGATGGTGAAAGGTCGTGTGAGTCTGGTCCTGTACCTACGTTGGACCATTTTGGAAGCGGACGGTCGCATTTTACCAGAATGCAAGTATATAATATGAAATGATAGACGGAGGATTGACTTCAATTGGAATACATGGAGAAATCTGAGAAAATTACATGATCATACGAGAGAATTATACTGCTGCTTTATGAAAATTCAATGAATAAGGAGGTAATAAACGTCACAATACTCTACCCGGAACATACGTCTACATGTTTGATGGAAAGGAGCATCTTCAAATGACTGTTGCCCACTCCGGATAGACTTCCTGCTCCCTCGGTACCGATGCTCTATTGCGATCGTTGATATGCTCCTCTAGTGGAAGATCCTGATGCTGGCTCCTTACACCCATGTCTACACCTCGCTTATGTATGTATCTCGCAAAACCTACTGTCTGCTTCTTCCACTCCTCCTTAGATATCTTGCCAGAGATGTAATCAGCGTAGAGCATCGCATCGAATGCGGCCTGCGAGGTGGACGCGACGGTGTGGGGTCGGAACCCAGCGAGCGCATCACCTATAAGCACGACTTTGCCGTTGAGGTACTCATTTTGAGGGGTTAAGACGTCGGTAACGGCTTGTACGAAGGGCTTCTTGGTCCCGCAAACTATCTCTGCAAATTGTGGTGGGAGCCTCTCGCGAGCAAGCTGTCTCTGCTTCTCCCAGGCGTCCGGGCTTATTGCCCCAGGAGGTACAGTGATCTGCCGACGTCTTCCATCCCTATCAGTCATGATCTCCTCCAACTCGGGCGAGCCTTCAGGAAAGTTGGTGTAGTACACGAAGTTAATCAGCCGCTGTCCTGGTTCGACAGTCCCATCCTTCCCCGGGATCAAGTATGCTAGAATCTGGATGCCGGGGCAATGGAAGAAGGTGAATCGGTTGGTGAAAGCTTCTCTAGCGGACTCGCTGGCTTCGCTCTCAATCAAAGTCCCACGAAGAGCGCAGTAGCCAGAGTACTTTCTCTCGACATCGGGTTCTAGAATCTTGCGTACCGTCGAGCTGGGTCCGTCCGCCCCAATGAGAATATCGCTATAAATGCTGCCTTCTTCGCCTTTGCTCGTTTTCCAGTACACGCGTATGCCGTCGCCTTCCTCCTCAAACCCCGTGACCTGTCGATCATGTAGATGTGTCGCCTTCCCATACTCAGGGACGGGGTCTGGCACATTACAATAGGGGCTCTCGATGCCGTCGTAGTTGGCTCGCATAAGATAATATGCCAAATCCCAGGAGGTCATGTTTTGAACCATTTCCTCCCTGTGGATTATATTTCCCTGTTTGTCGAGATACTGCCTTCGGGCGGAGCTAACAGCGATCGGGCGATCTACCCGGTTGTAGCGCTTGAAAAGTTCCAGAGTATCGCCACCTGCGACGATTCCTGCCCCTTGGTCCTGCAATAAAGGGGCAGGGTTGCGTTCTAATATCGTCGTGTCATGGCCGAGCGCTTTTAACGCAAGGCCGGTTGCGAGACCACCCAGCGATCCTCCAACCTACTCAAATGCATTAGTACCGACAAGTGTCTCTGAGCTTGTTAATCATACATACAATTACGAAATGTAGTTTCTTCGACCCCTGGCTCTCTGCCAGCGACTGAAATGAAGAGACAGCCATGGTGTTCAACTCGGATCAATGAAATGTCAACAAGGAGTTGATGGAGTTAGAATTTAAATATTCGGCGATTACAGGTGATAAAAGTAACCCCGTTGGCTGATGAACGTACATCTTATAAATTACCCGGAGGGGTCTTCTATGGACCGGTCCGGACCATACGTCACATCGAATTAGCGGCATCGACGGCAGATGCCTCATCGATAATAGCTGCCTATTACTCACATAAGGCGGGTTTGATAAGATACAGTAATATTCAACACTATCATGTAAATTGATGGTGCTGGGTGCTCCAAGTCTTATAGTGTATTACTAAGCCAGCTTGTAAAGGTCCCAGCAAATAAATGAAATATTGAGAAAATGTTGAGTTCACACCTAGTGAGGCCGGTTCATGAATTTTTAATTACTTTCAGTATGTAGAATGACTTGAGAATCATGAAAGGCTTGATTCTATTCTCAAAGATCATGCATGCACCATGTCTCTATTCAAAGCTTAGTCAGCACTCGTGCACTTCTATGTTACCAGATAACTCCCTACATTCTGTTCGCTCTATACTCCATACTTCAAATAATGTACTGGTGGAGATGTTAGCAGAATTTTGTGAAATAACCCTTCACTTCCAGATGACTCCTTACGCAGCAGTCTTTTATTTCATATCAGAATATGTACCGGCGTCCTCCACCAACACGGAGGTTACCATTCAGTCGTTGAGAGGTTAGAACAATTCACTTCCCTGGAGCTTCTCGCATAGACTCTGTACCTAATTGTAGATCTAATATGTTAAAAGTCAGTTTGTCCTTTTTGTGTAGCAAACCTAGAACCGAAAGACAGGAACCTCCTCGTTACATTACTTAATATCACTGGAGTAAACGCGGACTCGCCGGATTGCAGAGTGGAAGCAAACTTTTTTATTTCAAAGAATGATCATGTATGCTTCTTTATTTAGAGTCTTACTTCTCTTGCCCAATTCTTACTCGACTAAAAGGGCAGTGTGGAGAATGAGTGGAATCTGCTGCCCGGGCTGCTGGGTTTCGATCCTTGCGGGCCTACAAACAACCCAATCTAGGGAGAATAGAAGATTTTCGGTGCTGGTGGAGTTAAATGCAGATCCTATTGGAAAAGGTTCATCTACTAGAGTTGCGCATTGTGATTAGGCTTTACACACATTTGACCGACATTCCGAATAGAGCCTGAACCTTGGTCTTTGTTGATGGCTTCTCGCGAATGTCTTTTCGCTGCCGAGGCAAATTACTGAGAGTCTCCATAGAGAAAAATATGGAAAGGCATAAACATGAGTTGATTTTCTTTATAAATCTATTCCGCGACTCGCTGTATACCGTCCCCGCTCTGTCTTGGACTTGAATGTATGCGTTCAAATAGGCTTGTAGTTCCATCTCTTATAGCAGGGCCCTCTGTTCGAATATTATACTAGGAATTTCATTCCTCTAAGTTAAAATGCATCCTCGCTGTGTTTACGTAGTGATTGGCGCATTTGGCATCACTAGCAAAGCCCTCCCACAGCTCGGACGCCACACTGCACGACAGACTGTCAATGATACTTCTCCTGCTTGCCTTCCACAAAGGGACAGCGACCCAAATGCACGAGCACAAGAAGTAGCGACGAGGAAAGCAGGCTTCGTATATGGACCTTCACTAATCGGTCAAGCGGCATCGTTCCCCAATGGCACACTAGGCAATGCCAGATCTCAGTACGACATGGACCTGTGGAATGTGGATAGAACAGCGATAGACAATGCTGTCGCTGAAGATGTGAAGGCCATCCAAATGGCTATTGAAGCTGTAAGCAACACTCTCTAGTTTGAAAAGGGGGTATATATGTTCTAATGGCGTTAATAACTTCAAGAATGGCGGTTTAAACAGTCTCGATGATTACGCCAATGTCCTCTATAAGGGCGAATGGGAGAACTCCAACCCTTTGGAGGAAGCCCCTGGAATTATGACCAACTACACTCAGGACCTTCTGTTTAGTATGGAGAGGTTGAGCCAAAATCCGTACCCACTCGAGCTCGTCAAGCCATCTGATCCTCTGCCATTCCAAGTCCTAGATGCTTTGACGGAGATCATCACTGGGGTCTCGCTTGAAACCTTGCACGCAAGCGGAAATTTGTTTGTTGTCGACCGTAAGTTTATTGGCATCCCATTCCGGGCCTTTGGATGCTGATTCTGTAATAGACAGCTATCAGACTGAATTGGAAAAGACCACGATGGAACCACAGCGATACGGTGCGGCTGCCACCGCTTACTTCTACATTCATCCTGAGTCAAAGGACTTTCTGCCGTTGGCAATCAAGACCAACGCGGGGAGCGATCTCATATACACTCCACTTGATACGCCTACGGATTGGCTGCTGGCGAAGATGATCTTCAACGTAAACGACATGTTCCACTCGCAGATGTTCCATTTGGTCGCAAGTCATGATATTTCTGAAGCCGTTCACCAGGCCGCGCTCCACACACTAAGCGAGAAGCACCCTATCATGATCATACTCGAACGTTTCATGACCCAGGCATATTCCTCCCGCATGTAAGCTTTAATTATATCAAACAGTTTATAGAATTGCGTGCTAATTGTTGTAAGCGTGGGCGAACAGTTGTGCTTTAACCCCGGCGGGCACTGGGATCAACTTTTCTACGTGAACAACGTCGGGTATGCAACCTTCCGTCGAATACTTCTAGACTAGTGCTTTCTGACTCCAGAATAGGTGCAGAAAATTCGTCGGCGACAATTGGAAAACCCACGGAGCCTTTCAGAGTGGATATCTAGAGACTGATCTTCGCACTCGCGGACTCATTGACGAAAACAGCCAATTCAAATTCAAGTCTTTTCCCTTCTTCCAAGATGCTCTTAAGATCCGCAATACGTTCCTTGACTTCTTTACTACATTCATAGACTCGTACTACGCATCTGATGACGATGTACATGCGGATTTCGAGGTACAAAACTGGTTTGCCGAAGCCACGGATGCCGCCCAGGTTTATGACTTCCCTGAATCTGGTTCGTCATCCCTGACCAAGGAAACTCTAGTCGACGTCTTGACGCACTTCGGATTCATCGTCAGCGTTGTTCATCACGGGCTCAACGGCGGAGACCCTGTCGGATCGAAAGCAACCCTCCCTTTCCACCTAAATGCGCTGTACGCACCCCTGCCGACCCAAAAGGGGGTGACTGATCTGCTTCCATTCTTGCCGCCCGCAGAAAATGCCATCCACTACATCGGCTTCCTTGCGACTTTCAATCGCCCGTTTTACCGTACTTCGAACCGCACCCTGGAGTATGCTTTCTCGGATGATTCCCTACTCCAACGGTTGAACGAGAAAACGAGAGATGCAGCTGCAACGTTCATGGACTGCATGAAGGGTATCAGCACAGAGATCCGCTCCAGGCGCTTTGATGAGAATGGATTGAGTATGGGTATGCCTTTTGTCTACAGGACATTGGATCCTGGCTATATTCCGTATTTCTCTGCAGTTTAGGTCGATGTACTAATATCTCGAGATTCATATCGTCCTGGCCTAGAGAACTTCTGTGGGTTAGATGTAATTAGATAGAACAGAAGACGTAGTTATTGAGTGGCATAGGCTATAATTTTCATTAATATTGAGTTTAATACCATTATACCAAGAACCGAACACTTCACGGCTCTGTAGAAGTGCTGTTTAGCCAGCTGCTGGTGGACTCTCGTCAATGCCGACATTATTGCAGATATCCCCAAATACCTCCATCGCATGATCAAGGCGTTCTCTAACCTCCCTGAGTCTCTCTGCCATATCAACCCCCAAG
Source organism: Hypoxylon sp. PDH2405 (assembly GCA_023628415.1). Taxonomy (NCBI): domain Eukaryota; kingdom Fungi; phylum Ascomycota; class Sordariomycetes; order Xylariales; family Hypoxylaceae; genus Hypoxylon; species Hypoxylon sp. PDH2405. The sequence goes on along the minus strand of JAMAKT010000009.1, from coordinate 386,068 downwards.
GGGAGCATTATTTCGTTCTCGTGGCCTTTGCCGATGCCTTCGCCCACTATTACGTCATAAATCGCTTGTGTCGCCTTGATGTGGTTGCCTGGGACGTGGAAATTTCCCGAGCTCATAATGTCGTAGATCTTCCCCGTGGTGGTTCCATTGTAGTCGGGATCGATAGGCTTGGGTGTCGACTCGACCTTTTTAACCATAGGAGTGTTGAAGGTACCTAGATAGACCAGGAGGACGCGGACGTTGAACTCTTGCATTTCTCCGTGCAAAGTCTTCGTCAAGCCTCGAAAATGTCAGTTTTGAATGTGCCAACTAATTGGGGTGGCTCACTTACCATCTAGGGCCGACTTGGAAGCTCCGTAGAGGCCGAGGGAGTTCCGGGCTTCCATTCCAGATCCGCTACTGAAATTCACAATCATGCCCGACCGTCTCTTGCGCATATGTGGTACCGCCGCGCGTATTAGGCGATATGGACCGAAGAAGTTCGTCTCCATGATCCTCCGGATCTCCTCGTCGCTGAATGATTCGACTGGTCCTGCCATGCCAAAGCCGGCGACATTCGCCAAAACATCGATCGCAGTCCCTCGAGCTTCGATTTCTTCGATAACTTTGCCACAGTCTAATTCGTCCTGGTCTAGTCTCACCCATTCACTTCCATTCTTCCTTATTTCTTCGACGAGTTCCGGTGTGCGACTCGGGTTGCGGGACGTTGCGATGACGTGGTGCCCGTTCACTTGGGCTAGACGCGCCATCGCGAGGCCGAATCCCGATGAGCAGCCTGTGATCAGCCACGTTAATTTCTTCTTCTCTGTAGGAGTATCTGATGACATGATTGTCGGCTTCGGGCTGAAATTCTTGTGATACGGACGAGATTCGAGACGACGATGATCGGAGGAGAACTTTCTAGCAACGAACACAATCTCGAAAGCAAAAATGGTAGAGGAATATCGTCTAGTTCGAAATTCTAAGGATACCTAATTTATATATCATTTAGAGATATCAGTAAATCAGGACGCTATAGAACGGATTAGGCAGATGGATGTGCAATTTTTGCGGATTTAAAGGATTATCTCCAGTAAGTCCAGCTGCAATTAGCTGAAGAGGTAGGTACCTACACAATGTCGCCGTGCTCTGGATCGTAATTTAAGCCAAATTGGGGCATACACAATTTAGAGGTTTTATAATGAATATAGGTGTTATACACCATCGAGTTACACCACCATTGGGCCGTTTGTTCGGAACGAGATCTCGGGGTTTTCAATAAGGTCAGGAAAGTTCTGATATTATTTAATGGCTCTTCGTGTATAAGTTATTATATGCCACCTAATAGGTCCCCATTGTTATTATCAAATGCAAGGAAAATATTTAGTCTGGTACCTTTCATGAATGTAGCAATTTATGTTGGTGCGTATGTGTCTTTCAGATGATTATGGCTTTTAGAGTCTGAGTCGAATCGACCGGATGCTTTGGAAAGCACATTTGAAGAAGCAGTAATGGGACGAGCACAATGCAAGGAAGAATTCGACATATCCGGGAATATGCTGGGCGAGAGCATATGGAAGAAAGGGGTGAACATGTACACTAGGTCTTTATTAACATGGTCGCAGCTAGGTGCTGAATCCGTCGAGGAAAATCACCTCACGTACGTATTACCAAGTCTAAATTACAAAGGTATGTTTACGGCCAGACACATCCTCTAGGATATAATACCAGCTTATATCACGTCGAAGGTATTCTGTCATTGGCCATGCTTAGGTAGTTACTTTTACACTAGACGGCTGCGTACCATCTTTCATGAAAGGTTATTCGAATAATTGAGGTAGTAGTTGGAAAGAATGTGATGTTTTCTTCGAAGCGTGAACGTCGCTCACCAGCCGCCTTGCGGCTAGATAGCCTCTAAGATTTCAGCCTTGTAGTAGTTAAGGTACCTAGGTAATTTAATGTCCATACGAATGCTCAAGCGCCTGAGACCAGAGAAGAATTATTAGGAGCAAGTCGTCTCCCCTGAAGCCTTCCTCGTACATCTCACCTGCTGATTGCTATTAAGTTTCGATTTACTTAGATTAGGTAGTTACCTAATATTGGTCAAGGCAACTTGACCACTCACCTACCTTCCTACCTACCTATCTAACTAACTCGCTCATGTCCCGATCCTGCCCAAAAGAAATTTCTACATAAACTAACTCCCACCTAATCTTCTCCCTCATCCACCACCACTTTAATGGCAAGTATTCGATAGCATCGTGGACAGCAATCAACAATCATTCGATTCACCAAGATCTAGACCAAAAGTCACTTACCTAGGTAGACCTACTAATAAGGCAAATTCTGTCAACTATATCAGCTATCTAATGCTCTCCCCTAGCCATGACAACCCCTGATCCATCCGAAGATGGTGGCTCACCATCAGAGTCATCCAGCGGTCCCCCCGTGCCCCCGGCATCGCCCGCCTCGACTACATCCAGTGTTCAATGGAGACTCCCGGCCGAGACTATATACTCCATCGGCAGATATTTCACCCCCGACATGAAAGATCTTGTCAGACTCCGTCAGACCTGCCGCCGTCTATCGAACTTACTCAAGGGCCATCAATATCGTCGGAATGTGATGGAAATCATGGCTATCGAATACGCTGCAAGTCGTAACCACCTCCCCATCCATAGCAATTACATTCCATGGAGAGCGCATTTAAATCGACCATGCATTCGACGAGATCCGCATTCCCCTCCTTGGGCTAGCCATGATAGCGGTGTTCCTGTCTCCTCCCTGCACTGGGCCGCCAGCCTTGGTCATGTTCCGGCTGCAGAGGCCGCAATTAAAGCGGCTTTTGAGGTAGCTCCGAGATACTTGGATGCGAAGGATGCGTCTGGTTATACCCCCCTAGCCCTTGCTGCGAAGAATGGGCACACCGAGGTCCTCCAAATGCTTCTTCAAGCTGGCTGTTTGGTGGACGCGCCGATAAGTGGCTTCAAAGTAATCATCTACAACCACACCGTGACTCGCTCTCTTTATTCTCCACTTGGAAGGCATCTATTCACTCCTCTGACGATGGCCATTGTTTCACGACAACAAGCTACAGCAGCTATCCTGGCACGACGCAGCGGAAATCCGGACGCGACGTACCCACCGTCATTCTATCCACCACTTCATATGGCAGCAGCATTTGGTATGTCCGAAGTTGCCAGAATCTTGCTGTCTCAAGGATGCAGCGCCTTGAATGGCTACGTGGATAGTGCCAATGCACAACCTATGCACTATGCCGCCGCATGGGAAAATAATCAAGAGATCATAGACCTGTTAACCGACCATGGCGCGTCCGTCCACGCTCCACATTTCAACCACCCACGACCCTTATTCCGAGCTTTCAGTCTAGGACTGGTACATACTACAGCTCATATGATAAGCAAGTCCGACAACGTAGGCGAATGGATCGAAGAAATTCTCCGGCAAGTTCGCAATAATGATGCCTACCTTCCTATCACCAAAGCAATCATAGAACTCCTGAATAAGCATGGTGCCTTCAAACGAATCCAGCAAGAACTCCGACAGGCTTTAGTATTGTACGACGACAAATCCAGCACTGTCAAGTTTCTCGTCGACTTCCTAGCGTCGAAGCTCAACCGAGCTAAGCTTCGGGAGGGACAGGGATATCTCCATTGGGTCCTCGAGCAGCCCCAGCCCGTGGCTTATATCATCGAATTCGTGCTCACGGAAGCGGAAGGCCAGCTTGATGTCAATCAACCAGATGGAAATGGGCTCACGCCTCTTGATTATGCAGAATTCTATGGGTATGACAAGATAGCTAGGCGGCTTCGACATAGTTATGGGGCCAAGCGGGGTGAGGAGATAGAAAGCTAGGGTTGCCAACTGACGCACCGAGGCTTTCGCGCTTTCAAACACATATTGAGCTGGAATATTCTTACTGGGGGGTGGGAGCTGATTCTGCTAACAATAGTGGAATGGATGCCAATGGCAGTCATATCACGGCAGTGGGATTGGCCTCTTTGAAAGCTTATAAAGCTAATGGAGGCCCCAAGGGTCGTAGATACTCGTTATCTCTTAGATTGATAGCCACTCTCCTCTCTATATAGTTACGCAATGCAACGTTGAATTTCCGAAAGTGATTATAGTTTGAACAAGTCATGAAACGAACATTTGCCTTTCACAATTTTTCCTACAAAGCTCGGAGGAGAAAATGGTGTATTTGCATCTCGGCGGCTTGTCATGAAACAAAGGAATTGTTTTGGAGATGAATGACAAGGTACGGGACGAATAGGCGTTCACCGATTAATATAAATACGGCATGCTCTACTTATTCGGCAGGTCTAGGGAGAGTTTTTATCATCTATTTCGCGATAATAATCTTACCTCTGACTCATAAGCCCATATAATCTTCAAGTTCTTGCGAATAGAATTCATCGATTTCTGCTTTCGGCAACCAGGCCTACTTCTGAGTCTGATCGGGACGCAATGTCGTCCACACCTGATTCTCCATGCGATGAACAGAAACAGCAGGTCTCAGACGACCTTATTTATTATATCGCTAGTAACTTCCTTAGGCGAGACGACCTTTGCGTTCTACGTCAGACTTGTCACCGACTTGCAGCACAACTAGAAATGGCTCATTTTCGCGCCGATGTGAGAGACATTATTCAAGCGGAACGTGACAACTATTATCCTTTCTACGGTGAAAAAACTTACGACGAGAGGTACCACGAAAATAAAATGGATGCCGCCTATTACAAATCCGAGAAATGCGCGTTCTGCTATAGGGAAAAAGAGCTTTCAGCTCGGCCTGTATGTGGGAGGGGAAGATGGTCGGCTTTACATTGGGCATCCTGCTTCGGCTACGTAGGAATAGCACAAGAGATAATCAAAGTAGCCATGCAGATTGATCAAAGATATCTGGATGCAAAAACCCCTGCGGGGCGGACAGCACTTAGCCTAGCCGCAGAAAAGGGACATATTGAGATCATGCGTCAGCTTATTAATGCTGGAGTTTTCGTCAATGCGCCGGAGGATAGAGTGGATTATCTGAATGAACCCTTTCCCAAAATACCTATTTTCGGTTTAGACTTCACGCGTCGTGTAGCAGGGGAACGCCTCATCCCCCTTTGTTACGCCATAGCTTGTCGGCAAGAAGAAGCGGCGGTGCTTCTTGCACATCACACTGAGAATATGATGGGACATCAGCTCAAGACGTGGAATATCTGCAGTCCCCTGTTTCTTGCCGCGAGGATGAAGATGCCAAACATCATAAGAATCGTGCTTGCACAATGGTATGAGATTGGGATGGATTACTCCATTCATGACAAAACATTATTTGGGTACGTCCTGCATCACGCGATCTTCATTGAGCATAACTATGAGGTTATAGACATACTGCTCGAGGCGGGCGCGGATCTGGGAGCGAAGACCAGGTCCGGTGATAATGTAATCGAACGGGCTCTTCTGAAACAGCAATACGGAAATGCCTGGCATATTATTGAACGTCTCATTGAACAGGGACGCCCAAAAAGTCTATGGCACTTGCTTAGTAGAGCGCTGGGTAAGCTGGCCAAGCATGATTTCCAACTCCCGGCCACAAAAAAATTGACTGAAAAAATAAGAGCTTATGGCCACTTTTGGGTTATTCGAGAAGCCTTGTCTTGGGCCTTGACACACCGTATTTCCGAAAAACAGATGGAAGGACAGAAGTTTCTCGCCAATTTCTTAGTCAAAGAAATGAACCAGGGTCGGGGTACAACATATCTTCATTGGCTATTAGGTCGGCCTAATGTTAATACATCAGTTTTTGAGTTCGTATTGCTCGAAGCCGGAGACAATATTGACATAAATGCCAGAGACGACAAAGGGTTTACGCCACTAGACATCGCGATCCGCCGCAATCTTAGACGGGAGGAAACCATTCTGAAAGAGCATGGAGCTATAGCGGGAGAGAGGAGCAATTAGTATTAGGGTAGTGACTCCATATACGTACAAGTAACCTCATCATATGGCCAGGATGTTAACTGCGCTACTAGTAATGATGAGGTATGAATCTCGCCAAATGAGGGCCCCATGATTCCTTGATGGATTAAATATAATTAGGTTCAATAAATGGTTTCTATTTTCAACTTTGATGAATTTTGCTGTGTGAAATATCTAGGTAATATTAATTATCGTAAGGCTATTTGAGTGCAGCTTTGAAGTTACCAGAATCATCGCGATAGGTCAGTATTGTACGAAGCATCCGCCCTCGATATAATAGGCGCCTTCGTACAATGCTTGATCCAATATTTATAATGACATTCGTAATGCATCGATTTTATCACTGACGTGGAGAGGTAACCCAGCAGCCCAGGAGGTAGGTAGTGGCTTTTCCCCTCCTTGGTCACAAATACGACCCCGTGAATTGATTCCTGTAACTCACCTCCCCAACTCCATCCCAAATCTGAAATAGAATCCAACTAGAAATAACTACACCAATAAATCACATCACGTTCCTATTCTACGAAAAGACCAGCATCAAATGGCTCCAAAGACGGTTTTCATCACCGGATGCGGACCGGGCGGCATTGGTTCCGCCCTCGCGACCGAGTTCCACATGCGGGGCCACCGCGTCATCGCAACGGGCCTCTCAGAGGCGCTACTCGCGCACCTACGGGACCGCGGCATGGAAACCGCGGTCCTGGACGTGACATCGGCAGCCTCGATCGAGCAGGCCGTGTCGCACGTCTCGAAGCTGACGGGTGGCACGTTGGACATCCTCATCAACAATGCGGGGCTCCTGCACATAATGCCGTTCGCCGATACCTCCGTGGAGGATGCGCGCAGACTGTTTGATGTCAATGTGTTGGGTGTGGTTGCCGTGACTCGGGCTTTCCTCCCCTTGTTACTCAACGCTGCTGCCGCTGCGAGGAAGAATGGTAGTGGAGAAGGTCCGCTGGTGGCGAATATCTGCAGCATCAACTCTGAAGTCAGACCGGCCTACTTCAGCATCTACAACGCGGCTAAGGCGGCGGTCGAGGTCCTCAGTGGAACTATCCGGCCTGAGCTTGCGCCGTTGGGGATCCGTGTCGTTGTGGTTAAGACTGGGGCTATCGGGAGCGAATTCTTCAACAACACGCCTCTGGTGAAGTTACCGGAGGATAGCCTATATTGGCCAGCACGGGAGTTCATTGAGGGGCGGAAGATGTTACAGAAGACGCCGTACATGGAGACTGAGGTATATGCGAAAAAGGTCGTAGATACGCTACTAAGACCTTCAGTCAAGCCCGTTATTTGGCAGGGTGCATTGACGACTTTCGGGTGGATCCTGAGCTGGTTTGGCTGGGAGGGCATGCTGGTAAGTTAGGCTGACTTCTTTTCGTTGCTCAAGTTTAGGTACTGACACAACACAGGATGGTTTCTACATTCGATTCAACGAGCTAGACAAATGTGCTATAACAATTTGATTTTCTAGCGTCTAAAACCCTCTATCAATTCTCAAATATTCGTTGCTGCGACATCGAGTATGCTGAGTAAAATGGGTTAACCCCTTCCCTCGAGGTGAACAGCCACGAAATTGGGTTCAGGCTGCTGTGGCTGATGCTGCGAAAGCACCTTGGAAGCGAGTTTCTAAAGAAAAATTTCAAATGATTGCGTTGAAACTTCGACGCAAAAAGCTAAGTCTCGAGTCGAAGAAATCGGCAAAAGTTTTGGGTTTGACCGGGGATTGAACCCGGGACCTCTCGCATGTTTGCATAGGTTTTCCCTAAGCGAGAATCATACCACTAGACCATCAAACCAGATGAGAAGACGCAGCGTCTGCTAGATGACCAAAATGGCCGATATCGTACTCTATATCCTACTGGGCCCAAGAATAACCAGGCCTGCTTTCAAGTTGCTAACCTAAAATGGATTAGATTTACCTGTTAGCTCCGAGATTCCGTGTCTGCGGCCTCCCGCTTCTGTCATCGTTCAGCAAGGCCGTGACTCAACAACCTAGAGATCCAAAGAATTACACCTATCTAGCTGTATATACATTGGACTGCAATAACAATTTCTGTTTGAAGACTGCTTTTCTATACTTCCTATTACTGGGTGTATAAGGAAGCATAATGACAGGCGTAGGGTGTGGCTTGCCGGGCTGCCGGGGTACAACAACTGTGGCTGATCTTACATTATCGTGGCGTTTCTTGTGACAGGAAACACAATCCTATGTCAATTTAACATCTGGCGCGCCAACGCTGAAACTCGCAACCAAAACTCTCCTTCATATTTTATTATGCCCGGAGTTCCCGGACTCACCTTGCAAGACGGCATCGGAGTTTCCCACTCGCTTGGTTTTACGAAGGACCGGAGAATATCAGTCCGGATAAAACCGTAGAGCGGCGGAAAGCAGCACTCTCGCTTTCCTCGATAAGCGGGATCAGCTCTGGTGCCTTCCCCGGAAGATGGGCTGGCCGTACCAAATCTTCGCCCTCGACGCGGCCCAGAAGCAAGCCAGACGACATTCGCTTGATCGGTACGCTGCGTATGCCCAGCTTTCGGCACTGATCCCTATTGCCCTTGTCGGACTTTATCGGCTCGGAGTATGGCTGGTGAGAAGGGCGTCGCCGCAAAGCGGTGCTTACTCGGCTGTTCCGGCCTCCCCCGCGCTTAAGCAGAGGAGACGAAGCGTTACTGGCTCTTGTGTTAGCACTTTGAGGAGAATTGCTTGGTGGCTGGGCGACGATGTGAGGTTCCTGGGGGTGAGCTGGGGACAGAGAGATCAGATAATCGTCGGCGTTGGCTGGACCGTGTGGCTTGTGTTCTTGTGTATAATCGGCACTGGAAATGGTAAGTTTGAAGCCCGGCTATTCAATTGGACCCTATCCGGATCTTATAACGGTTTCATTTGATCTCAAATGCAAAATTCTAAATGAATTAGAGACATGAAAGCTAATTAGATCTAGATTATCTTCACTTGACCAAACGCTTCGGGATCGTCGCTCTGTCTCAATTCCCACTTCAGTACTTGCTAGCACTCAAGAGCCTCAACCCGATTGCCTTTGCGTTCGGGTCCTCTCATGAGCAAGTCAATCGATGGCATCGAGTTCTCGGTTGGATCATTTACACCTTGCTCCTCATGCATGCATGTCTATATATAAACTTCTATGTTCAAGAGGGCATTCTAGGTGAACGAATTGTCCGTCTCATCCCTGCGCTTGGCATTGCCTCAATCATCGGCATGAGCCTTATGAACGCTACAGCTCTCAGGGCCATCCGCCACTACTCCTACCGTGTCTTTTTCATCACGCATCTAACGGTCGCGATGTTGCTCCCGCCGGCCATTTTCTTTCATTCGCACCACGGAGGCCGTCAATACGTGGTAGAAGCGCTTCTCGTCTTCCTAATCGACCTGATCAAGCGCAAGTTCGACACGGTCACGGCGCCAGCAACTCTGAAGCTAGTCCCTGGGACGAGTCTAATCAGTATTGTAGCTAGCATCCCCTCGCAGAAGATTAGCCGCTTCCGCAAGTATCCGGGAATGCATGTGTACTTGAGTATCCCAGCTGCCGCTCGCCGGTCTAGCGTTGTCTCACCAGCATATCTTCTCTTTGAGTTCGCGTTCAACCCATTTACTATCGCATCGGTGAATGAAGAGACCGGGGCTCTGACTCTAGTTGCCCGGCGTCATAAAGGTCCCATGACTAGAACTTTGGGCCAATACGCAGATGAAGCACTGGACGGTACCAAGATCCCGCTCAGTATTGAAGGTCCGTATGGATGCGCGACGTGGTTTCCAAACCTGGCTGGATCAGACTTCGATCGCGTGCTCCTGGTGGCTGGCGGGGTCGGCGCTACGTTCATTCTACCTCTATATCGGTATGTATCTATATTCTCTGGACGCCTTTCACATGAATGAGTGCTAACTAGATCCAGTAAGTAACTAGCCCCCTATCAAGCAAGGGTCTCTACGTCAAGTTCTTTCTCGGCATCATATATCCTGCTTGACTAGGAGAAAGCTTCTGGATATTCGTGCTCGCGGTGAACCTAAATCTTATCCTGGTGCAGAAAGTTGACATACCACAGGTTTGATCGCGAACGAAAACCCTACTGCACGAGTGCAGATGGTTTGGGCGGTCCGTAAGGCTAGTGATGCGACCTGGCCTGCCGTAAATATTTCAGAGGGCATCTTAGACGACGAGAACATCCAGTTATATCTAACCGGAAATATTCTCACAGATACAAATGATGTTCCTAGATTAAGCGAGGAAAGCGAAGCGGTAGAGCTGACTAGTGATGGCCTTACCGACATAGGGCAAATCCACAAACGACCCAACTTACAGAAGATCGTCGACGATGTCTTCGGGCAAGGTGTGGAAGATCGAGTTGCCGTACTGGTATGCGGACCAGAAGAAATGGCCCGTGAGTTGAGGTCTTACGTGGGGGTCTGGGTCAAGAAAGGACGTAATGTCTGGTGGCATAACGAGAATTTTGCATGGTAATTTTGAAGGACGTTAGAGGCGTGACTGCATTTTAATTTAGAAAGGAATAGAATCTACCGTCTTTAATATCTCCAGAAGCCCGTCCTCGACAAGTACCGGCAACTGGACCTGGTCCCTTACCATCCCACCAACGTGGCGCACCCAACTCCCCACCTAACGTTACTGGCGCACACATCCCCTAGATGGACGGGGCGCGGGGCACTCGGGCTATAGCTACAAGTTCCTAAGTAGGATGTTACCTAACACATCAATCGAGAGTGGCTAGACAGGTCCACGCTTTTCAGCAGCATGCATTGTTCCGCCGCAGCCTCCCGACTTTACCCTTCTGCAGTGTTGGCTGCACATGTGGTTGCAACCTATCATAGGTACCTGCTGCCACACATTCACAACCTTCTGTGGTTGTTAGCACGGAGCGAGTGCAGCACGGCGGTTACACAGCATCAGGCATGAAACGCGGTCAATATTATGGCCACTTCGATTTCCACAAAGTCCGTCCTGTCCTTCGAGAAATTTCTGCTCATCATTTAATCTTGAACCGTGCCCAGGATATCTACCACATTGAATTCCTCTCATTCCGTAGGGCTAGAGTATCTTGTTATCTCGGCCCTGGTTTGACATAAACAGAAATGGCCAATTTGGACAAACTGCCCCTCGAATTGATCCTTCAGATTGCTGGGTACCTTTCTATCCGTGATACAAGCACTCTCAGCCGTCTGAACAGAGCACTCCACTGGCAGTTATTTGATACAGTCTTTACTCTGGCCTATGAAGCCCGAGTGGCGAAAGGACAGATAGATATAATATCGACCAAGTTACTTCCACACGCGTTCGAACATGATTCATCTAACATAGCGAAATGGCTGTCATCTCATAAAGACAAGCTGGATCTTAAGGGGTGAGTAACTGCGCTTTTAGTTAGAAATATATTCACTGACTTGAGTCATGGTGACCAAGAACTCACCCCCATTTGGAAACCATTCCAGATGCACCGGAGTTAATAATCCATCTCGCCAAGTATGGCATCAATGTTGTATCTAGTGATTTTAATCGAAGCAACAATCCTGACTTCGCAAAGTTGGCGGATATATTGACACAGCATCTCGTCTGCAGCGCGAAGGACCTCGATTACGCGCTTCGCATTGCGTGCAAATATGATCTACGCAGGACGGTGCGCTTTCTTCTGGTGCATGGTGCTGATCCGAATAGCCTAGATGCTCGGGGCTTTTCTGGTCGTCAAATCTCCAAATATTCCTACCGCGATAACATGGAAAACCGATACAAGCTAATTGATCTCAACGCCAACGTAAATCTCCGAACGAGTACGTTGCAGACTCACGTCTGTGGTCATAATTGCTGGCGATCGTTGAATTGCGCTAGTCTAAGTCAAACTGCGCTTCACGTGGCATCTAGCAGCGGGTTTCTTGAACTTGTTACTTTACTCGTTGACAATGGGGCTGATCCAAATCTGGCTGATGGAGACGGATATCGTTCTCTGTACACGGCTCTAGCTCAAGGACATGTATCCATGGCGAAACTTCTGATGGAACGCATGGCTGGTGGAATTAACCCGATTGTTAATGAACGAAGCGGGATGACTGCCTTGCATGCTGCATGCCGTTTCGCTGTGTCTGACGTGGTTCATCATTTATTGGAACTCGGAGCAGACCCTAATATCGCTGATGCTCAGGGTAGATACCCTCTTCATGAGGCACTCGGCCAGACGTGTCCTGGGGCAGAGCAAGACCTCATCGGGACCCTTCAACACCTTGCTGATTTTGGGGCGGACCCCGATATAAAAGCTAGTGGAAAAGGCGATAGTCTAAGACAATTGGCAGAGTACCACCCTTTTCTGTCAGTTCGAGAGATGTTAGTCATAGCGAAAACGCGTAAGTGTAGGCTGAGGCCTGCGAGCCAGGGAAACAGAACGATACAGAACACTCCTCGTCCGGAGCACCCTCCGAAGATTCCGGCACCGCACTCTCCCCAATTACGTGGCATATGGACTTCAAGCCACCTTCAGGACGTAATCTTGGGACTCACCGTTGGTGGCAGTGCGCTAGATCAGAATGCGGATAACCCCCAAATATCCTGCCAACAGTTCCCTCCCCTGCCCACCACTAATAACGGAGTCCATACCAAGGCATTAGCAAATATTGCAGTCAAAGAAGTTCTTAATATCAAGGACCATGAGGAAACAGACAGGGCCCAAGAGGACGTACAAGATATGGCGGCGCAATTCTGGAAGAGTTTCCCGAAACAGCCTGTCTCCAAGGCAGAACCTTCCAACCGTGATGATACGAACACTGGAGGTGATTTGGCTAGGCGCCGAACGCGGAAGAAGAAATGGGCGCCACTAAAGCTTGAATAGTAAAAGGAAATATCCCTCACTTGAAGAGTTCCGAAATAACGATGCTACTCTTCCGCCATGTATCATTGACGATGGACCGGCTACCGTGACCCGCTAATTACGTCAACTGATCCTGGTCACGGCCTTGAAGTATCCACGGCGCCAAAAAGCTGATTAGTGCTGGGGTGCCAAGGTTTACGGAATTATTACCTGCTCGACGTTCACGTCAGAAACCCATGTCTGAATATTTTGGTCTAGAATGGCTTGGCAACTTGTACTAGGTAACTTAGCAATTACTCTAGTATCAGGCTCTGAAATAACCACCTACCTTATCAGGTTTCTACCGTACAGGCCTGGCACGAACTAACAGAAAGCTTGTAAAGTATGATTGTAACGCATTCTACGCCAATAAGAAACTAGTAGTCTTTTTAACCCCTGGTTTACCTTACCCATGCTTCGCTTAAACCCGATTTATCGAAAATCTAACATAGTAGTTGTATTTACCCCTACCACAATACTAGATTTACGCGGAAATAAGATATACTTGTAAATCTGCTCGAAGGATTTATGACAAGGAGCTAAGGCCTAGCTCCTCCACGTCCCAAGCCTGGGGATATACCAATGACAGCAGATAGTAGCGCCGAGACTACGCCTCTTTCTGTGTGTGCGGGAAAACGCTAGGAGATTTTTTAAGATTGGCCGATTTTAGTTGCGTATTTGAAGAAGCTTACGGAAGCTCTGCTCTCCGTCGCCCTTGGCAGATCATCCACCAAATCGGCAACTCGATTTGTCAGTTATGCTAAGGTCATTCGTACGCTGGCCCAGAGCTATGGCTAGCCAGCAAGCGTTGTCGCAGTCGTCCCCACTGATCTTCGATCAAAATGCGATGCAACCTCGCCTACGCTCGTCAGCGGACTAGGTTAGCTACCAGTACACGCACGGGCACCCACAGGTAGGACTAGTCCCGGCCGTAGTGTATATACTTCTCGGCGGCCCGATCCTAGCCTTTCTTCTTGCGGGACGCCCATATAGCGCCGGAGGGCTTGCCCACACCAATACATCACGCCCACAAATGACCCCTGAATGAGCGATACCATGGCTGGCAAAAAGCATCGTATGCCGGTTCCCAAAGCGGCAAGAGACTATTTGACAAACAAGGAATACGCCGAATTCTACTACGAAACAAATCTCATGTGCCCAGAATTTAAGGTGGATCTTGCTCACCTTCCATCCTCATGGGGGTGACGGGCTCCGCTTGGCGATGATTACAAAGTTGCTCAGCACGCTGACGGGGCTGACTATTTCCTCATATGGTAGAGATGGCCAAGACAGACGCTTGGTATAATAAGATAGAAGGATTATCTCCTTCCGGATCTCTTCTTGTTTCACCTCCTTAGTTCCATAGCATCCTCACCCAACGCAGCCGCCAGTCGTTCCTTTTTTGACCATAGTTCAAAATGCGCTCATCCTTCCTTTCAACATGCTTGCTTCAGGGAGCTTTAGCGGCCCGTCCGTTTCTTAACGAGCCTGACACGGGGTAAGTCTCACCGAATCGTACTCTCATATGAGTTTAAAGGGACGGGAAGGAGCTTACGAGTGAAAAGATTCGATCAGTACTTCGCCGATTTATCAGCTGGCGAACTGCCGCCACTAGATAAGCTGGTCGGGCTTCCCGATTTTGAAGCGGCGGCGCGAAGGCATCTTCCTATTCAGAACTATACGTACTACCGCAATGGGGCGGCCGGGGAGTGGTCATACCGAAATAATCTCGAGGTGTTCAACCGCTATAGGTTTCGGCCGAGGACTATGGTGGATATCACGAATATCGAGTCAACACTTCCGTATGCTGGCCTGTGTCTCTGTACTCTGCGACTGTTATTTCTTACATGCGTGATATAGGACGACGATCCTGGGCCACAATTTCTCAGCGCCGTTCTTCATCAGCCCCTGCGCTCGAGGCGGCTACGGCAACACGGCCGCGGAGAAGGGCCTAGTTGAAGGTGCTGCGGAGGAGAATATCTTGTACATGGTATAATCTTGCCCTGCTTCACCTGATTCATTCTGCTGAGGACTTGGAGTACGCTGACATCGGAATCTGACACAGCCCGCGTTGTACGCCAGCATGACGATCGAGGAGATCTCGGCATTCAAGACGGAGGACCAGGTCACGTTCCAACAGGTGTACCTCGACTCGAACGATACCGCCACGAAAGAAATTTTCGACCGTGCCGAGAAATCTGGAAGCAAGGCCATCGTCTTTACCGTCGACTCGGCCGCCGATGGAAACCGTCATCGTGCTGCACGCTATGGCGTCGGTTCCGCGTAAGTCCTTGGGCTCCAAACAGCGACAGACGCTTCATATGTTCATTGAAATCGAGACTAACCCTCATACAGCGATTCCGCTTACACGCTGATCACTGTAAGTCTGCCAGGGGGGAAATATGTACTACGAGCAGAGTAGTAATGAACTCGGAACTAACACGTAGCTTATTTTTGTAGTGGGATTTATACGACCATCTGGCTACTATGACCGACCTCCCGATCATCCTAAAAGGCATCCAGACGGTCGAAGACGCACAGAAGGCCGTTAAGCACGGGGTCAAGGCTATCTACCTGTCGAACCACGGGGGCCGGCAGATAGACGGCTCACGGTCGCCACTCGAGGTCGCGATCGAGATCCACCAAAAGGCGCCCGAAGTGTTTCGCCAGCTAGAAGTATATGCGGATGGCGGCGTTCGGTACGGCGCCGATGTCATCAAGTTACTGGCGCTCGGAGTCCGCGCTGTGGGGCTCGGCCGCCCCTTCATGTACGCCAATGTGTATGGTACTGACGGGGTTAAGCGGGCCATCGAGCTACTGAAGCATGAGATTGCTATTGATGCTGGGAACGCGGGGATTGCTAATTTGAAGAAGATCGATCCGAATATTGTAAGTTCCATCCCTTCTCCCGCGGTATTCGGTGGTTGTGCATGACGCTATGTGGATTGGTGGGCTGACAAGGAGATAGGTTGACTGGACGCCATATTGGGCGCAGGCTTGAAACGGTGCGGCTATTTGCAACGGGATCATCCTAGATTCTTGTATATACTTCTAGTTGTGTATAAATGACCATGATCTATTCCAAAGAGAGCAATAAGCTCAATACCGAGTTACGTGAGAGCTAGGTAGTGTTAAAACCAGGGGGGCCGAACAGTCTCAAGATGCGTTTTGAACCGACCCCCAGTGGAAATTGTCAAGCAGGTTTAAAGATCTTTTCTCAAGCTAGCGCCAGCTAGCATCTTAAGACTTCGAGCCTTTTCGACTTCGTTTGGCTCTCGCCACCATTCCTCTGCCTTTTGCTTCGGGAATCCCCTCTTCTCCCATTCGAAAAGTTGTATGGGACCGATTTGGCGCCAAGGTATGCCTAGATCTTTCGAAACGTGATCCCTCAAATAGTGCTCCACGATGTGACGGTCGGCGTTTGGCCCCTTTCCGTCGACAAAGAAGATATCGTACATAGTCCGCGATTCACGGTCGTGTCTGTCTAAGGCTCGTTGCATTCCATTGACGGCGCGCGATCTGCTGAAGGATGTAGGCTTCATCCACTTGTCCACCTTCTCCCAATCCAATTCGAACCCCGCGAAATCGTAAGTAGGCGAACCATGACGACCTTTCCGATGGCAGATGTATAACGGATGGAAATGATCGCTGGGATCTAGTATCGCGGCTTGTCTCAACAGCTCATCTTTCCGGGAAGAGTTGAGACGACCCTTAGGCTTCTCCGGCTCGGGGACGTAGAATCGCTCCTTAAAACCCTTAGGTATATCGTATGTGTCCCATCGCGGTCGTTTCACGCGCCCAGGTGTCGGGCGCGGGTCGCGCAATTGACTGCGGTCGAAGTCGAACTCCAAGTCCGGTGTTGTCAAGCGCGGTTTGCGGTCTTCTTCGGGAGTCGCATCTAGCTCAATAACTTCCACCTCCGTGGTCGTTTTCCCCCGTTTTGCTTGGGTCGACGACTCTGACTCGGTAGATTTCCTCTTGCGTCCTCTTGACGCCGTCGTCGAGTTATTGGCTCTGCTGTTCCTAGAGGACGCATTACTCCGGTTTTCCGTATTTCTACGTGTTGACGCGCTCGATGACGCGGTACTACGCGTACGAGGAGGCATGGTGAGATAATGGCCAACGGATAAAATATGAATGAGGATTAGATGAATCCATCCCGGACCAGGGCATGCCTTTTTAATTTCAATTCCAATCATATGATGTAACTTGCACGGACCTCATATTGTTCATGACATATTCAGGAGTTCATCTTCAGAGGATTACTAATCAAAGTGTATAGAAAGATATTTACCCTTGTATCCAATGTTGTGGTTATATAAATACAACCCCTATTTCATTACCGACACAGCAGTTGAAAAAAAAGGAACAGGAATCACTCTTCGCATATTAAGATGCTATAGAAATCTTAATAATATCTGTATATGATAGGAACATGTTAATAATATATATGCGATCGCCAAGTAGTAAGGCTAAGATGGGCGATGTTGGTGAAGACTTGAACGAAAGCAGTCAGAGACTAGCTCCAGGAAGATCTGGGCTCCATCCTACCCAGCATTATGATGTGTGACGGTTCGGATTAAAATTTGATGGTGAATCATGCCGTTCATGGTTTATCCTCACTCGAACAGCTCGATCCGGGTCAGAGCTTTAGACACGCCTTTCCAAGTCACATACTGGTGTGGACTGGTACCAAGTCACACATCATATCCAAGTCACCACTTACAATATACCATCCCAATAATCTCACGCGGGAATAGCAGTTCTTAAAGAGACTTTATATGTCGCATTCAACATAACTAAGCTTCCTACCACTCCCCGTTGCACGATAGCCACAGTCTGTATTGATACTATCAGTTCTATAAACCCGTCGAGATATCTTCTAAGGAACCTCCCATTAAGAAGCTTCCCCCAGAACAGACTCCACTACAACCAAACGACACAAATCTAACTATGTGTTACCGTTGGCTTAAGTATGTAGCCTCTTGCGGCCACGGAGTCTCCATGACTATTGATGAGAGATGTGACCAATATAAAAGAACAGGGCAATGCAGCACATTAATAATGCGCCAAGGCAACTGTCCCCAGGACAAATTGAAGTTCGACTACCGCTTCTGCCCCCACTGCTGGTCCGGCAGCGACTGGATCATAAAGATGGAAAGTCGATACATAGAAACCATGGCATTAGATCCGGATCATCCAAGCATCTCGGGGTTTCGTGAGATGCACCAGTGCCTTATGGACTGGCCCGACATCCCGCTCGTATTAAAAAACGATGTCCACCAAAAGGTGATGGATACGTGGAAGAGTTCTCGAACGCTCTCTAATATTGCGGCTGAGTTGGTCGGTGCCGGTGCTTGCACAACCAAAGAAGCAGAACGGAGGCGTGGAAAATTCTGGTTAACACCGACTTAGTAAATGGCGAAGGACCATACATTATGTGTAGAAAAGGGGGTGATTAGTCGATGATGATATACTACCTACCTAGGTATTATTGTCTTAGACCTAGGGGTACGTAATAGCGGCTGATGAGACGGCCGAGCAACAATGTAAAAGGGGTGGTAAAGAATTGGAAAAGTCGCTTGAGTCTTCAGGAATTAATATTCGGACTCGATTAGACCGAATATTCATGGGGTGAGTACTGAGATTTAATAATACTTGCCCATAGTAACCGCAATTAAGGAGCAATCGCATACACCAGACTGTCTACATAATCATATTGCTCCACTGATGCCCTGCAAGTATAATGGGAATAGCGACTTGTAGCGCTATATTTACGGTTTATTACAGCGCGTATGTCCCTGCAGTAATCTAGCCAATCAAAACGCCAGTTCAGCTTAATCATCTACATTATGTAATATATTAGGTAATCCTCTGTCCAACATCAAAATGCATTGTAAAAGACTACCATTCCACCTAGGTCCCTTCTAATGATAGGCCATTATAAACATGTGATAGCATATGAATGAATTTTAGATACTTAAGTATTTACAAGGGATATTTGTTAGAATGTTTCATTGGTTGGTAAATATGTAACCATAACGTGTGGGTGATATCTTCCCCAAATGACGCAATCTAGGTTTTACGAGCCCATGCCAAGTCTGTCGACCGAACATAAAAGACGTCGCCACTCGCATAAGATATTAGTTGGTATCGAGAGGCAAGGTCAGAAGCTATGGCGACCGCGACGTACGTTACGCCTCCGGCCCTGGCTCCTCCGGGGCAGCCGGACATCTCATACGCGCCGGATTTTGGGAAATATCAGGCCCGCAGAGAGAAGCGGGTCAAGTCTGGAGGGTTGCTGAAAGAGCTCCCTAAGGGACTACCACAACAACTTACCGGCAAGTTGGTTTGGGAGGGTAACTCCCTTGCACAGACTTACAATTGGACCTATGTTCTTAACCCGAGCCAACTCGACGAAATAGAGACTGCGTTGAAGCATTTCAAGTGTGGGTGACACCCTTCACATTGATCAAGTACCCTGCTGATGGTGTTCCTTTCAGCCCTCGGCTTACCCCTAGGCTATGTGAATCAAGAGACTTTTCCCTTGCCACAACTGCATTCTGAACTCCGGAAACTTTCCGATGAGCTACACAATGGCCACGGGTTCTTCGTCATTCGGGGTTTGCGCGTAGATGAGCATTCGCGCGAAGAGAATATAATCATATACGCTGGTCTGTCGTCCCATATCGCCCCCAAACGAGGTCGCCAAGACAGCAAATTCGAGGGCAAGCCTGCAGCTGTTACGTTATCTCATATCAAGGACTTAAGCGGTCCCGGACGTGATGAGGTCATTGGTAGTCCGGCTTATACTACTGACAAACAGGTGTTCCATACTGACTCCGGCGATATCGTATCTTTATTCGCGCTTGAGACAGCCGCGGAAGGCGGTGCGAGTAAGCTTGCCAGCACATGGCGAGTGTACAATGAGATAGCTCGTACTCGACCAGATCTCATTCACACCCTGACGGAGAACTGGGATGTGGAAAAGTTAGCCGCCCGACACTAGTGAAGGCATCGCATCGTACCTAGGTACCTAGCTAACAGATATGACCTTTTTAGTTTCGCTGAGCGGCAGTATATATCAAGACCTCTGATGCATTATCAGCCAGCTACTGAGTCCACCCCGGAACGTGTAATACTGCAGTATGCCCGCCGATCATTCGTGGGATTCGGTGCTCTTCCTCGGAGCCCCAATATTCCACCGATCACAGAAGCGCAGGCCGAGGCATTGGACACACTGCACTTCCTCGGCGAGAAATTCTGTGTTGACACCTATTTTCAGAAAGGAGACATTCAATACGTGAACAACTTGGCCCTATTCCATGCTCGGGACGGGTTCACCAACGCAGGAAACAAGCAGTAAGTTGACATTGTCTATCCCATTGGCAATCGGGACTTGAGTAACTAAATGATCTGATAGGCGGCATCTTCTCCGGCTCTGGTTGCGTGACCCGGAGAACGCATGGGAGACACCGGAGTCATTGAAGGATAGGTGGACTCAACTTTATGACAATGTGACACCAGAGACTGAAGTCTTGCCCCTTGAGCCATATATTCGAAGTGCGAGTAACAAGAGCGGTTGAATTGAACGGGCTTGACCTAATAACGGATTCTGCCGTCATTGGCTTCTAAGACAGCCAGCCGCCTTCTGAATAAATGCAGGAAAGGCTTCCTAAACCCACTTGTAGTTATAAGTGATCAATACATTCACAACTTTTGCGCTGTAGCTATACGTATATAAATCATGTTTCAATTAGCAAGGGGAAATATATAAGATCTAACCAGTGATATGAAGCTGGGGTTAGGGTTAGGGTTGGTGTCAAAAAGTTTTCGTCGGTTCTTTTTTAACTGCCGCGATATGAATTGATTGATGCAACGTACACAAATTTGTGTTACTGCTTGGCTGATCAAGCTTCGACTTGGATAAATGCTGTAAACTTCACTTTGCCCCTTCACGACATTGTATACCCGATATCTGGAAAAGCAGCCGATGGCGCTCATGTCTTATACATAGTATCCACCGGCTCCCTGCATCCCGTAGCCATGATCCCCCCTTGCAACACTAGAATGATCGAATAGCGCAGGGATTTATCGAATCTTCCTTTTCAATATCAAATAGAAGCTATATGCATATAATTCCATATGAGCTGAAAAAGGCCGGTTTTGTTTCATTGCCTTTCAAGGCATTGGTTGATTCCGTAACATCGTGCCCTCGTGCTACATGGTTGTCATGCCCAGCTAGCATTGCGTGATTCTCGGCGCCCCTCTCACCTAGGAAGGTCGCTATGCAATTTTATCTAGACAGTCAAGCTGTCTGGATATTCTCTGTTTTGACCGTTGTATTATGGCTCTATCTAACCCTTGAAATATGTTGGATAGAATTAGTTGGTTAAATCGTTCCCTTGGACATGTTCTAGACGCTCGTGCAACTGGTTGTACAGGCCGATTGTACCATCCAGCCACCTTATCGCGTACGAACCAGACAACATAAGAGGTCCCAATCCGCTTTTGTAATATTTGTGACGTTGTGCCACTCAATTCTTGTCCCTCCGATTGTTTTATCTTGCGCATGGACGGTGTTGCCACGACTTGAGAGCTGGCTTCCTTCCACTGAGAATTTTATTATAGCGGAGGGCAAGCTCTTAATAAGCATGGGATTCTCGAAATTCTGGGCGCGGTCAGCCACGACTGAGGTCCCAGCAACCGATACTATTAATCCATCTAACTCCGACGTCTCTGTTATTCACGATGGCAACCTCACGTATACTATCGAGAAGGCCGAAAATGGGTCGAAACCGTCTTATCAGGAAGCTGCTGGAGCTCCCGTGGAGTCCAAGTCGCCCTTAGGGTATCATGTTGGTTGGATTACCGTGATCTTCCTCAATGTCAACCAGATGATTGGTACTGGTATCTTCTCGACGCGTAAGGCCTCGGTATCACTCAAGGATCCATTTGAAAGATATACTAACTTTACAATTCCTTTCTCCGCGCAGCTGGAACTATTCTAAATAGCACTGGCTCCGTTGGGCTTGCCCTCATATATTGGACAATTGGTCTCCTACTGGCAATCGCGGGCTTCAGCGTATATCTCGAGCTGTCCAGCTACTTCCCCAATCGATCTGGGTCCGAGGTGGTTTATTTAGAGCAAGAGTATCCAAGGCCGAAGCATTTCTTTCCAGTTTCATTTGCGGTGTTCTCCGTCTTGCTGTCATTCAGCAGCAGCAATTCCATCGGTATGAAATTACCCGGAACTAGAGGCTGCCAGTATCATTAACCTTTTGCAGTCTTGGCTCGATACGTGTATCAGATTGCCGGAACTACACCTACAGACTGGCAGTTGAAGGGTGTTGCGATTGCTGGCTACACAATTGCAACTCTATGTGCGTAGCCTCTACTGAGAGAGTATGGTTGAATCTAACAGGAATGACTAGTTGTTGTCGCCCATAACAAGTACTCGCTTTGGCTATCGAACTTGCTTGGGTTGGTTAAGATTCTGACTCTCATCTTGTATGTCTGAAATACCACAACGTACTCGCGTAGAGCATTTGCTAATGGAACTGGATTTCAGCATCAGTATCACGGGCCTTGTCATCCTGGGCGGAAACATTCCTCACATCCCTGATCCAGGGGTGAACTTTCGGAATGCGTTCGAGGGCACGACGACCAATGGAAATGATCTTGCCGTCGCTTTGGTTAACATCGTCTTCTCTTACACGGGCTTCGCAAACGCCTTCAATGTCGTCAATGAGATTAAAAATCCGATTCCGACACTGAAGAGAAACGGCTCGGTTTCTATACTGACAGTAGGCTTGCTTTACATGCTTTGTAACATTGCATACTTCTCCGCAGGTATGATACGGAACCAGTTGATCATTTTAAGAAGCTAATCGAAATTGCACAGTACCCAAGACCCAGTTCGCCAAATCTAAGGAGACTGCTGCCGGCGTCTTCTTCGTTACGGTTTTCGGCCGAGGCCGTGCCGAGAAAGCTTTGAATGTCCTGGTATTGCTAAGTGCTTTTGCGAACCTGCTCGCTGTGGTCATCGGTCACTCGCGGGTAATTCGAGAGATTGGGCGGTAAGACGTCTCCTAAGAGTATTTCTCTCTATACGAATAGGCACTAACTCTGTTATTCTACTCCAGACAAGGTGTATTGCCCTTCACCAAATTCTGGGTGTCTACTAAGCCTTTCGGGACTCCGGCGGCACCATACCTCCTATTATGGATAGTGACATTCATCATGATTGTCGCTCCGCCTGCTGGGGATGCATTCCAATTCGGTAAGTTCAATGAGTTTGGTTTCATACCATAAGTGCATCGCACATAGTCGCGGGTGCTAATGCAGCAGTAAAGTTGTGAGTCTAGCCACCTATCCTAACGGCATATTCCACCTGTTTCTTGCGAGTGGTGTATACCTCGTCCGGTATCGGCGAAAACGCCTTGGAGTACCAAGATCCGAGTTCAGAGCCTGGGATATCGTTGTCATATTCTACATCCTTCTTCAAGTATACATCATCGCAACGCCTTGGATTCCACCAAAAGGCGGTCCCTACGCCGGCTCCGTGTCCTTCTGGTATGCTACATACTGCGTCGTCGGTATTGCCATCATCATTTTATGTGCCCTTTACTACGTGGTTTGGATGTACCTACTACCGAGATGGGGAGGATATAAAGTGCGACCCGAAATACTAAGTGTTGACGAGCACGGCGCGGTTACTCACAGGCTAGTCAAGGTGCCCGTGAGTGAGTTAGAAAAGTGGGACGAGGAACACGATGAAGCCGGTCATTTACGACGGAGGCGTCATGCTAACGAAACAAGTTCTTCTCAAGGCGACGGAAACGACCAGGAGGCGAAAGTTATTTAGCTTAACTATTTCATAGCAATGGAACCCATTTACTGAGCCGCCTCAAAATCCTACCCTACCATTATTAGAATAAGGCATTCAAATTGAAGAATCTTTCATCCATGGGATACCCGAACGTCATAATGGTGACTTGGATCCAAAAATAACACCAGGACGATGGGCCCTGACGATATAGGGGCCGTATAAGAGGATAAGCACGACTAAGGTAAAAAAGATACCAAAGGCTAGCAGCAGAGAACAGTGTTATTAACGACGTCTTGACTGATGCTCTTTCTACAAGTCTCATTAAGCTTATATTTACCTAGGTATTTCCACCCTGGTAACCTTTATGTCTGTAACGAGATTAGACTCAATTTATGACTCTGGTGTGTGTTACCAGTGGAGGTCCTCCACCTAATTTTAGATTAGCTCAACGGGAACTACTATAAGCGATCCTCGTGGGCCGAGTGGCGCCAAGATTCTAGTGAAGTATCTTTATTTAGTAACATACATGTATACGGAATAGAGCATGGTGAACCTCGGCTCGACTGTCGTAAACCATGACTTACACATAGGTGTAACAGAAAGGGCCATCCTGAATACTCATCAACTCTCTCATTGTGATTGGGCCACCACCTGCATACCCAAGATCAACGATGTCATCAAGAGTTGTGTTAGGAGATGGCGGGGTGTTCAGGAAAGTACCCGTCCCCGCGATGGCGTCTTGGCGGTTCTCATAGTCGAGACTCTGCCATGTCCACCATACCAGATCGATCATGCCGTGGTGAAGGTAGAATGCAGGATCTCCCGGAGACACAAATACATCGGCACCGGGATCCCCACCTATAGTGTAGTGGCCGCCACCATGTACACCGATCGAACCAGAACCAGGCACGCCTTGCATGACCAGCTGAAAATCTGCAATATCGTCATTCTTACGAATGAGGTCCACGATAGAGCTCGCATTTGCGTATGCGGAGTTAACGGCGGCAGAAATATCTCGCTTCAAGCATCGCGGGTTGTACTCAAATCCAGACCCCGTAAGAACAGACCCATTGTTCAGTGGAAGGTTCACAGGGCCTAGATTCACCTGCATATTCTTAAAGGGACCGGACGTCACGCAGCCACCACCTGTGCCAGCTGGCAGGTAGACTGGAGGATAATCGCCGAGCGTCAAGACCAAGGGACCCTTATCAGGAATGTATTCGCCATTTCCCGACATACTATACGCGCTACCATCGAATATTGGCGATGAGGCCGGATCATTGGCGTATAGGCCCCAGTTCCAGTATCTAGACCAGATTAGCTTGGAATTCACTCCATCAATCACAGAGCCCAGCTCACGGTTGGGAGCCGTTGTAGCCACATTCACTTCTTAGGGCTTGCTCATAGTTATAAGTAAACCATCGATGCCATGCCAGGAAGGTACCCTTATTTTAATAGAAGTTAGTCAAAATTTCTTGTAGTCTTTCTTACACAACTAGTTACTCACCGAGTAATGGATGTACGATGTCTGGTTGATGTGGGAAGCTACGAAGTCGTCGTACCGCGATCTAGCACCCGGAACCAGGCCGGTGGGCGTATTTGCTGGTAGGGATTGTAGACAAAGGACAGCATCGGTATAGGCCTTACGCTCCGCTTCACTCAAAGATCCCCTGGTTACATAGGTATTTAGCCATTGTTCATCATGTCCTTGTCCAGGACGGCCGTTTCCACTCACCATTCGCGACGCACTGTGATAT
Organism: Hypoxylon sp. PDH2405; assembly: GCA_023628415.1. Lineage (NCBI taxonomy): Eukaryota > Fungi > Ascomycota > Sordariomycetes > Xylariales > Hypoxylaceae > Hypoxylon > Hypoxylon sp. PDH2405. The sequence continues at coordinate 360,643 of JAMAKT010000009.1, read as the reverse complement.
TCTCGAGAGCACATGTCTGCTCCTCCTTCGGAGAGCTGGTGGCTCTACTATTTAGTATTTCCGCCTGCTTTGACCTAGCCTGCTCAAGTAAGTCTTCCAGTTTTACAAGAGACTCAAATATTTCATCAGTGGTACTTGGGGAAGCTGTAGTCGCTGCGAGAAGCAGAGCGCAGGTTAAGCGACGGACACGCATTGATAGGCAAAACGAAACAATGGACCTAGGTAAGAAGCGTAATGTTAGTTACCTAGCTTATATTCAAAGTGTATTGGACACAATTGGATACTCTAAAGCCGACTTACACGAAGATCAGCGTAGATATAGAATGGTAAGCTGCATGGATTTATGCTATTTTGATGAACGTCGACATGCTTGTACTTTCCCCTCCTTTTCGTAAGGCCATTAGTAATTACTGTTACTTGATATCATCTTTAGAGGCTTATGGTCTTCCCTCAATAAGACCACCTCGCACGACTAGCCTCGGCGGGACCTATTTTGTAGTTACCAGTTGAGCGGTCTAGATCACGTAGAACTAGCTTTTTATCTACATTCTTCATGCAAGATGTTTTAATGCCGTAGCGAAGAGAAAAATACATGCCTGGAAAGGCAGGGTTCCTCTTCCCAAGGGCCAATCAAACATTAAGTACATGCTCGTCATGTTACATTTCTCAGCTGAATAATCGGACCCAAGTCTGCAGGAGGAACCCAATTCCACGGGAATAAGCTCCGATCCCACCAATCATTTCTTCCGATACCCGTGGATATATTCCGTACTTGCCTAACCAGACATAAATTCCTTAGGCCGGGTTGGCCGGATAACCAACGTGGGTTTATTTACGGTAATCCTAGCAAGTGCTTAGAATAGACCGGATCCGGGGACCCGGGGCCGCTAGACTAGGTGACACAGAGATTACTGCATAGAATATGGAGAAAGCTGAAGGCACAGTCATAAGCACAATATCTTCTAGACCCTTGAACATCCAGCGAATTGGAATTTTATTCAAATTATTGGAGCCAATGTAGACTCCCTTTTACTTCTGAAAAAAAGATGCAAGCTAGTTTGTCTCAATGAAACAAAAGCGACCTCAATAGAATGAATGCTTACTCTTCTATTTTTAGGATGTACTGCACTTCGTGGGTTTTGGTGTGTAACACTCCATCTTCAACAACTCCCTAGCTATGGTGTGCCTTCCAGGCTTCTTGGCACGATCGAGTTGTTTAGTTCATTCGTTCTCTATGCATCCGCCCTGCCATTTAGCCCTAGTGCTTACCTAAATGGCTAGCAACGTAGTCACTTCGGATAGCGATGAATCCAAATCGAACAACTCGACAGGCAAATTTTACTCTGATTACTACCCATAGGCAGATACCTACCTAGTACTATGTCCCGTAACGGCGATTGAGCTGAATTCCCCTCATGTAGATATACACGTCAACTCGTCGGCGATTGCAGTCGCGGCGAATGATCTATGCCGAAGCCTCCGCGGCGCCGGAGCAGCGGCAGTTGTGACGCCAGTAATCGGCTGGATAGAAATGGGATGGATCAGTGTCTTTGTCGCTGGAGTCTTGATTGTTTCTAGGCCTCTGCTATGTTTGGTGAGCGGAAGGTGAAGAACACTAACTAATAGAAAATGTGTTGAAGTGAGTACTACAACTGTATGAGATAGTTCTCGTGAGTGACTTAAATCCCATACGTCAGAATATCTTCTCAATTAAAAAAATTTGAAAGAGAAAAAAAATAATCACGCTACCAGTGGTTGCTGGATTCGAACCATCGGCCAGTCAGTCTGCCTACCTAGAAACCATCGCCCACAACCCACCTAGGTAACTACCCCAGCTAGATACCTAGCCTAGGTAGGCAGGCAGATACAACCCGAAGAGAACGTCTTCGCCAGCGAGTCTGTGAGGGTATCCGTTCATCCTTTTTGAACTCAAAACATGCCGTAGCCGCCGAATCGCGGAAGATTCTCGAATCGCGAAATATTGATTCTTCAAAACGGGTTACCCAAGACCGAGTGACTGGTATGTAAGGGGGCATGGGTACGTAACAATTGAGCCAAATTGTCAGGAGCACCACTCCAGCAACAAGTCAAACTGTCCCAACCACTGTGTTACAAACCCTGATGCAATTATAATATATAACCACTTGTCCTCGCGGAATTTCTTCGGATTAGCCGCCAGCCAATCACCGTCGTCAGCCAAACACGACACCAGCCAACCACAAACAACACCAGCCAACCATAAACGACACCAGCCAACCGCAACACCAGCCAAGTCACCTTGTATCGCTCAAAACGTGCAGACTATGATGATATGAATTTTCTTTTTCTATGGTTCACGATTTTATTTTACGATTATGACAATGTGGAAACTCTCCAAACTACTTCCTTAATGCACATGAATCTGACGGCTTGCTTGGTCCATTAGCTTGTTAATAGAGTCTGAACTATTTACCACTAACGAGAGTTCATTTGTGTAGTTACATGCTCTTAAACGAAATGCGTAGCAGTGACAAGCTGCCTATGACCCATCGTGCAACCTCATCTGAAAGGCTCTTCGCAACGAAAACTGGATCAGTCAATGATTTGTAATTTACACGCAGAGAATCTTGGGCAGTCTGATGCCTCGTAATGATTCACGCAATTCAAAGCCTCCAAGAGTCCAACCTCCCCCTGCCCCCTAGGTCCTCTTATAGCTGCTCAGCTATCGTGTCAGAGACCAGCTTCACCGGCTCCGCTTCACTTGAAAGCATTGCGATAGCCATCGTCTCATCGGCCTTGTTCAGATGCTTCAGAACGAACCTACAGCTTGGCTTGACATTCTTCCTCGTGATAAGCTCCTTGATGGAATCCATAAAGCAGTGAAGCAGTTTGAGCGCGTGCCCATTTGCAAATGCTTCCTCCCACTCATCCATATCTTCAACCGCCTCATCGTCATTAACCTGATGTGGAGATGTATCATCATCTCCCACGTTATACCATTCGAAATTGCCTTTGGCGATTGAAGCCGGGGAGGAAATGCTCTCATTCTTTTTAAGCTTAGTGTGGCTCGCAACAAGAGCGTGGCGGCATCCCATAAACCATAGGTTGCAGTCCATTAACTCGTATATCGGCGAATTCACCTGCTTTGAAGACTCTTCTTGCATAAATAGCGATAGTCCGTCGGAAACTTCAGGTGAGACTTCATTGGCTTCACCGCGAAAGAAGCCATAAGCTGGAACGCGATCAGGATCAAGTTTCTTCGCGGGATCACTGCTTGCCGCATTCTAGGCGGCAATATCGCCTTCCCGGGGTTGATCCTGTCGGTCGTGCTCGAAGTCCTTGTTCAGATATCTAGGAGCTCTCTTGGTTAGAGTTACCTGATGCGTATCTTCTACAACCAAGTTGTAGTTTCCAAAGACAAAGCTGACGACCCGTTTGTAGACATTCATCTTGCAGGAATCCCGAGATTCGTCGCCTTCCATTTCCCAATAGTGTTGGAATCCTTCTTTCTGTAGATGCTCCATCGCTGTCTTGGGGCCCCGGCCATCAATAACGTGCCCGTTTAGGGTTTTGATAAACGTGGTGCCGTTCACGTCATGCGCGGTAAGCCATATGCCAATGTCCTTAGGCTTCTTTTTAGAGTGTTCGTAATTCACTGACAGATTGTACAAGGTATAGTACAGATGTGACAACGTGTCGGCATCCGTAACGAAAGACGCGTCCTTGATCGCAGCCAACTTCTCGGAGTGCTTTGCAAGACGGCACGTATCTTCGAAAGCATAACGTACGACGTCATGTCCATGTCTTGCGGGTACAATGAATGACAATTTATCTTCCGGTGGGGCTGCGGCGAAGGGTGGTCAGCCTATGTATAACATTCTTAGCTAACAAACCCAGCAAAACGTTACAAGGGGTAAAATCTACCTACCGGGAGAGATAATAATTCGAAGAGGGCCCTTGGGCACTTCGTCGACGTTGTCCTCAGAGCTCAGGTAGGCGAAGTTTCCGGTATTCTTCGGCGCGGGGACGCGGAAGGTCGAGAGAGTGGATTCTTTGATGCTCTCAGCAGGAATTACCGTGCCAATCCGCGTTCCTACCTCAGGGTGATTCTGAGTAGGGTCGATGTCCGGTTCCTCATGCGTATTATAGGTGAATAATTCTGTAAATTCGTACTTGTCAAGCTCAAGCTCGCTTAAATCAATGCCTTCGGCAGGCTTGAGCGTGATTCTTTCTACCACACGCGGCATCTCGGCGGAATACTAATGATTCGAAATGATTAGTAAACAGTAAATATTTATCGAAGTCGCGGTAAGTTTGTTGAATAGCGATCAAACCAGGAGAACTTGATAACTTTCTTGGGTTCATTCAGCTTTCGTTTATTTATCTCGGCGAATGCCGAAAAGGGGAGGGCTTAAGATGGAAATGGTGGGGACGACCTAGGAACAGGTTCTTGGTCGTGATTTGACGGGATACTTACCAACCAAGTGACTCAAGGAAGTTCTGGGAAATGTAGTGACTGTAGAAACAGATGAAGAGTTGGACAGGCCTTGGACGTAGTTAGCATTAGCTTCAGGGCTGGTGAGTTTAATGAAGCCAACACTTGGTGGCCGACCTGTATGGGGACAAGTGAAGTGGAGTGATGTGATGTGAATAAAGACGAGAACCTGGAAGATTACTAGTCAGACACAATCAAGCCAAACTTGACCATCACAAGAAGTCTGGAACCAGTGCAGACAATTGATGGTAGGACAAGCCTGAAGTTGGTGGTAGATGGTGACTGCAAAGTTGTTCCGAGTTGGAAGGAATTGAAATGGCAAAATGGGGTGAGATGGCCCACATTCATCTGGTAGGTGCAAGTACAATAGTCTTGCGCATTCCTGAAAATACCTAAATACCTACGAACATGCTCATTACAATAGAGTAACTTGGATGCTCCCCTACGCGTCGCATTGGTAGATACATCGGTACATGTTTGTGCGCTGAGGTACCTCCTGCCATTTAGCGGGCCGACCCGGAGAAGTGGATAGCGTACAGGGGAGTAGAGCCAATCAGATATGCAAGGGGAAAACCTTAATTCGATGCAACTTCCATACCTCATACCGATCGTACCTGCCTAACAGCCTGTCAATAAACAATAAACACACTTGTACACAGGTACATTAGTGTAAAAATTCACTTGTAGGAGTGGATTCCAACCGTGTACCTAGGTATCTATCCACACACATAAATATACAGTGAATATACCTGTTTACATGTAGGTACATGTCATATCTATGAAGTATGTGGTACCTACCTAGGTACTGTTCTAGTTTGGGTACTTGGGTCTTCCCCCAAAGAGCTCTACGTTTACCCCTGTGTTCCCGGTGGATTGAAACCTCTGTCCACTACCCGTAACCGCAACACCTCTTTTGGCTTGATGAACTATACCCTAAGGTTCTTAGGATTTCACCATGCTCAGGTCTCAGTCCACACCAGGGATCAACAGAACAAGGCCAAGTTCAACAGCACATCCAGGTGGTACACCCTAAGCGTTGAAGGCCCCGAACACTCAGGTACCCCTTTCAAACCCACTTACGTTAAAGCCAGTAACGCCTTGGCGATTAAGGAGGCAGATTCTTGGACAAATGACTTCGAGGAGGGCCGCGGAATCAATCTGCTCTACAGGCTTGGGTGCTGTATCAAGCAGTTTATCAAGGAGAACAAGGAGCAACAGGGAAGGGGGAAGGGGGAAGGGGGCAGCTTCAAGTTCATTCTGAAGCATGTGAAGAAGAATGACAACGAGCTGACTACTACACTGTCTCCTGATGACGAGGGCACCGTAAAGCTAGTTTCGGATAAAATGGCTGCCAAGGTGTGCGAAGGCTTAGAAGAACCAAAGTAGATTGGAGTGTGGGGATCTCGGCGTTGATTGAAGCAAGAGGAGGCAGTGGACCGGAGAAAGCTCCAGGGCTCTACAAGTCGTTTTTGCGGTGGATTCTAGGGCTAGTTCTGTGTGTATTGTCGACAGATTCGGTGCTCATCCTAAAGCTGGCTACGCCAGATAGTTTATTGCATCGTTGATTTCTACATCCCGCCTTCATCTTGTTTGTGGCAATGCATATAGCCTTACGCTCTCGGCTTGTAGTGGTTGTCTCGTGAATTTACCCTCTATAAAGTAATCAATAAAGTGAGTGATTTAATTAGTTCTTATGACTTCGTCCATGCTATGAAATCGTATTTGTCTATGTCAATTTCAAAAATTATCACATCCTAAGGACTATATAGATTATAATTATATCAGAATTCTCAACTATGGGGTGACATAATCTTCGCTAGGGAGGTTCTTAATGACTTAGCTCAACAGGAAACCACGAGGCATACTACAACCGAAGTATGTAGGCAATATGCGCACTCCTGCTTACGAGACCACTCGTTGCGGGGGTTGCAACGGTATAAGGATGCTTGAGCTTACCAGAGGACGGATCTTACCCATCAGCTATGCTGGTGAATCCATTAGGCTGCTACCTATTTAAGGTTGTAGTCGATAGGTTCGATTCCAGCCCCCACCCTTTTAAAGGGCCCTTTTTTACCCCTTTTTCAGCCTACCCATATATATGTAGATGATTGGATGGCTTTTTATAGCATTTAATTCCTTAATCAAACTTTAAAATCAATTAATTTAGTCTTGAGGAAGAATACTTTGAATTACTTTCGATACTTTTCGATTTATCCTTTAAAAATTCCGAGTACTTAATAAATAGCAGAGAAACTTATAAGACTATTAATATGGATGTGATTACTAATATTAAGTAGGTATTGTCTTTGTCTATGTTAATTTCAAAAGTTGTAGTAGTTTAAAGGGTTATATAAATATTGTAATTGCATTAGAATTTCTCAACTATGGTGAGGTGATATATTCGGCCAGGCCGGGTTCTTGATGAGTTGGCTCAACAGGAAACTGCACTAGCGCATGCTAACTGACGTATGATGGCAACATAAGCAACCCGTTTCGGGACCACTCGTTGCGGGCTGCACCAGTAGAAGCATGTTTGAGCTGAGCAGAGGATGGATCTTGCAACTGGCTATGCTGGTGAACCCAATAGCCGATGGGTTCGAATCCAGCCCTCACCACTTCAAAGGGCCCTTTTTTTTTCTTTTTAGCCTACCCACCATATAATACACGTAGATGACTGGATGACTTTTTGTAGCTTTTAATTCCTTAATAAATTTTAGAACCGATGAATTTTAGTCTTGCGTAGAATGCTGTTGCATGTAGGTCCTCATGGTTAAATATGCAGAAAGTATTTCTTGAAATACTTTCGATACTTGATATATCCTTTAGGAACTCCGAATATCTAATAAACGGCAGAGAAATAAACAAGACTATTAAGATGGATGTAATTCCTAAATATCCTTCTCAACTTCACAGAGACCTAGATGAGTATTGTGAGAGAATGGTCTATCCCGGTTTGCGCACATGGTGAGTCGTTTCTTTTACACTTCCGAAGAATTGAATGATTTTCCTCCGCATGCAAAATTAAGGGCACCGTCGATCAGGAGGAAATCAATCAGATGTATTTCTCCAACTGCCCTATGAAACCCCTTGATGCCGAACACCACCCAAGAGCGAGAGAGGTGGAAATTATTTTATAAGAGTCGAACTACTGTCAGCTATAACGGTTTCAAAACAAGGCGGTGTTGGGTGAAATGCCTACCTGGCAAAAAAAAACCTCCGTTAAACTCAGTGTACCCAGCTCCAAGGTGCACATTTTCTTGATCGATTCTCCCAACTCTGTGGTCAATATACCCTGGAATCTAATATCGTATTGTTATGCTAATTAGTGTAATTCAATAGGACGTAGTCGAGACGCGTCCAGTAACCAAGATACGTAACTGTTGATCCCACTCCGCAGCTACGCTGGCCGCAGCATCGGAGTTCCGGGTTCCTGGCCGATGGCTCGAATCTAGCATCCACCACCGTATTCTTTTTGTTTTTCCCCTTTTCAGAGCTGCCCAGGTTCCAAATAACAAGATATTGGATTATCCTACTATATGTATGAGTATGATGCAGATAATGCAACAAAGGTAGCGTCACCTTAAGAGCTGTTTGGATGCCTGAATGCAAGTCTCCCCGCCCATTTTCACCCAACCAACAGCAATACCTACCCTTTCACGCAAACCCTTCAACTTGCAGTTAAGAAGCTCCGAAGTGAATTTGATTTCCTATATGCATATCTGCCTACCTAAGTTAGTAATAACATTGAAGTCTCATTCTTCGTTTGTTCTTGGGTTAGGTACGGCTGCCTATGGAATAGGTACGCAGTCACTATGACCGCTACCTACATTATTCCTTAGGGACCCATCTAAGCAATTCTTGGTTGCCTGGCGCTACAGTTACCCGGCTTCACTTCGCGTCTATGAAAGGCCGGATTCTCTCCGATACTTCACGCTTCGCAGTGTAGTCAACTTCCGGCCAGCACCAAACCCACGAAGCTCTTCCTTCCTTACCTTCTCTCAACTACCAATTTGTCCATCATCTCAGAACAGCAAGATGGCAACCTGCGGCACCTGCTGGCGTATATTCGTGAATGTGCAAGCGCGGCAGCAGCATATGAACGCGTTGGGCCATTCCGTTCCGGAGCACGAGTGCGATAGATGCCTCAAGTACTTCGCATCGCGCAATGCGGTGATCAACCATATGAACGCGAAGAATCACTGGTATTACGAGTGCGACCTCTGCGACGAGACGTGGCCGACCGAGGAGGATAAAAAGGAACATGAGATCGACGACCACTACTACTGCTCTGAATGTGACCGCCAGTTCCGCGACCACAATGCTATCAAGATGGTGAGTGGCCCTAATATCATAATACGACACTCTACTTCTCTTCTGGGATTAGATCGGAATCGTACCTGTACGGTGCGTGGCTAACTAAGAACTCTCCTTTACCCACAGCATCTCAACTCCCGCATCCACCGCGGCCTGACCATGAAATGCCCATTCTGCGGGGAGTACTACGCCACTGCGACCGGCCTGTCGCACCACCTAGAAAGCGGAAGCTGTCCGAGCGCCCCATTCCTGAACCGCGACGAAGTGTACAAGATCGTCCGGTCGAAGGACCCCAGCGGCTTGATTTCCAAGAAGCTGCTCGGCTGGAAAGGCTCGCCCCAGTACGAAGCTACGTCGGCGGCGTGGAACGGATACGCGTACGAGTGCTATTTCTGCCATCGCGAGTTCAACAGGTTGAGTTCTCTGAACCAGCATCTCGGCTCGCCCACACGTAAGTCCCCCACAAACCGGTGCCCCTCGAGACGGTGTATCTTTCGTACTAGGTGCGATAGCTGCTAACATACGCCTGATTGTAGACCAGCAGAACTTGTACCATTGTCCGAAGCGTTCTGGCTGCGGTCGCGAGTTCAGTTCACTCGCTGCTTTAATGAGCCATCTTGAGAGCGAAAGCTGTGGTTACACGAAGTTCGAGAGGGTGCAGCGCAAGTTCAAGGACATCGTCAGCTCCGACCGACTCATCGGATTTATCCTTTAACTGATGGTCTCGGAGGAACTACTGTAACAATATGCATTCTCAGCGACAGGAGTGATGTGCTGAGGATGAGATTTGGCATTCTAGATGGTTGCCTATGTCCTGTCAGGCCACCTGCTTGTAGGATGTTTGACCTCCCTGAGGTTGATGTGAATCATCTGTGATGATTAGAAACATTCAGACGAGATACTGGCGTTGTACGACTACCGACGTCCCGATGTTTCATCCCCACGGCTCGGGCAGCTGAATCCGAGGGGGGAATCGGATATTGATGTACATTAATGGTTTTAGGTTGACGGCGAATCGTGGACTACGTACCACGAGCTTCTTCGTCTCACTCACCTTAATAATAACCTAATGAACCCCATTGCAGAGCTGTCGTTGACTAGGTACCTATTTAGATGTAGACCACATAAGAAGGTGAGCGTTGAGCTTATTTACCAGCAAATCCTAAGTCCTATAATGCAGTGGACCTTGTCTGGATTGATGTGGTTCCTATTCGTATCATGGTGACTACGTGATATTAAAAGTACGAGCGTAGGTTCATTGCTAGCTAGTCGTCAGAAACCTCGCTTCCCTGATCTCAGTAATCTCACTGATTGCCACACCTAGCGGCTGCCACCTACCGCGAAAGGAAACGAGAAAAAAAGCCAATAGGGTCAAGCTTTCTCTCACTGTGCCTTATAACCATCAGGTCCATTTGGTGGAACAAGGGGCTCAGTTTAGTTAGGTACTCATGAATTCCCTGAGCGTCGAAGACGAATGCATATGACCATGGTAAACCCTCCTCATCAATTGAACATCATTATTAGCATCTACAGCCCATTCTGAGTTCTCATCAAACCCGTTTACTTTTATGGCGAAGCTTAGCAGCACTCAGTCAACACATCAACCAGCACGTGACTTCCATACGCAGACCCGCGTACGTACGTCCGTAGAACGGGCATCAATATTACAACACGAGAAGTAAGCGAGCAAGCAAGTCGGATATCTATCAGAGGGAAGTGCCAACCCCACAAGCTTTTTGCAAACCCGTTCGTCCATTCGTCCATCCCTGTCATGCATACAGCCCCGGACCAAAGCGTACATACATACATACATCCATAGACCACCCCGTTGACACGCACAAATAAAGCGAGAGAGAAATATCAAAGGCCCTCTTATGTGTGTACAATCGCCTTCCGGTTCCTCGCCTCGCCGTGTAGAACGCCTGTATCCCCGGGATATAATGTGTCGTTTGAAAAAGAGAAATGGGGGGGGGGGGGGACATGAAAAAAAAGAAAAACTCCAGTTGAATTCGAATTTTCCTTAGTTCGGTTAACACCCAAGGCCGGTAGTGGTATCATCATCAACTCGTAAGGGTAATTCCAGCGAATGCCGTATCGTGCTTCTCCGGACATCGTAGTCTGTCTTCTGAGAACAATGTGCTGATTCGCTTGCTTCTTCGAGTCTGTCGTTCAATATTTGCAGGGTTGCTATAGTCTGTTTGCAATCCAATCGCCACGCAACATAACCACTCAATCAAGGATCGGAGAGGTCAGGTCCTCTCTACCAACACCGTAAACTCCTCCAGAATCCGTCTTTGCCTCTGCCCCCAAAGCCCACTCTCTGGCCATCACCAAGTCGCGGCCCCCTCATGAGACCCGAACGCCCAGACTTTTCGTTTTCAGCATCCCGGTCATCGCTACTACCCAGGGGGGTCAAGGGCTTCGTGACGCCGCGACGGTCCATCTCAGTATTATCCAAGACGCCCATCTCAGCCAGCCGGCGGCCCTCGACGACGCGGCGCACGATGAGAGCAAACGTCTCTTCGATATTGACCTCGAGCCTCGCACTCGTCTCCATGAAGCCGCAGCCGCGTTTCCGCGCCCACTCGAGTCCTTGTGCTGCGGGTACCTGCCGCGATTCTTGCAGATCGCACTTATTTCCAGCGACGATCTTGACGGGCGGTATTGTCCTGGCGCCGCTGCCGGCTCCTCCCAGTCCCGTACTCCCCCTCCCCAAGCCTGCCCGCCGCGCCCGCGCCGCATTATCCAAACGCGTCTCGGCTTCCATATCTATGAGGTCGTTGAAGTAGTTCAGGGCGTCGAGGCTGTCGAGGGAGGTGATGTCGTAGACGAGGAGGAAGGCGTCGGCGCTGAGATTGGACGACGCCCACATGCCGCGGTATTCTTCTTGCCCGGCCGTGTCCGTCAGCGACAGGTGGTATGTGGTACCGTCTATACGCCGCGTGATGCTGTAGCTGTCCTCGATGGTCGGGTCGTATTCGGATGTCCATTGGGACCGGACTAGCCGTAAGGTGATGGACGACTTACCACAGCCACCGTCACCGCATATTGTGATGGATATAGGTACGGGTGGTTGTGGAGCGGATTGTGATTGTGGTTGTTGGTGTTGGTTGTGTTGCATGGCTGCTCTTGCGTTGTCTGTATTTCTTGTCCTTCTTTTGCTTTTTAACCTCTTTTTCTATTGGCAGAGCTTATCTCTTCTTGGAGTAGCTTAGTTGCTTATGTACCTGGGTAGACGAGTATGTACGATGGTCAATGAATGTCGTCGAGCAGAGGGAGTGAATGGACGAGTAGAAGACGTGGCAGGTCGATCTCGGCCGATGATCGTATCTGTTCGATACAGTAAAGACGGTATTCGTCTCGGAAGAGGTAATGACTGTATGTGTGGCGTATGTATTCGTAATAAGAGAACGGAATCACAGCTAATTTTTCCTTTTCTTTTCTTTTTTTTCCCCCCTTCGCCTTCCAACCACCAAGGGGAGTGAGTTGCAGGTTGCAGTTTGCAGGGTTCGTGGTTCCTACCTAGCGCAAAGCTCCACCAGCATCCAACGGCTTTTCCCCGTTTGGGTTTAAACGCCGTTAGATTGACTTATAAGACGTGGAATTTATAGCTGCTGTGGGAAACGAGCCAGACCACCGGGTGGGTTAGGTAGTTGAGATAGGCAAACGAGTTAGGTATCAAGTCAATGTCAATCTTTTATGTATTAACAGAATTCTGACACAACAACTCCAAGGAAGTTTTGACTGATAGTCCAACAACTGTAATGCGTGTAATGCGTGTAATGCGGTGGGTAGAGAAAAGACGTTTTGTGTTTCGTTTGGACCGGGTTGATTCAAACTAATGCGCGTCCTACACAGAACCAGGACGGGGACGTGACGGGAAGATGTGATGTGATGCGCTGCGATGCGATGCGATTGGAACGTCGAAACGTGTGCTTGGACCGCGAAACCAAACGAACCAGTCAAATCGATTGGGGCTGGAGTCAAGAGCCGCAGAAACTCGAATTAAAGTCGTAGCGCATGTCCCAAAAGAGTAGGTGGACTTTTTTTGGAGTTTGGACGTTTAAACATAAGATGAATGCACTATGTGTTTGGATAGTGACCGATGTGATTGTCGTGATGTGTCGAAACTGGATGGGAAAAAAAACGAAGTTACAAAGTTGACGGTTGAGAATCAACCCACGATGATAGGGAACCCGGATGGCTGGGGCAAGAGAGACATGGAACCTGGGACAGAATGAAGATGTAGGTACAAGGTACCTGATTGCGACGGTTACAATAAGTGCTAACGCGCGTACCGTAGTACAGCTATAAAAGCCCGCTGTATGTAGCGCGAAATCAGGTAGTAATGCCCAGGTGGGGGGTTTTCCCTTTTTTAGTGGGGGATAGGGGACCTTAGGGGTAAAGCTTGATGTGACGCAAACAAGTTCAATTCGTCAATTCCATCCGAGGTCGCCCCCCTTTTTTTCATCAGTGGTGGGCAGGATGTATGTATGTCTGATATTGTTTGCGCTCGAGCCTCGAGTTCTGCTGATCGTCAACATATATCAGTCTGCAAATAATCGCCGGTGGGACTAGGAACTGTAGATATCTCGCTAACGACGGAAAAACAGAATAAAAGAAGATCGGACGACTGATCTACGAAACAATACTACAATACAGGTGTTTCTAATAATACAGAAACGAAATGAGAGAGGGACGGGATTGTCTTCATATGAGTGTTTGTAGGTGGTTGTGGATAATTGAAGGAGGTGGGCTTAAAACGATCTAAAGGTCTAGTTTGAACTTCTAAGGGTAAGGGGGGTATATAATAACTCATATGGGTTAAATAATATGTATGGCACAGATCTAAGGAGGAGAGATGAAGGAGGAAAAAAAAGAAAACGTAGCATTCGGTTGCGACGAAATAATAAAGGGGGATTGAAGACTGTGACTGCGAGAGACTTATCACAAGTTGTTGGCCTTCGGGCATCAACCCCAAGGTTTTCAAAATCTCACGCCCTACATAACTGCCTAGGTAGTTTCGACCGTGGTTAACAAGGCGACATGTAGCTTTGAATGCATCAGATAGATATCCCTTCACCGGGTGATCTATTCGCAGTCATCAAAGGGACAAAGTAAAACTTCTGATTACTTTCACCACGGCTGGTCTGTCGGATATGTCGCCATGCATGTTTGCGGGAGGCATGCATGCCGAAGTAATCCGAATAGCTGTCAATCCGGCTCCTTATGCCCTGGGAAAGACATGCAGATGTTCGAGGATCACTTACATGACGAAGCGGCGAATAGGAATAAAGAGAAAGTCTTTTCCAAAAAGGAGGGCGAGTGTTGGAGGAGCCTCTTCCTTGCTCACCGGACGTCATCCCCCTAGAGCCGCCGAAGTTTGGTGATGTTGGGTTACCATCGACGTTGATAGGCACGGCTTCCTTTGCCGGCCGCAGCTCCCCGCCGGTCCTAGTCCTTGCGGGTCGCACAACTCGCATGCAGTGACCCGTAGGTGCTTAGGTGGTAGAGCGCAGGGTGCCAGTGCCTTCTACCGGGAGCCAACTGCCAATTGGATATCATGATTCGGGGCCTAGGGCGTTCGCCTCGAGAGAACCATAAAGTCTAGTAGGAATTTCATAACTGACTTGTGATACTTGAGTTCAAAATAAATTAATTCGTTAAATTACAAACTTGATACCTACTAGATGAACCATCTCGTATTCTATACCGGAGTTTCCGGCACGTTGTTGAATGCATTTCAGTTTCGTAATCTAGAAAAGCAAAACATGCATCCGGTCCACCCACGGGGCCGAGTGGCTTCAAGATGCAGGTTAAACCTGACTGGATGGTCCGACAGGAATGCTGCCAATGCTTCAGTTTCGGACTATTTGACTCGGTTCCATGCATTTGGACGGCGGCCAGGCTCTCCTACATAGTAAGTCCTGCATGAGGTCCTTCGCAGCAGTGAGGTCGCCGAAGATTTGAACGCCCACTTCCAATTAATATATGTATCCTGCCATCCTCAGACCCAAAGAGCGTCAAAGCAAATCTGCATGACTGATCTGGCTTACCATGGTGGAGGAACAGCCCTGTGATTGGCCTCCCTGCTGGGTGGTGGCGCAGCTGACAATCATCTAGGTTAACACGCAGTAATCCGTCGAGGATGTAGGTCCCTTTTCTCCGGCAGACAGTTCGGGTCGGAGAATTTCTGACAGATCATGGCAGTGTAGATGAACACGGTAGAAACGACAAGAGTTTCAACCAAATGCCGTATTTTGTCATGCGATTAATCCACCTTCGCCCTCTCATGCCTTTGTGAAAAGAGTCTAGCGTTAGCATCGTGTGGTTCCGAATTGAGGATAGAATCCCCATTACGGCCCACGTGCGTTCAGGGATTAAATCTCTAGGGAGCGGTCATAGCGTCTAGAAATCCAGAGTCCAGACCAGACAGCCAGACGACCTCACCCAGGGGTCGCCTCCGCACCCCGCCAAATCAAGTTAATCAGCTGTGAGAAATGCCGCTAGAATTGGATCACGGTGTACTATGTAATTGACAGCTAAGCACTAACATACGCTATTCGATAGTGGATATGCAGGTCCACTGCATGGGTTGTCGACGTCAAGTTGAATGAAATATTTCAAGATATTCAAAGTAACTGAGAGCAATTCTAGCCCTAAAAAATCACTGGATTACAGATGTAACAAGACGGTCCCATAATCTCAGTTGTAAGAAACCTACCGTGATACGGGATAGACTTGAAACGGTTCTGGATCCGGTCACATGCCCTATATACTACTTTAGGGAGGTGGTCATTCACGTTACTGGCATCATCGCGGAGGGCACACCGCTGCGTCAACATAGTAGTATCGTACCAGCAACTCATATCCACAACACTATTGTTAACAGACAAGTGGCGCCCATTGTCGACTACGGTAGGCGGCCCCGTAGGATAGCCCGCTCGAGTAAATCCACCAGCGTTTTGGTCAGCTCGCCTCTCATGATATGAGGCGGGCGTGCATACGGGTGGTAGCACTGAGGCCGGACCCATTGCCTCACTTGACAAAGTCAAGGTCGCAGTTACTATCTATCAGAACGCGACATTGATGACGGCGCTTAAATCCATACCTCTCATAGGTCCAGAGAAGCGAATTTATTGCCCACCAAGCAGCTTGATCAGAGCGTACTCCAATCGCGTTAGCATTTGCGTATGTCTTATGTTCTAACATGCGTAGTAGGAAGATCAAAACGATTCAGATTAGTTTCTATCTATTACCAATGATCTGTCTAAGTAGATGTCCCTTCCACTTGTTTTCCTGCTTTGTCATGCCAAAAACCTAGGTATCTCCCAAATCCGTATCCATATCCATATCTGTAACCAAAACCTATCCCCCCCTATTACCGTTCCTTTTTTTTCATACATTCATCAATCATAACCAAAGACCCACCATCATATCAGCACAGCAAGCCCCATCACCAGCACCACCCACAACCCCACCCCTCCACTTATCCCTCCCCTCCCCCTTCTCCTCCCCAGCGCCTCCGCCCCGGACGTAGGCACCACAAACCCACTCATCGTAGCCGTCGTCCTAGTCGGCCCCGCCGGAGCCGGAGCCGCCACCGCATTAACGCCTCTACTCGGGGCGGCGCCCGCGACCGCAATACCGTTGTATCTAACACTACTGCTACTACTCCCAGTACTATTATTAAAGCCCCAGCTCACTGCCCCGTAAGCCACACCCGCGCTCACGGTCTGCGGTGGGGGGAGTGGGTGGTTGTAGAACGAAGACATGGATATAGCAGTGGGAGAAGGAGATGAAGAGGGAGAGGGGGGAGAGGGGGAGAGAGAGAAAGAAGGAGGGGGAAGAGAGGGATACGCGGCGATGCGCGCTGTCTCGAGCATAGTGATGACTTGCGTGGTGGTCATGCCGACCGTGCATGGCTCGACGTTGTCGGCGGCGCAGGATGTGATGGCGAAGGTGCTTGTTTCGCAGCGTTCTGTTGTGGTGACCTTGAGTTCCTGCGTGAGAACTGTTGTAGCTACTTGTGTTACTTGAACCACCGGTGAGGGCGTAGATGTAGTGATTAGTTGATGGATCTGAGTGTGAGGATGGGCCGGGGCCGGGGATGGAGGAGGTAAGACATCTCCAGGGCAGAATGTGGTTACGACGGTTTCGTGGCTCGTGACCTCCTGGTTGCTCATAGTGTATACGACGTGCCGGATGATTGTGCTTGTGAACGTCTCTGTCGCTGTCAATATCTCTTGTGTAACGTGCACGACGGGCTGCTGTGGAACTTCGTCATCGTCGCAGTCCTCGTCAGGAGGCAGCGGAGCTGAGCTCGCCTGTCTATCGATCGTAGCACCGGTGGTAGTAATAGGGATAGGAGCAGGTGGCTCTATAATGTCGGTACAGTCAGGATCGAGTCCATCCGGAGAAGCGGGGCGGGCCACCGGAGGTCCTTCACAGCCGCCCGGGATTTTAGCCGCCTCGTCTGGGCCTGCCGGCACGGGGACCAAGTTCGATTCGCCACATTTAGCGTAGTTCGTCATGTATAGTGCGTTGTTGTTTTGGTCGAAGGTGACTTATAATCAACGTTAGTCTTCTGAACTTTGGGCCTACATGTATATCCGCACACGCAGTATTGCCTTGTCTGCTTGCTACAGTTTGGAAGGTAATAGGGGAACATGAAGCTTACCATAAGCACCCCTCAGAAACGTATCCCCTAAAATCCACACGCCGATATCACCTGTGTACCAAGCACCCAGAAAGCAATCATCACCACCGTACCATATAAAATCAGAATATGACACGCTAATCGTGACCTTGGAACCGCCCTCCCCGGCGAACTCAAAATCCACGTGAGCATCCGTTGCGTTTCGGAGATCACATGGAACCGTGTACCCGCCATTACCGTCGGACTTAGCCCCAGGAAAACCAGCGGCTAGCGCCGAGACGATGGGCTCAGGGAGGAGCGAGAGTGTAGTGCCGCTGTCGACAACGACCTGAAGAGGAAAGCTGGTGTCGCTGACGGCTTTGCTACTCTGAGCGATTGCGTTGTTTGACGTAGAGCCAGAAGCAGAGGCAGGGGCTTGCAATGAGAGCGAGTTGAGGGTCACTACATAGTGCCTAATGAGGTGGTAGGATTAGTTGGGTGAGTTGGCTCCTTCGCTGCTAAATTCTTAAATAGGGGAATAGGGGATGGGTGACCTACGGGTCTTTCGGATCGGTAGGGACCTTGGCTAGGTAGCCTGAATATTTGTTGATGTCAACGCCGCCAAACGCCATTTGGCCCGTAACGGCGGCTTCATCAGAGTTAGTAAGGATATTCGGTCTCTGACCATGGGAGACCGAGGATAGTGTCTAACTTACCCGTCGGACCAGGCTGCCCACCCAAATCCAAGCTAAATAGCTTGCTATTCGTATACCCCTGAGTGGCCAACGAGTCAACGATCGAGGAGTACTCGACGACGCCACCACCCTGCCCCCGACCCAAGCCCATAATACCGAACCAGACCGAGTTGGACTCATTCGAGACGCCGAACTGCTGGCTTTGAAGCTTCGCACCTAATATTCTCTTAGCACTCTATATCCTAAAATCCTCACACCCTACTCCTTATTCCATACCCGACGTCCCTCTATAAGTAAGGCCGAGATAAAATCAGAACGGAACTAACCAGAAAGATAAACATCGTCCGTATAGTAAGTACCCGACGCATTGCCCTGCCCATACTGAATGCCAAAATTCCTATCGAGACTCTTCGCAGTAGGAGACAGTTTCGGGTCGTAGTGGCCGAACTGCTCGCAGTAATCCTTCACGTTCGACGAAGTACAATCCGGGTTGACCCACAGCTCGAACGAGCCGGTATCGAGCAGCACACTGACCGTCTGGGGGTTCGTACTGGTTCCAAGCGCCACTTATTGCCCGTTAGCATGGTATTATAAAACCCGAAACAAGTGAGAATATAGAGTATGTAGGTAGAGGAAGACATACGCTCCGCAAAATACGCCGCACCGTAAACCCCCAGCACCTCCGTACCAAAAAATCGTCTTGCTAAACTCGGCGTCCCGACGCCCTGGTTCTCGACCCTCTTCAACGGGATCGAAAGGACCTCCCCTGAGCTCTTATAAAAAGACGTCGCATTGATGCGGCCATTATGCGTCCCATTGACCGACCAGGCAGCCTGCGCCGAGCCCGTCAGCAAGCAGACTGTTGTGCAGAAGACAAAGTAGGAAAACTGCATGCTGCTGTTGCTGTTACTGGTGTAGTTTTTAGATCAGCCTTGAAGCCGCAGTCGAAATTGCAATTATCACTATTACTCAGTTTCAAACCGGTAATGGAAGAAGGCAAAAGTAAGGCTAAAAGAAAAGAAGGAAACGAATAAAATCCATATCAAGAAACGTAGGGCGCATGGCGAGGTATATCAGATAGGTAGTTCTGGAATTCGAAAGCGATAACTAGGCGATGCAGCTCACCATCTTAGGGAGACGCCGGAAATTAGATGCGAGGAGCTGAAGAATGCAGGGCACATGCTGCAGAGACATTTATTCTTCATTAATGGGAGGATATGGGAGGCTGGGACTCCTGAGACATATGCGTCGATGCAGCAACCGAAGATCTGGATGAAGGGCGATGGACCATTGGCCGCATGCCAGGGGAAAGTCTGTCGCCTTCTTTCCGAGGGGCTGGTATTGAGAAAGGCCTTCCTCCTCGATTCCGTTGTGTTCGGTTTGAGGGAAGACATCATGCTATGTGAGGCAATCCTTAATATTAAATTGGCGTTTGCGATTGAATTCAATTCTTTCAAATTCTTCAAACCATGAGACTTCTTATAACCGTACCCGTATTGAAGAAAATACTAGTCTCACACTTCCTAGGGATGAGTAGCGAAGTCAACGAAAAGAAGGGCAACACACACAAAAGGGATTCAAGAGAAGCGCAAAAGTGAAATAGAATAGGAGTTGTAAGTGCGTAATTAAGCAGTGTAGGTACTGTACCTAGGTTGGGTAGATAGACATGCATTGCAATAGTAATTAATTCGAGCATTCACACTAGAAGAAACCTTACGCAAAGGAAAAAAGACCGAGATCTACCTGTATCATCAAATCACCCACCTGGCCCGCTGCTGCTCCAGGCGCCGTACTCTAGATTTCCATATCCCTCAGACGCCTTCCGTCCGATGTAATGCATTTCCGGGCGTACCGTATGCTTGCCCATTCGCTCGTGTGCGTACCTTATTTAGCACATACGTACCCGTGTATACCCCATCACATAACCCCTTGCCCTTTCTACGCCTCATCCTCGTTCCTCGCATCTACCCAGTCGCGCCAAGTCTTGTACTCAGGGTACCTTGCGCTCTTCTTCTTGCCCTGGTACCTAACGACCTTCAAGTCGACCGCCTGCCACTTATCCTTACGTCCCGTCCAACCAGCCTTTCGCATGAGGCTCACCAGCGTCTCCTCCTTAGTCCACCCTTGCTCCAGCGCCACGTCGGGGAGGTACGTGGCGCCGTAGCGGCGGCCGCGGTCCGTGAAGCTGATGCGCAAGCCGTGCGTGCCGATGTCCCAGTCCATGGGGTCGTCGCAGTCCTCGAAGTTGGTCAGCAGCGTCACGGCCACCTCGAGCGACGGCAGCTCGCGCTTGGAGATGGGGTCGAAGCGCATGTCCTGGATGGCCGACGTGATGGCGTACGACGCGAGGCCCTCGCTGAGTTCCTGGCTCTCGAACGTGCCGATGCAGCCCCGTAGCGAAGTATGTCCTGTTCGTGGGGACACGGTGTTCCACGTTACGAACAGCGGGGACTCGGTGATGACCTCGGTCTCGGCGTCTGGGAGGGAAGCGGTGGAGGTAGCGGCAGTTTCGGTCGCGAGGGACATGGTGGAGCCCGAGGCGGGCGAGGACGAACTACTCGACTCGGAGGAATTAGAACCAGCTACTCGTTGGAGAGCTGGGATGCGCTTCTCGAGGCTCTCAGCCTTGTTGCCCGACGACGCATCTTGCAGATATTCCTTGTACAACGTCTCGACCTCTTTGAGGGTCAATCCCTCTCGATTATCGAGGTGTGCAGCTAGCGTCTCGAAGCAATAGAGGCAGTGCGCGACTGTAGCCATGTTTGCTTGCTTGCTTGAATTATTCGTGGGTATCTCGGGGGAATAGGGTGATGTAATTCGGCTGTTAGGTGGGTAGGCAGTAAGACGACAAAGAGGGGTGTAGACTCCCCCTCCTAAGAGATGACAAACGAAAATGGGATCTTGTCAAGTCGGGTCGTTGCATGGAAATTTTACAATAAGCTTATCATGTATAGTAGGAATAAATGGTGGATGGACTTAAATGTTGAAGTGGAAGCCTTGTCGCTCCGTTGCTAAAGAAATGGGAAGAATTGGGTCGTGATGGAGAGAAAGCATCGGACAGCACCGCTCGACCTCGGGAACTGCCACTCTACCCACTGAACCTTCACCCCGCTTTCCGATGCTGTGCAGACCCACGGGGAAACCTTGAAATGCTCTTGGCCTTGTTGATTTGTTCAGTTGTCCATTTGCATGTGCAATGCACAACTTTCATAACCTTATCAGCAATCCGATCTAAGCTAAAAATACCCTTAGCGTTGTGGATTGATAAGGCTCGGGGCTCGGGTTCACTACAATTTAACCCCTGTCTTGGCAATTTCAGCCTCACCTGTTTCCCCTCACAGCCTCCTCAGCTTGGGGCGAGTCCGAGTCTAGGACCTAGTGTGCGACGACAAGCTACAATCCTGTCTTATTATCTATCCATTCGATTCGGTAGATTCAAACGCATTATTCTTTTATTAACGTTTTTCAGATATATCCCCATTATATCATCAATATTTTTAGTCATACTGCTCTATCTGTACTCCTCGACTAGTGAAAATTCACTTTCCAGGTCTTAGTCAGGGGTGCCACCCGCTTCGAGCTATAGACGCTAAATATATACTATCAAGGACTTGCGTCTGGCTAGAACGCGGGAATGAGCGGCTATAGTTTCGAAACCATTCAAAAGGCGGCTTAATAGTAACAGCCGCGCGTAAATTCTTCAAATAGCTTCGGAACGTCCGGTCATTTGAGATTCAATACTCTAAATATCAAATGCATGACTATTAGGCGCTTGGTGCTACCTAATCCGCATAGTCTAGCAGCTCAAATTAGAAGCTTTCACAGAAGGAAATCATCCACCGGCAATGACTTCTCCTTTCCATGGCTGGCCGTGAAGGTCTTCATAATAGCTCTTGTCCATCCCAGCCTGCTGTCTAGCCTCAGCATTAAACGGACCCTTAACAGCGCCTCTAAAGTGTTTTTGCACATTACTCCGGAAGACTTGAACCGGATCCGTGCCTTCCTGCTGACAGATCCAAGTGAGCCACCTATGTCCCGTAGTAACATGTGTGATTTCATCATTGTGGATGATGTTCAAGACATCGACGCTCTCTTCATCCTTGGCATTTCTAAACTTCTCGATCGTCAGGGGATTGACATCAAGGCCTCGGGCTTCATGGACGAGGGCGATGACGCTTATCCTAGCTCTTAGGTCGTGTGCTGTTCTCGTAGCTGATTCCCATAGACCATGGTGAACTGGTAATGCGCCGAAGTGGCTCCCCAACTCTTCCAGCCTCGCTCGCAGGAGCGAGAAGTGTTTCGCTTCATCATTTGCGACCTTGAGCCAGTCGTAGAAAAACGTCCGGGGCAGCCGTTGCGGTGCGTCGTTCTCATTTAGCGTGGTCGTCTGGAATGAAGCAAACCGGACCATAATATCAATAGCAAGATCGATAGCCCACTGTTCAATATTTGCAAGAGCGTGGAGCATCATGATCCTGCTTTTAAGGTTCCCACCCTTGCCAGCCTTGGGCATCTGCCCAGGTTTCACTTGGGTAAGGTTCTGCCTTGGCGGTTCTTGGGGAAGAGTGATAGTTCCGGCTCCGATCTGCATGGGTGATGAAGATTGTTCACGTGTTGCAAATAAGGAGAATAGATGTGTGGTGAGCTCGATCTTGTGTTCGGGGTTAGATGTATTCAAGATGTGGACACACCAGTCGCATAAGCTTGCATCTTCGCCAAGATACGTTAGCGAGCCAGAGGGCTCGATTCTTGGGCCGTGTTTGAATTTCACCTTCTCGCTGACGGGTTCGATCTTGGCGAGTTGCAAATTCTCGGCCTCCGCGATATGAATGCCCACTCTCCCATCTTGAACGAAAACCGGGAACGTGCAGGCTTTGATACCGTAACTTGACTCACCGGTCTCTACGTTGAAGTCGTACGCGTGCCACGGACACGAGGCAATGTAGGACGAGTCCTCAATGTCTATGTGAGCATCGGTCATAGGCCCGCCAGCATGAGGGCACTCTGCTTCCATCGCATAGTAAGACCACGCATCCGGACTTCCTGAGACGGGTAGTGCTACCGCATCTGACCGCTCAATTTTCGGTAAACGAAAAAGGACAAGGCGCTTGCCATTGAACAGGGTTATGGAGTGCCTGGTGTGTTGGAGGTCTACTAGACGACCGATGTCAACAACTGACATCGTACATACGCCCAGTTCGAAGCGTATTTGGACTCGGGCGGGTGAAATTCAGAGTGGCTTTTTGTCAGCTTGGCAGACTCGAATGAGATGAACCTGAGGTATTGGATATCTTGGTCTGACATCCAAGAGCTTGTGTTGTTCTTGGCCATTTTTGGCATTTTTTATGGTCCCCGCTGAAGAAGAATGGAAGTGGGGCTCAAATGTGGCTGTGGTGGCTAGCTTCAATCCCTAGCTCATACTCTCAATACCAACCTGGAAGATTTACTTTCGAAAAAGGTAGGTAGGAATTTTATTAATATTCTAAATTGAGGAAAATTGTAAAGTGTATAATATACGAGGCAAGAATAGTATATAAGTATAAAAATAGGCAAATAGAATCATAAATACATCTAGGTAGGAAATTCTGACAATTGTGGCTAGTGAAGTTATTTAGAGATGGGCGTAGCGGTCGCAAAATGACGATCATGTCTCACCTTTCGCATGGACGTTGAAAAATTACAGGACATAACCAACACGAACATTGATGACGAGTCTTCTCCCCGCTGCCTTGATAGGAGTCTTAGTCTGGAATCTTCGCAGCATGGGGCCAACCCTTCCCGGATTCATCTTGGAACACGGGAAGCCTGGCTGCCGTCCCTGATCGGCTTTCGATGCCAAGAATGTTTGGTTGTTTCTGCCCGCAGCGTCGCATTGCAGCGGAGCGAGTGCGACGGCGCGGCTCAAATAAGCATAACCGTCTGTTACAGCGTCGTCTCACACCCTTGCCGGCCCCAATGCTCTCCGAGCGTCTCGTCCAATTCTCTCCCTCCCCCATTTTCTTAGGATCCGCCTGTTAACCTTACTTTTGGAGAGATCTTGACAGTGGGTATTTACCCCGAGTGGGACGAACGACGTTCCTGTCATCTGGAATTTGGAAGCCTGTTGTTTGTTTCTTCAGCAACTTTGCGGGCCCAAACCCCGTCAAAGCCAAGTCTCATCTTGGACTATCCTTGAGATCGTTACCCGATCCAGTAGTGCTGACGGGAAGTGTATTATCCGCGCGTCTCAAGTAACCTCGTCTATGTCGAAGATCAGTATGGAAATTGCTGAAGATTGGAGGCGCTGAGCCTCCCTAGTGACATTTACTTCATCCCAGCATGAAATTCCATGGGATTCGATCACCATACAAAAGGGCGCCCAGCCTTCAGCTCTGATTCTGGATTTCCTCGCTTTCTTTCCCCATCATCTGTGAGTTACTCTAGTTGATCAGCTTTCATTTCATTTCCATTCAGCAGCATATTCGCACAAGCTCGTCGCCGGCCGACCTTTACCATTCTTTCAGTCTCTTAAGCAGAAACCGACGAATCAATCAAAATGAAGTTCTCGATCGCTCTCTTTGCTATCTTCAGCACCGTCGCCATGGCGGAACTCAGTATGTCCACTAACGAAATCCACTGGCTCGTAGTCCAATATACTAACCCCCAATGAAGCCAAGGTCCCTCGCTCAGCAAAGCTCGCCGTTCGACAAGACGGTGCCGCACAGGTCCAGACCGCCGCTATGGCCAATGCAAACGGAGAAGCCGTTCCTTTCGACACCGCCGGCGTCTACAAGGATGCCACGAACAAGGGCCAGTAAAGTGCTTTCGGATGGAGCATGACAATGAGGGTGAAGGATATAATCAAGTCGAACCAACGACCCATACATCCGGCAATCATCCTATGACCAGCATTTCAAGAGATGCACCACGACCAGGTGTACGATTACCCGGCGTCAAGGATATATACCTAATCATAGAGCACAAGGGCGCGCGGATGGGAAAGGAATGGGAATGGAACAGGGCTCGAATCATCGAGCCGAGCTTGAACTTATACCTAGAGTATTTGTGAATATCTATTAATATTTATCATTCACCCCCAAACCTGAGATTATTTATTCTCGATGTGAGCAACCGTGTTCAACTACCGTTACGTTAGCTCTAAGCCACGGAACGAGGACTGTCAAGTGATGCTCTTCGTTACTTGCTTCCCACTATTCACTTCAAGATATACTTGAAACATGCCTGCATTTTGATAAGGGATATGATCTAGATTTCTGGGGAGAAGGGAGGAATCCTGCGAGATAAATGAATGCGGAGAAGCCAGGAGTTGATAACTAGGCGTTGTCGGTCGGGGCCGAGGAGTCTGTGCTTTGACACAAACCTGTCGATCAGCGGATGTTGTACAACATGAAGAAAAGAAAAAAATATCTCGACATTTTCTTCATTGTCGCATTAACTCTGCAGGGGCTGAGTCTGACCAAAAGAATTGCATATCCAATCCTCCGGGTAATCTCGAGCCACAAGGTTCTAAATTCGTTGCGTCCTATGGAATAAACGATGGACACCGACAGTCCGGATGAAAGTCACCCAACAGATGTGTTGTGACACACAGCCACGAGGTCCGGTATTCCAGAATACCAACGGTGGTTTGAACAATTGCGATTTTCATGTGCAGCGTGGAGCCATTGGACCGTGCTGCCTCCAAATATAGTAGCGCTGCATGGGGGGCTGAGGCCTTAACTAATCAAAAGACCTCTTCACCAGACTACCACTGGAAGGGAATAGAATGGGATTTAAAGGAAGAAATATCAATCCATTCAAAGACAAAGAAAAGATGGAGCCTAGAGCAGAGCCCGATACAAACAAGTCTCCGCCCCACGTCCTGAATGGTCTCCGATGCACCCGACGCTCGCTTCCATGGTGGTCGGTTTTTGGAACCGCGCCCCCGGCAGATCAGCTACGCGAAATTCCCTAACCTGGGGTATTATGAGTTCCTGGAATCCTTTGAATCTCATATTCGCAAGGGGTAAAAAAAAACATCGTCTCCTGATTTTCTATCGCGTACCGCGACCAAATCTTTGGGAAGTCTCTATAACAAGCGGCCCCGTTTGAACGGCTTCTGGAAGGCATAACGTTGTTATGACTGATGAGCTGCAAGTAGAGCCAGGTTTCCGAGTTCGATTCGTCCGTTATTGACACTTCATCCCGTCTCCATCATACGATATAATCTGATTGGCTTTTTAGCTGTCAGCTAAGCTGAATCCGGGTGTCCGTCCCAGGGTATTACAGCTCAAACTCAGCCGCAACCCATCATCAAGCCCTACCATTACCCGTCTTAGTTTAGTTAGAACCATGGGAACAAGGGACTTGATGCACGATGTGGACTCAGTGGCTGCTAGTTTTTGGACGCATCCCTTCGCGACCCAATGACTGCTGTTTGTTGACGAAACCGGCGTTGACGCCAGCGCAAGCCGTTCTTGTCTGGTGCTGTACGAGCGCCTCTTTTCGCAATTATGTGTGCCTGGCTTAACACATATTGTTCGGGCTGGCGACATAATGTGGTTGGCGTAATCTCCACCAATAATGACTGCTGCGCTCCAACAAGGACCATCCTTTGGTGAAGGACTTGGCGTGATGGAGAGTATTGAGGCTATGCCCCGTGGATCATATTTCCCTCTCTACCTGATCTCATGGTATGAGCCTTTATATAACGACCATCATGCCCCACGGATTTGCTTCGTAGGGCTGGGTTAGTTCCCGCTCCATAATCATATTCGCTTTTTCAGGGACGACCGCAACCACGTCTTCGTATAATAAATAATAGTCACGGTTCTCGATGATGGACCTGTAGCTCCCACTCATATAAGCAAGAGCTGATCAAGAGCTAGACGGAGCGAAGACTCGACCGCTCTTTTTCCAGAACGAAGATAATAAACAACCTGCCCGAAACACAAGAAAAACAAGACCAACATAAACTTGGCAATGGGATACAGCCATCGAGATAATGCGCGGTTCAGCCGCGCAGGATGGAGGAAGAGGGTACTCCTACCATGCTGGATAGCGCAAATTGCGATCTTGCTAGGGGTGATGGGCTTGTTCTCATACCGACTTTCAAATACAGTAAAAACGTGGAAAGATGAAAAAGACAAAGGGAATATTCCCATGGTGGAGTTTGTGTAAGTCTCAAGAGACTAACCCGACTTTGGAATACGCCGACGACTTTGAGTCCAAGGAAGGAGTGGTTAAGGACCAGCTGAACTGACTTGAGATGATGCAGATGGGAAGCAGTTAACATTGCGTTTTCCTTCATCTCCCTCCTGATAACTTTCATCACAATAGCGAGGTTCATTGCTGAGGTGCTGACACCGCTGCCGTTGCTATTCGCAAATATCATCAACCTCACTCTCGCGGCGGCTGTCCTAGCACTGGACATCGTGGTTTATGTCAGATACACCGATAGGCAATACTCGCTGGCAGGACTAGCGATGGACTGTGCTCTCATGTAAGCCACAGATCCAATCAGCAGAGACGTCCCTAGCGTGTGTGTATGACGAAAGTGTTGACGCGCGTACTTTAGGTTCTTTACCATCATCCCTACGTTCTACTCCATCGTAATTTACCGGCGGCTGCTGAGCTATGACGACTACCACATCCCCGGTAACGTCAAGCCGTATGGCTACTCTAGTACCGAAGAGTCCGACGATATAGGATATCGTTCGTCTTGGTTGGACCAGCCGGTACCATATGATCCGACGAACCCATCCGCAACCGCGACTCGACCACGCTCCCTCTCTGCAGCCAGCCGCCTATCCTTGTCGTTTAGCAGCCGCGTCATCTCACCACAGCACTCACCGCCGCCTATAGTAGAACCACCTCCGGTGGAGCGCCCCACAAGTTATGACCACAAGCGCGACACTCGATTCGATGACTACATGCGGCGACGGTCTAGCTCGTATTCTAAAATGGAAGTAGATCGGGTGTTAGGCGTTGAGTTTGGCTGGGAAGACAGCAGCGAACAAAGGGATAGCGTGATTAGTGCCGGTTCCGTGCCTGTATTACAAGCGCGGGCAAGGGGCGACTCGTTGTCGACAAGGCAGGCTAGTCTGGAGGCGAGCATTAGCAGGAGTGGCAGTGCCAGCACCACGACTACCACGACTACCACGACTTCCAAGACTTCTAACTCCACAGTGACGTTGGAGACTCCTCCGACCGGTATGATGAGGGCGCATAGTCTGAACAGCGTGCCCGAGGCTCACGAGGAAGAAGATGGAGAACTCGGTATAGGAAAGAAGAAGAAGGCAGAAGATCGAGAGGCATTACTGAGTGGCAAGAGGATATCGCGGTCCAGCTCTGGTGCGAGCAGAAAGAGTACGCGGCGGATTGAGCCGGTTGAAGGACTAGAAGAAGTTGAGCTTGAGAATCAAAAAAGGAGGAGAGACTCGTAACGTGATACCCGATTAGCGAATGAATATCTTGAATTGAATTTTGTTAGATGGATGTGCTCGCTGCAAGGTCTGGTAGAGTGCTGGAGTGGGATCAAGATGAATCTGTTAAGTTCCAACTTTTCCAATAATTTCTCGTCTCCCCTGTCTTGAGTTTGGTCGTCGGGCTGTCACTTCCTCAACTTGTCCTTCTTTGACGAGTAGATGCTTCTTTCAGGTAGGTATCGTCAATTCTACAGCTCTCTATTATACAATCACTTATCAACCCTACCAATCTTCCTCCACAGCCTCGCAATCTAACACCACTTAAGCCTATGTCAGGCTCAAAATAATACCATCATGGATGCTTTTAATATGTTTCGTATCAATTATTTTTCCATTGTTCCTTGCGACGCGGCCTTCTGCCACAAAGTCGCGCGTTTTCCCTGCCACCACTGCTCACTAGTACAATACTGCTCAGAAGAATGCCGCATCGCAGACGAACCCGCGCACCGGCACGAATGCCAATCCGAGCTCCTCAAGCCGAGCTAGCGGCCAGCCTGGGATAGGGACAAGCGGATACCTAATTTTCATAACCAACCACCCAGTTCGCCGAAGTATAGACATAACAACCTCTGGGGTAATGATGAGGCCCTCGACATTTTAAACTTTGACTACAACGAGGGACTACTATACAAGGAGGATTTGGATCTATTATTTGCTTGTAAGTTACCTCCCTAGACTCCCTAGAGGTCCATTATGTGTTCCCGACTCAACTATTGGTTTCCAGGTTGTGGGGACCTCAGAGATGTAATGATGACCGTCAATAGCCTCCCAGAAAACTATCCCGGACAGGTCAAAATTACGATCAGGGATAAGGACGTTCACGCATTGGCCCGCAATTGGATGATCCTCATCTATCTGTTTGACAGCCCAATCGAAACCGCCGTGGCAGAGCATATCATACATTTATGGTACTCAGCTTTTGTGCTAGAGACTTTGGACGATTGGCTACAGATATTAATTCACCCTACCTTCGTAGAGCTAAACGAAATGATCGAGAGGCGCCGTGGATATCGGAAGGTACCCGCGCGCGGCGCAGCCGACGCCTGGGAACCAATCACAATGAGGACTAGGTCGAAAATCGACCTCATGTTGAACTACCCAACTTGGTCTTATCTGGAAAAATATCTAAGCCCCAGGAAATTATCATACAGACAGGGTTATCTAGCTCGGGAAACAGTGACGGCCTGTCCAAGCAGGCTCGATATCAGAGAGCGTCGCCTCCTCAGACAACCTCCTCCTGAACGACTATCCTACCAGAGATTCGTAGACTCCGGAGTGCTGCTGCCTTTTGCTCGGCCCAAGTACAAACATTTTAAGCCCAACATGTGAGTCCGCCAATAGCCTAGACTTTACGAAATTCTCTCGTCTTTCATGTCTTTCTCAATTCGTGTTCAATAAGCCAAATTATATCCTAATAACTCTCTATCAGCACCTTGTTCGATTCCTCAGACGACACGAGTCTCAAGTGGCGCCTGGACCATACCATGTCGCCTGAACGTGGATGGCCTCGATCCCAGTTCGCCAAAGCTTTAGTCGGTGAAGTAAACAATGACATATTCGGCAAGCTTTTCCATTACCTCAGGGACGATGTCATCCCGAATTTTCAGAAACGGATGCACCGCCTGGAAATTCAATTCAACATTGAGGAAATCAGGGCTTCCCATCCAGTAGGCGATTTGCCGTCTTATCAACGATATGACCGAATTCTGGTGCGTCTATCTTCTCATTCCGAGTTCATCACAAGAAAACAGTGATTCAAATTTGGCAGGCCTTTCTTATTGACACTGGGAATAATTAGGTCTCTAGTATGGACGATCCTACGAACAACATCCCGAAGGGCCTCATCGGCTGGCTTGGGGGGTTTCTTAAACCCTCGAATCCCTACGCTACTCTTATAACGCCCCATAAGCTAACCCAGAGGCCGCCAATAAGAATCAATGACACTCAACCTAGGCGCGATCTCGACGAGGTCTTCCGAGAGTTTCTCCCAGAACCCTGTGTTGACCGCCCGTTCAACCTTCGCAGGTTTGATGCTCGCGCTGTCGTCCGTCGTGAACTAGAGCAGATCCGTTCGGTGGAGGAGTACGAGCAATTATTAGAGAGGTAACATTCTTCGCATCAGAAATCTCGGAATACGGAATTTTCGGCGTAATTCTGACTAGTATTTCCACAGGATTCTGCCGTCGACACATTTCGCAGGGGACTGGGATAAGTACGGCATACGCCAGAAAAAGAGGAACACTATTACAAAACGGTGGCCTTACATCTTCCCAAATGACAGGTTCACAGATCCTACGGTTCGAAAACAGTTTCAAAACTATTTGGCTGAGGATAGAGATCCCGGATTGGTATATCTCGAATGGGAACGAGGGGACAAAACGGGTTCAGTATGACTGTGGGGCCATAGAAGAGGCTATCAGAAAGGCATATGGAAATATTTAGCCGAAGCGTTCATCATTGCCAGCGTATTCGTTACCAGCGCCTTGCGGTTTGAAAGATTACCTATTAATTAATAGCGGTATGTACTGGTAGCGCTTGTTGTAGGTAAAAGAACTTCATCCAGCAGGCACCGTGCCAGCAATCTAAATCTACGCTAATCAATACTGTGAAATTCCACATTTTCAGACTAGAAGATATCTCCCCAAATTGAAGGCAGTTAGAATATAATAGTCTGCTTACCCCTTAAATGTATATCTCTTGATAGCATCGATTTCCGTTTGCTCCACCCCGCCCTCTCATAAGCGCGGCTATCTTGACGGACGCAGGCTTAGAAAGCGCGAAGCTCTGATTGGTGTGGCGCACCTTTTCAATAGCGAATTGGGGAAGTGGAGCTGCATGCGCGTAGCCATAATTGGACTAGTCTGTCAGGTACTGGCAGGGGTGGCTGGAGTCGTACCCCAAGTTTCTTCCCCGCTTTGGGATCTTCCATCTAGATACCTGGATACGTGTGAATTTACAATATTTCATAGTATAGGAGCGACAGCAGCCTTCTGGTTCATCTATAACTACTTACTTCTATCTACTCGCCCTTGGCTAGTTAACCTCCTACGAGTTCGGGCGAGAGATGGTCCGAGTTCAATCCGATTATAAGACGGCGGGGAGGAGTGCGATCATGTCGGAGAGAGATCAGCATTGGGAATCAGATAAGTGCTGTCCCATATGCTCTTTGACGATAATCCTATGATCTCTCATCGACCTTTCATGTCCCTCGTTCCTCTTTTCTAGTTTTAATAGTAGAGCTTAGGTTGATAACATGCTTGTATAACTAGATCGACTGACGGAAACGCCTCTCATGATTATTGCATCGCAAATCGTTGTTGAACGACCGCCTTCCACACTAGTTCCATGCCCTCTGTGCGCCTCAAAAGGTAGACATAAAACAGGTCCCCGAATCAAAATAACCTTTACCCAAAAGCAGTACTGCAATAATGACTGGCTCCGCGAACCCATCGTCACGTACCTCGCCCACATCCGGACTATCGTGCCTTTCCTTGACTAGCTCTACGAATACTTAGGCCATCCCGAGACGGATCGCGCTATACTCATGTCCTACGTGGCGGCGCGGCAAACCCTTCTGCTAGTACTCCGACGCCCACTCCTCGAGCCCCGCGAACTGGATCTGCCAGGCGCATGCCCCCATCCTTGAACAGCAGTTCATCGAAGCTGTTCCGTCCGTACTCTGGACCTGTACACCACCGCTGTAGATATAGTATACTTGGACAATTGCACACTGGTATACCAGCCAGCTTTCGACTAGTAGATTAAAGATCTATTGCGCACATGGAAAAGCATGGCCGACCGTGGCCTTCGATTACACGGCCTTCACATACAGGATCAGGCTGGTTCCGAGGCCAATAAGAGCGCGCGCTGGAACTAGTACTGATGCGCGTGCTACGCACACGACCTTGCATGATTATTCGGCGAGTAAAGAGATATCATATTCGTAGCGTATCATATCCGTGTCACTCGGGACGAAAAGGGGCATATAGAAGTGGGTCCTCTCAGGGGCAAATAGGGGCTAGTCTATTTGCCTGAAGTTTTGACCGACCGGCGTTGAAGTTTTGAAAATATCAAGTCTATATCGCAAGAAGTTATACAGATGAAAGAAAAACTCATATGAGCCACTTAACAAGTTCCAGCATCAGAATAAAAGCATTTCTAGTAGTGATAGGTCGACTCCATTGTCGAAACGACTAAATAGCTTGCCTCAAGTCATCCATTCTACCCGAATCGACATCGTCAAACAAGGAATTCGGCACCAACGCATCGTCAACCAACTGTCTACTACCATCCCAGATCCCAACGCTCACCACAGCCCCTACCTAAGTTCAACCCTCTCCAGGGCTTATTATGATTTCCTTGCACGTATCACCAAACTCGCCCCTAATGCATCAGCCCCACAAACTACTCCGCCGCCAACGACAATGCCTACCTACCTACATGTACCTTACCTATG
This sequence comes from Hypoxylon sp. PDH2405, assembly GCA_023628415.1. Taxonomy (NCBI): domain Eukaryota; kingdom Fungi; phylum Ascomycota; class Sordariomycetes; order Xylariales; family Hypoxylaceae; genus Hypoxylon; species Hypoxylon sp. PDH2405. The sequence goes on along the minus strand of JAMAKT010000009.1, from coordinate 327,600 downwards.
TGAATATCCTGTCGCTAGATTCTATCATCCTCCAAGTCTCTTCTACCCCATACGTAACCTAGAGGATAAATTAGCGAAGATGTCCCTAGCTAGTTGAGAGATGAGTTATAAATATTTTACGGCAAGGATAGACGGATCTCAATGCCCAGGTTGGACTGAAGAATTACTTAAGTTGCTACCTTGAACTACAATAGTCATAGACGCAGAGGCAGTTCGGGACTACAGACGAGTTGTGGCGGCTTCTCGTTTGCCCCGGTAACTGTCAAATACAGAGCCTTAACAACGTCTTAATGACTACTACATTCAAGGATTTCTTGTGAAAATAGCGGCTGAGATTTAGTAATTCACAAACGGGCCATAGTGAGAAACACTCTCATTAGTACAAGCAAAATCAATTATGACTACCTAATCTACCTAGCTAGTGGTCTATCCCTGTGCTCAGATCTGGATCCGAGACAATTTGCTTCCCTCCCTTTCGTCGACAGAGGTAACGGGTAGACATGGACGTGTTAGGAAGAAATAAAGCCGAAGGAAATACCATCGCATGAAACGAAATCATGTGTATTGCGCAAGAAGATGAAAGAGTTCAGGTGCAGTGTTTACGATTTACCGTCAACCAGAGAGCCGAAACTGAGAGGTGCATAGGTATCTGAACACCCTTTCAGGCATTAAAACCCAGCGATGAATCGTTTAGACATACCACATTGTGGTATTGATGAATCTGATCATGTTTGCGGGAAGTTTACTATTCTCCATGGGGATGAGGGGTGGCGACTGGAGCGGTATCTCTCCTGGGTAGATGTCAGAATTGTCCTTAACATAAGGGAATCCTGGCTTGCCATATGCCATTATCAAATTGTCAGCAGCGACACTCTCGTGAGAACGAGCACGATTCGACGCCAAGTGTGCATAGTATACTGCCGGGTGCAGTGATACCGGTGTTGTCGATCGGCAATACTGGTAACACTGCTGGTAAATCATCTTCATGAGATCGTTTGGCTTAACGCCAGCCTCATCCAGGATAACCTGATAGTGAACGGGACGAGCAGTGCCCTGAATGGCGACGTGCGAGCACAAGTAGAAATCGAAGTGCTGTGGATGTGTTACATCCCGCTCGACTAGTGTACCAGGTAGCGGGTTTCCATTGCGATCAGCGCTCAACTTGTCTTTCGGCAAGAAGCGAACATGGTGGCGCTTAGTCGCAATTATAACAGTGAACTTGGGGTTTCCCCCACCTTGCTCACGGAAGATGCGTCGCATCTCGGACACTTCGTCATCAAGGATACCCTGAAACTGGCCCTCTGAGACACCATCACGAAGGTAGTATACATGTTGTGGTGTGGTACCGTTGATGGACGCCCAGTGCTTCGCAAGCTTTGGGAGCATCGAGTGCATGGTCGTGGCCATGACCGTCTCCGTGCGCCAGCCGTTTGTCTGACAGGCTGCAGCAAACCGAGTCGCATTCCTATCCATGGACATAGTCAAAGCAGCCATGGATGGCTGTTGACTTCCCGGAGCGGCATGTGACACGTCAACACCAATCATCGCCGTCGGTCGCGACCAGAAAGGGGGAGAGTTTGGCTTGCTAGTGTTAGGCACTTTGCACGTAACACCACCGAGCTTACTGTTGACCTTCATAGCAACGTTGCTCATATATTGAGCATTAGCCTTCCTGACGTGGCCGCTCTGGAGACACTGGGAAACGATGTTGTATCTACAGTCCATATTCTTCTTGATGCGCTCGTAGACGAGTTGATTCTTGGTTGGCAAAACAAAAAATATGATCTGCGGATAATCCTTGGCGTAGTTACCAGTGTCGTTATACGCCTTCTCGCAAATCTTAGCGAAGTCACCATGGCTGAACGGAATGCTTTCGCAATAGGCTGGCTTATCAATTTTGCCGCCATGGTTTCTGTAGGCCTGGGAGAACTGGTGGGCGAACTGCTCGAGCTCATTCTGGCTACAAGTAGTGTGGTCTCCACAGCAGATGAAGGACCAAGCCTTCAAGGGGAAGGCGTTGGGCTCCAGGAACTTCTTTCCACGGAGATCCCAGCGTCCAGACACTCCTGGGGTGACCTTCCCGTTCGCAAAGGCGACTTCAGGGCTTGCTAGAAGTCTAGCATCCGAAACCATCATGGTTGGGTTGATCTTAATCCCAAAAGCCCTTAGATAGGGGTCTTGAAGCCAATTCAGGTACTTGACGCCCTCCTGGATGTCTGCCGAGCGCTTTGGGGGCCTCGTAGCAGCTAGCTTAATCATATCGCTTGTCTAGATGAAGATTAGCTCAAGAGTCATAGCATACTAGATAGTAGTTTTAGTGAACATACTTGCTTAGGGTTCAGCTTGAAATGGTAGCGCTGATGTGCAACGGTGTTGCACAGTTCCATAGGGAAGAGATGACCCTGCGGGGTCTCAATGATTGGCAGTCTCCACCACTGGAGAGTGAAGCCCCATCGTTCAAGGTAGTGTTGGTATACGGACACCATTTTCTTGCTCCCATCTTCCAGCGTTTTCTCGAAGGTGACGTTCTTGGAATTCGAACCATCGGTACCATGTTCTGGGTCGAACACAAGGCCCTTGATCGTATAGATTCTCGGCCTGCCTTCTTTTCCCCTATGGTTCACGGTGAACTTCAATTTGGTCATGCGACGTAGAAACGCGAAAGCATCTGATGGGACTATCTTCCACTTGCCGGTGGTCCTGTCTTGTTCCTCCTTGTGCCGTAGGTTGAACTGGAATTTATGCTGATCCCCTAGTATAACTACGTTAGACAGAATATAACGATGAGTGACTACAAAAACTTACAATTCTTCCACTCATCCTTTTGCCCCTGGGCAAGTTCCAATGCAAGCTTGTCAAGACTCCTGCCCCCAGGCCAGAATGCGGTCTGACATCTATCCACGTTGATAGCTAGGCCGGTGCCGCCTCTATTGATGGTCTAGATCACAATTTGTTAGCGACTAGTGCCATGAAATATCTGAGGGTTTACTGGCTTACCTCGCTGAGACGCGGGGCAACATAGACACCTTGGTTCGTTATAAGGTCGTTTCCAAGGTGGCCTCCAGGGAATTCGGGGTCGTAGAAATTGCGCTTAATGGTGACCCATTGCTCTGAGGGGTACTGACGAAGACAATGGTCGAAGAAATCTGGCCACGTATTAGCAAGGGTCATTCATATTACGCACTTACCTGGTTATAGCTTGCGGCACTTACTGATACACTCAAGGACGTGTGAATCCCATGAAACCTTGCCTTGTAGATAGGCCTTAAGGTAGGCCAGGCGTATTACACTGGTCTGTCGAATGGTGAGGTAGTATACGCTCTGCCGGCCAACCTTCTTGGCAATGTCCTCGTGCTGAGCCTTCTCCTTGAGAGAGTCCAGATCAACCGTGATGCGAGTCTCGTTGCGATCAATCTTTTTAGAAGACCTAGTTACGTGTAAGTTGAAGTTTAGTAGGTAGTCAACGACCGACAGGATTACTCACCAAGCTAGCTTGTGGCCATCGCAAAGCCACTTGCCGCCCTGCTTCGCCAAGGCCTCTGTCACTGTCTTGGTGTTCCAAACCTTCTTCACGAGCGCGTGGGAGTCCCGAAGGTTCGGGTGCACAGAGATCTACCGTAGGGTTAGACAGGAAACTCAATGGCCATCGAAATAGACTCACATCGTATTGATACACCTCAGTATCCGGCCAATTGATGACCGGGAAAAGGTTGAGCTGCATCTTGATGGGCTTGCCCTCAGTGTTATAACCGGGACGAGCAGCAAAGCGAGTCTCATCCTTGGCCTACGCAAAATTATTAGCCGAGACATGATTCCCATCATGTGAATCACGATTACATAGTAATATTAGAGATACTTACGCTCTTGAATGCGTCGGCAGGCAGATCGACGCGCTTGCTGAGCAGCTCAAGTTTGCCCAGCGGACGACGTTCACGAGCGGGGTCGACGCCGGTGCCCTTCTGAAATCCAGAAGGTTTGCCGGAGCTTCGGGTGGGTGAGCCAGATCGAGAGCCACCTTGCGAGCCGGCCTTGGAGGAGACCGAGCCTCGGCGCGATCCAGATTGGCGATCAGACATAATGACTGATCCTTGAGAGCCTATGCAATTAATTAGTCTATTGAGGAGTGCAAGAATCAAAGATAAAAACCGATATAGTTAATGAACTTGGAAATGTCTAGGGGAAAAGGATTGTGTGGGATAAAGTAATTGTTGCTACTGGGGAGAATTGAGATAATCGAGTAGGTTTGGCTCGAGAGCCAAGACTAGAGAGGGAAAAAGGTTACAACCCGTGAGGGAGTTTCCAGTATAATGTGAGTTACGTGACTCAAGTGCTTTCAGTGAACAAAGATATGCGTTGTGGGCAGCTGGAGCCTGGAGTCTTATGTCTCCAGGAATATGACAGAAGCGAAGTTGTGAAGTAGGATAAAGGGCAGGACCGTGATGATTGTAAAGTTGGGAATGTATAACGTACCGGAGTCGAAGTTAGGTCGGCGGGTTAGGTTGTGTTGCAATCCTGTGCAAACTGTCAGTCCGTGTCAACCAAATTGTGCACCTTTGGGAAGCAATTGAGTGTAGATCAAAGTGTGGGCAGTAGTATGTAGCAGAAGGCAGTCTCGATGAATGGGGTGAAGGGTTCAAGTGGCAGTTTCTCCCCTCGATGTATGACTAGGCGATTACAAGCGATGGTTGTTACGTGTGGCGCCTTGGGCTAGATCACCGAGAAGGAAAGCAAATCTCTTGAGTGGGTAGATGGAGCGATGACGCAAGGTGAAGTGGGAAGCAGTGAAAAAACTTGAGAGAAGCAAGTCAAAACAGCGGTGGAAGACATACCGAGTTATTGGTCCCGAAATGCCGTCTAGATAGACGATTGTGCGCGATTTTCAGACGACCTTGAGATGTCAGTTGACCGACCAGTTAGTTTCCAGGGTTAGGGCCGGGATAGAGACTCCAAGGGTAGAAATGAAGGGGTGAACGGCAGGTATCGTATAGTCCCAAGACTTGAGGTTGTGCTCTGGCCGGAGGTCTCAAGGAACAATGTAAAGAATACACGTTGATTCTCTCGAGTTAAGAAATGGTAGGGTAATTAGATGGATGTAGGAAACGTGATGTGGTAAATACTCACCTTTTTGCAGTGTACCGAGGGTCAATAGACTGCTTGATGGTCAGCCAATCCCTATCTTGGATAGGAATTTATGATTATGGGAAGAGTATTGAAAGAGAGAAAAGGCTGGATCTAGATGATCATGGATTGAGAATGCCTGTAACTATTACCTGTAGACTGGAGCCTTGTCAGTCATAGGTTTCTGAGTAAGTGAGATGGATTAAGATCCAGAAGGTTGGAAGTGGCGGTGGCCAGGGGAGAAGAGTGTTAGATGTAATTAAAGGGAAGGAGGTCTGATGGATGGGGCAGGAATTATGATCGACATAGACCTGATAGTAGGGAATGTTCCGAAAGAACAGTGTAGTTGTATGAAGGAGCTTATGAAAATCGGAAGTCGTTTGCAATCCGCTTCTGGCTCGGCTTCAGTAGTAGCAAGCTTTTACTCTCTCTGCACCATGTGTCGATCATGAAAGATATTACTCACCTGTAATGTATGTTGTCCGATGAAGGGATCGGGAGGGAAAAAAAGAAGGAGGCGTGTACGATAACAGGGAAAATGCCGACGCGATATAGACGCGTCTACCTGTATAGCCAGTTAGTATGAATGCTTGGCGTCAAATCCCTTCTCTATTTGTAGGCGTTGTAAGGATTAGAAATTGGTTATTGTGCTAAGCGGGACGGGAGAATTGTTCTAATGGACAGGAATAGGAAGGTAGAGTATGGGAATTTATTACACAAAGTTATTCTCTGGTACGCGTGCCCGAGTTTTTGATCCGCCTGTGGTCTTGAACAAATATGAGTTGGGTAAAAGGGAAGCTCTGCTGGGGCTTTACTGATGGATATAGATGTATGTATGAGGGTAGATGGCTGGCTTCACCGTAGAGAAGGGAATCAAGTTGCGGTTGTAGGCAACAAGATCAAATGTGTTGGTGAGACTTACCTAAGAGTTAGAGGGAGGGTATTTGGAAGAAGTAGATGTAGTAGTAGTAGGAGGAGATGCTGTAGAAGGTGAGGTTGTGGAGAAGGAGTGATGTTGTAGAAGATGTTGTTGTAGGAGGAGATGTTGCAGAAGGGGAGTGATGCTCGGTATTTATATGCAGTGGAAAACGTTGCTGTTGGGGGAAATGTGGATGGGATTGTGTTGGATGTTATGATTCGTATTTCTTGGGTTGAAGGTGGTCCCAAGAGAGATGGGGACAATATTGACTGGATGAGATGACTCGAGGATACAGATGACTGGGACTACCAGGTTTGAAGAAGAAGGAAAGAACTCTGCTTACCTTGAAGTGGAGAGGTAGGGTGATACCTAGGTATTGTTTGAAAGATGTTTGGTCAACAGAGGACAGGGGAAAGGTTGAGACAAATAAAGATGGGTGTTGGATGAGATGACATGGGATGACTTACGGGGGATGTGATGACCGGAAGAAAAAAAAACAAATAATGCGGACCTGCACCTACCTTGGAATGACTAGAGTGTCCTTATGACCGAGCAGTTTCCTATGGGGGGGTCTCTTTCACGATGGGGAGAACTTGCTCTTGGAGTTATTGCCTTGTCAAGTGTTTGTGATGATATGAAACCGTGCTAGAGTCAATGTTGATCATTGGTCTAAAATCTCACGATGATGGAATACTGGAAGGCCCATTGAAAGAAAGCCTTGGTGTTTTGAGAGCGGAGCTGTACCTAGGTAGTCCATCAATTAAATATAGGCAAGTACTTCCTCAAGCAATTTATTTCGAAAATTTGATTACATGGCAGGTAGGATGTAGGGGAGGTAGGTAGAAAGCGTTCTTAATGTATAAACCTACGTCACAGGCTGAGCTAAGTTATGCTAAGTACATCTGTAGCTACCTATGTATTGGACTGTAATTACATCATAGTACCTTTGGCACCTACACCCAGTATGTATTAGTCCTTAAAGGGAATAGGTGCTGTTATTATATAGGGAGAGGTGAGCAGGAACGGCACACGCCGCATGAAGGTACAGTGCCACTGTGTACATGTATATGCCTACATGATGTAGCAACGGAATGCAGAGAATCACTCAAAATTAATTACATACATAGCAGCACCTACAGTATCTTGTCTACAGTCTCTAACTACAGGCAGACGGCATATAATATGCTCAGGAAGAAGGAACGTAACGAGTAATTAGGATCGAATGATGATCCTGCCCGGCTTCGGTCGATGAGGCCGGATCACAGTCGACGAGATTGCGAAGACGACGAGCTATCCCTTAACGACGCATCTGTATTTCATAGAAAAGGAGATTTTGGCATAAGACAGTTCAATGTTATGGTCAAGAAGTAGCTGTGAGATTTCCTCATGGGTTAGGACGGCCTAAACCGCCTGGCGTGAGGAGTTCTTGTTAATTGATTGTTCTACTGTGATTGGTTGAAAGATCTGCAGAATACGTCCATACAATCCATTACTGGTATAATCGTTACGGTATCATGTCGGGATTACATCCCCCTTTGATCACAAGCTTATCCGTAGCTTGACAGTGTCATTGTGACTCTCTACGACTAGCATCCACTTGGTTGTTGTAATGCATGCAAGAACTTGGTATTACGTTGTGATCGTAGAAAGGGGACAGTGAGGCCTCTGTGATGGAAAAGCGGCAATTCACATTGAGAGCTTGGGTTTCTACACTCGTATCTGTTCAAGCATAACTGCAAGTAAATGTTTTGAAAAATCATGAAAATCATGAAGAGTCAACCAAATAAGCATCCATAAAAGCTGGGTAGGACAAAGCAGCTCATCAGAGTAACTAACAGAAAAACGATCTTCCATCCTTGGATTTTAAATAAGTGTTCAGTTACTGGATTTCTAGAAACAGCAGATTACCTAAGCTACAAGCCCGTCAGGGGCATAATAGTGGAACATCGGAGAAACAGCCGTGTATAAGGCGTGCCGTGCAGCCCTTGGATTAGAAGAAGGGTATGGAAGTGTAAGCGTGGAAGCGTTAGCAGTCACTTCTAGCTACCATCCACCTATCTAGGTACTAACTGTGAGTGAGCTACAGTCTACTAACTATTACCCTGTGCACGACTTACGTCTTGGGCTACACACACTCTATGACAGAACCCGCCCAGCTATATGTGCGCGTGTGATTGGCAAGGCGGATTGGTAATCTTCCCCTGCTGACTCAACCTAACTCTTAAAAAAACAAAATCGTGTAGAAATCGATTGGCGGTAACGTACTCAATTTTGATTAGGCTCTAACTATGGAATGATAAGCCACTATTGGGGTGGATAGAACGAGGGACATTGGAACATTCTAGGAGGGATGTAGTAGAAAGTATCTACATCTTGTTAGGCGAGTATCAAGTGGCAGCATAGTGTGAGGTACTACAAGATTGCTATTAAGCTTCTTGAGCTCATTTAGACATTCATAGCCGTGGTGTAGAAGACGATGTGATGTAGAGGTTCTCGAATGCGGGTCTGAAATAGAAACAACGAAAAATTGACAGCATACCTACCTAGGTAGGTACGTGGGGGTGCTTTGTCTTATTGCCTAGCTTGCGATTGGGGATGGCTTCAAGGAGCTACAGTTGTAATTTTCCCTTTCTTAGTTGAAGGGGGGTCAAGCCGTCGATTTATTGAAGATATACACTATTACTATAGAAACTTGCTCTGATGCTGGGAGAAGATGATGGCGAATGAAGCTGAGATGTGACTTACTATTCTTATATGGTAATTGATGAATTTAGGTTTCTTTGTATAGCTACCGTAATTAGGGAATAACTCCTTTCGATATCTAGTGTGGGAAGAATAGGGGTCGTCACGACAAGGGGTTCGGGTGTCGTCGATATTATTACAGGGAGCTCGTGTAACTACCTCAACCATACGATCTATGGGACATGTCTAGCTTATATACACATTTCGTATCAAGATGACTTGCACTGTACCTGGAAGCAGTTCCTTGGCTACTCATCTCAGCAGAGCTCTAACTACCTAGGTAGGAACCTTTCTCTTTTCTTGTGCTACTTCGTTTCCAAATTCTAAGCAGGCGGTTTAGTTTGCAGACTGTTGTATGGGCTACATATCGCTCGGGTTACTTGCTTTAAGTCTTGCATATTGTTTTTGCTTCCAAAGGTAGAATGGAGTGTTTAATATCCAACGAGACCTTATTCTCCCCTCCCTACGTTGGGTATTCAACGAACGAACCGAAACGCATCGCTATCGGCCAACAGCTGCGTGAGCCCTGATACATGAACTGGGCAAGGCTTTATTACAAAGATGAATACGGCAACATCATGCTTTACGTCAGAAATAGGTATGCATCAGGTTGCTTCTATGTAGGCACAAGTCTGCAGATAATACGAAAATGTTTTCAGATGGACTTTATTAATTAGCTATGAATGCATTAACCCGTCTAGGCCGCCGGCAGAGCCCATCTACATGTCTGAGAATTCAGCCCACAAAGTCTGGCCTAGATGATTCTCCTTTCAGCTCCGTCCTCTCTAGAATACCGCTGACCTATTCCGAGGAGACGTTAGAAAATGCGCCAATGACAAAACATCTCGCGCATTTGTTCGTGCTAGAACGCCATCACAAGTCCCACCTATTAGGCGGAGGTCGAGAAATTATCGCTGCGGCCATCGTGATCCATCATATCCATCACTGGTAATAACCATATTGTTGCTGTTGTTGTGTGGGTGCCGTGTTATACTGAGGAGGCTGTACGTAAGCTCCTTGCCATCCTACGAAGCCAGTATTCCCAGGGGCAAGATTCTGCGCTAGAGGATTAAACTGGGTGGCGTTTGGGGCTGGATAGACAGCAGGGGGCGGTTCGTATGATCCGCTGGAGCCAGGGCGCAGTGGCGAGTTGCGGTACGAAGAAGCCTGAGCTATTCCGCGGTTTACTCCATAGGGACTGACAGGACGGCCAGAGGGACCCGGGGAATCTCGGTTAGAAAAAGAGAAGGCTGGGTACTCGGATGATGCTTGGCGGGTATGGGTTTGCGTTGATGCACCACCCTCCTTCTGGGCTCTGTATTCGCTGAAACTTGGCACATGGGTCTTTTGAATTAAGCGTACCACGCTCTCCGGATTGAATACGTGGCCACGGAATGTGTCGATTGGAGGAAGTTGGCTAATAAAAAAGTTCACGTCTGAAGGAAGAGGTGTAGGTGCCGTAAGATGAGATAAGTTGCTCTGCCCTTGAGCGCGTCGTTGTTGATCTAGACGTCTGCCGGCTGCACCTTTTAAAGGTGAAGCCCCACGGGCTAGCTTCCGCGGGGGGAAATCCTCGTGGTCGATTGACTCAAAAGGTCGTTTGGGGGAATTAATGGTGGCCGGTTGGGGGCTTCGCTCTAGTTGAGGCACCGGTCGGGGACTGCTGCGGGCGGATATAGACGGTTGCTCAACGGATTGCATAATTGTCTTTGGGCGCATTTGTCTAGCCGGTGAAATTATGACTCGGGCTGTAATAGGGTTGAAGCGTCGTGTAGAGAATCTAGCTGCGAAATGGGTGAGGCTAGGTTCTTCTGGGAAGAGTTCGGTCATCTGCTTCTCGAGTTCCTTCACCTGCGCTAACTCGCCGTATCGGGCCTCGTAGCCATGAAAGTAGGCATAGATAGGCTTCAGTTTAGGAATTAGCTCGGGTTTCTCTTTGAACCGCTTCACGGTTTGTGAGAATACAACTCTGGCATCTGGGTAAAGTTAGCAAGACATGATTTCGCATCCAGGACAACCTAAGACTCACTGGTAAAATCGCGTTTCGCGTGAAGATGTTTCAAGTATTCGACAAAGTAATCCTCTTGTTCCGGGAAGAGCTTCGCCCCGCGCTCATAGATCTTAGTACCGACGGCGTCCTGGTATATATCCCATTCCATGTTCGCGACTTCAACATAGATATCGCTCGTGAGGCGGCCTTTCTGCCGAGCTTCGATAAAAATTCCTCGTAAGCCCACGGATGGGGTGCTTCTACCGTGTCCTTGTCCCTGTAACCTTCGATATATGCGTGCAAGGGCGATCCAGACGTAAGTTATATGCTGCGATAATATCTGGATCTGAATACCGAAGCCGTCCTGTATGGCTTTAATTCGGTTATTCTTGATAGACTCTGCGGAAGGCTTCTCCTTGATCTCTCCCTCGTCTTCATCATCTGCATCTACGTTCCCCGTCGCTGCATTAGAAAGAGAAGCTTCTTCCTCAATCTTCGCAATTGTTGCAGTTTCCTGATCTTTCAGCTTCTTGATCATTCCGTACAGAGTCTCAAGAACTCGATCACAAGGTTCTCTGATCGCCTGCACAAGGGCGGCCTTGTTAACATCGTCCTCCCGCGCAGCTTGGGTGGACTCAATACGATCGGCATGCTTGAGAGCTATTAGAAGGCTTTCGGGATTGGCCTCAAGGCCATCGATAAGGAATTGGAGGCCCGTGTCCTGGCCATCCTCGCTGGTAATATTATTTTCGAAACACCATTCAGCAGCCTCGACCCACATTTCCGGCCAGAAGCGCAATGCCATTAGTGCTTGCTTGTAGACCTGTAGGACTCTTTGTCGATAGGTACTCTGGTCATCAGGCTGTAAGACTAACGGGTCGTTCTTCTCCCAGGAAATCCACGACTTCCACAGTCGAACCTGTTCAAGATATTCCTGGTCGCCCTCGAAGCCGGGAGCCGGGGGAAGACGAGGTAAAGTTGTCCTCTTGAGTCCACGTGTGATATTCTCCAGGTGAGTATTGGCGCTTCTGGCGGTCATGTACGACGGCGATCGTTCTTGAAGGAACTTTCGTCCCTGTGATACGTTAGCTATCTCTTCCCGTTGGAAGCTAATTGTCACTTACCGTCATCTTGTTCAGCCCCATCTCAAACTGGTCATATTCCTTCCACAAATAATTCACATTTGCCATAGGGATAGAGATGGCTCGTTGATAAGCTTTTCGGAGGACATCCATTTTCTGCTGATCTTGCCAGCCCGAACCACCAATGTTACCAGGCCCGCTCTTGATGAATTGTATATAGTCTTGCCATATGCTTCCTGCGTCTCTATCTTGTCCAATATTGTTAAGGACAAACTCGTAGGACTGACTGACAGTCTGTCGGGCTCGACCTGTCGGGTCGTTCAGGTCATTCCTTCGGCGGATGTAATTCAGATAGCACGTCCAAAGCTGAACGTCGGGTATCGCGCGTAGTGTCCGCGTGAAGATCGACTCGGCTTCGACGGTGTTATCGAGGCTCAGCTCCATTTCGAGGTATGCGACCCATATTTCCGCCTACAGACTAATTAGCATAATGAACGAAGAAGCTAGACTCAAGGACTTACCGCATGAGGAAACACCTTCAGGAAGCGTTCGTAGACAGCTCGCGCATCCTCGACATTATTTCGTCGTTTATGTTCTTCAATCAGAGCTAACCATGCCTCTATATCCCCGCGGGGATCTTCCTTGATACGGTCTTCGAGGATGCCGACAATATCTGTAGGTAGTCTTGAGCGTGCCGCATTGGCGGTTGTTGCCGTGGATGTGGGTTCTCCAAGAACAGGCGCGTTATGTGCTTGAGCAGGGGAGTGGTTCGTGATGTCTTGGGGTGTGGTGGTCTGCTGGAGGGGAGAATGGCTGAAGGGTCGGGTTTGGGTTTCTGACGGTGTAGGCTTCAGAGTATTAGATGGGTATGCTGGAGCGGGAGTTGGGGTATCATCCTCCTCATCCGAGGAGTTTTCGATAATGAAGCCACCTGCTTTAGGCTTCTTAGATGGTCGAGGGGATTCCGAGACTGGGCGCTCTACGACAGGCGCAGGTATAGATGTGAGAACGACAGATTCTGGGTCGTATTCGCCTCCGTCTTCTTCGTCAGCTGGGGTCTGGTTGTCAGCGCCATTCCAACCATCTGGGCCCCATACAGGAGCGCCATCCTGTTGGGGAAGAGCATCTCCTGGGAGTCCCGATTCCATCTTAGGAAGGGTGCGCGAAACCGATACAGGTTCGGGGTCAATCTTAGAGTCGTTGGTCGCGTAGATTTAAGAGGCAGTGCGATAGGTGCGCGAATGTGGTCCCTAAAACGCGGGATGATCTACTTGCGGCTCCCTCACAATGACTTTGCACGGCCTTGGTCGGATGAGCTGTCAATTGTGAAGACCTTGGGCTCGATCGCTGAATTCAGTTCCAATATCGACGGATCTATGACCGGTGATATCCGCGAGCTCGTTAAAGGAAATCTGTTGAATGACAGGTGGAGATGAAAGATGGACCGCGAGTTGTACACCAAGGGACAATGAAGTTGATAGGATTCAAAGGTTTTGGAGCTTCCACTGAGAAAACAATAGCGCCATTCAATAGAAGCAAAGATCTGTGATCCTAGCCTAACCTGTAGTGGTCTAGCGCGGCTCAAATCAGCACGATAAGAAAATCTACCGTCCACCAGTGGGGTCCGACAGCTGTAGCTGTCCAAAACAAGTACCTGATTACATATATATAGCTAGAATGCGGTGCTTAAGGTATGTGTATTTACCGCTCTATTGAATGTGAGGCACAAGACCCAATGATTTTCTGAAGAATACACATATGTCACTCCATATAGGACCCTATGCACATGTAGCCTTTTGGCAGGTAAGTTGTAATCGACCAATTGCATTCTTCATTTAGGTACTGTCTAAGAGATACATATGCCGTCTAGTGGTAGGTGCACTCAAGGAAACAGTGCTTTACAGAACCAGAACCGCCCCGCGGAGGTACGTAGGTACATCTGATGCATCTACACCTGATTGAATGCACGGTGGTCTTAATCTCTAGCGCACGGACTGCCATGTGGCTTGGCTCCAGCATTCATATATAATAGGTACCTTAGGTACCTAATGCAAGCACTGAACGCGCTTCTGCAGAAAGCGCGTTTCCCTTTCTCCAAGGAAGGACCCCTGCTAAGCCCACGAAAAAGTTACCCAGTACCCTTTTCGCTCTACAAAATAAACACTAAAGAGAATCGCCCACCGCCAACCTCCACCGGACGAACATCTTTCTTGTTACAACAAACTATCGCACTTCAGCTATCGGTCTCTTTTAGATCTTTAGTTACTCAAGTTTCCTTTATTCATTCTAACACATCTTACAAGTTAGTACATCGCTAGAATCCTTTCGCGATGGCGCTCGTAACCCTTGTCAACGTCGACATTGTCAACAACCCGGCCAAGTTCACCGACAAGTATGTCCTTGACATTACCTTCCAATGTGTTGAGCCGCTAGAGAAGGGTATGTTCTATCAATTTGCAGCCCCGAACTCAATTAGAAGCCCGAATTAGCTGACTATGATCTAGATTTGGAGTGGAAGTTGACCTACGTTGGCTCTGCTACTTCGTAAGTTGCTATTTACCTTTGTGGATGTTTGCTAGCTAAACTCGGTCAACAGTGACGAGTACGACCAAGAGCTCGACTCTCTCCTCGTCGGACCCATTCCCATGGGCGTCAACAAGTTCATCTTCGAAGCGGACGCCCCGAAGACTAACCGTATTCCGGACGCCGACATCCTCGGAGTGACCGTGGTCATTCTCTCCTGCGCCTACGACGGTCGCGAGTTCGTTCGCGTTGGCTACTATGTCAACAACGAATACGACTCTGACGAGTTGAATGCCAACCCTCCTGCTAAGCCCATTATCGAGAAGATTCGACGCAACGTCCTAGCTGATAAGCCGCGAGTCACCCGCTTTGCCATCAAGTGGTATGTTGATATTTGGCTATTCTATTGACAGGAATCACTACTGTTTATGATCTACATACTGACGCGTCTGATAGGGACTCTGAGGCATCTGCACCTGCCGAATTCCCCCCTGAGCAGCCAGAGGCTGATCTCCAGCCTGACGAGGAAGAATATGGAGCGGAAGAGCTCGAGGAGGAAGCCGAAGAGGTTGCCGCCGAGAGTGCTGAGGCCAGCGGTGCCGCCGCCGACGGAGATGCCGAGATGGCGGGTGTTGAGGAAAGTGGAGAGCCTGCCGAAGAGGATGAGGTTTCCGATGAAGGCAGTGTTGACCTCGAGAACGAAAGCGAAGACGAGCTTGAGGAGGAAGTCGAGGGTGAAGCTATCGAGGGTGGTGATGATGCCATGGAGGTTGACGAGAAGCCTGTCGGCGATGCATCCCACCCCCATGAGGTCATGGCCCATTAAGTGTTACTCGGTTGTCAGTCACGCACAATTTTGAGCACCCTTTTGGCGTTGCTTTTACTTGCATGGTGTTGCGGCATACCACATGAAGTTATGAGAGGGATGAACGGGGGTTGGCTAATGGCGGCAGCATGAATGCTTTATGGTGGATGATGGTGCACTACGTATAGACACTTTGACTCCTGCTTCAGAACACAGATACGATTGAAATTCAGCTTGGCATTGTACCTCTCCATTCACATATCGCGATGGCTAAAGAACTGCTTGTGATATCTAGTTCATTCGGCCTTTTGATACTTGTAAAATTTTTGTTGGTCGAGACAGTATAAGTAGTAACTACCTTGTAGTGTAGGTATTCATGCAAAATCCCCCGCGTTTGCTTTACTACTGCCAAGTTCTCTTATCCCACCTTAGATAATACCCATGGTCACTGATTTTATTTACATGTGCCTTAACTATCCTGCCTTCTCCGTAAAGGTCAAAACAGAGGCAGCAGCCATTTCCATTATCCACATAAGTTTATGGCAATCTCACGCAGGACACCTGGAATGTGAGATTCTGTGAACTCATCAATCGAGGGGGTGGAGAGAGGGCAAATTATTCCTCAGAATATGAGTCATATTATCGTTAGATAACTTTCATTTTGCAGCGAGTCATATATCATACAAGTCACCTAATGTGATACGAAATAAAGTACCAGGTTGGAAACCATGACGAAGAAACAAAGCCACACCATACTTTCTTCACTCTTCAAAATACGGTTATACATTCCCAGACGTAGGAAACAAAGAATCTATCAGCATGACTTTTTTGTCAGTTTATATTATCTATAACTTGTGACAGTCTTGTGTAGGTTTCGGAACACGTCATCTCCAACTTTGCGATCGGGTTCCCGACGGACGAATCCTTTGTGACCCTCACATCTCAATCCGGCTTCACGATCACCATGAAGCTACTAACGGATGTCTGCATTAAACCAGTAGCTTGAGCGACGTTCCTAATTCTCGTTCACAACTAAGCTCCTTGGGTGTTCGAATCAAGCTTATATGCATCTAGCAGGTATTGAGTATAGGTTTCGAAGCAGCTTTCATAGGGTCTTCATCCATTAATCCTACCCCAAGTTTAGGTAGCCAGACTTTCAAGTATAACCAGGAAGGATCGTATTGACCCTAGTTGGTTAGGTTTGCGAGAGCCTGCCAATCAGACTTTGGCGAAATACCTAGGTCGAGGATTACTATTGCGGGGTTGGGGATACGTCCGGCATTGTCAACGGGACCCTTTCATCACGCAAGAAAGTCAAGCGCGGTCCGAGTCATACCGAATTCACCGTAGGTTTGTAAGATGGAATTGTTTTCGTGATGGTCCGATTTTCGGGAACCTGTTTTGCATCTTCTTCCAACTTAAAGGGAGAATTAACGATCCTATCGTAAGAGGGATTCTCACATCTATTCGATAAACCATATAGCATAGAAATACCTAGATATTTAGACGCAAGAGATGCTGCTAAACGTCGCCGAGGTCGCGAAACACAACACGACTTCCTCGTGCTGGATAGTGATAAACGGCAAGGTGTACGACGTGACGGCGTACTTAGAGCAACACCCAGGCGGCGCAGCCATACTGGTTAAACAAGGAGGGCGAGTACGTGGGACTTAACTTAATCTTATCAAGACGTCCCTCCCCGAATTACAAGTCGTACTTTGGAATAACACGTTAAACAGGACGCCACTCCCGAGTTCCGCACCGTGCACTCCCCGGACGTGCTGGAATACCTGCCGAAGGTGAGCTACCTCGGCGATATGGACCCCGCAGCTGTGGCCTCGCTCTCGACAGTATCGTCAAGTGGGCCGGCGACTCCGTCTGCGTCTTCGTCCTCCCCATTGCCGGCCTCTACGCCATCTGCATCATCAGCCGTTAATGGGCCGCCGCATATCGCCCACTGCATAACGGCGAATGACTTCGAGGCGGCAGCCAAGGGCGTGCTCTCACACAATGCACTCTCCTACGTCTCGAGCTCCGCCAACTCGGGCCTCTCCCTGTCCGGCAACCTATCTTCGTGGTCACGCATTAGCTTCCGACCGCTAGTGCTGCGCGGCGTCCAACACGTGTCCTCACGGACCACCATCTTCGGGCACGCATCGCCATTCCCCTTCTACCTATCCGCAATGGGGCAACTAGGCCGGTCCCACGCAGGCGGTGAAGTCGAATTCGTACGCGGGCTAGCGCGACGCGGCGCTCACGGTCTGATTAGCACGGAGTCCACCCAGACCATGGAGGACATAGCCGCGGCCCTAACAGACGAGCAACAGCAAAAACTACTCGCCAGTAAAACCGGGCCCACCAAGGGTGTGAATGAGAATGACTTCCCGCCGCCCTCCGTGCTCCACTTTCAGCTGTACTGCCACGCCAACAGATCCATCACCACGTCGCGCATCCACCGCGCCAAAGCCGCCGGCTTCAAGTCCCTGTGGGTCACCGTCGACACCCCGGTCCTCGGCAAGCGCACCTCCGACCGCCGCATCCAAGCCGCGGAGGCCCTGGAGCTGGGTCTCGAAAGCGCAGCCGAGCAAGCGGGTTTCGGGCGCCGCAGCCATGCCACGCCCGACCACTTCGCGCCGGACCTGTCCTGGGATGATATCACGTGGATCAAGGAGGAGTGGGGCGGCCCCCTGGTCCTGAAAGGGGTGCAGTGCGCGGAGGACGCGGCGCTGGCACTCACGCACGGGTGCGACGGCATCTTGCTGAGCAATCACGGTGGCAGGCAGGCGCACACGGCGCCTGATGCGCTGACGACGCTGCTCGAGATCCGGGCTTACGCCCCGCAGGTGCTGGGGCAGCTGGAGATCTTCGTGGATGGAGGCCTGCGCGACGGCGCGGACGTGCTGAAGGCGGTTTGTCTGGGGGCTACGGCGGTGGGGGTCGGGCGCCCGTTCTTTTACGCGCTGGGTGCGTATGGGGCGAGGGGCGTCGAGAGGTGTATTGATAGTATGTCCTTTTTTCGCGATACTTCGTCTGATGTTTGGATGGTGAGTTGTGGTGGGATTTGCTAACGTATGTGCAGTTCTCGCCGAGGAATTGGAAATGGGCATGCGACTTCTGGGTATCACGTCGCTTGATGAGGCGCGGCCTGAGCGGGTCAACCCGACTCGTCTGCTTAACGAGATGTGGCGTCCTGAGAAGAGTCGACTTTAGACTTGCTGCATATAAGTTAGACATCGCCTTTTACATACCCAGGTAGATTGCGAGGGTAAAGCGCGGTCTGGAATTATATTTTGAAATCGTGCGTATGATACATATCACATACGTACCTACCTAATCCTACCTTATTCTAGAAACGATAAGGTAGCACGGAGTGCGATTGCATTTATGGCATAGCACACCTGATAGGTTAGGTAGCTAACTAAGAGGCGCAGGAAATTGCTCGCCCGGAAAGTTGATTTGGTATTAGGAGGTAATCTAGTGCATCAGAAGTTTATATGGGTGTACAAATTGGCCGTACCATTCGCCAGATGTCCCCACTGTCCTAGTCGAGAATGATAGAGTCCTGTTATGAGAAATAGACTGGGTTTCCTCGCATGTCTACCTCCTAAGGTTATCGATTTCAAGGTCATCTAGTTCTATTGAGCCTTCCCACTCGCAATCCTGCCACCCGCGAAACTCTGTGGAGACGGGGCCGGGTGGACGACTCCGCCGTTTATCCCTCTTTAAATAACCCTTTGGCACCCATATCAACGACTCGTATAACTGGTCAAAATCGATTTTCTCGAGCCTAGGCCGCAGGATATGTTGCCATGATGAGGAACTATTGGTTGTAATCGCAATTTTCATCTCAGCAACTTCGAAGTACTGCTCGGGCGAATCATAAGAAATTGGTTCTACTATTAGAAGAATAGTCTTGAAGTTTGGGCGACAGAAGCGGATCAGTCTTCGACAGTTCAACTTGTCTAGAATTCCAAGAGTATCGTAGGAAAGAAAAGCGTTACAAGGAGGAAAGAAGTCGGCAATATAATAACCCATTCTTAGCATATGACGTAGGTATATTTTCGCTGAGCATTCGGAGTCGAAGTTGTGAGAATACGACATCGTGGACGAAAGGTATACTGGTAGTTTGGGGACTGACCAATGATCTCGCATAGGCATGAGAAATGGCACAATTCCTTTTGCTCTATAGGCAAGAACTGTGCTCTCTTCACGTCTGACTAATTCGAGCGGCAAAGCCATAATCTCAGGGGGTTCTTTTTCCATGTGTGATAAGGGCTATATATTAGGACTTGGAATAGCATTAATTTTAACTAATAAATCTCATGGGTTTTAAGGTTCTTAATTCCTTTTTTCTTAAAGGGAGATAGGAAACTTATTTATGCTTAATTTAAGGTATATATTTTTAAAACTTAATCGCTAAGTTTAAAAAGGTTAGGTTTTAATATAAGTGGTTATTTTTAATAAGCCTTATAATATAATTAATTATTTAATATAGCTAAATTTTTTAAACGTTATATTATAGCTTTTATTATTAATTATTTCTTAATATTTAATTTTATATAATATTAGCTTTTTTTTTAAGATTTATTTTAAAGCTTTTAAATAATTATTAATAAAGTAAAATTTAAGTTATATAACTTTAAAGGTTATTATTATAATCTTATTTATTACTTTTAATTAATAACTTTTATAAATTAATATGTACTTTAAAGTTTTAATTTTATAAAGTAATAATGCTTAAAGGTTAATTAAAAATATTTTTAAATTATAAAGAAGGTTTTAAAGTATTTCTTATTTAAAAGAAAATAAACGCTTAAATTAATAACTTAAAAAATAAATAATTAAATATAAGGAAATCTTTATTTTTATTATATTAATTCTTTTTATATCCTTTATTTTATTACTTTATAATACTTTAAAAGTATAAAAAAGCTTTTTTTATTTTATTACATTAATAAAGCTATAAATTTTAACGATACTTTATAATATTTTAAGAATATTATGAAATATTTATTTTTTTAAGATATTTTTTTAATAAATCCTTACCTTAAGTTTTTTCTTAAGTTATAATATTACCTCCTTTTTTCTAAGATTTTTATCTTAAAGATTTTAACGTTTTAATAAAATCCTTTATATTTTAACTAATTTCTTTCTTTTAATTAATTATTATTATATTAAAATACATTATTAAATTTAAACCGAAAACTTTTTCCATTTGTTATAAATCGTAGGGTAATTAATAAGGTTATATAAGAATATAATAAGGTAAGTTAAATAGTTAGTAAAGTTATTTAAAGATAAATAAATAAGTGATATTATATTAATAATTAAAAATTATTTAATTAAAAGGTTTGGCTAAGTAAGTATATATAAATAAATAAATATAATAATTAAATAATTAACCTTATAAGGATATTTTTATAAGGTAAGTAATTATCTTTATAAGGTAAATTATCCTTAATATTTCTTTCTTAATTAAAAGTTAATATTGTTAATTAATTTAATTAGCTTTAAGCTTTTTTAATTTTTAATGGCTTATTTATTCCTTAAGATTATATTACCATTTCTTAATTATAATAAGGTTAAATGTAAATAATAATATAAAACATTTCTTAAAGCGCTTTAACTTTTTAATATTATTATTAAGCTATATAGTAATTTTAAATAAACTATTAAAGATAATTAACTTAGCTTATTTTTTTATTTATTATAATTAAATAATAATTTAAAATAACTTTTAAATTAACTCTTTTATAATTAAATCATTAATATTATTTTTAATCCTTTTATTAATTTTTTGTAGATTTTTTTATATATTTTTTTAAAGGTTTTCTTTATAACCTTTTAAGTTATATCTTATATTATAAGTTAAAACTTTATAAAATAATTTTTAATAATTTATTTTAAAAGTATATATATAATAAGGTTTAAATTAAAAACGTTAATTAAAGCGTTAAATATTATATTAAAGCTTATATAATTTTAAATAATCTTAATATTGTTTTAAAGGTATATTATTATAATAATTAAATTTAATTCTTTATTAAATATAACTTCTTTTAATTATATAAGATTAAAATAGTTTAAATATATAAATTATCTTTTAATTATTAAGTTTAAGGTAATATTAAGTTTATAATAGTAAGAGGTTAAAATTATAACTTTTAAAAGTAAAATTATATTATTAAAATTGCTATTATTTTTATAAAAAGCTTTTAATATAATAATTAAGGTATTTTATATATTATATATTTTAAAGTATATAAAATAACTTTTATAAGTTAATTAATTAAAGAATTAATTAATAATTATAAATATATTATATAATAAGCTTATTAAATTATTTATAAGTTTAATAATAATATATTATATTATTATTCTTTTTAATATAATATTTTTAACGTTTAGATTTATATAAGGGTTAATAAAAATTAATTAAGGGATTATATTTATATTAATATTATTGTAAATTTTAATGATAAGGTTTATATATATTTCTTTTTTATTTAAAGATATTTCTTTAATAGTTTCTTTTTTAAATAATATTTTAAATAATTTCTTTTTAAGGATTAATTTAATAAGTATTATTTTTTTAAATAACAGCTTTAATAATGTTTTCTTTAGGCGTAAATTTTTGGTTAAGTTTATAAGTTTATTAATAATAAATTTCTTTAAAGTAATAATAACCTTTTTAAATTATAAAGTAATAGGTTATTTATTTAGCTTTATAAATTTATCCTTATTTTATAAAATATTATTATTATTATTATCTTATAAGGTATTTTTAAACTTTTCTTATAAAATATTATAAAGCTTTTTTAATAAAGCTATTTTATTTTTTTATTTCTTAATTATAATGGCCTTAATATTATTCTTATATTTATTAACCTTTTATTATAATTAATTAATAATAATATTAGCGATAATATTATTATTAAAAGCGTTAATTATTATATTAAATTTAATGGCCTTTTCTTATTTTTAGGTTTTCTTAACGTAAGGATTAATAACTTTAAGCTTAGCTATAAAATTATATATAATATGTTCCTTAAGGCTTATAAGTGCTAACTTATATATTATTAAGTACGTTATAATATACTTTAACTTTATTATAAAATGCGTTAGTTTATACGCTAACGTTATTATAAGGTATGTTAAATTATACACTATAAGGTATGTTATAAAAGCTATAAGGTACATTATTATAAATATTACGATCGCTATAAAGAACGCTATTATAAGCATTATAAAATATATTATAGCAAACGTAGTTATAGCTTTTATTATAAAAGTTATTAAGCTACTTTCTTTACTATTAATAAGCTTTTAATTAAAGCTAATCTCTTTAAATACTTTTAAAGTTTCTAATATTTTATTTAAAATATCCTATTATATTAATATCTTTTTTATAAGCTATAATTTAATAATAACGTTATTATTAATCTTATTTTTAAGGTTATTAAATTATTTATTATAAAATATAAATCCTTATAACTTTTAATTATAATTAATATAATTTAAATTTATTTTATAAGGTATATAGTAATTATTTAAGCTATTTAATTAAAGTTTTTTAAAAAATAAAAGTTATAAAAGGTAAGAATTAAAATTTTAATAAAGGTATAAGATAAGATTTCTTAAGTAAATATTATTTACATTCTTTCCTTTATTAATATTAAAAAGTTAATAAAGTTAACGATAAAATTATATATATTAATGTTAAGGTTAATTATCTTATAATAAATGTTTATAATAAAGGTTAAAAAAGTAACTTTTTTAAATAAAATTATTTAATTTTATAAAAGCTATCCAATAATATATTTAATTTAATTTTTTACTAAGTAAGAAACTTTATAAATTATAATTTCTTAAGGTAAGAAAGCCTTTTTTGCCTATATATTATAAATTAATTAAAGGGATTTTCTTAATTATATAAGGCGATTAATTTTGAAATAATTTTTTAAAGCTTTTCTAAAGGCTTTTATTAATTATTCTTAACTATATAGCTTAAATATTAGCAAAGATATTTAATATAAGGTATACTTTTATACCATTTAATTTTTTAATTAATTAAATATTGAATTTCCTATTTAAACTTTCCGTAATTATTTATAGCCATAGGTTTAAGCTTAAGAATTTTTCTCCTTAAAAGGATCTTATCCTTAAGGCGATTTATAAAGCTATACCAAAGATATTATAAGGTATACTCCCTAAGTATTAAAGAAGTTAAATTTATATATTAATAAAGAAATCTTATAAATAATCTTAAACGAATTAGCTTTTATTAATAATCATTTCTTTTTTAACTTCCCTAATAAGTAATAGCCTTTATAAAAATATAAATAAGCTATATTTCCTACTTTAAACTTTATAGGAATATATTTATCATTATAACGCTCCTTAGTTATTATTCCAGCTATATTAATTAACTATATAGCCTCTCTTTATTTATTAACTTTTATAACTTCCCTAATTTTATTTATAATAATTATCCCTTTTTAACTATTTAAAATATTTAATATAAAACATAATTAAAATTTTAAAATAAGTTTATTAAGGCTTTTACTTAAGGAATTAACTAAAGAGTTATTTAAATTATATTATAACTTAATTATAATTATAATTTAAGGGATTTTAAGGTTAATAACTATATAAAAATGAATAACTATTTTAATGATATGGTTTTTTCTCTTAAAGGCTTCATTAATTTATAAATAATAAGCTATTAAAAATAACGTTTTTATTCCTAAAAGGGTAAATATTTCTTTTCATAAATCTAATATTTATTTTAAATCTTAATCAAAGATAATAGCTATAAATAATTCCTAATTAACCATTTACAAAATTAACAAAATTACCTTAAATTAATCTTTAATAATATATCTCTTATTTCTAAATATTAATAAAGTCTTTTTACTACTTTTACAAATAATTATAAATAATATATCAAATTTTTTATAACCCTATATTCCCTAATAATATTTAATAGAATTAACGTTAGGCATATTTATAATAATATTTAATATTATTATATAATAAAGGATATTTAACATATAAATTAATATTAGCTATCCTAAAAATATTTATTAATCCTATTAATTTTTATAACATATAAAATAATATTTATAAAACTATTTAACATTTTAATATTTATAGAAAAAATAAATACCTTATAAATCACTTATTATCCTATTTTTATTAAAGTAATATTTCTTATCATAAATTAATTTAAATATTTACTTTATATAATTCTTAGGTATATAAAGTCCTTTATTTCCTTTAAAATTAATATAATATAAAAGGTTATTATTTAGAATAAATGGTATTAGAATCTTTATCTTATAGGTAAGCCTTATAGGCTTAATCTTAACTTTATTATCATTATTTTTAAGGTTCTTTTTAACAATATTACATTATTCCTTAACTCTTTACTTAATAATATATACTTCTTATTTTACTCTATTTTAAAAAATTTAATATATCTTATTATATTTAAGATTTATAGGATATCCTTTAATAATCTACTTCCTAAATTCATTATTAATTATAAATATTATAATAACTTAATTAAAATTATTTTTAATTATAAGGTAAGTAATATTAAAATTTTCTTATATATTATTAAGTTTATTAACTTTAATTTAAATTACCTTTTCCTTTTAAATTATTATTAATAACCTTAATAATGTATTAAGGATTATATTAAATGATTTAAGAATATATATAATATTTAAATTAAATTATAATAAAAATAATATAATGTTAACTAACCTTAAATTCGCCTTATTTAAATCTATAATCTTTATTAATATATAATTAATAATATTTTTAGTGGTAATATAATCTATAAATATAATTATTAAAAAGGATATAAATATTAGTAATTTTTTGTTCTTATAGTAAATTTAAATTAAAATTATTACCTTTAATTTTATTAATTCATATCTCTTTTTAATCCTTATAATAATTTTTAATATAAAAAGGATAAGCTTAATTAACTTAATAGAAATATCTTTCTTAAATATTAATTTATTATCCCATTTAATATTTAATTAAAAAATCATAACTCCTTAGGCCTTAAGATAAGCATTTACCTTTATAAAGATAAGCCTAAAATAATTATTATAATAAATAATATATTAAATATAAAAATATTTTTATAATTCCTTAAAGGTTTTTAATTCTTCCTTAATAAAAATAAATTTAACTTTAGCTATATATATTTACTTAATTTATTTAAAGATTTTTATAGATAATTTCCCAATCTCTTTTAATTTAGTTAATAGGGCTATTTTACATACTTATAAAAATATAGCTTTAATTTCATATTAAGCTATTCCTTTTCTTAATTACTTAAATATACCTAAATAAGTTTCTAAAGCATTTAAGGTATTAGGGAAACTTAATTTCTTAAAGGCTTTAATTTAATTATTCATTTTTAAAATTCCTTTACTATTAATAATATAACTTAAAAATCTTACCATAAGATAAGTTATAAAAAATTTATAAGGGCTAATATAAATATAAGCTTTATTTAAAATCTTAAACATTTATTTTAAATGATTTAAATATTCTTTAATAATCCTATTAAAAATAATAATATTATTAATATAAGCTTTAATAAAATCCAAGCCTTTAAATAATTTATTTATAAATTATTATACAAATATTAAGGAATTTTTAAAACCTATTAACATTATATAAGAACGTTTTAATCTTTTATAATTAATAATAATTATATAATTATTATACTCCTTTTTAATAAGTAACTAAAAAAAAAAGTTAAAGACATTTATAAAGGTAAAATAATAATATCCTATTATATCTCCCATAATATTTTCTTAATTAAGTAAAAGATAAATATTAAGGATAACGATTTAATTTAAAGACTTAAGATTAACTATTATATATCCTTTTTTTTTATTATTAATTTTCTTTTATATAATAAATATAAGATAAGTTATAAGCATAAGTTAAATCTTAAAAGATATTTTATTTTAAACATATAAGTTATTATTAACTTTATTAAGGAATTAATAATCCTTTATACCTAAAAAATAACTCCTTATTAACTTTAACTATTATTATTAACCATTAATAAAGTTAATATATATTTTCTTATCTTTAAGTATTAATATAATGCCCTTATTATAAAAGATATTATATTTATTTATAAAGATTTTAACCTTAATAATTATATTAAGCTTAATAAAGTTAATAAATACCTTTATATTAGATTTAATAATAGGGATATCTTTTAACTTATTAATCTTATATAAAGGTATAAAGAAATTAAATTTAAAAAAGTTTAACTTTTTATTAAAATTATCTTAAATAAAAGGCTATTTATTTTCATCTTTAGTAAATATTACCTTAAAATATATCTTAATGAAATAACTATTAAATTCCTATTAATCTTTATCTCCTAAATAATCTATAAAATTATTCTATTCCTCCTTATTAAAATCTTTATTTTAATAGATTTTTATATCCTTTTAATTAATTAATTAAACCTATACATTTTCGTTATATAGTTTAATATAACTTAACTTTTAATTCTTATAAATTATTATAAGTTACCCTTTATTATTACTTATTAATATTTCCTTAAGTATAAACTTATCTAAGATAATATTTATTATAACTTTATATAAGGAATAGAAGTAATATAGCTACATAAACCTATTATTTTAATTTAAAAACTTTAATAAATTTATATAATTAACTTTTATTAAGGTTTCTCTTATTATAAGGATTATTAATTTCTTAATAGCTATAATAATCTTATAGGTTATTATTATTTTAAATATATTATTAATTTTTTTTTTTAACCTTTATGTTAAAAATTAACTTAAATGTGTAAATTTCTTTTATAAAGTTTAATTTAATGCTATATTTAACTATAAAATTAATACTTATAAATATCTTAGATATAAGGCTATTTAAAATATAAACTATAACTTAAAAATAGCCATAAATCTTTATATTATTAACTTATCTTTTAATATAGAAATTAAATTTAACCTATATATTAATTAAAATCCTAAATTATATTCCCTTTAACAATATAAGATTTATTATTAAAAAGATAAGATTTTTTATCCATTTTTTAATTTATTTTTGATTTATTATTATATTAAAACTCCTTATATCCATATAAACTTAAACGTTTAGTATGTTAAGATTAAACCTAATACCTATTTTAAAATAAGATATTTTCTTCTTTAAGTTCTTAATTTTTTAACTTAATATAGGGTTAACTTTAATTACCTAATTATTTGTTAAATAAATCTTAGGGCTTTTTAATCATTTAATATTTAAGTTAAAATTAATGGAGGAAATATGTTTATATTAATCTTTAAATTGTTAATAGCGTTTTATATCTTTATATTTTTGTAAAATAACTTTTATAATAAAGGATACCTTATAATAAATATAAATAAGGCCTATATAATCTCCTTATATTATAGCGTAAAAGGTTATGGCTTTTAAATTTAAAGTTAATGAATATTTATTTTTAAATCTTATAAGATATATAAAATAGGTATTATTTATATATTATTCCTCTTTATAAATAAATCTAATCTTTTTATCCTTAATTTTAGCCTCTTTTTTTAATTTAAGAATATATCCTTTAACTATTAACTTATTAATCTTTTCTTTAACGTTTTCTTAATATTTTTAAATAATTTGATTAGCATAATAAGCAAAGGTGTTATTCTTTTATAACTACCTTTTTTTAAATTATTAATATTTAATAAATTAACAATTATCTTAATTATTATTATCTTAATTATTAAATTTAAATTAATCTCTTGTATTAGAACTTTAATTTATAAGCTTAAAGCTTTTATAAGAAGTTTTAAATAAGCCTTTATTATTAAAAAATTAAAAGTTAAAGTAATTTATTAATATAGGTTTTTAATTTTAATAATTAAGACTTTTATAAGGTTTTTAATTATTAATTTAATAAACCTTCTTTTCATTAAGGAAATCTTTTTTAAAATTATTAATATTTTAATCAATTTATAAGACTAAGCTATCTTTTATAAAGCCTTTTAACTTTAATTATAATAACCTTTATTTTTTAATAATAAGATTTAACCACTTTATTTTTTATATTTCCTTATTAAGGATTAATAAAAGCTTTTATAAGGCTAAAAGTAATGTTTAATATAGCCTTATAAACTTTTAAAAATTAATAATATTATCTTATATTATAGTATATTTAAATAAGGTATTAATGAACATTTTTAATAAATTATTTTTCTTAATATCCTTTAAGATATAAGTAATATTTTTAAATTATATAACTACTTTGTTAGGTTTAATGTTATATTCTTTAAGAATATTATTAATAAAGTTATTTAAATTTTATTATAAAATTATCTTTTCTTTAATTAATAAGTATATCTACCATTAATTAAAAATGTTTTTATTAAATAATAAATATACGTTATTAAGTATAGCTTTTTTTTAAACATTATTATTATTAATGAATTTATAAATATATTATTTTTAAATATAAGGATTACTATAATAATTAGTTTTACCCTTTTATTATTAATCATTACTTTTAACCTTAATATTTAATTTAAGGTAAAATATATTTATATTAATGATTCTTTAATTTATTTAAACGTTTAAATTATTTATTATAAGCCTTAATATAGTTATATGATTAATAAATAAGGCTATAATAGTTTGGTATATTTATTTATTTAAAGTGATAATTTTATTTATTAATATTAATATGAATTTCTTAATATTAAGGCTTAATAATTCCTTTTTTAATAAAATTTTTTTATTTAAATTTATTAAATTTTTTAATATATTTTAGGTTTTAATTAATAATTATATACTTTTTTTTTAGATTTAATAATATAATAGGCTTTATTATAATATCTTTAATAAATCTAACTTTAATTTTAAGAGGTATAATATTACAAGCGTTAAATTTATCTTTAATTATAAGTTTAGCATTATTTGCGAATACCTTTTTTATAATGTTAATATTTTATTTTAGAATATTTATATTAGTTTTAAATTATTTAAGGTTATTATAAGTTTATATACTTATTTTAATAAGCTATTATTACTTAGCAATTTTTACTTTTAAGTTAAAGTTAATATTATTTATATTATATTAACCCTTTTTTGTAAACCTAAATGCTTAGGTAAGATTATTATTTCCATTTTTAAGGTATTTACCTTTTTTTATAGGGTAAAACTTCTTCTTTATAAGGTAAATCCTTTCTTTTATAAGGTAACTCTCTTTTTTTATAAGGTAAATTCCGCTTTTTATAGGGTAACTTTTATTTTTTATAAAGTAAATTTTACTTCTTATAAGATAAATTCCTTCCTTTAAGGTATATATTATTTTTTATAAAAGCTAATTATTTATATCTATAAGGTAAAATTTTTTATTATTATTTTTATTATTGCTTTTAGTAAATAATTTCCCTTTAATATTTAGGTTTAAGGTAGAGTTTTTAAGGTTATTATCCCTTAATACCTTTTTTTAAAAGTGTTGCGAATTTAGCTATAACTTTATTTGCATAGGTTTATTAATTTTTAAAATATTTTCTGGTTTCTTATTATAAAATTTCTTAAACTTTTTATTTAATTTAATTACGTTAATCATTTTTTTTATATAATTTTATATCTTATTAAAATATTAGGAGTTATATTACTTTAAGATATAATTTTTAAATACTTTAATAAGGTAAATGAGGAGATTTTCTTTTTTATTAAGTTATTATTTAACTAAAACTTTAATATTTTTTAAGATATTTATTTTATATTTTCTAAGGCGCTTAAGATCTTTATTTAGGTAATAAAGAATATTTTTAACTTTTTATAAATCTATGGCTTATATTCTAAAATATTAAATATTAAGAGTAATATTATTCTTAAAATTATTAATTTTATTAATAAGCTTAATTAAAGGATTAACATTATAAGTATAACTTTAATTATAATTATTAATTATAAAGAATTTTAATATAGCTATTACTTTTTTTATTACTTAGCTTTATAATTAATTATAATCCTTAACGTTAACTTTTCCCTCATTATTAAAATATAGTAATAATAAAGTAATAAAGTTATTAATAATTGTAGTAGTAAGCATTAAATGTTATGGATTATAGGATAATTAATAAGGTTATATAAAAATATAATAAAATAGGTTAAATAATTAATAAAATTATTTAAAGATAAATAAATGAGTAATATTATATTAATAATTAAAGATTATTTAATTAAGAAATTTAATTAAATAAATGTATATAAATAAATAAATATAATAGTTAAATGGTTAACCTTATAAGGATATTCCTATAAAGTAAGCAGTTACCCTTATAAGATAAGCTATTCTTAATACCATTATTTATTATAAATATTTCCTTAAATATATATTTAAAATAAGATTTAAAATTATACTTTATTTTTATTACTTTAATAAAAACCTTAAGTATAAAATATTAAAGGATAATTATAAATATAAGGAGTATTAAAAAGTAAATATTTCTTATAATAAAAAGAAGGTTTTCTTTAATAATATTTCTTATATTAAACATAAGAAACGTTAATTAAAATAAAAGGCAAAATTAAAGGAATAATATCTTTTAAAAATTATAAAGGAGTAATAAAAATTTATTATAAGGATTTCTTATTTATATAAGCTTTATAATCTTTTTAATAAAAAGGGTTTTAATATAATTCGTTATAAATTCCAAAATATTAAGGAATTAAAATATAAGGAAGAAGAGATTAAAAGTAAAGAAATTATTTAATAATTTATTATTATTATATTGGTATTTTCTTTTTCCTTTTCTTAAGTTAATTTAGATTTAAACGTAAATCCTTTCTTAATTTTAATTAATTTAGGTTTTAATAATAAAACTTATTAAATTCTTTAAAATAACCTTATAAATACTTATTAAATTTCTATATATTATCTTTTAATAGGTAATTTTTTTATTTTATAAAATATTATAATTAATGTTTAATTACTTATAAATCTAATATATATTTAATCTTATATTTTTCTAAATTTTCTTTAAATTTAATAACTTATTTAATTCTAACGTTTTTTAATATAAGTTTTAATATAATGATATAAAATATTTAAATTTAAAATCTTATTTTTAATAATATTATAAATTTATAATTAATATTTAATAAAACCTTTTTAATTTTAAAAGATCTTAATTTCTTAAAATTTAACTTTTCATTTAACTTTTTTATGCAAATTTATAAAATCTTTAATATTAAGTATTATTTATTATAAAGTAAATAAACCTTATTTCCTTTCCATAAGATTAATTCTTTAATCCTTTTATAATTATAATATATTACCATCTTATTTTAAATAAATTATAATTATTATTATAATTATAATTAACGTATTTCACAATTGAGTCGCCCACCTAATTAAGTCGCCCACTTCAAAATACACCAAAATTCGAATATTTTAAAAATTCATAACTTTACGAAAACTTTATATAATTTAATGCAATTTTAAATACTAATTAATTAGGTTATAAAGAAACCGTAGAAAAATGGAAGAAAATACCCGAGGTTTTCCCATGGAGAAATAGAAAAAAAACGATAAGTGGAGACAAAAAGAGCTCCACTTTTTTATTTCTCCATGGGGAAACCTCGGGTATTTTCTTCCATTTTTCTACGGTTTTTTTATAACCTAATTAATTAGTATTTAAAATTGCATTAAATTATATAAAGTTTTCGTAAAGTTATGAATTTTTAAAATATTCGAATTTTGGTGTATTTTGAAGTGGGCGACTTAATTGGGTGGGCGACTTAATTGTGGAATACGTTATAAAGTTTATATTTTAATAACAAATATTTCTACTCTTAAGGCTATTATAATGATTTTTAAAGCTATATCATTAAATAATTCCTACCTAATTATTTCTAATTAATATTTATAAAGGATTATATATAATAAAACATTTATATCTTTATTAATATTAATATTATAAGCTATTTAAGCAATTAATAATAATTTTACCCAATTATTTTATTAGTTATTAATATAGCTTTATAAATATTATTCAAATATTTAATTCAATTTCTTAATTTATTTATCTATTTATAAATACGTTATTATAAATAACTTTTATTTAACTCTTAACTTCTTTATTAAACTTATTTAAAATTTGAATATAAAAAGCTTATCTTTATTTAAAATTATTTATTTAAATAAGTTATATTTATTAAAGATTTTTTATATAAAGGTAAATATAAGCTATTTTATAATATTATTTACTTTATATAAAATAAAATATTTATACTTAATAAGTTTATTAATAATAACCTATATAACATTATATTAAAATCTTATTAAAAGATCCTTTAAAATAAATAAGCTTATAATAAAATCCCATATAATAATATCTTATAATTTATTTAATATTTTAATTAATTAAAATAAGTTATATGATTTATATTTAACTCCTTTAACTTTATTATAAACATTATATTCTTTAATAACCTTAATAACCGTTTTTTTAATATTTGGAAAATCATAAATTTCTTAAATTCTTTTAATTATTTTAAATATTCCTTAATATTTATATAAAAGATATTTATAAAATTCCTTCATAAATATTTCCTTAATTTTATTAGGGATATATATCTTATTTCGAAATAATAACATCTTATTAAATCTTCCTTATTAATATAGTTCTTTAAATTCTTATTAATTATAAGTATCCTTAAATCTTTATATTTAATTATTTTTATTAATTTAAATATATATTAAGGTAATTGTTTCATCCTTTTATTATTTTAATATTTAAATATTTCTTTTCTTAACTTTAATATTATAATCTTTTCTTTAATTAAAAAAGTTTGTTTAAATATTTTCTTTTCCTTTAATATAATAGATTTTAAAGTTAAATTAGGATAGAAAAATTATCCATTTCTTATATCTTTAATTAAACTTTTAAGTTATTATAAATTATATTAGGTTTTTATAATTTAAATAAATATTAATAAGTTCTTTAATTCTATTAAATCATAATTATCATTTTTTTAATGCTTATATAATTACTAATAATTCCTTATTATAAATCTTATATTTAAGCTTTATATCATATAATGCTTTTAAATAATACATAATTAAATATTATTTTTTATTATTTTTAAATTACTTTAAGATTATTTTAACCATTATATTTAATATATTTATCTTAAATCTTTTCTTCTTATTATTATTTAGGAGTTTATATACCACTTTATTTATAATAATTCTTTTAATTTTATTAAAAGCTTTTCTTATTTTTTTAATAAACTCAAAAAGGTTTTTTTTAATTCTTTAAGGTAATTAGTTCTATTAATAATTTAATAATTATTTTAAAATTTGCGATTAATCCTTAAATATAATTAATAAATTTATAAAATGCTTATATATTTATAACGCTTTTTAATTTAAGTTAATCCTTAATTATTATTACCTTTCCCTTTTAAATTTAAATTTCTCTTAAGGTTATTATAAATCTTAAATAATTAAATTTCTTAATATATTATTTACTTTTAATAAAATAAACCAATAAGTTAACTTTTTTTAAGGCTTTCAATACCAATAATATATATTACTAATATTTTTCTTTATTTTTAAAATATATAAATATATTATTTAAATAAATAAATATAAATTTATCCAAATATTTTCTAAATTTTATCATAATTATATATTAAAAGGTAATTAATATATTAATAAGTTTAAAAGATATAACCTTATATTTATAATGCTTATATATTATCTTAAAAGTTATATATTATTTATATCCTTTAGTTATTTAAATCATATAGTAATTATTTTTAAGGTTTAAAGCTATAAAAATCTTAGCCTTATTAATTTATCCTCTTATAAACTTAATTAGGAATAATATATATTTATTTTTTTTAATAATATTATTAAGGTATTAATAATTAATAACTTATCTTTATATAAGTTTTCCATCCTTATTAATTTTTTAATTATTGTTTTTATTTATTTTAAATATTATTATAATTAAATATTTTAATAATAATTCTAATTTTTAAATATATTCTTTTTTAAGGTTTTATTAAATACTTTTTTAAAATACTTTTAACTTTTCTTAATTTATTAGATATATTGGAAATAGTTTAAAATATTATCCTTCTTTAAGATATATTTTATAATCTTATTAATTATATTTTAATAATTTTTTTTTATTTTATCTTTAAATAACTTATAAAATTGTAAATATTTATATAATATTTTACGCATTAGATCTTTAAATTAAGAAGCTTAAATTATATAAATAATATTATTTATTTTTACTCCCTTATTTTAAGAATTATATATATTATTTCTTTAATGAATTTTAAAGGTTAATTTTTTTAAATAATCTTATTAAAAATGATTTATTTTTTAATATATCCTGAAATTATTTTACTTAAGTTAATTCATTCTTAGGATAAGGTTATAATAATTAATATTAGCTATATTAAGAATAATAATATCTTAATATCCTTAAATTTTCAAATTAAATAATATTATTTCTTATAATATTTTATTATTTTTATAAGTTATAATATTTTTATTAAAGGTAATTAACTTATAAGATTATTATTTATATTTTTAAAGAATTTTATCCCTTTTGGCCACTTTTGCTAATATATAGCTTAATTTTATTCTTAAATTTATTAAAGCTTAATATTTTATATTCTTATATTTAACTTAAATTATGATTTATTTCTTTTCTTTAAAATTAGCCTTTGTTTTAAATAAGGACTTTCCTTTCTTAACTCTTTAATGCTTTAATAATAAAGGCCTTAACTATTTTTTAATTTTTATTAATAATTTCTATTATTAGAATATTCCCTAAAGGATATTTATTATTTTAGTTTTAAAAAATTAAATCTTTATGCTTTAGCCTTTTTAATAATATATTCTTAATATTTATTATTATAATAATCTCGTTAATCCTTTATATAATAATTAATATTTAAAAGATGTTTTTTTATAATATATTTATTTAATTAATTATTAATTTCATTTTGAAATTTACTAATAATTAATTATAACTTAAGATTAATATAAGTTAAATATAAAAGTCTTTAATATATTATGAAATATTACTCTTATTTTCTTAAGTTTAAAACGTTAAATAGTTCTAATATTAAAAAATAGGTAATATAATATTAAGGGAACTTAAGATATTTCTAACTTTATTAATACTAATTTTAAAATTACTAAAATATTTTAATAATCATTTTTATATACTTTAGTTTTAAATTAATTTTAATATTAAATAGTTTTAGGCTATATAATTATTTCTCTTATAATTAATTAAGTGTATAATATATTGCTTATAATTATTATTTAATTTCTTTTTTACCTATTTTTATAATTAATATATTATGAAGGTTATAAGATATATTAATATAATATATATATCTTTATATAATAACTTCTTAATTAATATTAGATTATAAATATTAAAAGTATATTTATAGATATTCCTTTTATAAGTTATAACTATATAAATATTCCTTAAGTTTTAAAAGCTTATTATTAAAGTTTTCATAAGGGTAATAATATTAATTATTTTTTAAGTTTTAATATATAAGATATAAATTATCTTAACAAAAGATCCAATATAAATTATCATATTCTTCTTAACGATATTTTTTATAATTAAAATTCTTATAATATTTCTAATATTTTACTTTATATATTACCTTAGTTAAGGCTTTAACTTTACTTAAGGTTAATTTTTTAAGGTATTTAACTTAATAATTTAAATATATTATTAGGTTAATCTTATAATATTTATAATTATTTATAATAATAAGTAATAATTTAAGATATTTTAGATGGAATTAATAGGCGTAAAGTTTAATTCCTTAATAAATTTTATATTTATTAATTTTTAGGTCCTTTTCTTAAACCGCTTAACTAATTATAATAATGAATATATTGCTAATCTCTTTTTTATTTATAATAGCTTTTAATATCTTTTTACTTTAAAATATTCCTCCTTTATATATTTTAGATTTCTTACTTTAATATTTATTTTTATAATATTCTATCCTTTTGTAATTATAATATTTAATTTTAAATTTATCTTAAGGTTTTTTTCCTTAAGTTTAGGATTTATTAAATTTAATTAGATTAGATTTGGTTTTTATACTTTTTTATAATTTTTTAAAGTTAATTTATTCATTTTTATTAAATTAATATCTTCTAATCTTTTATAATAAAATCTTCTACTTTTTAAGATATTATTTAAAGTTCTTATTATTAATAATAATAACTTTCTTAACAAAAGTATTAAACTATTTAAGGTTTCTTTATTTATATAAATCATTATTATAAAATTTATTTTTAATATATTCTTTTAATCCTTAATAAAAGGAATAAAAGAAACTTTTAGCTAATAACTTAAATTAGGTAATTAATTTTTTAAACTTAATAATATAGTTTAACGTAGATTTATCTTATTGAAAATAATATAATTTAATTTTAGCCTTTTATCGTTAAATAAGGTTTTTAAATATAAATTTAAATTTCTCTTTAAAGTTTAAGAACTCCTTAAAGATATACTTAATTTCTTCCTTAGCATTATTACCATTTTTAACTTAATCCTTAAGAATTAAAGAAAATTAATTAAATATTAACCCATTTAATAATTAAAATATAATTAATATCTTTTAATATTCCGTTATTATTAAGCTTTAATAAAATTAGAAATATATTTTAACC
This sequence comes from Hypoxylon sp. PDH2405, assembly GCA_023628415.1. NCBI lineage: Eukaryota > Fungi > Ascomycota > Sordariomycetes > Xylariales > Hypoxylaceae > Hypoxylon > Hypoxylon sp. PDH2405. The sequence continues at coordinate 290,658 of JAMAKT010000009.1, read as the reverse complement.
TAGATTAAAAAGTCATTAAGATTTTCCTTTCTATTATATCTCTTAGAAAAGGCTAATTTAAATTCCTTAACCTTTAGCGTATTTATATTATTACTACTATTTAGATTTAAGTTTTTTAATGATTCTAATATTTTAAGTAACTTTAAAGGATGCTATATTAAAGGTTTTAGGAATTAAGATTAAGATATTAAAGTCTTTAAGGGTTAAGGTATTAACTCCTCTTTACTTTCTTCGCTATTATTACCTTCTTTTTCTTTATTATCTTCTTTTTTTATTTCCTTTAAAACGGTTATTTATTTTCTTTTAAAGGTAATAATTAATAAGGATATATTTAAAGATTTAATAACCTTAAATATTATTATAATAATTTCTTATATTAATTTTCTTATATAAGGAAATAATTAAGGTTTTATTCCTTATAATAACGTTATTAATAAAAATTATAACGTAATTAAAACTTATTATTATTTTTTTAACTTAAGGAATATCCCTTTAAGAATTATTCGCAAATAAATTCTCCTTTTAACTAATATTTAATATTAACCAAAGAAGTTATTAAAATATTACAATCTTATCTATTATTTTTAATTAATAACTCTTATAAATTAATATATACTTTAAGATCTTTAATTTTATAAGGTAATAATATTTAAGGATTAATTAAAAATATCTTTAAATTATAAAAAAAATTTTAAAATATTCTTTATTTAAAAGAAAATAAACGCTTAAATTAATAACTTAAAGAATAAATAATTAAATATAAGGAAATCTTTATTCCTATTATATTAATTCTTCTTATATCCTTTATTCTATTGCTCTATAATACTTTAAAAGCATAAGAAAGCTTTTCTTACTTTATTGCATTAGTAAAACTATAAATCCTAACGATACTTTGTAATGCTTTAAGAATATTATGGAATATTTATTCTTTTAAAACGTCCTTTTAGTGAATCCCTACCTTAAATCTTTTCTTAAGCCGTAACAATTATTATTTATAAAATGATTAAATTATTGCTTTAATGCTTTCGTTATAAAAATATTTATAAGGTTTTTAAATTTAATATTTTTTTATTAATTATCCTTTTTATTTAATAAAATATTTTTTTTTTAAATATTTATAAAGTTTATAATTTTATTTACATAATATTTTTTATCTTTTATTAAGGTTATTTTCCATAAAATTTAATTAAGGTTAAAAATATTTTAATTATTAATGCAATAAAGTTTAATAAGGAAAATATAAAATAAGTTATAAATTTTTTATTTTTTAGGAAATATAAGTTTAATAATAATAAGGGAAATTATCTTTTAAATCTTAAAAAATCCCAATATTTTTTTATTTAATTTCTTAATAAGGTATTTTATTTTAATATTTTTAATATTAAGTATTATTAATTATTCTTTAATATATATAAAAGCTTTAATATATTGCTTATTTGCTTATTTCTTTATATGTAATTAATTCTTTTTTAGCTATTTTTATGCGTTAACATACACTTATATTATTTAATAAATATATAGCTTATTACTTAAATTTTATGGTATATTAAAAAAAGGGTTATATGTTATAAAATAATATTTATAATTTATATAAAAAAGGGTTATATAAGTAATTATTAAGGTTATATTATTATAAGTAAATTTAATAATAATTAATAAATTTTTTTAATTTAACATTTTATAATTAATAAAGGCTTTTAAATAAACCTTAAAAATTTAATTAAGTTGTTTAATTTATTCATTAATTTAAAGGTAAAAGGTAATATTTATTTGGGATTTAATTCCTATAAATTTAAGGAAATCTTTTTATAAATAAGTTATAAATTTAAAGTCTTAGTTAAAAATAATATTAAAAAATATTTTGTATAATTTCCAATAAGATTTAATAAAAATTCTTATTAAATTTATAATTTTCTTTTTTCTTATTTTAAAAGAAATGAAATAAGCCATTTTTATAAAAAAATTTATAATTATTTAAATGAAATTATATTTATTAAAAAGGGGTAAGTTTATAATAAAATTTATAATTATTATTTACTAAAGAATATAATATAATTCTATAAGTTAAAGTAAATTATAAGGCGTATACTTTTAAATTTTATTTTATTAATATTTATAATAGCTTTTTATATATTCTTAAATAATAATTTTAAGGTTTAACTACCAAAAGTTTTATATAATAAGTTTTATGGTTTTATTTATTCTTATATATTTAGTAATAAAAATATTATATTTTAATTATATAACCTCTTTTTAAATTATTATAAATACTTATAATCTTTCCTTTTAATAAAGTAATTCCTTTTAAACTTTTATTTCCTTTATTAAATTTTGAAATTATGTTTAATATTTTGGGTTTTCTTAAGTTGCTTTTTTAATTTATTATATAAATTTTAGTAATTATTATAAGATAAAAAAACTTCTTAATCGTTTTAAAGTAAATAATACCGCGTATAAGTTTAAAAAATTAAGCTTTGAAAAATACTTCTCTTATAAGATTGTTATAATTAACTAATTTTTAGCTTTTTTTTTAAGCTAATATTATTTTAATTTAAAGATAATATTAGCTTTTTTATTTTATTTTTTCAAATAATAATTAATAATAAACTAGTATAATATAAGTTATTAAGCTTATTAAGCTTATTTATAATTAAAGATTTATATTATTATAAAATATATAAAATTTTAATAATTTAAAAATATTTTAATATAATATTTAATGCCTTTAAAATATTAATGTTATTTTAAAAATAAATTTATAATTGTTAATAATTTTTTATTATATATTTTATAATTTATTTTAATTAGTGTAAACTTTTATAAGTAAAAAGTAATAAGTTTAAGTTTATTATTATTATCCTTTTAAGATAATATTATTTTTAAAGCATAATTCGAGGCGTTTATTTTAATTATAATTAACTTTTTAAGGTTAAAATATATTAAAATAGGTGTGGTAGTAAACTTATGTTTTAATTTTATAAAGGCATAATTTATTTTTTTAATTTATTTTTAATCTCATTTATTATTTTTATTAGTTTTAATTATAAGTTATATAATTACTAAGAAATTAAATATAAATTATTAATAAAAATTAATAAATTTAATGAATTATTACAACTTTTTTAAAGTTTTTAAGGCTTTTTAATTAAAAATACAATTAATTTTATCCTATACCATTAAAATTCTATTAATTTTTATAATATATCTTAAAAATTTTACTTCTTAAATTTTCCATTTATACTTTTAAGGTGTTATAAATAGGTAATGTTTTGTTAATTATTAAAGGACTTTTTTAATAATTTAGTTGTGCTTTTTTTTAATATTAACGTATATAAGTAAATTATTTAAATAAATTAATAATTTAACGTTAATTAAATCCTTAAAAATGTAATTTATTATAAATTAAAATATTATTAAGGCGTTAATTAATCTCATAGGTATAATTATATATTTATATAAGTTATATTTATATTAAAAAGCTGTTTTTTATTTATTTCCTTTTTTAATTTGTATATTATAAAATCTTAATTTTAAATTGATTTTTATGAATTATTTAATTGTTTAAAATTATATTTACATTTTTATAATAAGGAAAATTAAGTATTAAATTAAAATGGTAATATTGTTTAGTTTTTTATAGTTAATAATAAATTTTAAGGGGTTTTTAAGGTTTTGCTTTTTTATAAACATTATAAGTGCTTTGTAAAATAATGTGGATTTATATATTTATCCGTTATTTAATATTTTCTTTAACTATAATTTAAAAGTTTTAAATTCTTTTTCGCTTATTATATAAAGGAATTCTTAAGGGGGTGTTTTTCCTTTTATAAGATTAATAACATAATCTTAAAATTAATAGTTTGGAAATCTTTAAGCGGCATTCTTTGTTATAATAGGGATAAATTTCTTAAATTTGTTTAATATAATTCTTAAAAAATCTTTGCTTTTTTCTTAAGTGTTTATTATAAAAATTAGTAATTATTATAAGATTAAACTAATATAGTTTTTTTAATAATATTTTAATAAGAATTTTATAATATTTAAGTTTAAGAAAAACCTTACTAATTAATATTATTTAAGTTATTATTAAAAAAAATTATATTATATTAATTATTTATGGTTATAAGTTTAAAGTTAAAATAAAAGAAGTGATTTTTTTAATGATATAGTATAAAAGATTTAAAGTAGTATTTTTTTTTAATTATAATAATGAAATTAAAGGTTATTATTAATTAAGGTAATTTTTTTTATATGATAAGAAGTTTTCATTACTTAACTTTAATAAATAATATAATCGATATTAAGCTTTTTAAATTTAAAAGAACTTTAATTAAGTGCTTTTAATTATTATAAATAAGGATTTGTTACAATCTTATTTATTACTTTTGGTTAATGATTCTTATAAATTAATATGTATTTTAAGGTCCTTAATTTTATAAGGTAATAATGTTTAGGGGTTGATTAAGAATATCTTTAAATTGTAAAGGAGATTTTAAGGTATTCTTTATTTAAGAGAAAATAAATACTTAGATTAATAATTTGGAGAATGAATGATTAGATATATAAGGAAATTTATCCTTTTTATATTTATTTTTCTTTTTTAGATTATCGTCTTAAATTTATGGATTTATAATCTTATTATGTAGCTTTATAAATCCTTAATTTCTTAATTTATAAGATAGGACTTTTAATTTATAGATTAAGTTATGTAATCTTACTTTAATTATAATTTTAAGGGTTATCTTTTTAAGCTATAATATTATTCCCTTTTTTTAAGGTTTTTATTTTAAAAATTAATATTAATAAATCCTTTTTTCATTATATATTAATTATATTAAGTTATGGTATTAATAAATCTAATTTATAAACTTTCCATTATTTTAAATAGGTTATTAAAAATTAGATAATATTTCTTTAAATAGTTCTTTCGTAAGGTTATTTTAAAATATTTTATTCTTATTATAAGGATTATAAGTTGGCTTATATTATTTCTAAAGATTTTAATTATTATATTAAGTATATTTATCTTAGTTAAGCTTATTATAACGTATTTGGGATTTTTTATAAAGAAGTTTTAAAAGTTACCTTTTAATTTTATAATTTTAAAGAAAAGCTTAAGAAAGTTAAGGAGGAGGCGGAGTTATTTATTATTAAGGTTTATTATTTATAAAAATAAAGGAAATATTAAATTAAAAAATTAAAATGAATAATTATTTGTAGGCTTAACTTTATTAAGGAGTTAGAGTGTGTTAAATGGAAGGAGTAGAAGGCTTTTAAAAAGGGAATAAGTTTTAATATTTTTAAGGCTTTTCTCTTTTTCTTTTAGGCTAATTTAAATTTAAATATAAATCCTTTTTTAATTTTAATCGATTTAGATTTTAATAATGGAATTCTTTAAGTTTCTTAAGGTAATTATATAAGTGCTTAATAGGTTCCTATATATTATTTTTTAATAGGTAATCTTTTTATTTTATAAGGTATTATAGCTAATTTTTAATTATTTATAAATTTAATATACGTTTAATTTTATATTTTTTTAGGTTTTCTTTAAATTTAATAGCTTATTTAATTTTAGCATTTTTTGATATTAATTTTAATATAATAATATAAAATATTTAGGTTTAAAGTTTTATTTTTAATAATATTATGAGCTTATAGTTAATATTTAATAAGATTTTTTTAATTTTAAAGGGTTTTAATTTCTTAAAATTTAATTTTTTATTTGGCCTTTTAATGTAAATTTATAATATCTTTAACGTTAAATGTTATTTATTATAAAGTAAATAAACCTTATTTCCTTTTTATAAGATTAATCCCTTAATCCTTTTATAATTATAATATATTATTATTTTATTCTGGATAAATTATAATTATTATTGTAGTTATAATTATAAAGTTTATATTTTAATGGTAAATATTTCTACTTTTAGGGTTATTATAATGATTTTTAAAGTTATATTATTAAATAGCTTTTATTTAATTATTTTTAACTAATATTTATAAAGGGTTATATATAATAAAATATTTATATCTTTATTAATATTGGTGTTATAAGTTACTTAAGTAATTAGTAGTAGTTTAATTTAATTGTTTTATTAATTATTAATATAACTTTGTAAATGTTATTTAAGTGTTTAATTTAACCTTTTAGTTTATTTATTTATTTAGGGGTGTGTTATTATGAATAGCTTTTGCTTAATTCTTAGCTTCTTTATTAGATTTATTTAGAATTTAAATGTAAAGAGCTTATCTTTATTTAAAATTATTTGTTTAAATAGGTTATATTTGTTAAAAACTTCTTATATAAATGTAAATATAAGTTGTTTTATGGTGCTATTTATTTTATATAGAATGAAGTACTTATATTTAATAAATTTATTAATAATAACCTATATGGCGTTATGTTAAGATCTTATTGTAAAATCTTTTAAAATAAGTAAGCCTATAATAAAATCTTATATAATAATATCTTATAATTTATTTAATACTTTAATTAGTTAAAATAAGCCATATAGCTTATATTTAACTCCTTTAACTTTATTATAAACGTTATATTCCTTAATAACCTTAATAATTATTTTCTTAATATTTAAAAAATTATAAATTTCTTAAATCCTTTTAATTATTTTAAATATTCCTTAATGTTTATGTAAGGAATGTTTATAAAATTCCTTTATAAATATTTCCTTAATTTTATTAAGAATATATATTTTATTTTAAAATAATAACATTTTATTAAATCTTCTTTATTAATGTAGTTTTTTAAACTTTTATTAGTTATAAATATCCTTAAATCTTTATATTTAATTATCTTTATTAATTTAAATATATATTAAGGTAACCGTTTTATCATTTCGTTATTCTAATATTTAAAGGTTTCTCTTCTTAATTTTAATGTTATAGTTTCCTCTTTAACTAAGGAGGTTTACTTAAATATTTTCTTTTCTTTTAATGTAGTGAATTTTAAAGTTAAATTAAGATAGAAAAATCATTTATCTTTTATATTTTTAATTAAGCTTTTAAGTTATTATAAATTATATTAGGTTTTTATAATTTAAGTAAATGTTAATAAGTTCTTTAATTTTATTAAGCCATAATTATTATTCTTTTAATATTTAAACGATTATTAATAGCTTTTTATTATAAATCTTATATTTAAGCTTTACGTTATATAGTGCTTTTAAGTAGTATATAATTAAGTATTACTTTTTATTATCTTTGAGTTACTTTAAAATTACTTTAACTATTATATTAGATACATTTATCTTAAGTTTTTTCTTTTTATTATTATCTAAGAGTTTATATATTATTTTATTTATAATAATCCTTTTAATTTTATTAAAGGCCTTTCTTATCTTTTTGTTAAATTTAAAAGATCCTTTCTAATTCTTTAAGGTGGTTAGTTTTGTTAGTGATTTAGCGATTATTTCGAAATTCGCGATTAATCCTTAAATATAATTAATAAATCTATAAAATATTTATATATTTATAACGTTTTTTAGTTTAGGTTAATTCTTTATTATTATTACCTTTTCCTTTTAGATTTAAATTTCTCTTAGGGTTATTATGAATTCTAAGTAATTAAGTTTTTTAATATATCATTTATTTTTAATAAGGTAGATTAATAAGTTAGCCTTTTCTAAGGTTTTCAATATTAATAATATATATTGTTGGTATTTTTCTTTATTTTTAAAGTATATAAGTATATCATTTAAGTAAATAAATATAAATTTGTCCAAATATTTTCTAAGTATTATTATAATTATATATTAAAAGGTAATTAATATATTAATAAGTTTAAAAGGCATAACCTTATATTTATAATGTTTATGTATTATTTTAAAAGCTATATATTATTTATATCCTTTAATTATTTGAATTATATAGTAGCCGTTTTTAAGGTTTAAGGTTATAAAAATCTTAGCCTTATTAATTTATCCTTTTATAAGCTTAATTAAAAGTAATATATATTTGTTTTTTTTAATAATATTATTAAAGTATTAGTAATTAATAACTTATTTTTATATAAGTTTTCTATCCTTATTAATCTTTTAATTATTATCTTTATTTACTTTAGGTATTATTATAATTAAATATCTTAATAATAATTTTAATTCTTAAATATATTCTTTTTTAAGATTTTATTAAATATTTTTCTAAAGTGCTTTTAACTTTTCTTAATTTATTAAATATATTAGAAATAGTTTAAGATGTTATCCTTTTTTAAGGTATATTTTATGGTTTTATTAATTATGTTTTAATAATTTTTCTTTTATTTTGTTTTTAAATAGCTTATAAAATTGTAAATATTTGCGTAGTATTTTACGTATTAAATCTTTAAGTTAGGAAGCTTAAATTATATAAGTAATATTATTTATTTTTATTCCTTTATTTTAAAAGTTATATATATTATTCCTTTAATAAGTTCTAAAGGTTAATACTTCTAAATGGTTTTATTAAAGATAACTTATTTTTTAATATATCTTTAAATTATTTTACTTAAGCTAATTTATTCTTAAGATAAGGTTATAATAATTAATATTAATTATATTAAGAATAATAATATCTTAATATCTTTGAATTTTTAAGTTAAGCGGTATTGTTTTTTATAATATTTTATTATTTTTATAGGTTATAGTATTTTTATTAAAGGTAATTAATTTATAAGATTATTATTTATATTTTTAAAAAATTTTATCCTTTTTAGCTATTTTAGTTAATATATAGCTTAATTTTATTCTTAAATTTATTAAGGCTTAGTATTTTATATTCTTATACTTAACTTAAATTATAATTTATTTCTTTTCTTTAAAATTAACTTTTATTTTGAATAAGAACTTTCCTTTCTTAATTTTTTAATGCCTTAATAATAAAGGCTTTAGCCATTTTTTAATTTTTATTAATAATTTCCATTATTAAAATATTCTTTAAAAGATATTTATTATTTTGGTTTTAAAAGATTAAATCTTTATGTTTTAGTTTTTTTGGTGGTATATTCTTAATATTTATTATTATAATAATTTTATTAATCCTTTATATAATAATTAATATCTAAAGGATATTTCTTTATAATATATTTATTTAATTAATCATTAATTTTATTTTAAAATTTATTAATGATTAATTATAGCTTAGGATTAATATAAGCTAAATATAAAAGTTTTTAATATATTATAAAATATTACTCCTATTTTCTTAAGTTTAAAATGTTAGGTAGTTCTAATATTAAGAAATGGGTAATGTGATATTAAGGAAATTTAAAATATTTTTAGCTTTATTAGTATCGATTTTAAAATTATTGAAGTATTTTAGTAATTATTCTTACGTGCTTTAATTTTAAATTAATTTTAATATTGAATAACTTTAGGTTATATAATTATCTTTCTTATAATTAATTAAGCGTATAATATATTACTTATAATTATTGTTTAACCTCTTTTCTATTTGCTTTTATAGCTAATATATTATAGAGATTATAAGATATATTAATATAATATATATATTTTTATATAATAGCTTTTTAATTAATATTAAATTATAAATATTAAAAGCATATTTATAAATATTCCTTTTATAAGTTATAATTATATAAGTATTCTTTAAGTTTTAAAAGCTTATTATTAAAATTCTTATAGGGGTAATAGTATTAGTTATTTTTTAAGTCTTAGTATATAAAATATAAATTATCTTAATAAAAGGTTTAATATAAATTATTATATTTTTCTTAGTGATGTTTCTTATAGTTAGAATTTTTATAATATTTTTAATATTTTATTTCATATGTTGTTTTAATTAAGGCTTTAACTTCACTTAAAGTTAATTCTTTAAGATATTTAACTTAATGGCTTAGGTATATTATTAGATTAGTTTTATAATATTTATAGCTATTCATAATGGTAAGTAATAATTTGGGATATTTTAAATAAAATTAATAGGCGTGAAGTTTAATCCTTTAATAAATTTTATACTTATTAATTTCTAAGTCCTCTTCTTAAATTATTTAATTGGTTATAATGGTGAATATATTGTTAATTTCCTTTTTATTTGTAATAACTTCTAATATTTTCTTACTCTAAGATATTTCTTTTTAGTATATTTTAAGTTTTTTATTTTAATATTTATTTTTATAATATCTTATTTTTTTATAATTATAACATTTAATTTTGAATTTATCTTAAGGTTTCTTTTCTTAGGTTTGGGATTTATTAAGTTTAATTAAATTAGACTTAATTTTAATACCTTTTTATAATTTCTTAAAGTTGGTTCGCTCGTTTTTATTAGATTAATACCTTCTTATTTTTTAAGGTAAAATCTTCTACTTTTTAAGGTATTATTTAAAGTTTTTATTATTAATAATAATGGCTTTTTTAATAAAAGTATTAAATTATTTAAGGTCTCTTTGCTTATATAAGTTATCATTATAAAGTTCATTTTTAATATACTTTTTTAATCCTTAATAAAAGGAGTAAAAGAAACTTTTAATTAATAGTTTAAATTAAGTGGTTAATTTTTTAAACTTAATAGCGTAATTTAATACGGATTTATCTTATTAGAGATGATATAATTTAATTTTAGCCTTTTATTATTAGATAAGATTTTTAAATATAAGTTTAAGTTTTTCTTTAAAGTTTGAAAACTCCTTAAAAATATATTTGATTTCTTTTTTAACATTGCTATTATTCTTAACTTAATCTTTAAGAATTAAAAAGAACTAATTAAACGCTAACCTATTTAATAATTAAGATGTAATTAATACCTTTTAATATTTTGTAGTTATTAAGCTTTAGTAAAATTAAAGGTATATTTTAATTTAAATTAAAAAATCATTAGGGTTTTTCTTTTCGTTATACCTTTTAAGGGAAATTAGTTTAAATTCTTTAACCTTTAATGCGCTTATATTATTATTATTATTTAGATTTAGGTTTAAATTTCCTAAGGGTTTTAATACCTTAAATAATTTTAAAGGATATTATGTTAAAAGCTTTAAAGGTTAAAATTAAAGTATTAAAGTTTTTAAGGGTTAAGATATTAACTTTTCTTTATTTTCTTTATTATTATTGCCTTTTTTTTCTTTATTACCTTTTTCTTTTATTTCCTTTAAGGCGGTTATTTATTTTCTCTTAAAGATAATAGTTAATAAGGGTATACTTAAAGGTTTAATAACCTTAAATATTATTATAATAATTTCTTATATTAATTTTCCTATATAAGGAAATACTTAAAGTTTTACTCCTTATAATAATGTTATTAATAATGGTTATAATATAATTAAAGCTTATTATTATTCTTTTAACTTAAGGAATATCCCTTTAAGAATTATCCGCAAATAAATTTTCCTCTTAACCAATACCTAATATTAATTAAAGAAATTATTAAAATGTTATAATCTTATTTATTACTTTTGGTTAATGATTCTTATAGATTAATATATACTTTAAAATCTTTAATTTTATAAGGTAATAATATTTAAAGGTTAATTAAGAATATTTTTAAATTATAAAGGAGATTTTAAGGTATTTCTTATTTAAGAAAAAATAAACGCTTAAATTAATAACTTAGAGAATAAATAATTAAATATATAAGGAAACTTATCCTCCTTATACTTATTCTTTCTTTTTAAATTATTATTTTAAATCTATGGATTTATGATTTTATTATATAACTTCATAAATCCTTAATTTCTTAATTTATAAAACGAAACTCTTAATTCATAAATTAGGTCACGTAATCTTAATCCAACCATAATTTTAGGGGTTGTCTTTTTAAGCTATAATAAGATTATTTAAATCATAACCTTTTCCTTAAGATAAGCTTTATAAGTTAAAGCTTTTTTTTAGTTTTATTTTATTTTTTATTCTTTTATTTAATAAAAAATATATAGGAGTTTTCATTTATAATAGGTTATAAGGTTTTATATAATAATTTATAAGGGCCTTTTAAAAATTTAAATTAAAAAAGTTATTAATTTCTTATATATAAGGTTTATTAGCTTCCGTTATAATAGCGTTAATTTTAGCTTTTTTATTTATAATAAAAATTAGTGTAATCTTTTTAATCTTTCTTTTAATTAAGAAAGTTTTTTTAAGTGTTAGTAATAATTCCTTACCTTTTATATTTTTTAAGGTAAAGTATATTAAAGTTTAGTAATTATTTCTTTTATAGCGTTAATATATTTTTTTTCTCCTTTTTATATTTATTAATATTTTTTTAATTAATATTTATTAATATGTTTTTATTATTAAACTATACTTTAAGCTTTATATTAATTATAAGAATATTATTAAATTTATTTTCGTTATTTCGTCTTTATATTTTTAAGGATTAATCGTAATTAAGTTTAAAGTAATTTCTTTAGCTTTGGTTTGCTTAACTTAACTTTAAATACTTTATTATTAAAATAAACCTTTCTTTTATTAATAATATACTTAAATTAATTAATATATTTTTATATATTTACTTAATTTCCTAAATAACTTTAATGAAATTATTATCGGTTTTAAATATACGGCTTTATTTTAAATATATAAATTAAATAATTTTATTAGAAAGGGTTTTTATAATATAGGTTTGGAAAGTTATTTTAAACCATTAAATTACTTTATTTAGGTTTATTAACTTTATAAAATATTAAGTAACATTTCCTTAATACTTTAATTTAATTATTTTTTTAAAGTTTTAATATTTTTTAAAGGGGTTTTTAAACCTTTTTTTAAAGGTAGTAACATAAATCTTTTAATTATTTATTACTTATAATTATTAAATTTAATAAACTTTTTGCTAATATTATAATTATACCTTTTTAAAAAGGAAAGAGCTTATTTAATTAATCTTATAATAATCTTAAGGAAAGTTTTTTATGTATGTTTTAATGTATAATTTAATTTTTATTTATTAATAATGAAATTTAAATAAATCTTTATTATTATAATTTAATGGTTTATTAAGTTAAACGGGATTAATCATTATGGGAACGAGTTAAATTAAATGTTTAAAAGCGTAAATTAAGCGTTTCTTTATGTTATGCTTAAGTTTATTATTTTCGCTTAAATCCTTAAATTTAAAAGGTAAAGGTTTATAGGATAAATTCTTAAAAAGTTCTTAACTATTATTTAAATTATTAGGATTTAAATTAGATAATTTTAAAGCCTTTAACGCGAATTTTAAAGGGTTATCGTTTAATCCTTTAACGATTATTATAAAGGAAGTAATTTTTATAAAGTTAAATTAAATTTATACTTTTTATAATATAGCTTAGGTTTATACTTATTATAATTTTTTTAACATTAGATTTATTTAAGTTAAAGTAAAATGTTTTAATAGCAAACCTTAAAATACGTTTAAAAATTAACAACTTTAAAAAAAAGAAATAAATATTACCTTTTTACTTAGGAATTTAAGGATTAAGTTAGTATTTATTAGTTTATTAATTACTAGTTTTATTTGAAATTTAATAAGGATATTCTTAATATATTTAATAATGTTATTATATTATTAACGTATAATATTATTAAGTTAAGTTAAATTAAAGTATTAATAAGTTAAAAATTTATTAATTTAATTTTCTTTAATTTACGCTTATATTTTAATTTGTTTATTAATTATTACTTACCTTTTAAAATTATCTTATATTTTTTATAAGGTAAAGTTATATTATATAATAATTTCCTTAATTTTATTAATAACTTATTATTAAAGTTTATTATTTTTAATAAATTTAACTATAATATTTTATATTTAATAAGTAAAAATATAACTTTAATTTTTTATTTAACTTTTAAAGAAGTTAATTTATTTTTTAATAGCTTAATATTTAACTTAAATTAAAGCCATTAAAGTTTAATATATATTTTAAATATAAATATATTATTATTTAAGCTATGCTTAACTTTACATATAGTTTATAATTATAAAGATATTAAAAACTTTAATGATTTAATATGTTTTAAATATTTATTAATATAATTATATTATTTAAGCGAAAAGGTTTTTAATAAAGTAAAGAGTTTTAATAATTAAGTTATATTTTACCATAATAATGTTAAAGTTTTAAAGGTTATATAAAATTAATTAATTATAAGTAATTCGTTAAAGTGTGGTAAATTTATTCTTTTTATTATAAAAGTTCTTTAAAAGGTTAAATATATTAACTTAAATAAGGAATTATTTTTTAATTAAAAGTTTTTTCCTTAAAATTTATCGTTTATGTTTTATTAAGTAATTAAAGAATTTAATAACTTTATTAATAAATAATAAGGTTATTTTTATTAAAGAAATAAATAAATAATAAAAATATTTAAAATAAAGTTAAATTTTTAATAAATTTAATAAACTTATTTTAAAGTAAAGGTAAAGTAAAGGATAATAAATATATTAAAAAAATAAAGAAATTTTAATAAATAAAGTTAAAAAGTAAAAGAATTTTTCCTTTTAATTTTTTTAAATTAAATGTTTTAAATAATTCCTTTATTTATTTAAACATTTAAAAGGTTATTATAAATATAAAAGAAATTATTATATTAAGTTTAAAAAAAAATTAATTAAATTTATAAGGTAATTTTTATAAATAATTATAAGGTATTTAAATAAATTAATTATTTCGGATTTAATTATTTTTAAGGTTTAAAATAACTTTAAAAAAGAATAAAATTTATTTATAATAAAGGTTATATATTAAGATTTAAAATAACATTAATTTTAATTAATAAATCTTATAAGTTTTAAGGTTTTTAATTTCCTTTTCCTTAAAAGGAAATAAAAGATTTATTTATATTTAATCTAAGGTATATATTTTTAAAACCTAATCGCTAAGCTTGGAAAGGTTAGGTCTTAATATAAGTGGTTGCTTTTAATAAGCCTTATGATGTAGCCAATCATTTAATGTAGCCAAACTCCTTAAACGCCGTACCATGGCTCTTGCTGCTAATTGTTTCTTGGCACCTAGTCCCGTGTAACACCATGAGACCGCAATCCAATAAAGCAAGGCCGTAATTTCTGCCATTTTCGGTTAATGATATAATTGGTAATTCGGTGTAAATGCCAAGGTTAGTTAGAAGATAATGATTTCCTCTTGTAATAGTTGAGATATCTTCATTCCATTCGATGAATGCCGATGGGGAATGTGCAAGGCAGGACAGCGAAGAGGGTGGTATCATTGAGGATCTAGAGGAGACACCCAATTTGTGAAGGTGGGAGTATGGTATTCCAAAGTCACCGGCTAAGACAGTATGGTCGTATGTGCTCCTAATAAATTCCTCTTGTAGTCTCACGAAGGCTCTGTCACCCTCTCCATAGAGAAGGGACATATTAATATTGAGCAACCCTAGTAGACAATACGCGCCGTCTTCTTTCCTGGACGTTTTGCGATTCGATGCCCAGGAAATTCGTTGCGCAAATGGGAGTCTCTTTAGAATACTCTGAACATCCCTGAAAGGGATTTCCTCAAGGCATTCCACAGGAATTTTTGTTATCTCGCAGATGATCCCACAAAGAGAGCCCCTACTTCCGATTTTTCTCCATGATTTGTCGTAAAAGTCTAGGCTCCAGGGTGCTAGGAGCTCTTGTAACGTCCAACCTCTTCTGAACCACCGACTCGCCCTAAACTTCGAGCTTTCTTCTGGAACCCAAGAGCTATCGACATCCGAAAGGTACGCAACGCAGTAGCTTGACATCTGATACCAACGGAACATGGAATTGATTGCTGTGTCATTCAGTGCTAATGCCACACTGACAGGTCATACGGGGGAGCTAAGAACGTACCCTCGGAGAGCTCACTGCTGCTTGTTTTGTCAATACAGCACGTGTCTATCCATGCCCATTCACATTGTGACTCGGCAGCCTTGGCGCAGAATTCTTTGGCTTTTTTGAACCCATTTTTGTTTTCGCGGAGAGATTCGTTGTGAAAGTCCTGGTACGAGACCTCCTCTTCACCCCAAGTATGAGACAGGATCGCATATTCTGGAAGCTCATCTTCGAGGAACTCTTTCATTTGCAGAGTGAAGCAGTTTATAAGACGCATGATGAATATTGAAAATTAGCGCAACGAACAATATTGAATAAGTAAGCCTCGGTATATAAATCTAGTAGTTGGATTAAAAATGCTCGCCAGGCTGACGTAAAGAATCAACAGCGCAGTATGTTGCTTTCTGATTCTACAACATGAAGTGATTTTGAAATTAACCGAGAGATATCACGTGGCTGCAGGCTTACCTACGGTTTACCTCTTTCAGAACACGAGGATGGCGAATGGAACCTATGGCTCAATTCCTACTCAATCTTCGTGAGAGCAAGCGTGTATTCCGATGAACATTTCGTCATTATACCACGCTGTCCGAGGTCTGAAGATGTACACTGTTTGGGAATGTTTAACGATGAAGCGTGGAGTACCTACCGTGAAAGTCGGTTCCCGCCGATCGATCATCCCTGGTAAAGCACACGGAGGCGGCGAATCAACACAAGGCGATGAGTAACGAGCACGAGATCATTTGCGTTCGAGGCTGCAGGCAAAAGTCTCCTAGTTCCTGGTTAGCCGATACTTCGGATTCTAGATCCCCATATGGGCTGCACGTCCGCTGCTAAATCTTACGCCAAGGGCATGTTAGGTAGGGGGGCGGGAGCAAGCCGCTGGAACACGAGCCCCTCTGTTGACAATGCAGATAGCCTTTCCGGGATTCTCGTCAACCATTCGCTTAGATATGCCAAGGAACAATAAGATATGAGAACAAAGACCTCCTCGCGTCTTCGTGGGGTAGATAAATCCAAACGAAAGTGTAAACCTACCTCCCCTGCCTACCTAGGTACGCAGGGCTGGCAAGGTACCCCGTCTGGTGCGTAAGACAGCCAGTTAGCTGCACCGGTTCACTCAGCGTATAGCTCCGGCCAACTGGGCCGGCGAGGATTTAACAACGCCGCATGTTACGTTGAACAAAAAAGCTCACCACGAATGTAAAGTTCGTGTACAAAGAGTACGATAAGCGGCCAGGACGGGCCGAAAGTAAGACAGGTAAGCTGAGGAACTGATATGCTTGCGACAGAGATTTGATTGGATGTTGGATGTGATCCTGGGGGAGGGGTAAAGCCTATTATGGCGCCTAGCTTATTTCAAGGTTGCATCGATGGGATGCGATCGTGCCTGGAAGGCTTCTGGAAGGTCACCAGAAGTAGCTTCTCCAAATTGATTAGTGATGGCCAAATTGGTTCTAGGCTACCTACCTAAGGTATGCATTGTTGGTAGACTAGATAATTAGTCTTCTAGGCACATGTGCAGCTAAACTCAGTTGTTCTATAAAAGAGAAAATGTGAGTTCAAAACATTGGCGACAGGAGTATGAGTGCCCAGAATGCCTACGGTGAAATTGAATTCCGCCGAACGTGGAGGGGAATTGGATGTTATTTGACACTAACCTCTTACGATGGCGATGGCGACATCTCGCACGCGATCGAGGCGTAGAAGTGTCTCTGAAGATGATGTAAGTGTAATCAATACACAATACGGACTTAACCTTTATGCTGATGTGCTTAGTATGGGGTAAGTAGTAGTAGTACGTACCTACTTATGCACTTTATGACAATTATACTGCAAGGTATTAACATCGAAGTTCTCAGTACATTTTACTTGGGCGCATAACGCCAATCCATAAGCGTCTTCTATCTCCTTTGAGCTTCCTTCTTAATACATGCCTAGGTAATCTTCATTGTGCTCCCCTGCCATGTCAGCAAGATAATAAACAAATAAACCAATAATACGCCTTATCTTACGAAGCGACACCGTGGCGTGACTAGATTACCTGCACTTGGCATTCCTGTCCCTCCGCCCTTCGCCAAGCCAGTCACCAATCAGGACAAGATCGTCAGACACCAAGACGAGCCTGGATGAGCAGGATCCGGCGTGTTATCTTGCCTGCTATTGGACTACACAACCTAAACAACGAAGGGCCTCGGTAGCTCGCCTAGGTAGGTAGCAGCACCGTGACATCGGATTGATAGGAAGCTGAGGGGCAAAAGATTTCCAACGGCTATAATGTTCAGAAGAAGGTACTAGGGGAGGTAGGGATTCATAACATGACAATACATACAATGTATTAAAGTTTGGTCCCATATCACCAGCTTCTTTCCCCCTCAGCTCCCCCCCAGTTCTCGCGTTACATTGAATTCCTTTTTCTTTCAACTTTTTCTTTCATCGGCAAGTAGCCGAAGCAACATTTTTGGCCGATTTGCTCCAATTCAGCTTCAAACACTACAGGCGAAGGCAAGACCATCGTCAAAATCAATAGCTGACAACATAGCGATTGGCATTTCGCTATAATATAGTTACCAATGCTTATCTAGGTAGCTTTTTGCTTAAAGAAAAGTCGCCAACCGACATAATTTGCGTAATATTTTAATCATGTCGACCGACGCGAAGACTGGCAACAGCGTCGTGGCCGCTCACGACGGCTCTTCTCCCATTGAAGAGAAGTCGCCAAAGGAACACGACTTCACCGCCGTTGCCTCTGGGTCGGGCTCGGACATCGAAGTTCGCCTTAGGGGGCCCAACGGCGAGGAATACCCCACCAAGGAAGAACTCGACACCCTGCGTCGGGTCAAGGGTCCTATCAATTGGATCATCTACACTATTGCTTTTATCGAGCTATGCGAGCGATTCGCATACTATGGAACCACTGCTGTCTGTATGTTGAATATATCGCGACTTTACTGAATGAGTCTAACCGGATTCGCATAGTCGTCAACTTCATTTCTCAACCCCTCCCCGCAGGTTCTACTACCGGCGCCGGTGGCACGGATCTGCAAGCAGGCGCTCTCGGCCAGGGCCAACAAGCCTCGACTGGTTTGGTGTTGTTCAACAGTTTCTGGTCGTATGTGACGCCGCTATTCGGTAAGCAGCCCTTGCAAATTTGACCCTTGATCAAGAAGATATTGAACCATTATTTTCCATTTCTTTATAGGTGGTTGGCTGGCCGATACCTTTTGGGGTAAATATAAGACGATTCACGTTGCGGTCGGGGTAGCCATGTTTGGCCACATCATTCTCATCATCTCAGCCTTACCTCCAGTTATCGCCAACCCGAAGGGTGCTCTCGGATGTTTCTCTGTTGGGCTTGTGTTTTTCGGCATGGGCGTTGGTCTTTTCAAGGCCAATATCTCGCCTATGATCGCCGAGCAGTACGAACATGAACAGCCGAGAGCTATCGTAAAAACGCTGAAGAGCGGCGAGCGTGTCGTTGTCGACCCCATCTTGACCATCTCTGTTATTTACATGCGTTATTACTTCTTCATCAACGTAGGATCCTTGGTTGGGTCGATCGCCATGGTATATGCCGAAAAATACGTCGGCTTCTGGCTTTCATATACCTTACCTACAGCTTTATTTATCTTTTGTCCTATAGTCTTGCTCGTCTTCAAGAACAAGTACACCCGCAACCCACCAACCGGTTCCGTTCTCGGCAAGGCCATCGCTTTGGTTGGTCTGTCTATGAAGGGTCGCTGGTCTATCAACCCGATCACTACCATCAAGCACATGCGCGAGCCTGGCTTTTTTGAGAGGGTTAAGCCGAGCAACATTCCTGAATCCGAGCGCCCTGCATGGATGACCTTCGATGACCACTGGGTTGATGAGGTGCGCCGCGGTTTCAAGGCCTGCAGCGTTTTCGTTTGGTACCCGATATACTGGCTTTCGTATAATCAACTTAGTAACAACCTCGTTTCCCAAGCCGCAACTATGCTACTCAAAGGTGTACCCAATGACGTGGTTAACAACCTTGATCCTATCGCCTTGCTAATATTTATCCCTATTTTCGACAAGTTCTTTTATCCCGCCCTGAGGCGTGTCCATATTAACCTCACACCTATCAAGAAGGTTACTGCTGGCTTCGCTATCGGAACATTATCGATGGTTACCGCCGCCATCATTCAACACTACATTTACATGCAGTCGCCCTGCAGATTAGTCGATGGGTACGGATATGTCGATAATTGTAGAGAGTCTCTTGGACTCCCGGCAAATGCCCCCGAGTCCGCATACAAACCACCACTAAGCGTCTGGATTCAGGCACCCGCATATATCCTCATCGCTTTCGCCGAGATTTGCGCGTCAATTACTGGTCTCGAGTACGCCTTTACCAAGGCCCCGAAGAACATGCGTGGTTTTATCACCGGCGTCTTTTGGTTCTCGCAAGCCTTTTCCGCTGCCATTGGCCAAGCTTTCGTTCCCCTCGCCACCGACCCTTACCTAGTGTGGCTATATGTGACGGTGGCTATTATCTCAGCCCTTGGCGGCATTGGTTTCTGGTTCAACTTTTCCAAGCTAGACCGCGAAGAGGAGGCCCTGAATGCTCTACCCGACAGTCTTTTCCAGGGCAGCAAGAACCAGGATGCGGACATAGCTGCTCTCGAGGCGGCACAGGCGGAACAGGAAAAGATTCGGCATGCGCAGGGGTTAGACAAGAACCTGTAACTAATTCTCAAGTTGGACTTGCGTGAGCTTTGCTCATGCTTGGTTGGCGCGGGTTTGGGTACGCAATTGATTGGTTATATGGTGTTGGTGTCTCCTGGTTACCGGACTTTTATGTTGTGATGGCCAAACCGATCAATACCCACATTGATCTTGATAGTTATTAGCTTAGTATAAATAACCATACTTATCATTCCATACCTTGTTCTTGCGAACTCGCCGAGTCGAAGGTGCGAATCGCGCCGTTTCGTCGTTGGATGTTCTAATTGTGCTAGGTGTATCGTCGTACGATTCACACATGATTTTGTGAAAGGTGGATTGCTCGGGAAAGATGATGGTACACAAATACTACACAGGAGGAATGACAAATGCTTGGTAACCCCCAAGGCTGCGCACGTATCCCAATTAAATGGGTGGACAAATGGTACAGAGAAGAGGCTTTCATCTAGTACATCGTATTACGTAAGCGGCACCGAATATAAGGGAGGTAAGCTATCGAGTTTAAAGTTGAGAAAATGGCTGGCATTTCTTTCCAACCTGGCATACAAGAGATGATGTAGTAATTATATTATGTAGTACTATAGTTGCAGTACTTCTAAGAATCTTATGTAAGGTTACGTTGGTATATTATTGATTACCCACCTAATGTAGGTACCTAAAGGTTGCTACCTATGAGGACAGCCCGTTGAGTCCTCTAAGAAGGCGCTCGGAACGGCCGCTCACCAGGCTTGGCCGTCTACCAGCGTCTACCCATCCGCGTGCGAATATAATAGCGCGAGTGGTTTTTACCGCGTCTAAGCAGCAGTCGCAACACCACACTTCCACATGAGCAGAGTCGACGTGGCTGCGGAACATGAGGATGTTCTTGGGGAAACGGGGAGTGTTGCAGAAGTCAAGGTCGCATATAGGACCGTGGTTTCTGTGAAGTTCGTATACCTCTTTGTCGGTCATGGGCCGAGTCCCCACGATGTCCGAGAAGGTGGGCGCGCGGTTGAAGGGTCGCATGGTGCTGACTGTGGTTGCCGTTTCGGGACCCATGATGTCGACTAGTACTAGCTTATAGGTAGGTATATAATGAGCGAAGTCGTGGTTGACGACTTACTAATAACCTGACAAGTGCGGTGTTATGGTACAGGAAGTGCTGTGTAGAATATGTACCATAGCGGGAAGGGGGGTATTTTGACAACGGTTGTTAGATCACAAATGGTTTGGAGCAGAAAAACGTTTTCGGAATCCTGAAGCTCTGATTGGTTAGAATTAGTGGGCCGGGGATTTTCCTGAATTTTTATACGCTAAGGATATAAGGTTAGATTAGCGCAGGATTTTTAAAGCTGTGGGTCGGACTGGCCACCTGGTCCGCAGCGCTTCCTTCTGCATGTGTGTAACCCCACCTGTAGCGGGAGCGCTGCGTTCGAGCCACACGTTTTACATTTTTTTTCTTTTGCCCCACTTTTTAAAAATCTGACCAATCAGAGAAGGCCTGGATCCGGGAAACGTACAATCGTTATGAAGCAAAAAAGCGTTGTATAAGAATTTATTGCGTATATTGCTTTTCAAATCGTTTTTTTTAAAAAATGATTTTTTATTTTGGGTATTTCCCGCTACGGTAGGTAATTATCTGAGGTAGAGTTCCATTTTCCAGGCCGTTTACTAGAGATTACATGTTTAGGATTTTATATACCATTTTCTAACCTAGTGTGATCACGATACTGAATCATGTATTCACGTTATGAGATCAATGAAGATGGTGAGTTATTCTGGATGTGATGCATTAGATACTTATTCCGAGGAGTAGCACGTCTCAATCATATAAAGTCACTAAGTCATAAGAATATTGTTGTCCAAATAGGTCTCTTACATGCAGATCTAGTATGTATGATTAGGGTGCGAAACTAGTGCTGTCTCGACTCGCACCTATGTTCCCTTAATGTATCCGTACTCCAATTCTACCAGTTGCAAAACACGAGGTACGTCCCCATACACTGGCCGCAACAATGCGCTTGGATATAACCAGCCCCATTCGGATTGTAGGCTGTGACGATATAGCTAGGTACCCCTGAAATGTGCCCAGCAACTTCGCACTGAATGCCCTGTCTTTGACCCTTTAATATCTCGCTTGCAGTCATTTGCTTTTTTGCGGTGATGGCACTGTAAGGGATGGCGGAAGACATCTTACTGAGATTTAGTAATCTCTTTAGGCTGTGATGTCGGCGGCAATTCGATTATAAGGCGAAATGCAGGTCCTAACGGGGAGCGAAATATGATTGTTACACTCGAGTAATAATGGTCGACGATTCGTAGATGTATAGACTTATTAACCGCCGTATATGATCTGCACCTGTCTGAGGTAGAGCCCACGGCCTATATTTCTGACTACGGAGTTTAATATTGTAGATTTTATATACTTATTCCAGGACCATACGATCACATGAATGGAAGACGTGGTATTGACGTGGTCGTACTTTAGGAGGTATTATGTGTGTAAAGAATGTGACGCATATGTCAAGGAGTCGCCTATCTCGATCGTGTTAATCACGAAGTATAGGGGTATGAAGTTTATGGAATTTATTGCCACTAAGAGTCGTCGCGGAATTCTTTTAGGGGCTAAGTGATTCCGAGACACGTCATATGGGTAGGAGGACAGCGGACTAGAAACCGGCTACCTACCTAGTCAGTATGTCACTTTCACTCAAATTGCCTATGGCTAAGCTGTTGAAAGGGGCATGTTAATTGTTTCTGGTGACTTGGAATATTAGTCATCGTTACACATCAACCTTTTCTGTTGGAATTATGCTTACGTAAGGCAGAAATTGAAAGGGGTGATTATGTAAGCCAGATTACTCAGCTACCAGCCATGTCACTTGGCCTACGAGTTGCAAAAGTCGGTCCAGGGAGTATAGTATTTAGTGAAAGTAGTGATATTTCTAATTGAGAAAAGTAACTGCCTGTCTCCGAGACCAAGGGAGTTATTTCACTTCCTCTTTAGGGGTTGTGATATGTTCTTCCTCTAACCCCTTTTCTGTCCTTGGACCGTCATTTCTCCACAAGGACAAAACGAATAAGTCCCCAACTCAGTTGGTGGCAATCGTAATATCTTAAGAACTCGAACCTTGCTGAGACAAGCGTTGACGCTGGGACTCTGCACATTTGGAGCAAACATATCCATACACTGCGAGAATAAAAGTTAGTGATTACTGTGAGGAAAAGGTAAGGGAGTCTAAGGATATTAGGGGCAGTAACCCATCAATTGACTTGATTGGAAGGAAACTACTAGTTCCCAATACAGGCTATAAGTATGTAGCAAAGAAGGGATATTCGAAAAAACATACTGTGTCCGTGGCCGTCCTGACTCTTGCCCCCGTCCGGGTCGTTGACAACGAGGACGAACTTGGGTCGCCCATGTGACCATATGGTGTACCCGAAACCGGCACACGTAATGGAGCGTTCTCCGGCGGTGGTCTTTTCTTCCTCGGTCATATCCTTCACTTCGACGACGTCCTCTTCTTTGATAAGGCGTCGGTGAATGTAGAAGCCGCTGACGCGCGGGCTCTCTTCAGACATCTTCGTGGCTTTTGCGGTTAACTTTGGAGTGTCGTGAGGACTATTGGGAATTGATACAAAAAAACTCGTCGCTAATAGTCAAGAAGGATAGAAACAATTCGACTTGTTATTGTGTCAGTTGCTCGATAAACGCTTGTAGAGTACTGGTATTTCTTTTCAGTAATGGAATTACTCTTAATCTATTAATTTATGGTGTTTTATTAAGCCCAATGGAGCGCGAATTTATATATTTCCTCCTCGAGGACCCGTACAATCATAACCATGAGTGTAGTGTCTGTGTCAGCATGTAACACAATGAATCATGGCGGAGGGTGACAAGTGGGTTTGATATATTCAAGACTTCGTCCGTGCCGAATCACCTAATCGTAAACATGGGCGGGTCTTGACTTGCATGGAAACAATATCTTAACTCCAACCGATCCGCAAGACTACTAGGTTTGCTCATGCATGATATTCTGCACTTTTTGTTTGGTATAACAAATCTTGTAAAATCCCGCCTTAAACGCTGCACTAACCTCTTATTCCACGAAATTCAAAGTCTACCTTTAAGGAACTAAAAGAGCGGCCTTGGGCGAATATACAACAATGTTTTAAATCATGATCACTCAAGGCATTTACGGGCATAGGAAAGAGGCATATCAGGTATTTAATGGACTCTGAGAAACTATGCATTAAAGGCATAGAGTATAAAGCTGGAGATAGCGAAGAGAGACACCTATTTGTAGGATAATCCAAATCTCCGACACCATTATCAAGATGCGAGCTTACATGATGCAGCAGTTTCTGCTCAGTTATTAATACGCTGTCTCACGCCTCCTGACATCTCCACGTACCTTGAACTAGCCTGCCGCCTGGAGCGGCGAAAGTGATAGTCAACACATCGACGGCAAATTAGGATGTGCACGAACCTCCTAGAGTTTTCTGGGTGGCGAGCTCTACCGATATGTGTAGGAATGCGGTCTGAGCATAAACCGCAACGCCGCCTCCTGGTATCACTCTCGACCATCTCTTGGGCGGTCATTCGCCTTAGGTTGGATATGTCGCTGATACGGATGCCGCCATCACGGTGAGGCTCGTTGTCATTAATTCGTGAAGGCATCGTGTCTGCTTTAAGGTTGCGATGTCGGTTGATGCCAGCTTGTAAAACGAATTTGGTTGATACAAAATGAATGTCGTATCCAATGAATTAGGAAAACGATAACTAGAATGTAAGTGCGGTACTAAAATGTACATTGCTGTAGAGATTATGTGCCATCGAGGCTTAGGGAAAGACTCGGGAGGGTTGTTTATGTATATTATTTCCTTTCTGTGGCACGTTCAACGGGAGAAGTGACTGGAGTTCCTATGGCTGGATCTCGATTCATTTTTTATTGTATGTGTCATTACTCATGTGTTGAATTGGAGCATGGATAGCATTACATTGGAAAAATTTGTATCGCCACCAATGACTATGAGGGGGTGACGGCGGCTGTGGAGCAACTGACTCCCATGCGATACTCAATCATGTCATTGTCTATGCACGTTCCTCACGATACGAATCACAGTCCCCTCACAGCTCATGGCGGAAGACAGATTTCGATGCCCTCATGTATATCATGATAGGCTAGTGCATAAGTTCTCAACGTATCTTAAACGCTGTCTCCAACTCACATCCATGTTCCAGTTTGATACTTACTAGGAAAAGGAGTCCACCACTCTCTAGTTGTTGGTGAGCGAGCTGTACATTCCAAGATTGGGGGCTTTGAGAATAAGGCGCGCGGTTCGACCATGGTCATTTTGCGAGCTAAGCTGGTGGAACTTTTCTAGCTCCGGAAATTTCTGCTGATTTGGGTGGAAAATGTTAGATCTCTAGAGCTCTCATCTAAATACCTCAAAAGCTTTTCTCTGGGGACCTCTCCGATATCTCTCAGCTAATGCGTAACAAGAATGCACAGCTTAGAGAGCGCAATCAATAAGTTGATTAGCCGATTGGAAAATCTACCTAGAAGTACCGTAGCGGGAAAGGGTGGTTACTGAAAATGAATTCGATTCTGACAACGTTTTTCTTCAGCTAACGTTTCTAAGATATCTGGCAATAGTTGCAATTGTTAGAGTGTAGGATATAAGAGGTATTAAAGTCTATTCAATCAATATCAGTAAAAAGGCTGGCCACCTTGGACCTGATAGCTCAGTTGTTTGTGTCTCTTTGGCACGGATCGCTCGAGCTATGGGTTCGAGGACCACCTTTTTCTCTTTTAAAATTTTTTAAAATTTCGACCAATCAGAAGCCGAGAATGATTTTCATTCTCTTTATACGATTCTTTAAAAAATAATGATTGCCTTTTTGAAAACGTGTAACTCTGAAAGTACAGTAAATAGGGAGAAAATACGGTTGTCTTAAGGAGAATCGTTTTTGCTACCCACATTTTCCCCCTACGGTATGATACCATACCAGTTTATATAACTTTTACCTATTTCTAGCCTTCATTGTAATCTCTTAGCACTGAGACGCAAGCTCGTGTTTTGAAGATTATGTTGTATTATTACTATAGATCTATTTCTAGTGCCTAAACCTGATAACATCTTAAGTCCCTTATAAATTCGAGTTGGTTAACGGATTTTGCTGTCGGTGTTAGACAACCTCCTAAATCGAGTGTTATGAGGCACAATAATCTCCGTACAGTGGTCGCAACAATCTGCGTGTATATAACCAAACCCATCCGGGTTCCGAATCATGAGCTTGTGTGTAGGTCGCCCGGACGTGTTACAAAGCCCGATTTGGCAGCGAAGCTGATTTATCTTAATCACATACGTATCCTTTGCTGTCAAGAGCCTGACCCCGACAACATCCTTGAGGCTGAAGTCGCCGGTGGAGGGAGGCATTGTCCTGATTTCTTAAGGGCTTCTAGGTTATGATATCGGATGGTACGGGTATATGATATGAAGTGTGCCCAATAGACTTAAATAGGAAGCAAGGTTTGGCCAATGGCCTAAACTAATAGTGCGAAAAGCGCAACAATATGGAAAGAGGAACAGCTGTATAGGATAGGTGATTCTATGTGATAGAAGTTTACCTGATATACCGTGTTATATAATGCATACCTCTGAATAGTAGAAGCTTGGGATATTACCTTTTTAGGTAGCTATAAATGATCTCTTCAGGAAGTATATGTATTCTTCTTGAAGTCCCTAGAGTCACGGAACTAGCCCGATGTTACGACCACGTCGTGCTACAGTTCGGAAGTCCGACTTATAGGGAGTATGATATATGTTCCAAGGAGTCATTCGTCTTTGTTATATCAAAGACACCACAATGCCGTTATTCATAAACTAACATTGGGACATTGTCATGTTCACATGATAGACCTTTGTTTTTAATCTACTAGATACAATAGGTACCTCCCTAGCTACCTGAGACAGACCAAGAACTCTTATTAACAAGGCCTTTTATGCCCACAGCAAACGAGTGGACGAATTTAGAACACACAATATCAAAATTCGTCCCATTGAAGGCGTTTCGATTCTTTCTTCTTCTTTCTTCATTGAAGTGGTCCCACATGATTTCAGTCCCTAGAATGGCCGAAGAAAGGTAGGTAGGAATACCTATCCTGGAACTCACACCATGGCAGACGATGAGTCCGAGAAGCTCCTGAGAGAGGTAACTAATTATTTCACAGAAAACTATAAGTTTCGAAACGGAAAGTTCATCGGCAGGTTAGTATCTCAAGCCTTTTACTTTTCAGTCTATGTGGCTTGACCCGCGGAATGACATTCTAGTCATCCATGGGTTCGCTCTGGACCACCTAGTACTTTGAACTTGAATCAGTAGCGCATATGCCGCGGTAATCATTTTCGACGAAGAATAATGAATACGAAACAGGGTAGGAAGGTTGTCGTAAAAGTGGCACTTGATGCTGACTTGGACAAATCTATTATAAACGACGATGAGCATCTCAAGTCTGTGCGAGGAGCCGAGCATATTGCACGGTTACTATATTCCAACTTGCTTGCCTTTTCTCATAGACCCATAGGAATCCAATATGTAGAGCACGGTAGCTGGGTAGATGTTCTTGGACGGTTTATCGCAGGTGTACAGCGAATATTGAATAGGATTCTATGGTGGATGTTCCTTTGCTGTGATGTCTCCATCGTAACGACGCCTAAGCTTCCAGTTTTTCAACCCCTTTAACTGACCATCATTGCAGTAACATGGGCCGTCATAGGCATGTCATAGCCACAATATGCGAGTGTCAATAATCAGCCACAGAGGGAACGAATTTGAGATGAGCCGCCAGGGAAACTCACTCATCAGGACTTTAGCCTTCGAAACATCCTAGTTGGTATATGGAAGAGGGATCATCCAGAACATCGGTACGGATATAATAGGTAGGTACCTACCTAGGTATTAACGTGATCTTACTGTCTTAGATGGGTAACGGAGTAGAAGTTCGTATAGCAATGGAGTTAGGAGTAAAAGTAATTCTTAATGATGGGTATCTCAATTATGCTCTTTACTTCAGTTAAGAATGATATAGTTCATACGGAGTCACAAGTTTGACTCGTCGTTGTCTCCTGACTTCTCTTAGTTCCTATGCCTAGGCCATTCATACGACCCGATAGCGACCCACCCACCTATGAGGAACGAATTTCTTTTCGGCTCAACTTTGGGGATCTAGCTAGAATCATGAATTGCGGCTGATCGCGATGTTCTTCAGAGTCCACAGGCTAATATCCAACTGGTAGTTTTAGATGGTTGCTGAAACAATTTGCAATCAATTATGCCTGGGTGGTCGCGCAGGTGCTTCCTTGCCTTTTCCCGTTGAGTGTGATCCAGCGCGATCTGGTGAAATATTAGATGACCCCTTATCTAACGGCTCCAGGGGTTCAAAGTGTTGTGATAACGGAGCCTTTTCAATCCACGCTCGCACCCCTCGAGCAAATAAGACGGGATGTTGTAAATTCCACGCATGTATAGCATCTTTGACTACAAATGCGCGCGATTCCTTGCCCTCGTTTGAGCCCAGAGACCGTAGTAGTTGGGCCATCTCCCGCGCCCCCTCAACATTGTCTTGCTTGCCTCCGATCACTAGTGCGATCCTTTTGTCTTTCTTTCCAACTTCGGCCATATCTTCTCGACTCCAATTACCTGTCTCTCGAGTGCCAGCTTCGTATAGGCGTGATGTGCTATTCCGTTTGATTTCTTTAAGGAGCTCCTCGTGCTGTAACTCTGGCACCCATCCTGTCGCCTTGTATAGCAAGGCCTTCGGACCGCGGAGCAGAACTGAAAACCCTAAGTAGGCCAGTTTTGGTTGCGAGTTGAGGCTCTTCCACAAATCGTTGACGGGGACGGCGTTTGATACGAAGGCGCTTAGGACGACATCTGGATGCCGCCTTATCAATTCCATTGCGACAAATCCACCAGTTGATAATCCCACAACGTGTGCTCGTCCGTTGTGAGCGTTATCCCGTATCATTTCTGCTACGAGGTCGGCAGCGAACGCAAACGAGAACGGCCCAACGTGCCGTGAACGTGAGTGTTG
The DNA here is from genome assembly GCA_023628415.1 of Hypoxylon sp. PDH2405. Classification (NCBI taxonomy): domain Eukaryota; kingdom Fungi; phylum Ascomycota; class Sordariomycetes; order Xylariales; family Hypoxylaceae; genus Hypoxylon; species Hypoxylon sp. PDH2405. The sequence continues at coordinate 261,133 of JAMAKT010000009.1, read as the reverse complement.
TGGTAAATCGGGGATGAGCAGATGATACTCTGGTAACTGAGTCCAACAATGGGCCCACTCGAGATGCGAGCTCATTAGAACATGTAACATGACGATTGTGACGGGCGCAAGAGGATTGAGGGAGCTGAAAAAGAGACCCTCATTAGTAGTAATAGTGTCAGCTACGCTTGTCGCAGCCCAACTGGTAGCAGATATTGTTGTGCTTATAGGCAAGGTATCACCACTGTCCTGCCAGCTACTATTGGTTGTTGCCGAAGATACAACTCTGCGCATAGTGACAAGTGGTCGTCTGGTCCGCTCTATAGCCTCACAATCGCCGAACTATCGTTTAGGCCTCACTCAAACGCCGCGCCCATGTGAAGAATTATACGGAAGTTATGAAGATCTAGGTATTATAACCTAGTTTAGAGAGGGCAGAGCACCCTTAGAATATGTGAGCCGCACTTGATGCAGGAACTTTGCAGAATTTACGGCGTAGTGAAGAGATAGATGTTAGCTCCGTCTAACCAGCCGCCATGATGCTTATCAGGATTCGGGAATTAACATCGCCACTAGATCCCTGAACAGTTCAGCTTGTCTTTTGAGCGCCGCTTCGGCACGGTGACTAGCTAGGTACTTACATGGGTGATTTCTCCAGACTTCTCTCCGGACATAGCAGGTACCGAACGAGTTATCTTAGCCCTGTGGATCTTAGTGTTGTTTAGATTTGACAGTTTCTAGTGTGATAGACAAGAGCTCCTAGTTGTGCCCAGTGTAGTTGTTTTCATTGGCCGCCCTGAGAAAACGACGAAGGAAAAATCTGTTCGTCGATGGAGATTTTACATTTCCAGATATATAACCGTTTACTAATAACGCACAGTCTTTTTCAACAGAATCAAGTTTCATTCCATGCTAGCCTACGCTAAACTGAGACTATATCGGGATAATCCTTGCTTAAGGGGTAAAAGAAACTCCCACGTGAATTTTAAAATCTTAGAATAGTAAGGGTCGACATCCTCGGAAGAAATTACGGAATGATATAGCGTGCTTTACAAAAGTACACACAACGTCTTGCGGAAGCCTTAGGCTTTCTGAACCCGCTTATATCAACTCTTGCTAAGCCGAAAACCCACGGCATTATCTCGACGGGATGAATTAGACCAGATGGTTGAAATCGTGATCATCATATTTCGGCCGATAGTCGAAATCTCGCAATCTCTGCCAGTTTGGGCTCATGCCTCAGGTACCAATATATGTATAAATCCAGTACACAGATTGACGCGACCATCTCACCGTAGTGAGATGATACAGTACGGTAGAACTACCATTCGTCGTTCCAGAATCATCGTGCCATTATCCTGGACCACGTAAATGGGTCTGCGACCCGGAAAACTCTCGGCAAGTACCGACGTAGCCACCACTGGATCCTCTAGTTTCCACATTGCTGGCAGCAGTCATATCCATTCTGATTAGGTATTTGAAAGAAAGTACCACCCAACTTTATGTCATAGGCGCAATAGTGTATAAGGAGCCCCGTTATTAGTGCCTTATGACACGATACCCGAACTTGCAGATTATATCCGTGACCCACTGAGCTGGGTCTCCAATGACTGGGGCATATGGGTAGCCAGCACGGAAGAAATTAATACAGTATGGATACTAAGTGGATTAGTCTTATCTGACATCTGTCTTTTCTGAATTGAGCTTTAGATACAGTAGAAGTATAAGACTCACGCACTAGACAGTTATGCACCGTACCGTAGGCATGTTTCCGTAGATCTTTACTATATATTTACATATTAGGTAGCTTAGCTGACGTCTTTCGAGAGCCTCATTCTTACTTGCAGTTAGGTGTCTACTCGAACTACTATAGGATCTGCGTCTTCCGCTCTTATCTCGGGTTTCACCTAGACCAAAATTCAACAAGCCCGGTTTACAATTACGTCAATCCCCTGCGCTTGGCATGTCTAGGATACTCTTGGCAAAAAGATCCTTCAAGAGAAGCCGGGGCTAAGGCAAATACGGTAGTCGTACGAGATGATCGACTCTGAGGCACTCAGTTACGTAGCGCGGCTAATTATGTTGCTTATACATAGTTGTCCTACATCACTATTATCACGTTCGACACTACGACCCTCGCTAGAAACATCCATTCTGCTATTCTTATTTCGCGCGTTTGATAATCTCTGTTAACAAGATAAAAAAAATTCAAAATATCCATGTCAAGGATTTTGCGAAAGCTTCTTCCCTACCTCCGAGCGACCCTAACCGGCCTGTGAAAACGCTGCTAGGGCCAACAGCCATGCCTCTTGGTTATGCTCGAAAGGAACGTAATACCACGCAACTTGGATGCCAACCCTAGACAACGCATCGACCTCGTGGTCCAATAGCACGAAACTCTCGCAGTCGCTGTTCTCCACGACTTGTTCTTCTTCATTCTTGTAGACCCCATCTGTAAGTGACCAGTTCTCTATGTCGCTGCAAACACAGTTCACCAGAAATTTAGAGGTTGTGGCAATTACCAAGCGGAATTTTCGTTTATCCTTTCGAGCCGTCTCATTGTCGTCAGGAAATGCGTCGAGGAATAAAGCTCGTCGCGTCGGCTCGATATACTGCCTCACGTGGCTCAAAGCCTCCAGGGCTGCTTGAATTTCTGCGCCATGAATACTCGTAAGACCATGGTGAAAACCCCTGGATATGTTGTACTCAGAGTCCGGTCCAAAATAGACGCCAATGAACGAGGAACTCGAGGCTTCGTCCAGCCCTACGGACGGACGTATACCCTCGGCGCAGACGACCAGTGAACGAGTGGTGCGGCCATAGACGTACGAGCCCATAGAATGGTATGGGTGTTCTAGAGCAGCCCCTTCACCCGCCTCGCCCACAAGCCAAGTCAACTTGCACTCGTGGCAGTACTTCAAGCAATCCTCGTGAGAAGCGGCCGATTGGGTAGGGTAATCATAGTCATTGGTTTTTTGGGCGCCTAAAAAGCCTTGTACCTGCCCATCCCACCGACGGACGAAGCGATTGACAGGCGGACGGAGTATAGAAACTCGGTCGGGATTCATGCCCCTGGAATCTACACGATAGTCACAACAGACTATCCTGCTACGGGAGTTATAAGTAACTTCTTTACGCTTCAAGCAAAGCCGAAATCGTCTGGTGTAATAATATTTTAGATAATTTGTTTCTTGATAAAAGGGACCTGCGAACAATGCGAATTAAGAACCTCTTTACACGAGCAGAAGGGGCGGCAGCACCGCTTTGAATTCTCTTACAAGGAATAGTGGATGGTGACGGATTCCATGGAAGTATCTCACGTAGCAGTGGAATGAGAGGTTTTATAACCTTTTATAACTCTGTGGTCGCCTTGAGCACACCGTGGGTTTTCAATTCAATGAGTCAAGTGCTGTAGGTATCTATGAAGTTGTATCAAACCATACCAGCAGCCGATAAACGGTTCGGAGCAAGCAATTTTTAACGAGAAGCATTATGTAGAGTCGATAATAGTCAAGAGGTAATTGAAATATTTCTATTGAACTTCTATTTTCCTACGTTAACCAAACCACATATCAATCAGCTTCATTTTGGTGGAAGCAATTCCGAAGGCAGAGCAAATCATTTCAAGGGTCCAACGTAACACCCTTAGGGGAAACGTATGAGAGGTCTTTTCAGTGGCAAAATAGTGGCGGAACGGTTCCTAAGCTACTGGCACAATTCCAAATATGTTACGGTTACAAGAGAGGTACCGCGCCAAAGCCTTAGGAACCATACCAAAAGGAGGTACTGTGATAGTACCTTAGAATAATACTATCCGTACCTAATGTACCAAATCTGTACCTAACGTACCAAATCTATACCCTAGCGTACCAAACGTATCACGTAACTTAGGTATCGCGTACCAATAGGAAAAACTTCAGAAAGAGTTAGCCATATAAAAGATTTTAACGGTTACGCACATAACGTAATTACTTAATAATGTAATTGTAAACTATAACTTATAATATCCTTAAAACTTAAGTTTAAATCCCACGTAAAGTAAAAAAAAAAAAGAAAAAAATTTCTTTAAATAGTTAAATAAAATAAATAAATAAATAAATATATAAATAGAAAATAATAGGATAAAAAAGAATATGTATAAAAAGGAAAAATATTTTTTTTAATATGTATAGCACGCTGGCACGGTTCCAAATATGATGTAGAAACGGAGCCACCGCAATAATGTAACCGTTCTAAGCGTGCCGGAACGGTTCCCACCCCCTATATAATTCCTTTAAGGACATTATTAATAGAAATGTGCCGTAAATACAGGCATATAGTGTAGTGCTATAGATGCCATTAATTATAGGGGATTTTAGCGCTATATATGCTGGGATTATAGCACCTAGATTAACCAATGAAATCCATTGTATCTTATCCATTCTTTTCTGAAAGACACAATGTAAGACCCTGTATTTACACCACAATACAGCGCGCTATATACCTAAAGTGTAATGAGACATGCGCTAAAATATAGGTACCGTAAACATAACGCATTTTAGTCACTTTGTGTTATCCCTGGGCCACCAATTCTTATTGCTGTAATGGGCTTGGACGCAAAGTAAGCCGCTAAACAATTCAACGCTTTGGAGGATATATCAGTCCCTAGGTACCTTGGGTGGTTTGTCGCAGTCCATGACAAAATACCTCGTGTGACGGAACCGTTCGCAATTCCCGAAGAATATTGTACTTCGATGGGAGTCATAAGGAAGTTCTTATTTCTTTTACAACTGCCAAACCCCAGCACCCGGGAGGTCCCAAGCCGCCGGAGATGTTCGTCACTCGTAGTGTCGTATATCCACTCTGTAAGAGTTGATGTCAAATGGAGAGTCCTTTCAAAGATTTTTTGCAGAGAATATAGTCAGATAGGTACCGTCTTTCAGTCGTATTAAGCCTCCTGTGTGCCCGATATGACAAGCTAGCCCGTTTTCCAATTCCACATCCGTCGATGAACAAGCATCCTCCCATTCGCACCCATTGAAGTACCACGTTCGCAAACCATCCACTCATCCGCCCTCGAACTCGCATCGTGAATGACAGAATATGAGTCAAAGTGACAACCATGGTAACATTCCGGATTGCCTGTCCGACTTGTTTGATGTTCCCGTACAAGGCCGGCCCGAGTGTAGGCCCATCAGATGCGTACCTAGACAAGAGCGGCGAGGTGGATTGAAGGACTGTCGGATGACAAAGGCGACGAGCGTAGGGACCTCTGCATGGTAAACTGCGACGGTTCCTTCTGAAACTTAGGACCTATGCGTCTCCAATTGAAAGGCTCGTTGATGCTATTGCCTGGCTTATGAGCGCGCGCTCCCGGCTGAGAGGATAGGGGCTGTCAGACCCTTTAGCGACCATTATTTAGAACATACTGATCATTAGCGCAGCCAGCCGGCGATAACACTGCCACAACTATCAGTGCTCTGTTCTTCTACCTATCGCGATATCCAGAACACTACCAATCTTGCAAAAGAGATACGTGGTACATTTCACAGTGGCGATAACATTCGTGGCGGACCACAGCGTTCAAGTCGCAAATACTTACGAGCACACATCGATGAAGCCTTGCGGATGTATCCACTAGTGTCTGGTCCATTGTGGCGAGAGCAGGCGTCTGATGATGACATTTCACAAAAGCCGCTCATTATCCAGGGTCATGTCATTCCTCGGGGCAGTAAAGTTGGAGTCAATATTTTCGCACACCATACAACGAAGACTAATTTCCAGATCCTTTCACATTCAATTCTACACTCTAGCTATCATCCGAGATTACAGAAGAGAAGAGGAAACTTATGCGTGATCCCCTTACACCTTTCTCAACAGGGGCGCGCAGCCGCGCAGGAAAGGCTACGGTATATTCGCAAGCAAGCCTAGCGGCGGCTAAAACACTCCGGTCCTACGACTTCGGAAGCAGTCGCTGAGTGCCGGGACGAGTCGGGTAACCATTCAAAGTAGTATCTGCTTCATGATGTCATTTCTTCAAGTCATAACGGGCCAAATCTAATTTTTAGTTCGCGAACTATGAACGACAAGCCAATATGATAACTACCTAGGCAGCATGGTCGTAAAGGACATTCCGGTAATTGTCTAGCTAGTTAGATCAATGTTAAAACTACCTAGGTAGTCTCATACTTCGAAAGACCTATTGACGGATAACGGGAGGCGTCTCATATGAAATGTCCAAAGTCCTGCCTACATCGACGTGTGCAAGTTGCGGTGGTTGGGCTTGTCGACTCGGACTCCCGACAGAACCCGGCTTACACCTGGCTCTGAATGGGCTGGTTTCGTCCTTCTTGACTGTAGTCGAAGCCTGCGTACCTTCACAACGCAGGGCTTCTTGCCTGCTCATAGGACGCTCCTCATAATTATTTTTTTGTATTAAGGGGGCCGAGTTGCTCATATTGCTCGTTCGGCGGCTCTCGTGCGATTTCTTCCATATGCCACCGCATTTCTCGGCAAGCTTGCGCCACAGTGGACGCAGCACAGGAAGGCAGAGAGAAAAGATTGCTAACTCGGGTTCGAGGACTTGGAGACGCATGTCGCGACTGGCGTAGGCGATGAGGAGATCGGGGGAATAATCGCTCCGTATGGCAAGACTCAGGCGAATGCAGGACACAACCGTAACGCTATTTAGATTAGTGTTAACTTTTGATAGCAATACTTGCTCTTTATCCACCACGACTTACCATAATCCAAGGCTGAAAAGGATGGTCAAGCTGACCTTAGTCTTGACTTGCATCTGGAGCTTCCAGATCAGGGGTATTGGCAAGAGGATGACGACCACATTCCCGAGTACGTTGAAAAGGGCCATACCAATGTCAACCTTTTGCCTGTCTATCGTTTTCCCGACATCAGGATTGTTCCAGACGCTGATCGCCATCTGCGAGATGGTGATTGTTTCCACGAATACCGCCACGTATAGGAGTATTACGACAATCCCGGTGGCCCTGCATACTCTCTGAAATGTCTTCTGAATAAAAATTCGTTTATAAAGAAATAAGGCGCTGAGTTTTACGAAACACATGGAGAAGATATACAGAACCTGGAACGAAAGAAGGACCTATAAATACCTAGTAAGTAGCCGTCTGAGGCTGCTCTATCTTAGGAGCGAGATGTTTAAATGAACTTACAAATATAATGGCGTTGTCATCCCCGACCAAGCCGGCCAGAGAAACGCGATCATAGCCCTCATTCCATACTGCGAAATAAGCTGTTAAAATATCTTCTTAAACCACATATTAGAGCAACCGAGAAGGATGACGTACTGAAGATAGAAAGACTAAACAGTGCGATTACTAGAGCTGTTGCGAGTAGGATGAGCCCGTCATCCCAGCCGAAACCTGCCTTCGTTAGCCTTCTGGAATAGAGACGCAAGCTAACCGTAAGTAAGCTAAGGGCGAACACAAGAGCGCTGGTGTCAAACACTGCTCTATCCATGGCTTGTAGGTTTGAGATAATTGATATCCCGAGGCAGTCGATCATTCAATGTCGAGAGACAGAGTTTTTAAGAATAATTAAAGTCTTATGTTATCAAGGGATTTCATATTAAGAGTTTCTGTATCTCTGGATAGAATTCCGCCACCTCTACAAATCAGTCCAACTCACGGCCTCCTCGTCAGAAGTTACACGCCACCGAACTCGGATGAATACCTCGTGAATCAACACTTATATGCTACGTGGTTTTCTTGGACAGCTTATTCGGTGTAATCGGAGCACATCAGATGAATAGAGAGCACTACACCACGCGAAACGAGTAGATCAATAGGGAGCGAACCTTCAAGTTGGTCACACAGTCTGCATCGATTCTCAGTTGGACCAGCATCTACATCACCTGTATCGAAATCACTTTTGGAAACATAACATCTAATAATGACTTATGGCCTTTGGACTGGCAGACTGGGAGGTGGAGCTAGGGTTTTAAGTAAATCCATTTTTCGTTGCAAGATGCTTCCTTGAGTACAGGTAAGCACCTTGGGTATTTACCTCTACACTGAATAGATGCTGCCATGATTGAAGTATAGTTCATAATGATCACGCGCTTCTCTCTGGTATCAAGTTCATTTTCACTGCGTAACGTACCTAGAACTTGGCCCTAATGCCAATGGTTTTAATGCAGTAATTATTACGGATCTGTTCTTTCAACTTCTGTCTGTATAACTAAGGGACTTGGATGCTGTGATATCGATGTGTTGGAGTGATTACCCTGTTATCTTACCTTGAGTCGGGGGCATGGGATCTCTATACTCCGGATGGCGCAAATACAGGAAGCGACCATTATGAGCTCTGAGGCACATTTCACTTCAAGTATTTAAGTCCATGGGTAGCTCGAGGCGGTTGTCATGGTACTGAAGTTATCCAACTCACTAAACTGCATGCTACTCACCCACATGGATGGAGGGGGTGACTTGCCTCAATGCGACGTCTTGGCATTTTGATTTTATTTATGGAATAACCCTCATAGAGTCCCGATCCGACCTTACTCACATGGTCGATGTGGAGCCGGTCGAGCAGACAGAACACCGGCAAGACCGGGATAAGGTCTGAGTTTAACCGCACCTGTAGCCGGCACAGCCACGAGAATGCAAAAGAAACAGCAGAGTCGCGCTCAGACATGCAGCTCTAAATACGAATGTTATAATAGCGAAAACAGGGAAGGCCCCTAATATAGCATCCACTTTGTCCTTTAACAAGAAGATCTACCTAGGCACATGTGCCTGAATCTCAGTTAATAATTATGTGCTAAGATGGCGGGCGCAAGCTATGTTTGGCGCGCTTCTCCAACCGGTTCTCGACTCGTATAGCAATCTACGTGGCGGGAGATCTCACCCCAGAAATCCGGATATCCATATTGCTCCCCACAGCGGGTGAAGCTTTGACCCTGGCATTCCTGCATTATATGAATAGGACAGCCCGCCAATGCAGAAAGGTCCAATTGATTACATGTCGATCCCATCTGGAAAACCTGATTGTCTGGATTTTCTTCAAGATGCGTTTCCTTCGTGTAGCGCTTATTACGACATTGACGTCGCTCGCTGAGGCGAGTTTGCAAATAGTACCTGGAGCAACATGGACTGCGGTGAGCCATTCCTTTTTCTACAAGCAACGACAAGACTCACCCGGGAACTAGCCCCTTTCCCCGCTTTGACTTACCCCTTTTCCATTCCATGACCATGACCATGTAGAATCGGGCTTACATTTCCCCTCTAACAACCACATAGTCAAACAATGAACACGTCCAAGCCCACGGCGCCGGCATAATCAAGGTGAACTCGACATACTACCTGATCGGCGAGGACAAGACCCAGGGCTCCGCCTTCCAAAACATAAACTGCTACTCGTCAACAGATCTCGTGCAATGGACATACGTCGGGGCGCTGCTCTCGCGCACCTCCTCAGGGGACCTCGGCCCAAACCGGGTCGTGGAGCGGCCGAAGGTGCTCTTCAACGCCAAGACCAACAAGTACGTGTTGTACATGCACATAGACTCGAGTAACTACGGCGAAGCCAAAGTCGGCGTCGCGACGGGTGACTCCGTGTGCGGCAGGTACAGCTACATCGGCTCCTTCCAACCGCTGAACCACCAGAGCCGGGACATGGGGCTGTTCGCCGACGACGACGGCACGGGGTACCTGTTAAGCGAAGACCGGCAGAACGGGCTGCGCATCATGAAGCTCAGCGACGACTACCTGACCGTAGCCGCGAGCACGTATCTCTGGAGCGACAGCATCGAGGCCCCCGCGCTGTTGAAGCTGAACGGGCGGTACTATATGTTCGGCTCGAAGCTGACGGGCTGGGATCCGAACGACAATGTGTATTCCACATCCACGAGCCTGACGTCCGGGTGGAGCGCGTGGAAGACGTTCGCGGACGCAGGTAGTAAGACGTACACTTCCCAGACTAACGCCGTGCTCCCCGTTGGCCCCAACGCGGCGATCTACCTCGGCGACCGCTGGGTATCTAGCAATCTGATGGCATCGACATACGTCTGGCTGCCCCTCACCGTCAGCGGGACCACAGTCACCATGGCGAACGCCGAATCCTGGGTTCCCAACCTGTCCACTACATCCTCTTCAGCATCAACTGCTAAGCCCGCGGAGACAGCATACGAGGGCGAGACCGCGACATACGGTGGCAAAGCGCGCAACGTGAACTGCGGATCGTGCTCGGGCGGAACAGCCGCGGGATATGTGGGCGGTCCGGATAAGGGCAGCGTGACGTTTAGTAATGTGCGCAGCGATGCGGCAGCGAGAACGACGATGCGGGTGCGATATGTGAATGGAGATAGCTCGCCGCGATACGCCAATGTGCGCGTCAATGGCGGGGCCGCGCAGAAGCTTGCTTTCTTGCCTACAGGCAGTAGTGTGTCTAGCAGCACGCTACACGCAGACTTGAAGAGTGGGACGAACGAGATTATTATCGAGGGTGTTGGGGATGGATGGGGACCTGACGTAGATCGCTTGATCGTTCCCGTCTCGTGAATCACCATATTAGGGACACAAGAATAAGCGGGAATGAATAATAAATACTAAATGTAGATAATAAATAGCTAGGGACATGATGAAACTTGACGTATCATGCATCGCACAATAGTCAGTATCGTTGAGATATCTTAAGAGTCGTGGGTTCCAAGTCACCGTCCAATAATTCCTTTTTCGCCCCTCATACAGTCAACGTTGACATCAAGGCCTTCTTCAATTCATAATATGTATATCGAGGCCCCTTACAACTAAGTGCTACATGACCCCCCTCACAATTCCTACGCAACAACTTGAGGAAATAGACAACCTCGGAAATAGCGTGACAAAAGCCGCCGGACCAGCCGAAGTAACAACAGCCAAGCAATATAGACTTACAGGAAACATCCCGCAGTATAATGATTTCGACCCTCACTCCCTCACATGAACGTTCGGCCACCTAGATATAAACGCCTTCCATCATCCTCCTTCCCTGACTGGACTGCAATAAGACGGTATGTTGAGCTCGTGAGACCTTTCTGCCGTCCCTTCCAAGCCCTCAAGAAGGCAATGACTATTAATTTGGGGTTCCATCGACAAGATCACCCTATCGCATATAGCGCGTAACGTATTCCGGTGGGAACATAACGGGAATGCCGGTAATCAACATGTCCATGATATCGTGATTTAGTATGTAGGATCATGTGACACTACTTCAATCGCCTGTCCCGCATACACCGTGAAAGATGACTGTGATGAAAGTTGGCCGTGTTTTGTTCATTGCAACGGGTCGACTGAGTATTAGGTGTTTGTAATTGGCGCGTAGAGCACATCATAGTGTGCAGCCAAGTACAGGACGCAAAATCTCATTGAGAAAGAGTACAACACTCCGATATAGCAAAAGAAAATGGTATCAAGTCGTAATCAGCCGTGAACGCCTCGCCAGGTCCAAGAAACAAACGTGCTGCTAGCTGTTGTTGTAAATGAGCCACGGAGGCCCAATACTGACTAAAAGCCGGTATTTCACGATTACCAGCCCTTTTTCCTGGCAAAGCGCTTGTTCAACAAGGCCAATACCTTTGTGACGTTGAACTGTACGTATTCGAGGTCCAAATCGTCCTGGTTGTCCTTCTGCATTTCTAATAGGTCGTCGAGCTTGAGGTCGAGTTCCAAAAGACCACGATTGCGACCTGTTTATTCATTAGCTTTAGATTGAATTGAGATATTGCTCTGACTGACCTTTGTAATGTAGCGAGATCACAAATGTCCCAGGTAAAGGACTTGTGAAGTTGAAGTAGATATTGGCTCTTCTGTTATCCGGAACATTACTCTTTTGGATAACGCCTTCCTTCTCTAGTTGCTGGTGAGTGAACTTGTAGGGCCCAAGAACTTGCTGCTTTTGCTGTTTCCGTCTCGTGCCCTCGGACTGGCTTCGTACATTATGGAGGTAACTCTTATAAGTCTCTAGTTGGCCGACGAGGTACGAGTTATGATCCCTAATCGTCTTGTAAACCTCTTCGAGCTTCGCCGTTTCCGCAATGACACCGTCCTTCAAAGAACCTAGATGCTGCAACTCTTGTTCCACCTCATCTCTGAGTAGGCTGAATTGGTCCGACTTATCGATGACCTTCATTTCCTGTAGTTGACTAAGTAATTCCATGGCCCGAATACCCTTTCGAACCATCACTGCATCATTTCTTGACGTGGCTGCTGCGTCGGCAATTCTCTCCAGACGCAAAGGTCTCCGAGCGACTGAGCTGTTCGCAGGGATGGAGCGCATGACCTGCACGAAGATGGACTTGGCTTCCATGAAGTATATTTCTTCCTGTGTGATGTCTAGGGCAGCCGTCAAGTCATCTATAGCTGTCTCCCACCGGCTGAACAAGGGAAGGTTAATCGCCCTATTCTCCTTCCGAGGGACTTGTGCGGGTGCTTTACCGAGCTCCTGAATGATTTGCGACAAGTGGGAGTTTTCGTCCTTACAGAGTTCCCCACTGTGCTTCTCAATCAAGGCATGCATGGCATAAATCTCATTAAGCGTGATAGAGAGCTCCAGATCTTTCTTCGAAAGTGCAACATAGTTGTCCATCTCGAGACTCTCGTAGAAGTCCTGAACCTCGCAGAGATCAAGCATAAACTTATTAACGCGATCTTTGTTCTGCTGGATAAACGGTTGCAACTTCGCCATGTACGGCTCCTTAGCATACGATGGCTTATTTGCCAGGTTCTGAAGCATCTTCGCAACCAAAGTCAAGGTCCGGCGTGGTCGTTCAGAAGGGACTCCGTCGATCAGCATGTAGGACTTGGGTGTAACAATGGCAGGATTGATAAAACGCAGGAAGAAAAAGCCACCGATCAGCGTGCAGATAACCTGGTCATTCGCGTCAGGATACTTTCGCTTGGTCAAACTCCGAATCTGCTTGCATATCCATCGGATGCCGTATGGAGCCTCTTCGAGTCCCTCGATAATGGTGGTCAAGAAGCCATTGGCGATCTCCGTGAGCATCGTTAAACGTGGCTCTATGATGGCTTGCACCTGGGGGTTCTCGGCAGCTTGTTCGCCTGTAATTCCTCTTGGAAGAGAAGCTGGGAGACTACCAGTATCCTCCTCGATTTGCTGGCACATGCGCTCATAGACTTTCAAAGGGTTGATTTCGAGGTCGAGATCAGTCAACTCAATAAGACTATTGATCCTGTTCGCTAGTACTGTTCGCAAGAAGCTCTGCCCAGGTCCACGCCTGGTGTAAGTGGTCATCATACGAGATACCGGCGTATTCGCTCTGAGAAGGGAGGAATATTCCGGAGTTGTGTCAAACTGGTAGGTCAAGACAGACTAAAAGCAAACAATTAGCAAAGCCACGGTAAGCCAAGATGTAGGTCAACCTACCTGAAACATAGTCAAGAGAAGGTGCTCTTCTCGACTCTCGTATTGATTACCATAAATGGTGAACATGACGGTTTGTAGCAGGGAATCGATTTCAGACATAGACACCAATCTACAGAGGTGGGCTATGTGCCTGGGTTCGGATTGTAATAAGAACATGAGATTGCCGTACTTCTGCGTCTTGTCGTCGTTCGGGAATGCGCCCTCTTGTAATTCGGTCGCATCTTCGAGATGACTCGCTACTTCGTTTTGCTAATACGTGTTTTAGTTACGCAACAGGAACAATATAGGATCGGGCTTGACAGACCTCCTCTAGCGCCATTCGATTCTGGATGAGCAAAGCAATTCGGGAGTCGAGGTACCGAACGTCTTTTTCGAGAACGAAGTTCTTCTTGGACTGCGAGGAAATCTTGGATTTTAACTCGCGGAGTACCTTCTGAGCTATAATTCAACTGAAGTTAGTTCCAATCATCCGACCGGAGATTTGTTGAAATGCTCTTACCTTTTGCCAAATCATCTTCAATTTCTAGGTCCGACTCGTTCGCCGACATAGAGAGGTATAAAGCGGACATGGAATACCGCTTGGACTGGCGCGCCGAGCGCGATCCTTCGTAAGAAGACATGGTGTTCTGGCGTGAAATCGGTTGAAACGAGGATGACGAGGCCGTCGATGCCCTAGAAGGTGTTTGTAACATGACTGACATGTTTGAGCGTAATTATTCTTTCGGTTGTTTCGATCGTCTGAGCTGCCGCTTGCCAGACTAACAGAATAATGGCAGTGTGCTAAGCGGAATGGGTCGCGATCATTCCAAAATTGGGAGCCTTCTACTCCGCAATCAGTCTGGTGTCAAACCGAAATCACAAATATCTTCACAATCTGTTGAGTCTCGACGAGGAAAATATACACGTGCGTGGGTGACAGGAATAGCGGAAGTGTTGTCTCGTTCGTATGCGTCTTGTGGCTTCGTAATAATTGGCGAATATACTATCAGCCAATTTCGGGGTGGTTTGTTTCACTTAGATCGGTGTCGAGGTCGGCACAACGGTCCAGCGAGCGCCAGTGTCAACGTGGTTAAACCGGAAGGGCTTCGATCCGTCGAATACTCGGCGAAGTTGACTCGGATTCCCGCAAGGGAGGCAGGATGCTTTCTACCGTTGGTCCAATGGGCCAACAGGGTATAAATGCGTTTTAATTGCAGGTCATGAATCGGTCGCGACTGGTACTTTGGTCTTTGTCTACAACCAATTAGGGCGAGAGATCTTGGATAGTTATTGAGTTATATCAACAATGTCCGCTCTGTGTGTAAAGGAAGGTTTGACAACATAGGGCCGTGTAGGCGGGCGATGAGAGGGCTGCGCTGGGTTGCGCTACGACAAAAGTAACCGCGGAATGAGTAGAATTAAGTCGCACACACGGATAGACGTTGTCAAGACATAGGCTCCAAAAGAGGACGTGCTAGATGTTGCACGGAATTGATTGGAAATCGACTAGGACGAAGAGGGCGGGAGAGGGGTCGCGCTCAAGACTTGGGCTGCGACAGGGCGCAAGGCGGTTCGGTCGGGGGGGCGTGTGTGTTGTGAGTTGTGGTGTACGAGAAAGGGGAGGTTTGCGGCGGGATGGGGGGATTGGGAATTGAAGAGGAGGGCAATAAGGCAACCTTGGGAGTTTAGTTAGGTCTAGTACTACAATACAGTACTACCGTTACGAAAGAAACAAAAAATAAATAAAAATAAAAATAAAAATAAAGGTAAAATCAAAATTCGGTCGGATTGAGTCGGCTGTATGTACAAAAACAGAAGGGGAAGGTTGGACGCTATCGATTAAACAGGAAGCGACGTGACAATTAGTGGGCTCATTAGTTGACTAACAGTATAGTTGCCATAAAAGGGGGGGAAGGAGGGTGTAACTGTTATCGAAGTATTCGCGAATATTATCACCAGCTTAGAATGAATGTTAAATGATTTAAGCAATCTACTAAGGGGGAAAAAAGACAAAGGAATGAGAATTGTCAATTCAAGATCAAGGAGATTCGGAATTGAAAACCTTCCATCATCTATTCGCCATATTCCACGCAAGAGAAAAGGTCAACGCTTAAGGCCAACGTCAGGTGGTTATAATGCAGCCCTCGACCAGTTCTTTACTTCTTTTGTTCATTTTTCTTCTTCTTTTCTCTTCTAGGCGAATGAAGGTACTATGTGCATGTCAATGCCAGGGGTGTCACGGTGGCGGTCTGGCTGTCGTCACAGTCACAGTAACAAAAAATTGATTATTTGAAGGGCACGCTTAGAAAGTCCCCCCAATTGCCTTAGAACCTTAACAACGTTCTACTATGTAAGAGAATTGTACTGTAGCAGCTGTGGACTGCACAGTGATAGCAGAAGTAGGTGGGCGGGGAGGGGCCTGTCCCTGTTTGGCACCGTCGCATTTTAGCGTACCTTTTCATCGTTATCATTTAAACTATATAAAGTAATGTACTCCGCCTGGATGTTACAGCGTCACTTTTAACCTTGTCGATAGCATACTGGATAATGGAGCCATTCGATTCTATGAGCGTCCGATACATCATATCATGATCCTAGCATTTAACATTTTTCGAAATCGTAAACAACCAGCCACCTTTATCGTCATATAATCACGTGGATATTTAGACAATAGCAGGAATTGCTAAGGAGGATAAGGATACGCATGTAATGCAGGCCATGTTAGATGGATAGGGAAGAATATACTTGTAAGGTTCTGTGTGGCTTATGCGGGTCGTTGGTGCATTATTTCATGAAACAACCTCGTGATGATCGACAAACTCTGAGCACAGGATTCATATGAAACATAGGCCAAGGTTTAAATGGAGAAGCGCCTTCTGCAAGACCGGACTCACCGAAGAGTATTCCACACATAAAAGTAGAGGATATATGGACGACCATCATAACCAAAATTGATGAACCGTAACTCTTATGTCGTTGCTCCTTCAACCCCGAAATAAGGAAGTACACGCCTACATGTGTAGCTCTCAGAATGGGTCTTAAGAACATTGAACTTTACCGTGCATGTTTCACTTTAAAAAGAGGTACGAAAGGTACGTATAGCCGAGTCAATTACTATATTCATACTAGCCAAAACTATCCGTTCCTGGACTAAACTAGTGCGAGTAAGTCTTTATAGTACGAAATAAATCTCCTCTTATCAGGATTCCCCAGTTATCCAGGAACAGCAACCATTCAGCAGCCAATAAAGGCGTTGTCTGACAGGGGCGGTCAGGGGTAAGGACCTTAGGTTGAGAGGGGGATCCACTACCTGAGATAGCCGGTTGAAAGTCTCCGACTCCACGTAACTCAATGCCTGCAAGTTATCGAGATAATGTACCGTACCTAGAAAACAAAAAAACATAAATTCTAGAAGCCTGAGATCAGTCTCTGCTCGAAACGAAATTTCCGTCTTGTGCGAATCACATTAGACACTTGCCTCTGTTTATGTTGTGCATGAAGCATCAACAAGCAGTGTCGCATTTTCCAATTTGGTGTCCTGAAAACAAGGCTTCTTGCAGCTGTCTTGTTTTGTTTCAACTTTTTCGTATTCTGATTAGACGGGCGCTTAGAGACGTCACGGAACATGAATACAAGGCATTTCAAAAGGGGAACACTCGATTCAACAACACCATGCCATCCAGTCATCATCTGCCTATTGGGACATGATCAGACTAGTGAAACGCCCACCAAGAATCGCATTTCCCATCAATGCTCTCTCTTACCAGCTCTACTACAACGGCCATCCGGCCATCCGCACACAAACCGTTATTCCAAACACGCGGTACCTACAGTAATAAGCATAGTCGAAGATCTCGCCCGATAGTGGTTTCCAACCCCGACACTACATTCATAGCAGCATTATGCGCCTCAAGCTAACTACACTAGCAATCAACATGGATGTCAACATGGATCATTTTGCGGGGTTGGATTCTACCGTATTAACTACTGCCTAGCTAGGTCAACGGACTTGTGAACAAGTATGCAAGACAAGATTAGCATATCGTATCAAGATTTGTGTGTGCGGCTACTCTCTAGAGATTCAACACGTGGGAATCCCTTGCGCAGAGCTAGATATGAAGAGTTTGTCGATAATTTTCTACCACAGATTTATTTCTTCGCCTTGTCCCAAACTTACATTACGGTAGGTACCGGACCCATGATCAGCCAAGAGGATGACGATCAAGTTCACGATAAGCGGCGAGGATTTTGGATCGCCAATCGCAAGTTACACTTGAATAGTTTTACCATTCTATTCATCTCAATGCCATACACTTCTGCACCTCTACTTCGGCTTTACTTGCTTTTCTTTTCCGATCCTCTTCAAATCTACAGTAGAAACACCCTAACCAGTGCTGCCACTACACCCAATTACCGAAATCTTGATTCTAGCCCGCTCTAACAACCTAATCTACTAGGCTAAGCCGCTAAACAGGATGACCCAGCGAGCCCACGCCAAGAATAGTTCGTGGCCCGCGCAAAGTTCACACTACGATCTCCAAATTGAAGTTTCGTACAGGAGATATTCGTGGGAATAGTCCAAGAACGCTTATTTAGCGTCCCAGTTTCCGGGTCTTCTGGGGTTTCGGAGTATTTCTAAATTGCAACCGTTCAATGTTCATGCTGACCATCGCGACTACGCCGTCCGCTAGTCAGCTTAGTCGTAGTCCAGTGATCAAGAGACAGGGGCTGCAAGCACTTTAGTATTTCCATACCTCTTATCACCGACCCATGCAGGAACGTCGTCGGACAACGAATCGATTCCTCGACACGTACTAGATACCAACTCTTCGGGCGAAGCTGATATTAACCTTCCTTTCAATGTAATCATCACAACCTGGTGTCCAAAGTGGTGATGACTGCAGAAATCTCGAAACGCGGTCCTAAATCCCCAGATCCTTCTGCTTCCTTGTAGGAATGCCAGGATGCACCCAGGGTATCTGTGCCTCGTGTAACACGAGAAGGAACATTAGCCTTGCATATGACAGGTCCACGTCTAACAGATTTGTTTTACACATGATAGTTCAACAGTTGCGGGATCGTGATACCCGTCCGCCACGTACACAAGGTCGCCACCGCCATATCGGAGACAGGCAGGCCTGATATGATATCGGTTTCAGATACTATCACTCAGCAATCTTGTGTTAGCCAGCATGCTGGAGCTATTTGTCTGCTTCATGTTGAAGCTACTCGCGTGGGACAATGTCTACAAGTTCTTTGTTTATTCCTTCAGCTCTCAGATTCCTGAGCTGGCACCCGTGCCGATCAGCATCAAAGCATACAGCTCATCGGGAACATCAGCCTCAGGTGCTATCTATGACATAAACTGAACCCTACTGAGGCCCGGGCGCCTCGTACTCTTTATTAGTCGCCGACCATAAATAGATACCGGTATTCGGGTGCCTCATTTCGTGACTTACATTTCATTTTCCCAGTCCCACGCACCCGGACTCCTTCGTCTACGCTAGCAATGTGATAGGGACGTCATTGGTGAGATGCTACGCGACGCTGTGATCGAACTTCCGGGGACCCGGCATTGGGTCGTTGGCTACTGCGCTGGTCTAACCGAAAGCAGAGCTGCTGCCTCGTACGAGAAGCAAACATTTATTCAGCTTCTACGCAGGGATCGCAAGCTGGTGCAACTGTCATTGATGATGCCCGACGACGAAGACCGCCGGCGACTGCTTTCTCTAATCGTCCAAAGTACGTCGCCGACTCATGGATAGGTAACACACAGCCAACATGTATCTTCGGCAGACTGGATCAAGTTCATTGAGATGTAGCTCCAAATCTGCTCGAGGGTATCACACCATTGCCGACATCGATTATAATCAATCATCACACATATGCTCACTTACATATACATTTGCAAACACCATTATTTACTATCTCATGAATTTTTTTTATCATTACCTAATTTTCCTAGCCTGGATATACCGCTATATCGTCTACCTCAATACCGTGAATGCGCCTTCAAAGCGCAGACTCACCTAATGGTCCCGTTAGAATACTGGTCAATACTCACCCGAATACTACTGGACCAATGCCACCCAACCCCCCGTGGAGTGCAAGACGCCGAGTTCCTAAGGGTTGGCACGTCAAGTAGAAGTGCTTTTACCCCTTCAACTTTAAACTGGAGTTGGGGAACTCACCTTCATCCAAGCCACACCTCGCCAGTTACACGAGAAATCCTCGTTGACATCCGGGTTCATTGGTTTGCGATGTAGCCACCTTCTGGGCTTTTCGATCACCTCCTGTCCCGCGACTTCTATTACCGACGGTTTAGTCGCTCCGCAGGCAGGTTGTGGACCTTGATGGGCCGCTGAATTCCCTGCCACTGGTTACGGAGGTCATTGATTACGTTCTGTGGCGCGGGCTCGTGGAGAGGGCGCGGTCTGTAATTTGTCGCGGTCGCAGGACGTGGCGGCGGGTGTGGGATAGTCATCGCAGAACTGACTACATGGTCCGGCATTAGTGAGGGATCCATCGGCGGCGGCACAGTCACGGTGGAGGTTTCTGTGTCATCGTCTGGGAGCCAGGAAGCACGTTCATTGTTCACGAAACCCTCGCTCCTGGAGGCTCTGGGTCGAGCTAGCGTTCTCAACGGATCACGCGCCAGCTCGTCCAAAGGGCTCCACGGCTGGTTGATGTTATCCACGCATAGCGGCATGGGGCTTGGTAGCTTACCGGTTCTTACGGGTACCATCCCAAGGCGCGGTACACCTAGACCGTCGTATGTCAGCACATGTTCCACCGGGGCCGGCACCGACTTGCTTCGCCGTAGAATGAAAGTATCATTGTCCGCTGGCGTAGGCATACCTTGATTTACGTCATTGGCAGTGTTTTGCCGGCGTATCGCATTGCTCCTGCGTAAAGTAGTTTCCGAACTCGGTTGGTTGTTCAAGAGCGGCCATCTTACATTGGCGGCTGTTAGCTTTTGTTGTGTCGCTTTCGCTTGTTGTTGTCGTATCCTTTGCTCTGTCGCTTGTTGTTGTCGTAACAGCTGCTGCTCTTGTCGTAACATTTGCTGTTGTTGTCGTAACATTTGCTGTTGCTGTAACATTTGCTGCCGTTGTGCAATCAGGGCAGGATTATTCGATGAACTATGAGAACCCCCGTTGCTCGACATCGCTTAATTTCGAATGCGAAAAAACGTTGGGTCGTATGTCTTGGGGAAAATAGTAATGAAGGAACCTCCAAGTTCTGGCTTGGGCAATCCCTGGCTTTGTATGAATGAAGACAGAATGTGAGTTTTGTCTAAAAGTCTTCTGTATCGATGAAAAGAAGAGATGAGTACAATATCCTATTGTCTTGTGCAGTGCTGGAAAGGAAATTGGCCATGTGTTTTGAACTGTATTATTATATAAAGATTGAACAGTCTAACGTGACGAAACAATTTAAAATCACCAAGATGGTTCCTGAACTTGCTCACATATTCAGTAACAATTCAATCGTTGTTTGTTCGTATGAGGTAGTCGTTCTGTGACGCTACCTTATAGACGCTAGACTATCATATATGTCTAATTCAAAAGGGCAGTAAACAGTAAAACAGACAGACATAACAATTCTATGTTCCCCTTTTCATAGGTGAAACCCAATATACCCCTGACTTTAGAACCCTACCCTTAAGGAGGTGATTCCCATAGTAAAAACACCACCCATCGTCATCGTCATCGTCATCGTCATTTCGTAATATGTCCCATCTACTTACCAGTTATCCATCCAGTAATGGATAAAAGAGCTTACCTACCACTTAGTAGGTACTCACCAATTCTCTACGCCCTTGGGATTATTTGCAGACTGCCTGAATTTCTTGCGAATACTCCTCCTCTCATTGATCAGTGCCATCTCGGCGTTCAAGCGCTCCCTAACCTTCCGCCAGTACCTGCACTGATTCAGAGCGTCCCTGTTTGGGTCTGCATGTAACTCAAGGAGCCACTGTAATGTCAACAGTTAGTACTTCCTACTTTCAAAGAAAGGGACTCAGGAGCTTTAGGCGTGTCTCTGGAGCGGTGACTCCCTAGTCATCTCGGGTGGCAAATTCTGAGTCGTAGGTCGGGCCTGCTTGGAGAAAACAAACAATTATGGACATTACTTACGTCTTCATGCTGTGCTTTCGCATTCTCATGCTCAGCCTTCAGGTTCTCCATCACCTCCCATTCACGGTCTGTGAATGCCAATGTGTGTATAGTATCCTCTAAAGTATCAGGACTGACTTTCTCTGCCTCGTTCTTGTTTGAGTCTGAAACTGAGTCAATCTCTGGTGCAGGGAGGATAATTGCTGCAGATGGGAGCTGTGTACACGACTCGTTGCTGTTCCTTCGGCAGTAATCTAGGAAGCCGTCCACTCGGCGACTCGTGATCTCTTCGGGCTTAGTCTTATGACGCCCCTCTGGAATTTCCAGCTTTGGAAGGGACTGCCATGTCCGTCGGGTTTCTACGTTGGCTGTCATTCTGGCTGGGTTTGGCATGATAGCGCGATATTGTCTTTGGAGACGAAACCAAGATTTACGTTGTCGCGAGGACTTGTAGATACTGGATACTTGGATAAGTAGGTAGCTCTAGGCGGCTGTGCTAGATATAAATGCGCGAATAACTAACTCCATTGTGTTTACAATCCTCAAAGAGCCGTAAAGGACTAAGCCGAACTAACCAACAATGGGCTTGATCGTGGACGGCCTTGTTCACTGAGAAGCCCCTTTATTTCTTAACATATAGGTACATACCTAAACTTCGAGACTGGATACAGCCCCTATAGCTTGCTCGTTTCACCGTTCTTTGTTCTTTATAGGTAAGCATGTTCCTCTCAGAGAGGTAGTAGTTCTGTGTGAAGTACGAGCGATCATAAATTAGTGTAATCGTGAGCATCCAAGACAGGAGCTATGATATGTTAGCATATCGAATACGACGGAAGGATACATTAATCCAAGCTATAAGAGCTTTTCACGTCTAAAGTTCCTAGGCTGTCATATTCCTGAAGCTTCTAATACAATAATTGGCTGTGCAATGCTCAGGCATAAAGGAAAATCGTCTCCACTCCCTATAGGTCTTCAGAGCCCAAGGACAATGGCCTTTTCGTTGCAAGCTCTGATCGAATATTCGTCTAGATTCCCAAGTCTCCGGGCTAGATGTCATGGCTAACCAATACGCCGTATACTCATCCAAGCGGCTCTTTCAGTTGATATCAAGTCAAGGAAACGTACCCACATATCCTCCTGCAGTAGTGCGGCGTATTCAATTGACCACCTATCACAGGTGTATGGTTGAGACTAATACCAGGTATTAGAAGCTACCTAGTCTAGTCCTATTTCTGACGCATTAGACTATATTACTGGCTATAAGCGACGTGGCTATACTTGATTTAGGTATCGTCTTACGGACTTCTATTCTCCAGCAACTGCTTATTAATCTATCTGACATATTGAACCCTGCGGGTCTGCGGATAATGAGGTTGACCTCTCCAAGCACCTACCTATTAATTCTACCTGGGCGCCTGCTCAGAGTACATGCATTTCCCGTGCGGCCCTTTCAGAGCAACTCGACTTTCACCTAATCATCTGAGGCCATCTAGATATCATAACAGGCAATCGCCGCAGCGAAGATGCCTCAGACCTGGTTGATCACCGGCTGCTCTAGCGGCTTCGGCGAGCAGTTCGTTAGAAAGCTGCGGGCTGCTGGAGATAACGTTATCGCGACGGGACGCAACGCAGATGTGAAGCTTGCCCACCTCAAGGATACCGGCGCCAAGATCCTCGATCTGGATGTATCTTCACCTTCCGATGTCATCCGGGCCAAGATAGAGCAAGCTTGGGGCTTGTTTCCCGACGGAATCGATATTGTGGTCAACAACGCGGGGTATATCCTCAGCGGTGCTGTGGAGGAGTTAAGGTGAGCTGCGAGATACGAGTCACCCCTGAGCGAAGCCCTGGTTTAACCTTAGGGGGATAATAGTCCAAACGAGGTGGAGAATGTTATGAAAACGAATTTTTGGGGACCTTTCCACATTACCCAGGCAATTCTCCCCAAATTGCGGGCGAAGGGAAAGGGTACGCTCCTATATGTAAGTTCTCAAGCGGGCTGGCACGGCGATCCGGCCGCAGCAGGGTACTGCGCGTCGAAGTTCGCCCTTGAGGGTACGTCAAACATCCCCCCTCATTTCGGTCGTGATTATGGGTCGGACGTATTTGGGTGATGTTGAACATTCGCTTTAGGGATGGCTGAATGCCTTGCGAAGGAGCTCGCCTTCATAGCGCCAGGCATCAAGGTCCTAATCGTCGAACCCGGCTACTTCGGCACGCGTGCGTTTCACAAAATCAACTTTGCCCCTCTGCGCAATGAGGCGGACTACGGTGTATTTCACGCGGGAGCGAAGGCGCACGTAGCGGGAGTATTGAACAACGAGCCTGGTGATCCTGGAAAAGCCGTTGATAGGATGATTGAACTGGTTAAGGGGACTGGTCTAGCGGCGGGGAAGGATGTGCCATTGAGGGTGCCGTTGGGAAGCGATGGATGGGATAAGGTCAAGACGAAGTGTGAGGAGACGCTGAAAATCTGCGAGGAATGGGAGGAGGTGGCTAAGAGCACCGACGTCAAACCAGCCACCTAGGGCTTGCGAGGCACCGCAATTGCTCTGAAGAGGATCGCCTAAACTGAGTGCCAGATTTGACTCCTGCGACCGTTAGCGGTGTCATGATGTTATATTGACGAATGTCGAGTCCAGAACGTATTTCATGATACTCGCATTCGTAACTTTAAATGAAAGAAATCTATTCGCTTCAATACTACCTTTAGCTTCGCAGCTATTCTTTCCATCTACATTGCGTATCACACGGGCACCCGGTGCTTGCGACTGGACATTTAGTGGCTGGGCTTCTTAGGACTTCCCTTGGTCGGCGGCGAGATTATCCTCTCCTCGTACGCTTCCTCGTGGCACTTGTATTTTTACTCTCATTGCTCGAGCGTTTCGAAGCATTGGCATTACGTTCTCGGAGAACACTGCTGTGTTCTGAAGTGTTCGTGCCTGTCGTGCCTGTGACCGGTAAACCGAGCATCTCGCGTCTCTTGAAGAATTCCCACGCAAGTTCAAAGACCTTGTCATTGCCTTTCCAAGGGCCTTCTTCCTCCAGAAATCTTGTTAGCATTTCATGATCGACCCCTGAGAGTTTCAAGCGGAATTGGTCGGCAGTCCACTCTGTGTTGGTGATGAAGATAGCTATCATAGCCCGTATTTGGTCGCAGTTTCTATCGATATCTATTCCCGGGCAGATATCTTCTTCTTCTGGAGTGGGCTCATTAAGACCCGGCTCGATTACCGAGTATTTGATGCGTCGTGGATAATCGTAATCGCGGATAGCGAACCCCGGCTTTGGCGTTAGATCAACATTTTTGTCGACTTTCTCTAGAGCTAACGCTAGTCTCAATACATCACCCCTTGCGTCAGCATCCACAGTTCTGTTTCCTGTGATCTGAGCTATCATCTCGTCCTCTGTCTTTCGCCTATCTTCGGATACCATAATGAGCGTCGCGTACTGTTCAATTTCAGCGGGCGTGAGATCAGAGAATACAGCTCGTCGTGCATTCTCCCGCCGGCTTTCATCTAGCTCGGTGTTGATGAAATTCATCAGACAGTCTCTGACATAGTTGTTGGGAACATCACTGAGCGTATGAGCGCGACCTAGTCGGCCACCGCTGACAAGTTTGGTCCTCGTATCAAACACGCCTTGTGAACCATGACTGCTCCAAGGATGCGAATCGGACCATACAATTTGGCCACGGAGCAGAGTTGCTGTTGCAGGATGTAAATTGACTGCCGATGCGAGGGCATCAATTAGCTGGGCATTGGATTTGATAGATCCAGGTGCCTTAGGCAAAGTCAGTAGCTATGATTTGCGTCAACAAAGCATACGAACAATCTTACTGCTCTTGAGATGGAGAACGGGGTCTTGGGGTTTCGATGCGGGTTGGCCTTGGCCGAAGCCTGCTGATGCTCGTCCCTTGGAATGACTGACATAACATCTTCATAAACTTGGATGCAACAGCCATTGGGAACGCGTTTCTCGATGCGGTCTACGACTGCATGAACCAAATAAGGCAGAAGGATTTCACTGAACCTTTCCTCGATAAAACTCAGCCGTTCTCGATCTCGATGATCTTGTCCCTGTAGCAGCTGGCGTCCCCATCTTTGCTTGCTAAAGAGGTTTACTGCATCATACTTAAATTGCGGCAACTCTTCATTCGAGAGAAGACCGTTGTCCTGAAGCTTCATAACCAGTTGTTCTTTGATCCTTGCCTGATATTATTTAGTGAGCCTAATCCTAATGAAGGTGTATCGCTGTGTATCTCGTCCTCACCTCGAGGTTACTGTTTGCCGTGTCATGGGAGGAGTAGCCATGTGTGAAATCCGGGTGCCGGTAAGGCATAGTTGGTGATTGATTTTTTGAAGAACCTTTAATACTAAGTAAGAGGTACAGGTAAATGATTCGATTTAGATTAACTATACAAAATGAATATTTATTTGTTTAGGTATCATCTAACCTGTTGTAAATATTTCGAGTCGATACAAAAATGAGACGCGTTTGAGCGCGTCTCTAGTTGATGGATCCCTGAACAACATCATTACGTCAGCACCTACATAGTACAGTAGCTTCCAGGGCCATGCAGCCATGGTACAGGGGTCTATCCACTGGTCGCTTTCGCTAGCGGTCAACCGGGGCTATCACTAAAGTCACAAAATATAGGGCAGACGTCATTCTATTTTAGTGTACCTAGGCATCGCGCTCACTAGCTTGCATCGCTAATTTTTTTTTTTTTTTTTTTTAAAAAAAAACATCGCAAATCCTCATCTGTCTCAACAACATTGCCCTGGCAGCCTGGTTGAATCCATCGCCTCGTCTCTCGTCACGCTCATCAACCTCGTAAAATCTCCATATCAATCCAACTCCTAATCATTCGCAGTCTGTAGCCTTGTAATATGCAAGAGGGGCAGTGAAGTCCTCGACGGAAAGGCAGGTCGTGGTATATTGGGTGAGACTGAATGCGACTCTGTCCCCGCAGCCAGAAGGGTAGAACGAGATCCGGCACTCGCTGCCCGCAGGAATCGTGCCTTGAACCGACTTATGCCGATTGGCATTTGGTACAGGGTCGCAGGCCACATTGCCTGCTTTTTCCACCTCGTCTACAGTGGAGAGTGTTGAATTTTGGCACCCAGCCACGTCGTACATGGTGAACGACCATCCTGATACTGATTGGAAGAGAACGGGCACAACCGTGGCGGCGAAGTTGAGAGCGGTCGAGAAATGCATTGTGTTATTGGGGTTGGTTGATACTTGACTTGGTAGAGATTTCGAATTGGTTAGTTGACCGACTGTTTTTTGTGGTCGATAGAGTGGGAATTGAACAATTCCGTCCTACTTAAGCTATGAATTCGATGCCGGCTTGTTTAAATGCAGTGGAATATAAGCAGAAGTGGGATCAAGAGCCCCGTCGAGTAAAATTACTATTTATGTCTCTTTCAGGGATCAATTGAGATTTCAGATCAATCCTAGGAAAGTCACCGACAGCAAACCTTGTGATGTCACGATGTTTGATATGCATAGCTACCTACCAGACAGGAGCGATGAAGGAGATCACCAAGATAGCGCTAATAGGAATCGAACCTAGACTCCTTTATCACTCCATCTTTACCTATGTAGGTACCTAAGTTTGTACCTATAGAGGCCTACAAGGATCACTCCTACGGGGTTTAGCTGCCCAGGTGAGCAAACGAGGCGTGAATATTGCAAAACTTACTCATTCGGACGTAAGCTCACTGCCATAATCGAATGACTATCCATGCCGTTTGCTCTTCCATGGAGTTTAGGTTTACTCTTGTAAGATGAGCTTGATGGTCATAAAATCTACATGGGACACTATTGGGAATAGCGGAGTTGATGACACAAGGTACATCTTGGCCTATGCGGGTACCTGCGCACTCCGGCCATGGGAAGATCACTCCCTCCACATGTAACATATA
The DNA here is from genome assembly GCA_023628415.1 of Hypoxylon sp. PDH2405. NCBI lineage: Eukaryota > Fungi > Ascomycota > Sordariomycetes > Xylariales > Hypoxylaceae > Hypoxylon > Hypoxylon sp. PDH2405. Next base: position 233,748 of record JAMAKT010000009.1, on the reverse strand, counting down.
ATATACTTAAAATCGTGTCATAGAGCCCGATCGTTTGTAGGGCCGCCAACAATCTTGAAGAAAAGCGTAGAGTAATGGTTGCGTCGGATTTCGCTGCTAGGGGATTAGGCCTGGTTTGATGAAAAATGACCGATCGAGTGGGTATGGTGATGTACAGCGTACCGAGGCAATGAGGGGATGTAAGGCAGATCACTTCTCGTTAAATGCGCCTAAAATTAAATGGAATCGGAAGCCTACTTACCAGGAGAAGTAGTAAATAAGGCATCTGTACAGAGTTCCGCATATGCTGTGTAACTAGCGTAGAACATAAGGAAATCCTTGGCTCTTGACATGGACTAAGCGTTGATACTTTGCTTTGCTGATTTATATGACCAATTCGAGGAAATCTCGTCTATGCATTAAGCTTACACGTTAATTGTCTAGGTACCTATATATATATATAGGTACTTAGGTAAATATTAATAAATACATCCACCGCACTAGTTGGCTGATACCAGAATGTCCGCTTCTTATATATGTATACCCTGATATGACGCTAGGATTGGGAGGGCTTCTGAAATTTCTTCTTCATCGTTTGCCAGCTCTTTAATGACGACACCGACCACGTATGTGAGCGTCTTTTGCTGACTTGAGATTCCGAAGGCGTCGTCTTTAACGATTCACCGCTGTCATGATCTGGACCATTGCGGTTTATTACTTTCGAGCGCCCATTTTGATATCCATCCACATACCACTCTTGATGTTCGTCAAGCACTTCGCCAATGCAAAGCTTGCCATCATGCTCGGGTGACGCACCACAGATAATGTTGCGGAAAGCTCCATCCTCCGGGAACGAGCCAAATCGTGTTATGTTGCCATGACCGACTGTGTATTGCTCCGTCATCTCTCTCCAAATATGAATCCGATGTATGACTTGACAGAATAATGTTTTGTGGGAATTCGTGGGCCCCCCTAGCCCATTCCGCTTTTTTAATCGTGTAGTTTTATATACTTCGACGAGCAATCCTATTTCATGTTTGGAACTACGTGGCCGTGGTCGGGAGATGATGATGGCAAGCGGGGACTCTGACTGTAAAAATGCTTCTATGTGTGTGGATGAGTTCTGATCTGCGGGCTCGACCGTATACCACTCTGTGAGACTGTGATCTGTAGGAAATGTGAATTTCCCGAAATTCCCATCAGCTCCTAAGATGGTCTTTCTCTTCTGAGTGTGGAGCAAGAACCCCGGGTACTGAACTCGTAGACCCACTGTCTGGTCTAAAGACGTAGGAAACCTCGTTGTACTTAATGGATCCGGGTAGTCGATCTCGTGAGCAGACAACCACGTCCTGGGAGCCCACCCAAAGCCTTTGAAGCCCTGTATCTTCTCGCCTGGAAGGAAGATAAGGCCTGGGGGAATCGCGCTTCTTAATTGTTCGTCAAATGTGACCCAGAAATCACGTACAAGTTCATTCAAGAAGGTAGGGTTTGGGTTTTCCTCCAGGCCAGCATCTTCGATTTTAGTCCCTTTATATTCGAGTCCTAGGAGGGTAGCGATGGCTAGGACCTCATGAGCAGGATTGCCTGTTGTCTTTCGGAAGGAGTCAGCGCGGCTTTGAATAAGTTGGGTAGGGGATATGAGAACGTTAAGTGAGCACTTACTCGCCACCGAGCAGCACTCCAAGCGCTCGCAACTAAAGTGGCGCCCCTCTCATCGTCTCTTCTAACTCGTCTGAAATGTTTTCTGTCTGCCCGCTCGTTTCCCATAAGCTGGCTTAGCAGTTGATTCCGGACCGCTCGATCGAACGCATTTGCAACGCTTGAAGTTCCCTTACTCAATTCAAAATCAAGATCATCAAAGTCTATCATGTCTTTCTCGTTTCGGCCACGGGGTTCAAAGGCAAACAGGATCCTGTCACTGAGAAATGCTTCCTGAAGAGTCCACAACCGACGCATCCACCTACTAGGAAGGATACACATTGCTTCTTCAGCCCGCTTCCCTCCTGTCGGCGTACTTAATAATCCATTGTCCAGCACGATTGTGAAGCTGGAATTTTCGAAAACCGTCGTGAGTTGACCAAGAGCAACCCTTCTTAGACTCGTGGCAGTCTTGTCCACTGGAACTACCAGTGTATCCATCCAGAACGGTATATCTCTTTGGTCATCTTTACCCGAGCCGCGTTGAATTTGCCTTCTGATATACTTGAGTCGACAAAGGGATAGTTTGTTTTCCTCTTCATTCCCCCATCCGTCTGACCAGACGTGTGATATTGTCGCATACGTCTTATCCAGTTGCTGTGCTTCCACCCTCAGGCATGGGTTATCTTCGGGACCTTCAAAAACCAGAAGCGGAATTAAGAAAGTTACATCTGTGCCAAAGCTATGTGAACGTGTCTGTAATAGTCTCAAAACCTCGCCCATAGGCGGTCCGTACTTCTCGCATCCCGTACAATTGCCGATATGTTTGTCTCTATCGACCACCTTGCAGTCAGACGACACGCAGTTCTCGTGCTTACTCCCAATCATCCTATCCGAGTCTTCGTACCGGCGATATGCTGCTAACATCAGCGTCGCACTTGTTCCCAATTGCCCCTGAAGCAGGTAAATGGCTCTTGGGCACCATCGTTTGTCTCTTCTTTCGCTCTTCATGCCTTTGAATACCCAGTATGGTGGTCCCCAGCCAGTATCATCATCAGAGTGCCAACCTGTAATGTTGACCTTGGCATTCTCCATGATCCTCTTCTTGGCTGCTGATAAGGCCTCGCCGACAGTCATGAGAGAGAGAGCGTTCTCGTCAGACAGGTACTTAGGATCGCTGGTATCATTACTATAAAGAACTTTGTTGTCGCGAACTGCACAATTCTTCCGGATGACTTGACGAGCCTTTTCAAGGACATATTCGGTCTGAATCATCCGATACTCGATGCCACTTTGATTTTGGGCTTCGTATTCCTCCCACGCATCCAAAGCCTTTGAGAGGGTTTCTGTCGTAACATGATAATTTGAAATTAACTGATCGCGCGTGATGAAAGATTTTTCATCTGTCCGGACTGTAGTGAGAATTAGCCCAAAGAACAACCATTCCTGCATGAAAGATGCGTAATCTCTGTTATATTCCGATCCGTCAGATTCAATAGTGAAGTTGCGAGAAATTCGGTAGCCTCGTCTCGCCGGGAAATCGTGAAAGGCTGCGGGATCAGTTGGGGGATCGCAAGGATTCGCAGCTAGCCCTACGCGTATTCTTTGATCACCAAGGCTGTCCGTGAGATGCTGCATGTTTGCGACACAGATCGAACGGCAGACTGGGCTATTCACTAGAAGAAGGGGAAAATCTGTACAGATCACGTAACACTCGTTTTATATGCAATGGGTTAGGCTACCTCATGTAACAGTCCATGTTTATAATCTAAGCCTCCCCAAACTCCTTGTCGCCGTTATTCCAGGGATTTCGGTAAATAATGAAGGATTCCGGGGCTTTCTATGAGATTGCAAGCCATAGCCTTACATAAATGATGAGCTTATGAATGTGTGGCTGCGGTAGTGCGGCCTATGTTACTCTGCCTTGACACCCTCCTTTTCAAATACATTTAATAATCCTAGTTGGAAGCTGAGGCTCGTCGGGGGGGCTCGCTACCGAAGATGGCACTACTTGAAACTCATGGAGCTGAAATTGATGCGGAAGAAGAGGTCCGACATTTTTTTATTTCCTTTCGTTATCTTATTTTAAAAAGGCTAGGGATTTGGTCATTAGTAAAATGCTGGTCAAACAGACAGATCGCAGCTATCATATAATTGTGACGGAAATATCACGTACTACGATCTATCCTTAACAATGTACCTTTGTAGATGGGTAGGTGTTTGGGCAGCACGGTGCAATGGGCAGCCAATTTGCATCCTTCATAAGCGCCTTTCTAGACGGCCCCCCGAATGTGCATTTAAAAAGGAAATGCATGCAACCATTAGAAAATGGGCCTACAAGTTCAGCCCGCAGGTAGCCAATGACTCCCAATCTCATTGTTCCCATGAGGTTTCTCACCGTATGTATGATCATGAACAGATTCTGCCTTGCTGCACCCCTGGTGGAGGGTCTATCTTGCTTATCATTGGGCTGTTTTATAAACTGGGACGCTCGGTCTCCCCCATCAGGTGCGCCTCATAATGCAATGCATCGAGTATCCCTATTAGGCATAAGCCGGCATAAGCACCGGGCGTTTATGGCGCAGGACATTTGAGGCCTGAGGGGGTCAAGGGAACCCCGGATCAGCCCCTGCTTCTGCATTTTCTGTGACAGTCAATATAGGCACCCATATCCGCTCTTGAAGGGACGCTTTGTTAACATGTTTTGTCTGAGACAACTTATAGAACGCGCACTTAACAAGGGTAAATAATACGAGAGCTAAATTCGAGTATAACAATTCGAGTATAACAATTGCTGTCATACCTATCCTCTATCTGAAGATGTCTGTGGAATCGAAAAGTGCCGAACACCGATACCCAGGGAAGCCAACGTCCAATGAGCTTGGTGGTATCTTGTGTGTTTTCACCCACACCCTAAATCCGTGTGTATCTGCCTATACATGAATGCTGAGAAGTTGACAGAGTCGTGTTCGTTCACGGATTCGAACGAGAAGATTACCGAGCTTCCCTGAGGAAATGGATCGAAGAAGAATCACAAGGTCTAGTCGAGAGAGTGGAAGATTTTCTCTTCAGCGATGAGGAGATTCTAGGGGGCAATGGCGCCAAATTTGACGCCAACTCTGAGAAGCTTCGCAGAATGGTGTCCAAATTATTAGGTTCACCGCAAATCTCCACCAAAGAGACATCGCAGCGAGATGCTATGACCACGCAGTCCAAGGAGGCACTTCGCTCGATTATTTGGATTGCCCATGGACTTGGGACGTGGCTAGTTAAAGACGTTTTTATCACGGACGCTTTAATGGACGACGCCTTCATGAACCTCACCGCTGGCCTATTTTTCCTTGATTCTGCCGATCAGGTAGCGAAGGACGCGGATCTGCTCGCTTATTTAAATCGGTTGAAGCAGAATTCACAAAGGAAGCCTTACAGGATTCAGTTCCGAAAGGAAGGCAACCGGGAGATATCATGCCTAGCGGAGCGCCTCAAATGTATTGATCGTAAGTATTCGAGATCGGCGAAGTGGCGCGAAGATTCGAGTGGAACACAGGGGCACTACATACAAACCGGATTACACTTGAATATGCCGAAAGTAAGAAGTGTGAAACCCCAGTCTTGGGAGAAGAAGGAGGTTTCAGTTGGTCCACAGCATAAAGAAGAGCTTGCTAGACCCAAAGGTTCGCGTTCCGGAATTTTCAAATCGTCACAGAAAACGAAAGCATTTTCCCTGGATAAGCACAAGGACGATGTATCCTGGCTCCGAGAATGTTTCTCTCGCATAGGCCTCCGGAATATAATTATTGATATCGCTGCCAAATTGGACGACGAGCATTTTGCCAAGTTGGTTGATCTCAAGATGACTAGTCCATTTCCCCAAGGCGCGCATCCGTACAGCTCAACTCGAACGGACAGTAAAGTGATACCACTCCATAAGGATCGCTATTCCGGTCTGGAAAAAGATATCGATAGGCTCGCATTAGAAGTCTTTGGCATCACTCATTTAGAGCACTATGTTGAGGCCATGAAAGGGTTTTTACGACATGAGAGTCAAGAGCTGACAAGAAACAAACAAGAAGCACAAACCCGCATACTTAACAATGGGGAACAGCTAAGTATTGCCCGCGATTCCACGAATGATATTGATGGAATAAGCGCGAGGGTTCAGCAGGCTACTAGAGGCATTGAAAGTAGGATCGAGCAGCTCAAAGAAATGTTGACACCAGAGTCCCTAGAATTTGATGACAGTCTTGGACATCATCAGAAACTCGAAGTAAAAAAGTGTAGGGATCATCTGGCGACGGCGGTTGTGGAAGTGGCCCATGGAGGCTATCGCCAGGCACTTGAAGCAGTTGAAAGTGCAGAGATAGGTTATACGTTACATTTCATGCCGGAACATTTTACACGACTTGAAGTTTCGAGTTTCCGGGCCCTGCTACTAGCTCTCAACTCGAAGCCCATGGAGGCAGAGCAACTTTGTAGAAGGACCATCAAAATGATGGCTGAAGAGCAAGGCCTTGAACGCCCAATGATGTTAGTAACCATCAGCAACTTGGTACATATCCTGATGGACTTATCATACTTCACCTCTGCTATGGAAATGGCGGCTTTTCTAATCACAGAAACGACCAAAGTGTGCGGTAAAACAGATCCCCTGACGCTCCGGTGCAGTGCCCAATTAGCACTCGCGAAACTTTACTCTGGAGACTATTCTGGCGCAGAAGGAATACTTGAATCAGTTGTCCGGATGTCTGAAAAGTGTCTTGGAGAAGGCCACCCCGACATGTTTCAGTACCAATGCTTTCTAGCAGAAGTTCATCTTAAAAGAGGGAAGCTCGAGGCTGCTAGGAGGTGGGTCAGTACTATATTAGAGACGGAGCATATGATTTTTTCAGGGAACACTGGCGAAAATGTTCTTTTGGTAGGGGGGCCAATAGGGATTAGGATACGCGATATTATCGGCGACTCGAAAGCACCAATGGAACAACCCAGAAAATTCCCAGGCGATTTCGCACAAGATCCAGAGGCAGCTTCCTTGGTGAAGAAGGTACATCCCCACCTGCTAGAGCTTCTGAAATTGCGTGCAGAAATCATGTTCCAAGACTGCACAGAGGACTTTGGGATAAGCCTTTACAAAGCTGTCTGGATGCAAGAGAGAGTAAAATATGGAGAGGCACAGCTCTCTACTGCGAAGTCCCTATACCGGCTTTCCATCATGACAAGGGAGACTCAAGACGGCCACGAAACACACGTGGAGGTTGAGAAGCAGCTAAAAGAGGTTCTTGCGATCCGCGAGCATATCCTCGGCAGGTTTCATGTTGATACATTATCCGCCCGGCGTGAAATACTGAAGACTGGCTGGTACTTAAACGTATCTGAAGATTCCAATATCTCGAATGATAAAAATGGAGATGGGGATGATAGCATCACTTGGGAGCACATCTGTACCGAATCACAGTTTATCTACGATACTCACATGTCCCACCTCGGTAGATATCATCCAGAGACTTTAGAGTCTCTTCTATGGCTTTTCCGAGTACGACTGTCAAACTCGCTTGACCAAATAACGGAGACTAGCTCGAAAGAGCTTCTTCTAGCTTTGAGGTCGCCAAAGGTCCGCGACGATCGCTTAATAGAGTCACTTCATATGGAATTCAGTCTTGCAGCGATTTATCGTGGTTTTGGTCACCTTCAAATTGCGAAGGAAATCCTTGGGGAGATATTGCGTAAAGTCAATGAAGCTCTAAATGAAGAAGACGAAGCAATGCACGAGAGTCTTGGGATGGTCAAAACGGAAGTACATGAATTTTTATGTTTCCTCAAGGCCGAACTAGGAGAGGATGAATCGGCGGTATAGATATGACTAGGTACCTAGGTAGTCTACTAGAGGCGTTTAAAATTCTATCAAACTGTGTAGTGACGATTATGACGAAGAATATGGGTAGGTTCCTAGTCTCGACGGACAGATCGTCAAGTCCATTTCATGAGTGTATTATTCTTACCAGGAACAGTAGCTAGCAAGTGTCCGATCCAAAGCTCAGCCTGGTCCTCACTCATATTCTGGAAGTACTGGTTGAGGCGGATATCCTGGAACTCAACCAAAGGGCCCCGCCCGATCTGCTCTGGCGATGAACTATCTCGAGCCAATCTGAATTCGGTCTTGGGGTTATACGGGTATCTGATGGCATACACGCCAACGAATGGAGAGTCCTCTGTGATCAGCGTGCCTACATGCACCGCCTTGGCTCGAAGCTCGGAATTCGGCATCGCAATATTTTCTGTTGTCTGTGCTGGATATGACGAAGTATCGCCTGGCCATCTGAAGTTGGCTTTCATCTCCGCCTCGATGCTCTTGGATTCGGCTGTCCGTCTCGCTCCCTCATCTTCAATTCGCCTAGCTTCGGCGCTCATTCGTCGATTTTCCGCGTAGATTTGGTCGAGATTATAGGGGAGAGGCGACTGTTTGGGACTCGGGGCACCTCGTGGGTTACCGTTGCGAGGTATCCACTCACCCTGTGGCGTAGCTCCGCCCCTTTTGAGCTCAAAATGAGACATAGTGTGAGGACCTCGCCGTGTGTTATCTTGATCAGGCCTCTGAACGCTGAGAGCCACTCTAGATTGCTGATCGGAGACATTTCCCGATGTTCTGGGTTGCGAATAGCCATCGATTCTAACTGGAGCGATTGAGCTTATTGCATGGCCATTGTGAGTGCTTTGGCGTGATGCCTGGTTGGATGTCGCCTGATATCGGAGAATAGCGGGTTCTGGCTGTCTCAGCACTGGTAACTCAGGGGGCAGTATAGGCGTATACGACGAGTTAGAAGCTGCCATAGCGCGCGAGTTGAGTCTCGAAATATTACCGATAGCGGTGTTGGGTGACGCAGCGAGCCTCAAGAGATCAACGCCGCCGATGCTAGATGAGCTGTCCGAAGTATTAGGGTTTTTCGTAATGTTATGTACCAGTTTTTCCGCTGCATTAGCGGTTTTATCCCGTGACCTATTCATATTGATATGCGTTATTATTCTTATAGACTCGTAAAAGTATGGACAACTTTGATAAAGCAGTTGCGCGTGAGCCGACCATGAGTAAGGGAAAACTGTTTCGTATAGAGAGAAACCTGACAAGGCATATACCGCCATAAGATGTAAGTAAATGGTGTGACAATGGATAATGCCGTGTTGTGAGTAAGGCAGATGTTAATCGAGCGGCTTCGCGTGTTACCGTGATGAGGATGCATCCTCACTGTTGCCTTGGAGCCCGAGGATAACTCTTTAATCACAACCTGTCTAAGTTGACATAGAAGAGACTTCGCATTATTTGACCGTTCATGTTCATTCTAACTGACCAGAAAATGCTCCTTGTCTCAATATAAAATTGCTCTTGTTCTTTTATCGTAGTACTTTTCTAAGATCTCCGTATTGTGTTTGCTTATATTCCCAGGCCCGCCTTCTTGACATAGAAAAGCCTCTTATGTAGGGAGGCACTCAATTCGAATCCATCGACAATTGCGCATTTTAGACTCCCTGTGAAACTAAAACGCGTCACTAGAACCTATTAGTCGATCCAGAAATCATGTGGAGACAATGAAGTGACTCGGAATGTTTCCTATTAGTTCCAAGGGACAAAGTTGGGAACACTCACAAGCGCACATTCATCTAATCTTCATTCAAAGCGACTATTGTCGGATTCCGCATTTGTGCCTTTCATTTACTCGGGCCTGAGTTATAAAGCCCCTTTCCCATACATGCAATGTCCACTTCTGACGAGCTGATATTCTGGGCTACGATATTACCTGCTCCAAAGCGCACCATATCCCCTGTTAACCAACCTAGGTTCTTCAAGCCATTCTCTGGATCTGTTAGGAAAGCCAATACATAGTCTTGCATTGTTTCTGCAACTTGCTTTTGGAAGTCCGTGGCACCACCTGTGAGGTTATAACTTCCGAAAATCATAGGGAGATCTGCACCGTGGTAGGCCCCCATCCACGAAAAAGGGGTCAAATTAGAGTAATTCCCAGCATACTGATAACGATAAGTGGTGAGGTTATTGAAGTCCCTAACGTTCGACGAATTGTATGCTGGACAGATAAAATCATCTAAGGTTCCCTTATCGACTTCGGTCTTATTGGGACCAGCCACGAGATTATCGATGGGATACGCAATGAGGCTGGACTGTTCGTTTGAGGTATCACTGATAAGTGCAGGTACCTTCGATATCAGACCGCGTTCCGCTCTCTCCGTATAGTTCCCGAATATGACCTTTTCATCGGCAGTAGGTCGGAAAAATAGACCAGGTTTTTTCCCGTGGTCCCCATAATGGCCGACAAAGTTCGTAATGAGGTTCACTGGGACTTGCTGCATGCATTCCACTTCGGCTTTGGGGTCCTCTGGAAAGTCGCATCCAAGTTCCTTTGCTACGTAGGTAAAGTTCGTCTTCAATGCATTGTCACCCTGCGAAAACGTACGCATCGCCGCGCCTGACATAAGGAAAAACCCAGCTGCCAATGGATCATCGTAGAAGGCGAAGTTGAGAACGTCCGCTGATACTCCGCCAGCAGAGTGGCCCCACACCGTGATTCTGTTGTGATCGCCTCCAAAAGCCTCGATGTTAGCATACACCCACTCCAGTGCAAGCCTTTGGTCAAGTATTCCAAGGTTCTGATCCTCCAAGCCAACAGCATTAGGAAATCCGAATATGTTGACTCTGTAATTCATCGTCACCATGATGTGCTTCTGACTACGGTTGACCCATCCGGCAGGTATGTGATAGGGGGCATCGAGGCCGCCGCCCCTGAAACTACCACCTGGTAGAAATAAGCCCACAGGAAGCCTATCCTGCGTTGTGGCATTGATAGGCGTCCATATTGCAAGGCTTAAACAGTTTTCTGCAGTCGTCTGTGCCATTTCTCCTGCATAATGACTCTGGTCTCCGGTGACGATCGAGAAGTCGGTGATATTGGCGTTCCATAAGGACAGTTTGGATGTCAGATATTGAGGACACGAAGCGGGAAATCTATAGGAGTAATGATGATTCTGGGATGGCCGTAATGGCACTGGTGGTTTCCATCGGAGCTTGCCAACAGGCGGCTCAGCGTAGGGGATGTTTCGAAATTCTCTAACGCCTGGATAATCCGGATTCTGTAGACCAATGTAGGTGCCGGTTAGTGTCCCTACTGTAAGGTTGGGACTACTATCCCGGTCGCATAATTGGCTAGCTATGACAATCTTTAAGAGAATACTATTCAAGAGGAGTAGTCGTCTCATCGCCAGCCTGAACGAGTAAAGATCCATGATGCCAAGAGTGATCGTCACTGCCGCGCTGCCCCGAGATATGATCTTGATCCAAATCTCTGCAGAGAGTCATTTCCATGTCGACTGCTAATCATGACGATCACCTTTTAAAGACCCCTCGTAATATTTATAGAGCCATGAATGTAGAATAGAACATCTAGACTATAGTTGAACCAATACAACGCCAGTTCATGACTTTGGATCTGATATTCGGCATTTGCAAGTGTTAAGGAGCTTCCGTTCTAGTCGATAAAGACCGTACATGTGACCTTTCTGGATGCAACCCCGCGTGATGAGTTCTTGAATCTTGTTCGACGTTCTGGGCCTCCGTTTCGTGCTCGGTTTCATTAGGCTAAATTTATTGGTTTGCATCATTGGGGCGGCTTCTGATAGGGCAAGATATTTGGAAGTTCAGGAACCAGCAGAGTGAGACATTAAGCTCTATCATCAATGTGAATGTCAAGGTATATGATATACAATATAGTGTATAACTTCCTTCTTAGCCGCCTTAAAGCCATTATACTGAACATACTAAAATTATGATACAGTGCCTGCACGATACAGCAGGCACCCCTGAGATACCCGAAGTAGTATTTGAAGGGATATTCGAGAAGAAATATATTGCTATCTCTTTATTCCAGTTCTATTGCCCATTCTGCCTTTCTCCCTCTCATCTTCTCCTCTTCCCTTGCGATTATTCCTTCCTCCTTTCCCCTTGTCTATTTCGAACCTCCCCCTTGAGACAATCGTCCCTTCGTAAGATTTACTAAGGTTTCGACGGCAAAGCTATCCATCCGTATAAGCCTCAATGCAAGGGAGAGTTGAGAAATTTTTAATATAGGGCTGCAGATATTTAGAGTACTAGGAGCCTCTAGGCTCTTCCGTACCACGCGAGCAGTGGAGTAGACAGAATCCATTTCGGTCAGTCCTTATTCATGATCTTCGGTCCCGAGAAAATCCTTCGACGGCCTGAGTCCACACGGCCCCATCCGAGTACAGATTTGTGAAACATGGCGGAGGGTATGCAACATGTGTTGTTAAATTGAAACATACAGATCAAACTAGAGTACCCGAAATCCTGTACTGTCCCTTGGGATACGTCTGACGAGTGTTGCGTCCAGCTCCTTTCTCAAAACTAGGTACCTAATATTCTATTGCCATATACTAAAATCTGACATCGCTAATATCTAAAAATTCTATGTTGTGCCCTCCCAAATGTTATTCATGTCTCATGTTCCTATTTAACATTACATTTATGACAGATACCTTCTAGGTACCTTAAGGTTGTAGATATTAAGAAAGTCCGTATAGGTAGGTAACCACATCTATTCGTAAATATAGCATCTCCCACCATCTGTCATCGGCATCCCCTCCTTAGTCTTGGGGTGCCATCCCAGGCCCATATCCATGGGATCTTCTATCGTCGCCAAGCTTGGCGGAACATCCGGCGCGTAGTCTAGAGCGAGGCCCAAGAACGTCCTGTTCCCGTCAATAGCATACGTTCTGTTGTCAAGGTCTTGGCCTTGCCATATCGCCCATAAGCGATCGATTTGTGCGTGAAGTAAATAGAAAACAGGGTCATTAGGTGTGCTGAATGGGTCCGCCGCCTCGAGCCCAACAAATGTGTGCGAGTTCAAGTGCCATAGGTCTTCGATGTTGTTCCTAAGTTCCTTGATGTTCTTGGAGGCCACAATCGTTGTCGCATTAGCCCAATTGAGGACACCCTTACTCGCGCCATCGAAGAAATCCCGAGATAGACATCGCGGGTTGGGTTGATAGCCGTACTTATTGGCTGGGTCGATGACTTCCCTTGCTACGGGGCCTAGGCTAATAGTCAAATTCTTGAATGGGCCGTCTGTGATGCAACCACCACCCGTGCCAGCGGGTTTTGGCAGTGAGAAGTTTGCTATGGCCAAGCCGGGGAGGATGACCCTGCGGGGCCCGTGGGGCACAGGGGCACCGTTACCGCCGAAGGACGTCATGGAGCCATCAAAGACCTTGGATTTGGACTGGTCCTCAGAGAATCGCGGGACGTCCCAGTACGGGAGGTGACCCTTGTAGCCGCACTCATCACGAAGTGCTGTCTCCATTTGCCAGAGAAATAGGCGATGCCATGGGAGAAGATAGCCCTATGAGTCACGGTCAGTCATAGATCATATGCCAAATAGGATTCAGTTAACATGAAGGTAGTATGCTTACTGATTGATGGATGATGTTGGTCTGGTTGATGTGAATATAAGTGAAGTCATCTAGTCGATTGGCGATACCGGGCGCCAATGTCCTATTCGTCACTGGCGGCCTCGCTGCTAGACAGTTCACAGCGCGCAAGTAATCTGCTCTCGTCACATCATCGAGATCGTCCCTGATCATTCATGTTAGGTTCAGAAACAATATCTTCCCCCACTGTCTGTTAGTAGGTAGTTGTGCTGCCTTACCATGACTTGCGAACGGCAATGTTCCTGGTCGTACAACCTTGTGTCCCTAACGATGCCTTTATGTTCTTTTGATATGTTCGTTGAAATTTCTTGAAATCGCTAGGCATTGGTATGCCACTAGTATGATCGAAGTAGTACGGCGCGGGTGCGGCGAACGCCGTCTGTCCCATCAAGACAGCGCAAGCTCCTAAGAGGACCGAGCTCCCAAGCAGGTGCATTTTAGGTAAGGGCCCAACGAAGAAAGTGCCAATAGCTGCACTTATATGGATGGAACGGTCAACAAACCTCTTAGCCGCTCTAGAAGTGCGCGTAATTGTACCTACGAGGAGCCAGGCGCCTACTCATATATAGGGCTTGATGGATCACCCCAGCATTTTCACCAGGGATTGGCGTTGTGCAACATCTAGTAAGCCGACGAAGCTCATGTCGTAAAGTACGAAGGGCAGATATTGTCCCTCTACGTAGCTGGCTGCTTGCTCCTGTGGTTATTATCGAGTTGCGCCGCATATTCGGGACCGAGGGAGGTTCGGAATCATATGTGGCCTATCCAACGACATGATGGTTACAGCATCGTATTTGGATCGATAGCGTGGCGTCCTTTTTCGGGGAACCTTGGCCGATCCCCCTGGACAGCAGTTAATCTAGTATGCATCATCCACGTGCGTTTTGCTATTTCCAGCTATGCACTACGGTAACGCGCTCCGAGCGCCATTCAACATCTTACCAATCCACCCGAGTTCCCACTCTATATTTCAAATCAGACCCGAATTCAAGGAGATTAAGAGGAGCTTCATCATCCTTCAAATTGAAGCAAAGCTTGAGTACTTTCCTGGATCCAGAAGTAGATCAGATCTGACCGACTAATTTCGGATACTAGGAGCGAAAAACATATGATATTATTGACGATGTCTCACTTCAACGAGGCAATGATGTTCGCCGTGTTTCTTTTTGGCGATATCTGACATACGTCTTGGCTGACTGGCGGTAGGCTAAAAAAGCTTGTAGTGGTCCACGGGCATCTAGAGTGGCCCATGCGCCCCGCATCCTCGCATCCTCGCATCCACGTAAGCACTTTGACATGAAGTTATCACGGGATTTACTTTCTGATTGGCTCAACGGTGATATGGTGTTTTCTAGCTGAACCGCCCGAAATAGCAGTTCTTTCTACGGTAGGGCGCATCCGGCCTTGGGATAAAAGATTCTGGAATGACTCCACCAATTATTACAGGTCGCATATGTGAAAGTATCGCCTTCCCTTCTCGCCCTTGCGCCTAATACGCCGGTCAAGAGCATGGCGTCGACTATACCTTAGTGTAGACTACCAATGTGGGATACTAACATAAAACGGTAAGCGGCGTTACTAAAAATCGTCCATCTCCAGGTCCATCGGCCTAACCTAGTTACTCGATTTCTCAGCTAGTCATCTCTAATCAGCTGTTACGAGCTCCCGTGCATAAGTGCGCAGCTCTAAACAGGTTTAAAAAGATACCATTTTCTTACGTTTTTATGACACCGCACTTGTTGCTATCTGGTGGCGTGTGGTACGAGCCTGGTAACGGTGACGGATACGACCGAACAACTGCTTAATAGGAGTACACAGCTGTACTGATGTGCCTAATCTACCAGGACCGCCGTTATACACCGACGTTTTTATCTATATACTGTGCGCATGTATATCTTAGTATTCTGTTTTCCCGATGGCGGCAGCTCGTAACACGCAAGCATACGTGTATGTACTTACAAAACCCCACAACATTCAAGCCAAGGCTCGCGGAATAATCACTACTTTTTTGTCGTATCATTACGTGCAGTACGTATGTGTAACCCATACCCCACAAACCTCCGATATAGTGTCCTAATTCGTCCCGAAAACCACGTGTAACATCCTGAAATACTTACAAGTGAAACAGCTAACAGCCATTGTGAGTTACATGTATCTTGCGATTATCAATACATGTACTTCTGGGCCACACCGGTCAGCTCGTTCTCTCGGCGATAAGCGGTGTGGTCTAGGTCTGGCCTGGACTGTTGGCTGAAATTAGGTCGGCGCCCCCTTCTCGCAGAAACTTGACAGCCTCTCTCTATGTCGGTATCCTTGAAAGCGGCTACGCGCAAGGCTGCCTTTTTCTTCGACACCACCTTGGGCGCTTGTCTCCACACGCCATCACTCAGCTTCATCTCTCGGTTCGCGATGCGATATTTCCGCGGCGCCGAAGCATATTTCCATGGCCGATAGCGCCCGTTGATAGATTGGGTTCGGCCGCGTCACTTCATAGCTATCGGCTTGAAAATTGCTTTCTCATCATGCGATTTCTTTTTCTTCTGCATCGGCACTGGCAAGCCACAGACGCGATTCGGAAGCGCCCGGCGCTTACCCCTCGGCAATAAGGGGCGTTAGATTACCGTCGGAACATCGTAATCATCGTTACTCGTAACCAGGCTGCCAGGGAGGAGATATGCATGTTGGACATACATTCATCTCCCGGTGAACAGCGAGAATAGTTGATTTCGAGGACGTTGTTGACTGATTGTCGGTGTTCGCTGTGAGCGCGGTGGCCGTCGGGGTCTGGTATTCCATGGGTAGCACAGGAACGATGTCCCAACCGACCTAACGTAGAAACACTTGCAGATGGGATTAATTTGATATCGGCGCCCCGAGAAGTATCCACGCGTCATAAGCACCGGCAACAATTTATCGGTTCTTTATGAATCATAAGTTTCAGTTGGAAGCGAGCCTAACACGGCTGACATGGAGAAGTAAGGCAGAGAGGAAGATGACTAGTCATTGATGGACGAGGCCTACGGGCGGGATTGGTACAACTCGATCGCAGCGACGACTAGCTAGAACGTGTCAATAGTGCAACATGAGAATAAATGGCCCCAACCAGTTTGGGCTCTGAATGTCGTGCCGTACACATCTGCTGGGGGGGCTGAGAATCTGTGAAATTCATTGAGCGATTCCCCCTTTGCAGGTCGCTACTCCGCCGAGGCGACAGTCAGACCCGGTGACATAACCAAGATCTCAGATGATTATTAAAAAAGGCCTTTGACAACTAGATGCGGTAGCTATGCGATGTGATGGGCGCTCTTGCGTTTTGGTATGACGACTTCATTTAGGTGTGTTACAAGTTCCACTGCACTTAATGCGCCTATTCTAGGTACCTAAGATATCGTGATACCATTCAAAGTGTAAATATTATATAACACCATCTTAAAGTCAATCAACCTGCAGATATCTCAACCGCGCGTGATAACATTGACGACCTAAAAGCCCTCTGTATGATGTGGCGTTATCAGATAAGATGCAAGGGGGTGGTGATCACAATGCGATGCCATACAACCGATTCCATGTCGCAAGGCACAGCAAAGAAAGGCCTTGGCCGATACATAATGCGCCCCTTGAAGTCGGCAAATATATGTGCATTTAGGAGAGGTACACAGCAGCAACTCATCAAGCTACCATCCACTTCACAAGGGAGGAGGTTCATGAGATGTATATCTTCATAAATTGAAATGATATTTCAGTCGTGTTGCTTTGTTGGCACAATTTTGGTCGTTGGCTTGGCTTTTACGGCCCTTGCGCTCTCAAGCCGAGCATTGACGCCGCGCCCGGCGGCCCCCTATTCTTCGTCATTGGCTCAGTTATATGGTTTTCACCCTTGACCTCTTCGTTTTTTTGGGCTCTTAAAGGCCCTATCACCGTATCAATTGCCCTTTCTCCTCCTTCTGTATGTAGGGCTGTATCGTATCATGCTTGTTGGAGCAGAGGATTTGGATGTGGTGAGAACCGTTAGTTCGGACATTCGGACGTTTCGATAAGTCCCCTTTTAAGACGTTTTCCGTATCAGGGGTTACGATAAAGAAAAAGGCATCAAAACACAGTAACGTTTGCATAGACTTGATACGAAATCACATATGACGTAGGTAACTTACAGTCGGTATTTTCTTTCAGTGCCACCGGGATTCTGAGATAAGCTGCAAGACATCAACCCTGCAAATTTCATGTACCTGGGTACCGATAGCCTGGGTAGGGAATTTTGAGGCACACCCGATAAATAGTTCTGCAATGTCATCCTGCCGCCTTATCCAATTGCTCGGTACATATGGATGTGTTGGAACACGATCTTGCCAACGTCAAATTTTCAACTAATTTCAGTCCGTTTTTCCCAACTTCACAATGAGTGAACGAACGGACAGCGACGATGATATTACCGTCGCTACCGAAAGTACTCCTCTCGTCGGAGTCCCGAGCGTCCCCGAGATATCCGAGAACCCCACATCGACGTGGAAACGCGATGACACGAGATCTTCAATCTTGGCCTCTCTCGCTAGCATCGGCTTACCACGGCCACAGAAGTCCGGCGCGGTCGTCGGCTTATTCTTACTCATTGTCTTCGCATCATCTGCTGCCGATGCTTTTAAGCAGATACCCATGACTAGAATTTTCGAGGATATACTATGTCACGACTATTACGGCAAGACCCCGGGCTCAGATGAACCCATCGACGAGCGACTCTGCAAGGCCGATGCTATCCAATCCAAGTTAGCATATCTCTTCGCCGTTCTGGAAGCCCTAAATGCTGGAATCAGCTGTCTTGTCGCCCTTCTTTGGGCTATCATAGCTGACCGGTAAGAATGAGCTTCATTCCCCGTTTGGCATCTTTATCTCCGGCTGACTCTTGTTCATTCAAGTATCGGGCGCAAACCCGTATACGCGGCTAGTTCAGTCGGTATGGTTCTAAGCATGCTATTGTCAATAATTGTGGCTTGGTTTTCAGATGCACTGCCCCCCAAATTGCTTTGGGTTTCGTCGCTTGCACATCTGTGTGGTGGCTCACCAGTCATGAATGCTTGCATATACAGTATTCTCAGCGATGTAGTACCTGAATCAAGTAGGTGTGTAACCTCTTCCACCATTCCTCATAAGACTCGTTGGCCTTACTCATGACATATAGGTCTATCACCTTCATGCGGATCCACATGACGAGCCTCGTCAGCAACCTAATCTCGCCAGCGCTTTCGTCTGCCATGATGTCTTTAACTGGCCCTTGGCCAGCAATGCAACTTGCTCTCTTACTATGGATCATTGCTACGGCTATGATAGCTCTCGTTCCGGAAACATTCCATCGGACGTCCGATGACATCGCGGAATCGGAACCCACCACATTTAGAGCACAAGCGCTACGGGGTTTTAACGAAATGAAAGACTCCTTATCGATTATCCGGATACGCTCTGTCGCCCTGGTCCTCTGTATCTGCGCCCTGACATATCCAATTCTAGTCTGCACCTT
This sequence comes from Hypoxylon sp. PDH2405, assembly GCA_023628415.1. Taxonomy (NCBI): domain Eukaryota; kingdom Fungi; phylum Ascomycota; class Sordariomycetes; order Xylariales; family Hypoxylaceae; genus Hypoxylon; species Hypoxylon sp. PDH2405. Next base: position 215,120 of record JAMAKT010000009.1, on the reverse strand, counting down.
GCAGTTTATGGCCCAGTTCATTTCAAAACGCTACTCCATGCCCCTGAACAAGACTGGCTACGTCCAATCCATATACGGCGTCGCTCACATGGTCGTGGTCCTATTGATAATCCCAGCTGTTTCTTTCCTTATAGTGCAACCAACCATACCTAAGTGGCTGCGCGTAGCCGACGAGAAGCGCCGTGACCTGGTACTAGTACGTTGGTCCTATGCTATCTCCATGGCTGGTACCTTCATTCTCGGCATTTCCCCCTCTCTACCAATGTTCATCGCGGGCCTCATCGTCATGTCTCTCGGCTCCGGAGCCGCGAGTTTCATCAAGAGCATCGCAGCATCCCACGTCGATGCTGAGCACCGGTCCAGGCTATTCGCTATCATGTCTCTTGTGGAGATCGCTAGCAATATTTATGCGATGCCCGCACTTGCAGGCCTCTTCACACTCGGCATGCGACTAGGCGGGGAGTGGATTGGGTTGCCGTATGTCGGCGTGTCGCTCACGTGCCTCGCCATGCTGGTCCTGTCCCTATTTGTGCAGGTACCGGCAACCAAGAGCGTCGATGAAGAGTCATCGCTAGAGCGTGAGAATTTGATAGATCACAGCGAATGACGATACCAGAGCTGCGACCAAAATATGGTACTCAAGGGGTAGGTGCCCAGCCACTAGTTCAGGGTTAGAGTGTCTTTCTATGGAAGTGATTAGGACACTGGCATTCTCATGATACCATAGAGACACCGCGTAGCGCAATCTAAGCGACACCCCCAGATGTCGTATCGACACCATGTAATATAACTCTACCGAATCGATCTAAAGATACGAGCTCCCTGAGCAACAAGATGGGTTTCTTTCATGTTGTACGATAGGTGCCTCTAAAGAGTATCATCCGCGCGTAGAAATACGAGGAGCGACGAGAGTGCTTTCAATGAGCTTCATGCTATTGGTAGGGTCATCGGAATCATCGCATGCCAGGTATATATTGTGATCATAGGAGGTAGGTATCAATATAGATCATTTCGTACCGCTATCTCCATGTAGCTAGTAGTCTACAGTGTCACTGAGCGAGAGTCTACCATACTCAAATCCGATCCATATCTCGGGGCGCTTCTACTAAACAGAAGTCCCTCGGAAGCTCTCAGATTATGCCTTGCGATGTGATCTGCGCACAATTCGACGATTCAGATAGGCCTGCACATCGTCCCAGTCAAAGCGGATATTTCGAAATATCATCTACAATCTTGATGTCGCATTCACTTCCGAATATCTCTTTCAGCTGCATGGCATAATTCTCGGCGTTTTTATACCAATCTGCGACACGCTGCCTTTTCCCCGACCCATGTGACATGCATCCGGCGTGGTCGTGACACTGAAAAAGCGAGTCCTTGTCTAATGTCAGAAAGCCTTGAGGCTTTAGCAAGTTTGTACTGTTGAAACAGCAGATACCTCCAATAAGCTTCCGGTTCTTGCAAGCGAGATGCCCTGGGCGCAATAGGAACACAGTTTTTACCTTGGGAAGGAGGGATAAAAAACTTCGATGTAGCTCACATGGCCGACATGGATAGCTGCAGCGAAATCCGTGATTTTTTCTGCTTCCCCCATAGATAACGTGGATGTGGTTCTCGACATGCCCAGGCACCCAGAGCGCAAGTTGTTGAATACGGCGCCACCAGTCGCGCATACTCGAATTAAAAAGTGGAGATATCACCAGTAACCAAGGCTAGTTCAGATTCTTAGATTTTCCTTCCTCATCATTGCTCGTGAGATAAGTCCAAGAAGACCAAATAATGATCAATAGATGAGCGCAGTATCGCCTACGTAGACTGCAGAGAAGACATCCAAGAAATCGCAGGATAGTTACCAACCTACAAGTCTCGGAAATGTATGTACTGATAGAGTCGGTGAGCCTACCACAGTGAGCCCTGTCATGCTCCGTACGCCTAACTTAGTGCAAACCTGCTAGGAAAGAAGTTGATAGGTGTTATAACTACGAAGGCAGTTCTATCGATAGCTTTATGCTATCAATGTCTTCGACTTTTGCTCCAAGAGAAGGAAATTCAAGTTTAAAATCGACTTACCAGAAAAAAAATAACGTTGGCGGGTACGAAAGGAGCGGTGAGATCCCCCTGGGAGGATAGTCCCACTCAATCTTGACTATCTGAGGTTAGCTCTAATCGGATATGCGGAGGGGATAATGAGATGGACGACATGATCTTAAACTCGTCAGGACTACTGGCGATCCGAAATCCATCCCCAGAAAGATGGACAGGCAGGGCTTTCCATGGTGGCAAAAGAAAACCGCTGCGAGATCTTCTCGAATCCTTGCCGTGGTACAACTCCCATTCTAAGAACCCTACTCTTCCACATAGTGGACTAAATGCCCAATCTAGGTATGCTTCGATGAGCCTTCCTTCGCTGAAATTGTCAGAGAATTGGGACAAAGATCCACGAGACTCGCGATGGGGCGAACCCAATATGGAGCAGGTCACTTTGCCTCCCAAACGGCGATAGAAATATGAATCGAAGCTCCCCTTTTCGGTAGATGGCCGGGCAAGGGAAGACGGATTTTCTTCCTTCCTACAGGCGATAAGGAGCTCTTCGGTACCCATCTTATTCGTCAAAGCCCTTGGCGAATCTAGGTAGGTATCTGCTCATGTCGTGTTCCCCTCGCAAAAGGCTGTATAAGAACTGGTCAAGAAGAGATTCCAAGCAGAGCGCTATCATTCGCGCGAGTACAGCGGAGCCATCGATCTCAAGAAGGTAGTACATGAAGTGATTGGACTACCATGATGTTTAGTCCGATTTCACCGTCCACCGTGCTAGGTTATATCTGCGATCTAGTATTCGTTCCTGCCTTCGTCCCAATTCCAGAAGACATGGGACAACCTAAGATTGGAGCACGGTATTCCCAAGTTTCGCTCTGGGGAAAAGACTTGAGGGGACATCAATGCTGTGCATATCCCCCACCGTACACGGCCCCTCCCGAGTGACCCGTCGCTTTTGTTCACGATGGGATTCGAGATTAAGACGAACAATGGAGCTCATGGTTGTTAGACGCCCGTGTCCATCGATTTCCCCCTTGGTTAACTCATTGCTTGGTAACGTCTGGTCCAGCGGGGACAGAATGCATTGGCGCTTGTTGAGCTCGCTCCGCTTTTCGGTCCTGTTGTGAAGCCATTTTGCAACGCTGTACAGTAGACGGCGCGTGAACCAAAAGCTTGGCGTGCAGATGTGCCGCCGAGGTTGTTTTGTTGTCTGTGCGTTTCACATACATGGATTCGAATCCGAACTCCGAGGCTGTGCGGTTACTACCGCCCAAGTCAAGGTCTCAGAACCTATTATGTTGTCTCGCTCTAACAAGGCAACCTCTAAACATGGTAGAATTGGAATCTTGATGAAGTCATAACCATCTTTTTCTAGAGACAAAACTTGTACCTGCATAACTAGAATTGCTGTTCGTCAGGAGCTTAGGTCCGCGTACATAAAATTGTGGCGGTAAAAGTGGCTCGTCGTTGTATTTGCGGCCACGTGTATGCAAAGCTGCTTTGGCGAGTGCCAACTGGCAAGTTGATTGGCTGTATACCTGGCTACACATCAGCCCTATGTTGTATGTGAAAATATTGTGCGGCCAAATAATGCCTAATTCAAGCGCTTTCCTCTCCCAATCATGTATTGGCGCCGTTATGCAAATGGTCGCATAACACGTAGAGGGGCAAGCTATGCTGGAGCGATGCTGGAGCCCAAGTCAGTCACAGTAGTCAATCAGCAAGATGACGTGGGCACATCCACGTCGTTAAGCTGTGGAACTTATAGAGGTGCATGCTAGGGGGTACCTATAGGTAAGTAAGTAGATCCCCAGGCCAAAATGTCTTCCAAATTGCGAAATCAACATTCTGCGGGCATCATGTCCTTGATAACGCCCGCCATATTTTTCATCGCAGCTTTGTCTGGCAGCTACTTATTTTCTTTCAAGACTCGACATTCAAGACACACGACAACACGAGATTTGGCGGCATCACGAGATATCGACTATGACTCCGAAGACGACACCGCCGCTGAGGAGACGACCGCCAATGCCGAATCGAAACAACTAGTCTACGACTCGGGGGACGACGGCGACTTTCTCATAGTACTCGACAGACCTCAATTCCGGACGCAATTCGGCGTTAGATCTGGCGCTGCGGTCCGTGGGTATCCTAGCTGGGGAGGGGTCTACGTCCTTCACTGCACCCCGGTCGAGCTCGACTTTTTAGGTCTCGATCGCTTCCACATCGCGATGCGATCACTCGACCAAGAAGAGGAAGACGCCCACTGTAACAATATGCGCAGACTCGGAGCGACATGGTGGGCTAGTGAAGGAGCCTATAGGCAAAAAGCCATGAATCCAGATAAGTCGGACGACCTCGTCACTTTTGTTGGGTGGCCGCCCGGCGGTGGAGTCTGGGTTCTCAGGATAACACACGACGAAGCGTCGGCAAGAGGTGCCGGCAGAATCAATAATTGCTATACTATGGAGGAACGTTGCCGTCTGATACGGCAAATGGGAGGAGCTTTTTACGAGAATCCAAGGGAAGGTCTTTATCTGGAGTTTTAAAAGAGATTGATGATTGATGGATTAATGACTTGACGATCGAACAGCTGGGGTTATACGAAGGCCTCATTTCACATGGAAGTTTGCACCAACCTTCATATCATTTACCCCAACACAACAACAACTTCATATCATTTACCCCAACACAACAACAACTGAAATTATTACACAATGTATTATATGTCTATCACGTTTACTTCCCAGCCATTTCGACCTTCGGAGAGGATGAAACTCATACTCCAAACACAGCATATTATGAGTAGGAATAGTGATGGTGAAATGGTCAAACTTATTCAGAGATTGAAAAAGACAGGTTCTTACACTTCAGAGAGAGGCGACAGAGGTACAGCTCATCTGGATCTATCTGGGGTTGCATCGATATGCGTGTTGGGACGTTACCATTAGGTAGCGATGTTGGAGATATCAGTAAGGCACATTTCTATAGCATCCAGACAGCGCTGACACATACTGCATAAGCCCATACTGGCGTTATATATAGATAGTTTAACGAGATGGCGAGTAATCAAAGAACCATCACATCCCTACATCCCAAGGAATCACGAAAAGCCAAGTGAACAGCATGGCTCTCGATCACACTAGACCGCCCGAGCATCAGCCCTTGTATAAGCCCTTGGTCATCGACAATAATTTCATCCAAATCTGTGTATTTGATCTTGAACCCAGCGGGTCGTTCAAATCTGATCTCCATGGCAAATTGAAGCCAATTCCCCCAATACATAAAGCGTGACTGTATGCGAGCGACGCTATCAACGAGCAAAACTACACCCCCTGGCGCTTCAAGAAGTCGAAGATTTTCCCAAACGCCTGTGGAGCGACTTTGTGTAGGTTGAGATTGTGTCTGTAGACATACGAGTCAGCAAGCACATTCAAAAACCGAGACTGAATGCGTAATTCTAAATCCAAGGAAAAGTTCAAACTCACCCTGCGGGCAGATCGTCCACGGTCTCGACGACCTTGGCACCGGCGAACTCGCTCTTGAGACCATCGAGGAGGCCGACACAATTACCGCCGCATGCCGAGAGGTCGAATTGGCCCTGAAGGACGAGTACGGGAGCTGTAACTGCCCCAAAGTCAAGAGGACTACTTGCGAGCAGCGATGGTAGCTCGCCGACAGCGAAGGGCTCGCTGCCCACGTAATGCGACCACTCCGCAACGCGGCGCTCAAAATCCTGTTCTTGGCCGAAGTACACGTATGTCTCAGTGTACAGGTCTGCGGAAGTCAAGTAACCCGCGTCCAGGGAGCCCCATCGAGCAGGGTCCTGGGTCCGTGCGACCCGAAAGGCGGACCCGGCGAGAAAAGGGGTAAAGTAGGTGAAGTTGCCCGCGAAACCGGTCAACACGATGGCATCGACGGCCGTCTTCTTGCTAGCGGCAGATGCTACTGTCAGATATGAGCCATAGCTATGGCCGATGAGTGCGACCTTGGTGGCGTTCGCTGTGTGTCGCGCGTAGTCTACAAGCGAGTCTAGCACCGCGGCCTCGACTTGAAATTGCGCGTCGGAGATCGCGTCGACCCTAATAAAGGGAAGTAACTTGTTAGTCATGATAATTTCTGTTTGAGGTTGTCGATATCGTGCTTACTTAGAGGACGAACCGACACCTATACGGTCGTAGCTAAGTACAGAGTAGCCAGCCGCGACCGCAGCATCGACGAAACTGTATTTCTCAGAGCCCTCAAAAGTCGGACGCCAATACCTGCGTTTATGTTAACCACTACCCTCTCGAAATTCCAAATCTCGGTTAAAGAGGCGCAAATGACATACTTCTTAGATTCGATTATTCCATGTGTCAAGACCAACATCGGGCCGCCTGTCCCGCATAATGTGACGCCGACATTGAACTTGCTCTCTACCGGTGCCGCAGTTATGCCAGCAACGGGTAGCGGATCCGTGGGATTAGTGAAGTCCCGTCTGGTAAGGTTTAGCGTCAAGGCGACTACATCCCAGTTATCATTAACAGTCGCGTTCACGATGAAGCGTGGTACGTTGACGGTGACGGGGATTATGAGTTCCTTGCAACTTGAGGCCGTGGGATACGGTCTGGCAAAGACTGGGACAGCAAGGCTGAGGGCTAATAGGATAGAGGCGAACATATTAGCTGCTGAGAACTGGACAAAGCGATGAGACGAGGAGGATTGCTTACCATCGACTGCTGACCGGCCTGTTTATATATCTATTTCTCAGTTGCTACGAAGAGAGACTTTACGAAGCCGCCTCGGCTTCAAACATTGATCAGCCCTGGGTGAAAGAAGGTGGATATCCGTATATATCCACAAATGGCTGACAACTACCTAATGCTCCGTAAAGAATTGAAGCCATTCCAGCCCTACTGCCTTAAGTTCCGCGGGAATGCGTCGCATTCGAATTGGAGCTGTCGTCAATCCCAGACCCTTACATCAGCACCAGAGGAAATTCATTTCGCCGCTAGACTATGAGAATTATAGCATGGTACTTAATCCTCCTCTCTGGAAGAGACAATCATCGTCACTTCAACCCCCATAATGTCAGCTCGCGCATGGGACAACCGTGCTTGATGACTAGCTTCGACCAGGTATTCCGTTCATTAGACCTTGTCCCTTGCTTAAGTGCTTATCTTACCTGTGAAATGAGATATGCTGGGTGAAAGCACCATATTCCCATTTCGGACAGAGTGGATCGAGGATCTATCGCTGAGCTCACCCAATCTAGATCCTAATGTAACCCAGGCACCCCAGGCTGTCGTTAAATTGTGCTAAGCTCCATGTGGGACGGTTGAACTCCGCTATCTCGGAGGTCTCTCAAGGCCGTAGACAAGCCGAGTAACTAAAAGCATCGTAGGGCTGGGCTTACGCATCCGGGAAGAATTATCCTCCAAACATTGTACAAACTGATTGTAGAGAACCATCAAAATGTAATCAACGCCGGGACTAGATGTCCTCGCGAAAAATTCACGTTTGAATAGTTAGTCCGTACGCTTTCTAGATAGGTAACTTGCCTATTAAGATGATACCAAGGGTGGTTATGTTCACATGCTACCTAGGTATTGATGAACCAGCCAAGTCTCCCTCCCCAACTCCTAATACCACCCGCCTACCAGCACGCAATTATCCAACACTTGACGAGGCCCCCGGATAACTAGCGAAAACGCATCTTCAGCGAAATCTCCTCATTTAAGTCCATATAATCGTTGCTTTGGGTATCTCCATGCTTCAGTAGTTCAACCCTCCAACTCCGCTGGAAATTCCGTATCTCTACCGAGCGACAGCTTCCCGAATGAATCAACGCTAGGCGCAGGACTGGGCAGCGGATCTGCCTGAGAGGCCCTGAAAGTCGCAGCAGTGCCCGACGCGCCCGACGACCGTTTTTCGATGACGGAGGTACGCGATCTCGAAGACGAAGGACCTAAACAGATTGCGCGTCAGTTCCTCAGCTCCTGTTTCCCAATTGCCATAAAGATCAAGGGCTACCGAATAGAAACCTACCAGCTTGAAAGAGCAGGCTTCCGCCATCTTCACTCATTAGCTGCCGTGGGAAGCCACTGATCGGCAGGACCGTGATCCCGCTGGGGTAGGAAGAAGTCTGTAGGCAGAGCGATATGCTGACACGTGCGTTCTCGGTTGCGGAGTTGATTCGGATGGGGTCAAGATGGAAATTGCCTTGCAGGTGCATGTCTTGCAACACCGAGTTCGTAAGAATGATCTGTCGGGAAGGCCACGAGGCTCCCTCTTCCTCGCGCACTTCGAGCAGGAAGTATGGCTCAAAATCGCCGTCTAGTCGAGAGATGAGAAACCAGCCCAATGCCTTGAGCTCGGACGAGTAAAGTCGGAATCGGCAGAAGATAGAACCTGTGATAATACGGTTACTAAAGAGCTCAACGAGAAGACTACGTGGTCGGGATTCGCGGCACCAAGTGGGAGGATGATAAGACACCACGTACCTGTGCAAGTATATCCGGTAGGACTCTGCTTTACGCTACCAGCGTCCTTTTCGAAGAAGAAAGTGCTCGCGACCAGCCTATGCGCAGCTTCGACAATATCCTGGCGATCCTGCCGAAGGACCTCCGCCGTCTCTTGTTCCACAGATGTCATCCTCTGCACGTCATCAAACTTGGGTAGCTTAACCAAGAGCTCGGGGTTAATGCGCATGTACCGCTGACGAGTTTCCTCATCTTTCATCGCGCTACTAGACATGAAGCGGTTCCAGGACCTCTCGCATTGTCGCTGGTCGTTGAATTTGTCTGTCTGGTTTGAGATCGGGTTGTTAAATGATACGAGCATCGGTGTTTTGGGGTCGCGGATAACGTATCCGCGATCTGCTTTTTGACTTGTATCCTCCCAGGTTGTAGATGTCGACGTATGTTGACGCTTGTAGTTACCCGCACCGCCTCGGCCCTGTCTAACCACGGCGCTAGACGAAAGGCCAGTGGTGAAAACGGTCTCGTTGGTTAAGGATCGTGATGATCTGGGTGGTATCGAGTCGTCTATATTGCGATCACCCACATTCCGACCTGCGCCGATGCAAAGCATCAGGTCGGGTGGGCAATCAGCTATGTCGCTCCATATTGACTTGGCCTCGTAATGGGCCACCACAGCCGGGCAAGAGAAGCGTAAATCGTTGTTGGCGTACTCCTGGTGAGTTTCGAATTTCAGGTACGGCTTGAAGAAAGGGGGAGTAGCCGATGTAGCCCGAGCACTATCGTGGTATATACCGAGTCAGTCCGACGTTCAAGGTCTGAGATGTAAAGCAAGAAACTTACGCTTCCCAAACGCGCATCTCCTTAGACGGCGTATCGGATCGAACGAATCGGTATGGAAGCCCTAAACTTCTTCTTAGTCATGTCGACGGGTGTTAATGGGAATAATAGGGTGATATTCACTCTTTCCAGGTAGATCTGGACGGTTATAATTGGCAAAGATAACGGCTTGTCGCTCTATGCCGGTCGAAGCCGTGACGGCAACCTTCGTTGAAGTAATGACCTGGGATCGTTGAGTGGTGCTGCCGAAGAAGGGTTGTTCGGACAGGTATCTCTTGAGCGCTTTCGTAAGAGGTTGGGTCTTATATAGGCTACCATGATAGAGGCTCGACAAGGCTCCAAACAGTGGTATACTGGTCATCTCTCGAGGCATGAAGCCCTCACGGCACAAGTCTTTAAACTTCTCCATTGTCGCATTGACGCTCCATTTCTTCACGCCCAGTCCGATCGCTATGATACCCCCGGTGCTCATCAGTTGGTCAGCTTGATGCAATACGACGTGTACCGAGGTCTACATAGACTCACTTGGTTCCAACTATGAGGTCGAAGAATAGCTGGATGGGCAAATCCGGGCCCAATATCTTCTCTAGCTCTATGAGGACTTGGAGCTGTATGATACCACGGACGCCGCCACTAGGTTACTTCATTAGCAATTTCTCGTTGTTCGCCGTGATGAAGTAGACACCTTACCCATCAAGACACAGAACGCGAGAGCCAGCATAGCGTGGTTTAGTCGTGATAACCCAAGGCGGATTGGCAATAACGTCGCGGACGTGTAAAGGACAGCGACTAATCTCGATGGTGGTTCGCGACGTCCTAGTGCCGTATATCTGGATGCAAGGAAAGCAGAGAACGTGGCCGCATGGTAACGCACACTCTGGCAATTCTCTTAAACAGCAGAGACACGCAGAGTAACTGATGAAATTGGTTGCTGCGCCCAGAACGTTTGAATAAAGCTCGTTGAGACGCTCTTGGTGAATAAGAGCGGCAATCTGGAGCTCATTCCTATCCGGAAACTCTTGCCCGAGTTTGAAACTGGACGCTTGGACTTGAGCTAGACTTGCTTTGAGCAGCTGTTCCCAGACTGGGCGAAAAGCGGAAGCATTAAAGGTGGATTCGTAGTCCCCGTTTCCGATGATTTTCCCCTGCTTGTTCTGATGTCCTTTGGGATTGTGGCCGGATCTGACATTGCAACATTGGCCAAGGTCTCCGCTGTATGATGGGTTCGTGAAGCTACAAGGGCAATACAGATCCGCGAATGTCTGCAGTGCGCCGGCGCAGGGCTTAGCATACCGGTCATCCAAAAGACGGCTTGCGCTACCTAAAATGCCGTTGGTCAGCCATCCTGAATCGAGAGGAGTAGCGAGGCTCGAATCAGGGGTAATTTCAGCTTTACCTGGTAAATGTTGGCGAACAGCATCGAGCATGACACATGACGCTATCATCGGTCCCATTGCTCTGAATATCTGTTCTGCATCACCACTAAGGAGCGGATCGCTCGCCTTGTCCTTGATAGCCAACGCCAAGCTCAATATGTTACCCTCGAAGTTTCGTGATGCGGGGCTATGTCGAAGAGTCTCCTTCACGAAATCGAATGGTGTATTGAGGTCCTTGGTGAAGTGGTCGTAAGCCGCCTGGAGATAGAACTGGAGCTTCTCGGTATTCGCTAGCATCCGCACTTGTCTTTTCCTCAGGTATGAGGACTTGCAGCGGTCCTTCATTAGGTTCGAAAGCTTTTCAACTTGCTCATTCATCAACACTGTAACGTCTAAGATCAGTAATCGCCACTTATAGCTGCTCGGATCAAGAGCTATTGGAGTTCATTTCACTTGAAAGGATGTTCTGACGCAATGTGAGTAGATGGAGCCTCCTTACTATATGACCCCTTATACGGAATTCGGACAACACTTATAGAAGCATAGTAACATTCGAGGAGCTCCTTGGTACTGGTTATGTTCTTCCCGCGTCTTCGCCATGTATATACCTATATTCATATCACTCGTAAGCATTATCTCCTCTCATCAAAGGTGCCTCCCAACCCGAGGGTCAGTGCAAGGTCGAGGAATACTAGAACATACTGCCAGCCGATTAGTCTCTGTTAGGCAAACGAGTAGAATAAAAATGGGTCTACAGAGCCTTGAGTCATACCATGTTCCTGTAAAGCCGGCTCGCGTACGACGGCATCAAGAATATCCTGCATCAGCATTTGCGTGGCCTTCGTAACATCCCATTCCCTCTCATCCACATTAATATCCGTAGCATTGAAAACGATGATTGCATGAGGAAGCACAGGCTGATTAAGCGACTTATCAACTATAATACCAATGTCATTAGCTATAATTAACATATAGACCTAGGAGTGTCTTGGAGTTCATAGCCGACTCTGAACTAACGATGTGATACATACGCCGAAAGACGAGGAAATAAGGGGGTGGGTATAAATGAATCATCAAATGTACATACTGGAGGCTGCGCCCCATCGTATTAGTTTATCAAGGACGACCGATTCGAATGACCTCGGATTTCGCAAGACGAAAACCACGACATCGGAGAAGGTATAGAGGATGCGAGGATACAGCTGGCCGACGGCATACTCTCTCTTCTGTGTGTAAGGAGTGTCTGCCCATGCGATTCTTCTAGTCAAGCAATGCCTGTGGACATCAGTGTGATTCGAATCTGCTGTACTGCGCCCTTGCGAGCCATTCCGCAATTGCTTCGGAATAGCTTCCCCTCCGCTGAGACCTTCGCAGTCAACTAGGAGTAGCGGATGACTGCTATATAATGTGGATGGGTCCGCATATAGGTGGACATCGCCGGTGGTGGAGATACGGTCATGGGAAGAGGATGTTACCGGAGCATAATAATTGGATCCCTCGGGGGCCGTAGAATTATGACGGTCAATAAGGAGTTTTATTAACGTGCTCTTCCCAACACCTACGGCCCAGTCAGTATGCGAGCACTAAATGAAATATGCAAGAACTTCAGTCGTATGACTACCGGGCCCTACCAGTTTCTCCAATGAAAGTCGCCAATTGAGGATACCGTTCCACCGTCTCATCGGTGACAGTTTCGCTCATAATGGCGGCGAACCGTCCAAAATCGTGGAATAGGGGGTGACCGGAGGCATCGCGACCGAACCCAAACCAAGTGGTATCGCGGTCCTCGAGGAGTTCAGATTCGTGCTCCGCTTCTGTGCGTGTCGGCTCCAGGATCTGGCGTAGGCGATGGACAACAAGCGGATCTGCCTTTTCATGGGGCTTGCCGTTCCTGTCGATCGCTCATTACTATTAGCCTATGCAGTCTGTGCTTTTGCAATATCTGCTGAGGACGTGGATATAAAACTTGGTTGTTCCGGAGTTAAGAGTGCTGAAATTTGTGTACTGACCAACCAACGGCGCCAGGCGTGTGTAAAACCCATTTCGGCCAGCAGGCTTCGCAGAAGGCGAGGTTATTGCACTGAATGCAAGTAAATGTCTTCTCGGCATTCGTGCCACATGTCTGACAGGGTTGCGATAGTGATAAACGCCCCGCCATAATGGATGAGGGTCATCGCAGCAGAATGAACCCCTTGAGCTTTGGACATTTAGTCGTTTCTGGTACGTAATCAGATCTTGGGGAGTGAGTCGGAAGTCCTCGGGGACTCGAGAAATAGAACCCTCGAAACCTGGGGGGCTCTCTGGGCTGCCCGACCGGACATTTCCCCTCATCGGCAATCAGCCGCAGAGGGGGGTTCAGGTTTGTTGGAGGACGACGTGTTGGTAAAACCTGGATACCTGCATGCTTGGCGGGTTGGATCTCGTTGAGACGCCCAAAGCAGCGGATAGATAATGAAGTATCAGATAACCGGACACATGGTTACGAAAATTGGTTGGGAGCGGTCGTATGCGTGTAACGCCCGTAGTAACTACATGTCTGCTGATAGCCGTATACCTTGTACGTATTCTGCAGCGAGGAGGCACCTGTTTTCCTCTGCAACCAGGTCTACAATTTTGATATCGTTGGAACGAAAAGTATCTATGATTTGCCCAAGGGGTCTTGAAAATAGTTAAATAAGGCAATGTGGCTGACGGTGGAATTAATAGTCGCTTTTATTTCATCCCTGAACGAGCTTAGCGGCGGCTCCCAACATACGACTTGGCTTCTCAGCTAAGGAGAATATAACGCCCATATGCAAGAGCTGATCTGTCCGTCGTGTGTAGCCACGGCCGTGTGGCCCTTGTACACGATTGTCTTTTCGTAGAAGCCGACTTTGGGGCCTGGACATCAGATGGAGGCTTTTTCGCGTATCTCCAAGGTACCCATAAAAAGGGTCTAGACATGACCCAGGCTACCGGCGTCTCTGTGCCTGTCGCATAAGGCATCACCCAATTCGTAAAAAGACGTTAGTGGTAGGTAGCACTTGGGGTAGATTCGAAACCAAATGTCAACTCATTAGCGCATCCCCAGATAAACCCCTTTGGTGGGGTTATTGGAAGTTGATGCCTTACGCGAAACAAGTGCTGCCTTACACTCATTGCGGAGCTGCGCCGCAACAAGCTAAGCCAGCTCCAAGATTACTAACTACTACGTCGACGATCAATTAACCAATTGCAAGTCACTAAAGGACAGAATCATAACTCAGAACTGGCAATTTTGTCAACTTCTAGTCCTTGCGACATCATTAATAGAATGGAGTCAGAAGGCAGTGCAATAAGCTGTCTCCAGTCAATGATGATCTCCTCTGGCAATATAGCTAGGGTTTCGTCAAGAGGTAGGCAATCTGATCAGTACATATAGTAGTCTTGGCCTCGATGTCTTCGTAGGAATCAACCTCTGTCAGTCAGCTCTATTCTACGCAGACGACTCGAGGCAAGTTCTCGTCTAAAGTAGCAGGCTTGCATATTTTCTACCAGAGTTCTTTCAAGATGGCTTCTTCAGGCTTGCCTATAGGTTTACTAATCATCTACCTCACACTACCTGTACCAATAATCTACATCTCCATCAAGCATGGATTGAAACATGGCGCAATAATTGGCTGGTTCTTCCTCTTCGCTTTCTGTACCCTCAGGATTGTGTCAAGCGCCATCGAGTTGCAGGATGCTCAGAGTTCAAGTGCGGCATTGGTGGCTAGCATTGGGCTGTCACCTCTTCTTGCTGCCGCTTGCGGGGTCCTTCATGAGTCGTGAGTTAAGTCTTTTAAGCATTTATATATCCTCTATGGACACTAATCATGTTCTGTCCAGACGCGCTTATTTAATTCCGAAGTCTCGGCGGCTATTTGACACACCATATATGATCTTCTTTCATCTCCTTGTTACGACTGCCATCGCACTCGTCGCCGCTGGGGTCTCAAAGCTCAGCAACACCTCACTTCCGCCGGATCAGATGAGACGCAGCCAGGGTTTAGTGAAGGGAGGAATGGTCATGTTGCTCTTGGGCTGGATTTCCCTCGCGATGACAACTCTTGTGACGGGCATTGCTGCTGTTCAACATACATCCGCCCGTGCGTCAACTAAGCTAGCAGATAATAGTGGGGGAAAGAAGCTGCTTATAGCTGTTGCTTTCTCGATACCTTTCCTAGGTATTCGAGTGATGGAAAGACTTGTCTACTTCTTCACGGATAACCAGGACTTGAATCCCGTGACAGGTAGTCTCGGCCTAAGAGTCGGTCTGGAGGTTGTGGAGGAGCTCATTGTGGCTTTTTCATTCATATTCGCGGGTATCGCAACACGAAATATTGGAACCACAACCGCAGTGGGTCATTTTTAAGCGAACTGGCTCCTGTACAGTTCCCATTCGCGACGGCAACATCAATGAGTTATAGGTAGTTGGACGAGAAAATGGCCCCACTCGGGATTAAACCCTCCGGGGGCATTCTGATATTAGACATGGGACACCCGTGTGTAGCAAATAGGATAAAACCGTATTTTTACACTTTCGAATACGTTCATTCAGGGCTACTTCGGTGTACAGGTGTGCGGGGAGTCCGCGCTTGTGACTTGAGCCCCTCCGGTGTGTGCCGGTGTGGGTTTATGTTGTTGGTGCACGATAGCCAAAGCTGCATATGCACCCCCCTAACTGTCAATGTCAAGATAGCATATGCGAACCCCACGAAGTAGGTATATATTCTAATTAATGTGAATTGAACAATGACTCTAATTCAGTACATCCTACCTACTCACCTATTTAGCCAACTACTCTACAGATGATGTTGTCAATTCCCCCGCTTCCCAAGAAACCCTTTCGACTTTATATCGAAATACCTCTTGATCTACTCAGCTCTATTAATCCGCCAACAACGTCATTTGAGCCTACAGACATCATCGCTAGCGTTAAAAGCAAAGCCGAAGAAGCATTATCAGAGCTTTTCAAGGAGGTCGGCAGTCAACTTAATATCGCAAGTCGGCCACGGATGCATGTTTACTGGCCAAAGCCCGGAAAGACATTCGATGCCCCCAACACTGCCTCCAACTATACATCTCTGGCATTTATCTTCGATCATGATATAAGCGGAATATCCAAGCCTCCGGTACTAAAACTGGTCGCGAAGATGGAAAACGGCGGCGGGTTAGGCTTTGAGCTTATCGAGGCGGACGATACTGAGTGTAGGAGAATAAATTCGGTTATAGGACGCTGATATTTTAGCTTTCTATATAATTCGTTTACGATGGTTGTCATTCGCTCTAGACCCAGAGTTGGAGTCCAGGTGAATTCTTGGACTGCAATTAGGGTATATTATAATTGACAGGCTGTCGGTCACTTCCTCGGGCTTCTCCTTCGGCGCATTTTGTTTCGCGTATATCACCGAATATAAAATGGCAAAGTGTCTATTTATACCCTTTTAAAAATGGGTAAGCGGCCAAAATTAGTACTGTGGTGGTGGATAGGGGGTGGATCAGTGGGTCAAGACTGCCTAGGATCATGATGTTTACCAAATGCTATACCCTAATTCTTTATACATACCTACCTACCTAGGTAGATAATTACTATCATATTATTGATGGTTTAAAACTTCGAATCTATACTTCGAATGCATGCATCCACGTAGTTACCAGCTATACCGCATCCAATTCTTCGCGAGGTAAACACACTCTTGTTAGAATTGCCGACAGATACCTTTCGACATAAATTATACCCGAGTTCTATTGTGGTCTCTCTATCGTATTGCATTTCTTATTTCTTCTCTTCTCAATCTCATGTTAATCCCCTCTTTATACGCTTGCCGAAGTGGACCCATGTTGAACTATCCCAAGCTGCTCCTCCTCCGTCGTCTCGCCGCTATCCCTTGTGTCGGTATCACGTATATTCTGCCTTGTTATAACGACATCTATCCTCTTCATGATACCTTCTACATCCAGAATGGCCTCGGTGCTATCTCCCTGGGATAGTCCAGTTATCTGTATTTCGTGATCTCCGCGACTTCCAAGACCCTGCGTTCCATCTCTCCATGTATGCATCGCATATCGCGACTCGGGTTTCTTTGAGGTGGACCGCACACCTGTGCGGGTCTTTTCCGAAAAGTACTTGAAAAGAGGTGCAAGTGTTGGCAAGGACGTCGTGATTATTCCAACATTAGTCTCGATGACCGACCATACGATGGCACGAGCGAAGTGAGAGTAGTTGTCGAGAGTATTTATCATGTGAATGCGGATGATTTGAGTGCCGGTGACAAATATACCGAGCGCAAATAGGACCATGAGGGCAAGCTTCCGCCGACGGGGGATCTTAGACTGCGAGAGAAGTGGAAAAGGAAGTACGATTCTATCATATGGAAGTTAGTAAGTCACGTTCATTACAAGTCCACACGACTTACACCATGAGGTCGAAGAAGATCGTTATCCACGACATACTCAGATAGTATGTGATAGCATTCCCGCAGTGTCCCCAAGTGATATCAGGATTCCACTGTTTTTCTATCTGTCGCCGCGCGTTAGTAGTATTCTATTCGATATGCTCGAAGGCGTTGTATACTGGAATGCAGAGAAATAGGGAAACGCAAGCAAACGCTACATGCCCGATAGTGCAGAAAGCTGCAATGGTAATCGTTGTTTTGCGGTAACCCCCGGGAAAGAACCGAAGATAGCATAGCAGGAGACTCATCTTGAATCCCCATACTCCGATGACGTAGCTAGTGAAGTCTAGTGTTAGAGGGCAAAGGCAACTTCTAGTATTCTCCTTCCACTCACAATGGAGCACCGATATACTGGACCTGTATGATAAGTCAGTGGATGAGCTTGCAGTCACATAGGGTGAGATATTACCAGTCCCATTCCATATAGGTTCTCAGGAGGCATGTCATCAGGCCTCCCTAAACCTAGGCCATACTTCGTCTCTTTCATGGAGTCAACGAAATTGAAGAAAGAAACCAAATTAGGCAGGCATACATACCAATAACTGCACATATCGAGGAGACAAATGCTCCAACCTGTGTCTCGATTAGCTCTATTTAATTGCATGAGTAGCCAAAAGCTGACATACCCACGACATCATTATCATCCAGTCATCTAGACGTGAAGGAAACTTCAATTAGCATCCGTTCAAATATCATTGTCAACCATAGCTAGCTAGCTGGGTGTCTCAGCTTACCGTTCCCGAAACCCTCCACAATCCATATTCTCACGTACATTCTCAGACATACGAGAATGAGCGAGATCGTATTGAAAGCTATTGAAATGGCGGCGATCTTAGGTCCTTCTGTCGCCGTACCTTCGGGCGTATTATAGGTCCAAGCCATGTCATCGGGGCCTATTCAAAGTTAAGATGCTCGTAGTACATTCGAAAACTTCCTAAATGAGAGCATAGCATGAGGGATAGCCATTTGTATAAAGATTCCTGGGATATTGAGCAATAAGTTTTAGACCCCAATCGCTACTCGTCATCTGATGTTACCAGTTATATAAAACGTATGACCTCAGTCTTGAGTTGAGAGACCCAGATAACCACCCGGGCTTCCAATAGCCCGTGCACATGCAGTACTACGAAGAAAAGCCCTACTCGCCGACTTGTCAATAACCGTATCGGGATAGAATGTCTTAGTCCTATAGTCCCCCTATGAAGGATTGCTTGTCACCATTAAGATAGGAAACAGAAGAGCCTATCGCTTTGATGTGTTACCCATAGTCTTCGTCGATGTAAGACGGGGTCTTATAGACTGTTGGTGGCTGAAGAGTCTGAATTAGATTAAACATGGGAGCGAAGCATGAGTTCCAACAGATGTCTTAGCGATCACCGAGATATATATAAAGCATATCGGACTTACATGGTCAGCCCGCTTCAACAGTCAGCCTAGGTCCCTATCCTTAGCACCTGTAACTATATCGTATTTACATGCATGATCTAGCGGTATGAACTTTGAGGTCTGGCTATGTAATTTTGGCTTCTGTCGTACTAAAAAGGAAGAGAGCATCCTCGCAGTCAAGCTGAAAGCTAGGTAGTAATAAATCAACGGTATCGCTAGGTATACATCTATTACGCCATTATGTGCACTACATGGCGTTGGTGTACTCCGATGAGGATGTTGGTTGCTCAATAAGGAAATCTCGGATCCTGTACGATGGGTCCGGGTGTGCGCGATAACAGCTCTGGCGAGAAAAGAGGTGGGCGGGGAAGCCTCAATGAACTCGGATGTCGGCATTTCGATATTAAAGATCCAATAGAACACGCGTACTTTTCTGTTGTCATTCACAACCAAGTAGTGGTATAGGACTCGAGCGTGTATATGCCTTATATCGAGCGTAAGTACTTATGTTATAAATGATAGGTTAAATACGTACCTAGAAGGTACCTATAATGGCCCACCTGCGGTCCGGGCCGCGGGGTGATAGTGAGATGATTGGTACCTAGGTACTTTCCTCATAAGGACATCACAGTCAAAACGTTCTTACGTCTTTGCTTGCAGCTTCATATTGCTATCCGCAAAGACTATACAGGGCAGCTCAACTCAACTCCGACCGCGAATGAATTAATTCCATTAGGGGCCAAACAGCAGAGAGTGGTGTGCATGGTCGATCCGAACTCTCATACCATGGATGCTCGTCAGCACTACGCACCAACAGTGAAACATTCTGATTCTCTTCGTGCTACTATCCGAGCCGCTGTCTGCTTACGCCTAGCGGCCATAGTATCTGTATTACCAATATGCTCTCAAGTCCTTTTGCTGTCCTTTCTCTTGCTATCCGTACCTGAAAGTGTCTCTGGCGTCATTTCGCCGACGCAGTCAACGAAATGTAAATACCTACCTGGTGATGCCTATTGGCCATCTCAAGATGCATGGAATGCGTTGAACAATACCGTTCATGGTCGCTTGATTGCGACAATCCCGTTAGGGTCACCGTGTCACGATCCCACATATGATGAAGAATTATGCGCTTCTTTGCGCGAGCAATGGCTCTATTCCAGTATCCAGTGAGTACCTCCTATCTTTGGCCTCTATCCTAATTGCGCTTGCGAATCTTGCATTAACCGTGATACTACGATCTCTCATTTACCCCAATCCAGTCTAGACTCATCTTCATCTGTTATGGCACCCTTGTTCGCCAATCAAAGTTGTGACCCCTGGCAACCACGGAACAAGCCATGCACTCTTGGCAACTATGTTAGCTACGCTGTGAATGTTTCCAGCCCCAATGATGTTATCGCTGCGCTTGAATTCGCCGAGAAGAATAATGTTCGTTTTGTCATCCGCAATACTGGCCATGACTACTTGGGACGGTCGACAGGGGCCGGCGCGCTCTCGGTGTGGCTTCACCACTTGAAAAGCATCGAAGTCCTGGACTGGAACGATGCACATTACACTGGCAAGGCCTTAAAGATCGGAGCCGGAGTAGTAGGCTATGAAGCACTCGCTGTAGCGCATGCCGCCGGCCTCGTCGTACTTACCGGCGAGTGTCCCACAGTCGGTCTCGCAGGCGCTTACACCCAAGGCGGGGGCCACTCGGCACTGAGCTCAAATTTCGGCTTAGCTGCTGACAATACACTCTCTTTCGAGGTCGTTACAGCTACCAGCCAGTTGGTGACAGCGTCGCGAACCGAAAACCAGGATCTATACTGGGCTCTGAGCGGAGGTGGTGGGGGCAATTTTGGTGTTGTAATCTCGATGACTGTCAAAGCGTACGCGGACACCACAGTCAGCGGTGCAACGTTTCTGGTCAATGGCTCACATGAAAATCCGAACCAGATCTTCGATGTTATAGATGCTTTTCACGCTGCTCTGCATACTATCGTCGACTCCGGTGCCATGATCATTTACTTCTTCATCAACACCTTCCTGCAGGTCCCTGCCATGACTGCATACAACAAGACCCGAGCAGAAGCCGAGCAGATTCTCCAGCCTTTTGCCGACTCGCTTTCGGTTATGGGGATTCCGTTTGAGCCTAGGTTCACTGAGTTCTCGACCTACTTTGATCATTACGATAACTATTGGGGTCCCCTTCCGGCGGGCAATATTCAGGTCGGCACTCAACTCTTCGGAGGGCGCCTGATACCTCGCTCTGTGTTGCCAAACTTCTCTACGACCGCCCGCAAAATCGCAGAAATGGGAGTGACGTATATTGGCGTGGGCATCAATGTGTCTCCTTTTGGACAGGACGGGGTCAATTCAGTATTGCCTCAATGGCGTGAATCAATTGTCCAAGTTTCTCTTACTCTCCCCTGGGATTTCCAAGTTCCCTTTGAAGAGGGAGTCAAGGCGCAGCGCAGGATAACTGATGAAATACAGCCTGTCATTGAAGCCGCCACCCCTGGCGCAGGCGCTTACATGAACGAGGCCGACTTTCAGCAACACAATTGGCAAGAAACATTTTTCGGAGTCAACTACCCCGAGTTATTGAGGATTAAGAAGAAATACGATCCGAACAGCCTGTTGTATGCGACAGTCGCTGTAGGCAGTGAAGCTTTCACGGTCGATAAGGACGGACGCATGTGCAGTGCCGCAAGCGAAACTTGTTGCGGATATACGTATATCCGATTCCTATGTATATAGCTGCGCCTTTGGCACCAGTCCATAGCTGGGATTCCTTCCCTTCTTCTCTATTGACCTATTTCTCACATGGCTCCGAATCTCTGGATTAATCCCAGCTTCGTTGTTGTCTTTACATAGTGATAAGAGCACTATAGGGTGTACTACACATATACATATAGCACCTTAACCTCTGATAAGCTGGCTACTCAGGCTCCTATCCTGACTTAACATCATATTACATTACTATCAATGCCATTATATCTCTCACCGCGTTCTATATTAATTGCCGCCCTAATTGTTCGATTACTCGATTATATCATCGCTAGTATAGTCTTTGGATCACTTCCCTAGGTATGAGATATTTATATAAGCCATATATATAGAGTTTAAGAATATTGCTCCCATATACAGGATATCATACAATATATAGAGCAATAGAATTTAATAAAATTTGACGCCTACAAGAGCGAGCAACAAACCTTAAGAGCTATATCGACTTTTACAATGGAGATAGCCTTATTTTTTAATATGCGGTGGAAATAATCTTCACTCCTATCTTTATTAACGAAACTTAATTACCTTTAATTAGGGTTACCTTCCTTTATAGTATTAAGGCACACATACCCTATCTAATTATTAAATTAGAAATTAAATATTAGAGAAGGTTATAACTACCGGGATTAGGTTATATACATATATTTACCATCTCGCGATAGCTTTATTTTCCTATTGCCATTAACTAATTACGAAGGCGTATTATGGATATACATATATTTAATTCCTATATATATAGTTACGCCTTTGGCACTAGTCTATAGCTAGGATTCCTTCCCTTCTTCTTTATCGACCTATTTCTCACAAAACTCACGATGAAATATGACCATGGCAATTAAAGAGTACTGTCCTTAGAGGTGTGGCTCCTAGGAGGGGGGCACTGAGGCGTGTTGGTATGACGGAGTTTAGTATCACAACATTTGGTGAACCACCGACTCATTCTGGGAACCTCCATTTATATCCCACAGATATACCCTTTAATCAGCGGCGTCCACCATAACAAATTAACTATGTGTAATAGTGTGCCAAAAGCATGATATCATAACCTAGAATCCTATCCTCCTACTTTAGTTCGAATGGCTGTGGTAATTCATTAGCATAGTTAAAACCAGCAGAGATGTTGAGAAGGGCGAAACTGGTAAGAAAAGGGGTAAAAGGGGTAAAGTGGGGTAGGGGTGGGAATATTCACCTTGTCTTTGGTGAGCGGCACGAATGAAATTTCTGACGTATCCTCATAACTCTGGGGGTCGTCTCCCAAGAGTTCCAAGTCTTCCTTATCAAGACGCTTCATGTCCATCCGCACTTGTTTCCAGCTGTCTTCATCTTGAGCTTGGATCGCAAATGGTTTCCCTGGTTGGACAATCAACTGCGGAATCTTGACCTCGCACCGCCCGTCAAACCGTCTTGTGAGTGAAACCGTATCCTTCTTCGGGTCCCATCTCACCCAATTAAGAGGAGACTCAGCCGATAAGCTTCCAGCATTAGGTCGCAAGAGAAAACCATAGCCGGCATCCAATTCCTTAGCTTTTGGCTTCGCGGCTACAGGCAGGATATCGAATAGCGTGTCCACAGGGCCTGGCTTACCTACTCGCACTCGACCTTCATTGGCTGTTGCGCTATTTCGTTCGTAGGTCTGTGGCAGATAGAGGTGCATGGAGTACGTCGGAGGGCCACGATAATGAAGTGACTTGCCGTGCCAGCCAACGCCAACCCATTCAAAGATAGTGCGCCAGACATTGAGATTCAAACGCGACCCTCTATTTCCTTGGCTCTTGCTTTCTGCTCCATAGTTGCTTGAGTTATACTGTTAGCATGCAATGAACACCAATCGAATGGATGATAAGCAGCGCTTCAACTAACTGCACACTATCGCACGACTCTTTTCATTGCTATTAGGCTTATATGCATTTACATGCAGGTATGTGAGTAATTGTATGTATATATACCATATTATTGTATAATGAGTCTCACGATAGTACAGTTGGTTGTAGCCCTGGTAGCAAGTAACATAGGAAAAAGGGGGGTGAAATATAAGAGAAGGGTCGGTAGACTCACTGAATTGCTACCACAGTCTCAACCCCACGAAATCCTATCCACACAGGTCCACCGCTCATCCCTTGCATAGTATCTGCTTTGTATTGTAGTTGGTGCGCATTCGTTCGAATACATTTACCCTCCGACCTTCGGGGCGGATCGTCGGTTGGTGAGTCCCCTGGCGTATATCCGCTGACATATACATCTCTGTCATAAAGCAAGTCTTTCTCCTCATCTTCTGTGGAGTCCGTGTTCACGCCTGGTGATGGTGCGATGCCTAACATAAGGTTGAAACCGAATCCGCGTACTCTATCCTTTTTGTCCCGTTTCAGGAGGATAGCACCGTAATCATAGATAGCATTCAGCTCATCGGGCTCTTCGAAATATCTTTGACATACGCGAATCATTTCAGGTGTCACCGTGATGTCATCTTTCTTGAAGGGGTCATTGAGGATTCTGATATTGGAGCAATACTGCTCTTCTTTCTCAACGAGGTTGTGTCCGGCCGTGAGGATGACATCAAAGGTTGCATTGGGAACATTAACATAGAAACCATTACCATGCTTCTCTTCTTTTCGAATTATATGTCAAGCGCTCATGTTAGTTTCACTCTTACTTAACGCACTGAAAGCGGTACTACTCACTTCCCAACTTTTCAAAAGTTAGCTTCACCATCCACTCTTCCCATCGACGTGGGGGTGTTGAGAGGTCAATCCCGAAACGCTCTGTCTTGGGTGACTCATCATTTCGTTGAGTTGAGTGATAGAATTCTGGAGGAATCTCAAAGGACCCTAAATCGAAATCTTCGAAATCCTCAAGCTCCTTGCCCATGGTTAAGAAATTCGAAAGGCAGCCACTTTCCAGTAATATGATGTCTGATTGGGTCTGCGGAAATCTTGGATATAGAATGATAATAAGCAGTAGAGTATGTTGAGGAGCATGGAGAGGACATTGAGTCAGTAGGAATGAGTTCGGGCTTTTATGCTTCGAAAGGAGAATCTTATTCCACTGTGAGCTGTCTTAGCGATGCGTTGTCTTTCGTTAATATCTCAATTGGTTCGACTATTGCCATAGTGCATTGACTTGCATAATTCCGTACACGCCTATGGAGTGTAAGGTAGGTAGATACTATTTGATGTCTGCAGAGTATACGACGTTGCATTGATTTAATTGGAGGCTACGAAATACCTAGGTATACTCCTTCCAGTACCATATAACTATCATTCTTCCCCTATCCACGCAAATGGTACAAACTTGAATGTCAACGAACTTGGTGTCTTGCCTTCGTTACCCGCGACGTCAATAGTAGATTACGATCTTTCTCCTGGATGCCACTACTTTGCGGGCTCCTCGCCACTTGACCCTCCACCCAGCCTGCGCCTTGTCTGAAGGTATCAGCTTGCCATCATCCTCCACCTTACCAAGGCAAGTCTGCTCATTATCCCCGTTAACATTCCACAAGGCGCCGCCGGTTAGGACGTAGCTCTGGAAATAGCCCGTGTCGGTATCCTTGACGACGCTGAAGTTGTCGATTGCACTGTCAAATTTGGTATTCGCCAGTACGTTGGCTAATGATTACAAGGTAAAATACCTCTATGTTAGCAAAACCCCTCGGAAAAAAAGTATTGACGATGATTAGGGTTCTCACCTTGCCAATTACCGGTAGTGGGGTCAAGAACAAGATACCCAATTCCCGCATCTTCCTCAAGGTAGAAAAGGTGTACCTTATCGTCAATCACTTCGAGAGATTGGGGTGTCCCCAATAGAGGGTTACTCTTAAGGGGGCCGAACGACTTCCACTTGTTGTCGGATATGCTCATTATACCGGCCAGGTGGCCATTCTCATCCTGGTAAGACACCACGATCCCTCCGTCGGGGCCTGTGGTGGCGCCCAGTTTGCTTTCTGGATGGGTAATAATGTCCCACCTGCTGCCGAGGGGTGTCTCTTCCCACTCTTCAACGTCTTCATCATATGCATAACACTGCACAACATTGTTCTGGTCAATGAAGACAGCGAGACGCTATGAGCAAGAAATTCCTATTGTATTAGTACAAGTGCTAATGATATCTGGCAGAGTGACTCTTAACGTACCGGACTCTGTTCCAAGTCAAGCAAGTATGAAGCCGAGGTATCATCCTTCACGTCTGAAGCGACCACACTCTCGCTGTGGAGAATGTCTCCCACCCAGTACTTCTCGACAAGGTTGCCATCTCTGACACTGAGGAGGTAGATTCCTTCGCCCTCGTCACCTGAGATTTTTGCTGAGCCAGCAGCGACAAGGGATCGAGCAAGATCTTGAACGCTCATGATTGGAATGAATTTTAGTTGATTGTAGCTTGACTTTACAAGACTCTACCTATCCAAATCTCTTCTCGTTCAATTAACAACTTATGGACATTTATAACCACCGTGGCCAACCTCCAAATACAGCCTCATGAATTCTTCGAAAGACCATCGTCATAGCAGAATAGTGAGGCTCTATGGTGGGGTACATCTATTCACACGCCGTATCTACGATTGGTGAGGTAAGAAGCTGAGAAATCCCCCCACTGTTCCCTTTTGGGCGACATATTGAAGCTGAAAAGCAGCATGGATGTAACGTGAATATTACCTATACCAGAATAAGACCTTCTACAGTAGGCTCCCTAAATCGCTCAGGTATGATCAGGTGCAAACGCGAAGATCAATAGGCTCTGATCAGAGGTGCACACAGCGCGTCGATCCGCGACGATACTCGGTTATTTCCAGGTCAGCCTATCGCGTATAAGGCGCCAAAGTTGGTTCCGACTACGTGGACATCGTCGGGCATCATGTCGGCCATCAGGCTCGGCATACCCCATTCTAACCAAATCGTTTTCTTCGACTGCTACATAACGAAAATTCTCTTCGCCAGATAAGAACAAATGTTGTCAACTACTTGGCTCGATACGACATTTCAGCTGGAAATATTCCAGGCTGCGGAAAATCACGGCCACGTATGCGAAGAATGGCGAATCGTCCACCAGATTCCTTCCAGAAGAGCCGCTGCCGACCTATCCGTACCTCCATGCTACACCGAGATCATCTTCGCAGCTACTGTGTAGGTTGCATCATTGGCTCACCTCGGCAGCGCATAGCCAATATGGGGCGACGGATTGACTCATATTAGGACATTAGAATGTATCGGTATGGTCGCAGCCTATTTCCCACCCGACTTAGGATTGAAAGCCTCGTATGCGGCTCAAAATGGGACATTGGGGGGAAGGGGAAGAGGAGAGGAAGGACAAGCAGAGTACCTAGAAGGGAGGATTTCACCAGTCATTCAGCTTGCGGCTCATGTATCGCAGGAAGTATTTATACTGAAGAGTAGGCAGTCAATACCAAAGCTCAATAGACCAAATCAACGTCTCATTTCAAAGTTCCTTTTTGATGATCTTAAAATTGCCTCTTCAAAATGTCTCTTTACACTGATGCCGCGACTGGCGCTCTTACGAGCGCGACTTTGGATGAATATCTCAAGACCCACAATATTGACGAGCCCAGCACGGAAAAAGGAAACAGTACTATTGGCCTGACGCCGCTTGCCCTAGCTGCGCGTCATGGGCATGCCGATGTTACTAGGCTCCTCCTAGAGAAAGGTGCCCAAGTGGATGCTCTCTCGTCCCAGCGCCGCACGGCCCTTTGGATCGTAACTGCCAGGGGTCAAGGTGATAACCGTGCCGAGATCGTTAACATCTTGTTAAAGCATAGGGCAGATGCGAAATATTCGGACTCCTCTCTCCAAGATGGATCCACACCTCTTGAGAATGAGCTAAGGCAACGAAAGGAGCCCGAGGTGATCCAACTTCTTGTTCAGAATGGCGGCAAAACGGAGACGGCCACGAAATTGGCCGAAAAACTAGGCCAGCCGGAGATTGACGATGCTATGAAATCCACCAAGCAGAGAAGCAATCTCAGAGATGCCATCGTTAGCCTCATCATTGCGATCATCATGTTCATTCTTGCTTGGGCCAACAGTGCAGCCCTTACTGGGATTGCCAACAAGGTCTTTAAGAAATTCCAGATCAGCGGTACCAAGAAAAGCGTGTGGGCCCAGAAGATCGAAGCGGTGCGCGAAAGCAGACCTTCCTAACTGCTTCGTTTTTGACTTCGTATAACTAACATTCTGCATAGGAAATTCCCAAGCCGAAAACCAAGGAAGAGTTCAAGAAGAGTATAGGTGACTTCGTAGCTAAGCACAAGCTGGGAAAATTCTTCAAGGATGACAGCAAGCAGCTGTTGGAGAAGATCACCGCGAAAGCCGTGGACTTGCAGAACGATGATAGTACAGTCTTGGGTCAACCAGCGAACACCGAGAACCTTGTGAAGTTTGCACTCTATCAGCCCGTTATTTATTGCGGTAATACCTCGCCCTTCCATTTGTTCAATCCACGCACCGTATAGGTATAACCTAACAACATGTAGATGACAGCGGTTCAATGAACCCGCAGAACAACAATCAACATGAAGACCGCATGGCGGATCAGCGAGATCTAGTTCGGAGAATTTCTACAATCTGTACTAAGATAGTACCTGATGACCTAGGCGTTCATCTGCGGTTCATAAACAGTGAACCGGCCAACGCGAATGACCTAGGGATGATTGACATTAGAAGAATCATGGATCAAGTGAGACCATCTGGATGTACGGAGATTGGAACTCGTCTCCGTGAACGTATTCTGAAGCCTCTATTGTACTCTCAGTATAATGAGAAGGTGAAGAACATGAAAAGGCCGCTTTTCATCTCAATCATCACCGATGGAATCCCATATGGTGGAAATGGATCGCCCGAGAAGAGAAACACTCTCAAAGACGAGATTATCAAATGCCAGAACTACTTACTTGAAAATGGACTTCCGTTACGCGGTAATCTCCTTTCATCCCCTATTATACCAGTCAGCTTGCATGCTAATCCCCTCAGCAGCTGTGGTTTTCCAGATCAGCCAGATCGGCAGCGATCCAGATTCCAAAGAGTTCTTGCAGAAGTTGAAGGACGAGAATCTCGAGAATGTGTACATTACCGCACGTGAGTTAGATGCATTACCACGTTGGAAGTCAACCTCTGACATAAAGCTCTAGAATCATTGGACTCGAAATTCCACGAGCTCAGACAGAACGAGAAAGAGCTCGAAGCTTGGGTAATCTCCCCTTTTAACCTTTATTCTAGGCAATAAGAAGCTAACTAAATCTGACCTATTGCCTCCTAGCTATTCCAAACTCTTCTCGAGCCCATTTTGGGCACAAAGGCCGACTAGCCCTTCACTGCTTAAACAATACTTGAAAGATGCAAGAGGTTGGCCTTGTTGGCGGGTGTACCCGGCTACCATGGAAGACCTTAGGAATGAATTTAGGGTTCTCTTTACCGCCCCATCTGTGTCGAATCCGTTCTGATGACTTTGGTTCTTGTGGAATATTGTGATTATTATACGGGATTTTGGTTTCTCTAATTAAAAGTTTATCTTTTAGCCACTTTCATTTTTTGATGATGACACGATTTCAGGGGTTATGGAAGATTTATGTGTATTTCCTAGTTCCGACGTCACAGTGACGCTGCAGTCTATTTGAAAAAGTTCTATGTTTTGACAAATTGATTCATTCCATCAAATCGGACTCTTCGCATCCCTCATTGATTGAGGGTATGTAAATTTTGGAGATCCGGCTGGAAGAAAGGGAGACACATACGCTCCAGTCCGGCTGTAGGGAGTATAGAAGTTTGCAAAAGATGTAGAAAGTCAACGAATCAATTTCCTCCATCTACTCCGTCCAGCATCGGCAGTGTTCTCGGGTATTTCATTCCCAAAACTCCACACAATGTACGACTGGTGAACGACAAGGAGTAGAAAATCGTCGTCGCCTACCAGCCTTTTAACTCCAGGGATCGGGAGACGACCATCGCTAATGCCATCTATAGAAACTGGGCCGAATAGGAGGCTAGTATCGAGTGCAAAATCTGCACCCCATTCATCCGAATCCGGCGGTACCCGCTGAAGTCGTAATAGGCAATCTCGTCCACCAGGTGCCATTGTGTAAAAAGGAGTCGGGATGGGTTTATCGTCGGCAACTGAGGTGCTACCACAAGGATGAAGGCTCAGGAGTAGACCTCGTGGATCATCCGTGTCACTTGCAGCTATTCGGTTATTCCGAATTTGTGATACACTCTGGTTTTTGAAGCCGTCCCTATGATGATAATGGGAGACGGTGAAGGACTTCGTATAGATATTGAAACACACCGACACGAGGATGCTGCTACGAGGGGGACACGCGGAATCGCGAGTTATATCGGGTGTCTGGGACACGGCTTGCATCAAGCAATAACCGCCGTAGGAATCCACTTTCTCCCACCTAAGATTCGTGAAGTCCACGGGGTCTTCCATGAGATCTGACCACTCACTTTTATCCAAGCAGTAAGTCTCAGCAATCTCCCCGTTACGAATTTCGTCCATGCGGAGTTCTCTTAGAGGGGCTGGGGTGTATGTTATGACGAAAAAGACATTATCCTCGAGAGGAGAGATGATAAAATCCAGTAGGATCCCTGTCCTCATAAACCGTGAGCCGACATTATAAGAGGTGATATACTGGCCCGAAAGGAAGTCGTACGGCTGCGCTATCCCGACGGGACCCTTATCGTAACAGCCGGTTGTGTCGATATACTCCAGTTCCTGGCCGAATTTCCACGCGAAGAGACATGCATTCTTAGTGATGAGGATGACGGTCTCCCCTTCAGTGGTACAGCGAACGAACTCTTCTGGCGCTTCAACTGAGGCGTGCTGGTCCAAATCAAGATGCCAGGCATGCAAAGTCTTTCCACGTCCTATGAGAAGAAGCTTGTTGCTCATGGCCGTCTTATAGCCCTGTCTCTCACCATTATGATCTGGAAATAGGTAAGTCCGCCGTTTCCTAGTACGTAGATCGTCGACGACAGCTAGGCATGGAAGTGGGTATGCTTCTGGCCACCATGCTATCCGGCCATTATCATACATCATGAAACGCCGTGAGCGAGTGACGGGACCGGCGGTACCAACCTCCAGGCCATCCACATCATCATAAGAATGAACGCCACCTTCTAGCACGGGAACGCCTTTACTCAAAGTGAAGAACCGCTCGGATTCCAAAGTCAGTTCATGATGCAGGGCAGAGGCAAACCTGCCGCTCATTCTTCTCTGGATTTTATTCAGAGTGCGTCGAAATATCTCGCCCATTTCCGTGTCGCCAACGGCGGCTTTGCGTATGTAATCTTCTAGGTTCGGGAACCATCGTCGCGCGAGTTTGGGCCATATCTCGTCGCTCAGCCAAATGGTGCGCCAGCGACGACATGCGCTGAGACCGGCGTCTACGTCGTTTGGTCCAAGGAGGGAAAGGATGAAGATATGCAACTCAAAGGGTAGCCGGCTGACTATGTCAAGTTTCCCGTCGCCTGTGTGCGAAGTCGCCGGGCGCGTAGTTGCAGGGCGACGGAGTTGTGTCAAAAGCGATTTCATGATAGCCATCTGTCTTTGGCCAATTGAGCGGGGGAATAAGAGATAGTGTACCTAATTCGTCATATATCCTTTTGGCTATTAGGCTCTTGTTATCGTAGCTTTACGGTCTCGATATGCTGCCGTGCATTGGGAGAAATCTCCCAGCCTAAATTGATGGATTTTGACAACATTGAAATCAAGGCTTAGGCTCGGCTGTCTGCCTTGAAAGAGGAGGGAGTCTGCTGTTTCACATGCATAGCCCCCAATACTGCACCACCTACATGTCGTTAGGTACCACCTACCATTTATCTACCTAATCAAGGCATTCATACGACGAATTTTCTACCTCCTATATGCCATTCGAACTGTATTACAGGATGGATCTCAGTATAGGTTATTAGGTAGGTACCTAGACGTGATCATTATAAATAATCCACACGTAAGGTAGGTAGATAAGTTCAAATGCGAAGGGGCTGGGTTTATATGGAGAAATTCGGCACAACAGTCGGTGGTTATCGATAGTAAGGGGTAGGTACCTACCTAGGTACCTGATATTTATAGTGGGTATAAGCAGTAGACCTGCTTAAAAGTGGCACATAAGAGATCTCCCCCGCCTCCGCGATTTCGCGATCTCAAATCCAAATTTTGAACTTGCTCTATTGCTACCTAGGTACACATCATTTTGCATTTTGCCTCGGAAACATCAGCAATCACAAGCGCAATTTGATATTCAATGGCTCTTAAGATCTGATTATAAAGGAGGTCTTTATCCATGGATCTATTGAGGTCATTTTCAAAATTGAATGCGATAATTTCAGCTGCCAGTTACCTTCAAACTACAGAGCTCGTCAGGCGAATCAAGAGAGACCCCATGACCGTGAATTGAAGTTGAAGCGATTCAACAGTCCAAGTATAGTGGACCACGTGAATACTATACCTTCCAGTCGGAACTAGTAAATTCAAGTGTCCCAGAAGAAAAATCAGGGTACATATTAAGACAGCGAATCCCCAAGGTGTGCCAGCTTCGGGGGTCCAGGCCCGTCTTAGTGCAATCAAGCCTTCACCTGCAGTTCCAAGGTTCTCAGCGACGCCAAATCCACCACCTAATCTTGATTCCACGCCGCTATTCAATATGTCTAGCCATTTTAGATCAAGATGATCTTCTAAGTCTCAGTTGAAGCGAAACCTAAGACCCTTTACGGCAGTCACATTCGCAAGCACGACGCATTTCCAGCCTCATGAATCGAACCGTTCCTTGGTCTTGATCGCTCTCATTTTCCAAGCTATTAATCATGGACTCTTGCGACGTGATCTCCGTGTCTAACTGGGGACCCTCCGTGGTCACAAGCGCCAAATGGCCACATACTAATATTTGATATGCCCGACCTTGTGTAGGTTGGAGTATTACTACCGGTGATACGTTTCACCACGCATGTTCTTCCTCTTTCGGTATTGAGCGGCGTCATCCAATTCAAAATGCGTTTCCTGGCGGCCGTCTTGTTCCTGCCTACCGTCTTGGGAGAAAGGCTAGTCATCCCAGAGGTGCAGAATGCTGTGAGCGCCCAGCTAGCACAATTCAGCGGGTATATACAGAACTACAATTCAACCATAGCCGACGATGTCTCTTCTGTGAGCACAATATCTGAGGAAAGGAAGGTTGAAGAACGAGCGACTTCTAGTAGCTACTGGTATGAGACAATCGCGCATCAGGGCATATCGGCATTCAACGCAAACCGCGCAACTTATAAGGTCTACCGCAATGTGAAAGACTACGGCGCGAAGGGGTATGGGTATCTCCCATCCTTGCGAGGAGACGTGCTAATGGTTAAGCCAGAGATGGAAAGACCGACGATACGGCAGCCATCAATAAGGCAATTAGCGACGGCAACAGGTGTGCTCCAGGATCGTGCAAATCATCGAGTACCACCAATGCCGTCGTCTACTTCCCGGCTGGAACTTATCTAGTTTCATCGTCAATTATTAACTACTATGCCACGAATCTTATTGGTAATCCGAACAATATGCCTGTCCTAAAGGCCACTTCAGGATTCAGCGGATTCGGTGTCATAGACGGTGCGGTGTATCAACCTGGTGGTTACTTGCCGTATGGATCAACGAACATCTTCTGGCGCCAGGTCAGGAACTTTGTTATTGATCTGACTTCCATTCCGGCGGCGACCGAGGCGACTGGAATCCACTGGCCCACGGCTCAAGCGACAAGTTTACAGAACATTGTTTTTAAGATGTCCAGCAATGCCGGCACCAAGCATCAGGGAATCTTCATCGAGGAAGGCTCAGGCGGTCTCATGAATGATCTTGTATTCTACGGCGGTCTTTACGGAGCGGTATTCGGAAACCAGCAGTTTACCGTCCGCAACTTAACTTTCAACAATGCAGTCACTGCTATTTATCAACTGTGGGACTGGGGTTGGACTTACAAGAGTATATCTATCAGGTACATTAAATTTTTCATCTCCTTCTATATATCCTTTCTCATACTTGATTCAAGGTATGCTAACGATAGGACAGTAAGTACCAAAGGTTCCCAACCTCATCTTCGAGCCTAAATCCCCTTCCTGGAGTAACATGCGAGGGGCTTTTTTAGATCAAGACATTTCCATTCGCGTCCACTTGGAGAGAGCTGACAGATAGTAGATAACTGTACAGTCGGCCTTGACATGGCCACCCGTAATTCAAGTGCGGAAACAGTTGGCTCCGTTACCTTCTTCGACAGCTCCTTCACAAACACCAAGATCGCATTCAACATCTCGCGATCCGCAACGTCTACGCCGACAACAGGGGGTAGCCTCGCCATTGAGAATGTAGCTCTGAAAAACGTGCCAACCGCGATCCAATACGGACCCACGAAGAGCACCCTGCTTGCTGGAACCACTGGATCAACAACCATCGCCAGTTGGGTAAGCGGCAATGTATACAATCCTACCGGCCCTAAGAAAACCGCTGGCGCAATCACCCCGCCTACCCGCCCTTCCGTCCTCGTGAGCAACGGTAAATACTATGAGCGGTCGAAGCCGTCCTATGCTAATCTCTCCGCATCTTCATTCTCCTCCGTTCGAAGCGGCGGCGCAAAGGGAGACGGTACGACGGACGACACCGCTGCCCTACAGAAAGTCATAACTGCAGCCGCCTGCACCGGAGATGTGGTCTATTTCGATGCTGGAACGTACAAGGTGACGAAGACATTGTTCATCCCAGCGGGCAGCAAGATCGTCGGCGAAGGATATCCTGTCATCATGTCCAGCGGTTCCTTCTTCAACAATATAAACGCGCCGCAGGTTGTGGTGCAGGTCGGGAACCCTGGTGACTTCGGCACCGTGGAGTGGAGCGACATGATTGTGTCGACGCAGGGTCCGCAGGCAGGCGCTATCCTCATCCGATGGAACCTCGCCTCGCCTGCCGGTTCGCCGAGCGGGATGTGGGACGTCCATACACGTATCGGCGGAACAACGGGATCCAACCTCTCTCTGGCCAACTGCCCATCTACGCCATCTTCCACAACTGTCAACAGAAACTGCGTCGCAGGCTATATCTCGATGCACGTCTCCAAGACAGCGGCACGCCTGTACATGGAGAACGTGTGGCTCTGGGTGGCGGACCACGACGTCGACGATAAGTCCCTCACGCAAATTAAGGTCTATGCCGGCCGAGGTCTGTTAGTCGAGTCCACTGTTGGCACACTGTGGCTCGTCGGTACTGGTATCGAGCACCACGTCCGGTACCAGTACCAGTTCAGCAAGACGCAGAATATCTTTGCGGGCCAAATCCAGACGGAGACCCCCTACCATCAGCCCATCCCGGGCGCGCGGCAGCCGTTCCCGCTGAATACGACTATTGATGATCCTAACTTTGACATATCGTGCCCGCGAGGCTCGTCGCCGGATACCTGCTCCGAGGCGTGGGGGCTGAGGGTTAGCGCTAGCAAGAACATTCTTATCTACGGTGCCGGGTGAGTAAATTCATATGACTACCTCATATTTCTTGGATTTGGAGTTCCCAGGTACCTTTTTAGTTGGTCAGTTAGCTAATTAGCCGCAGATTATACTCTTTCTTCAACAACTTCAGCACAGCCTGTTCTGCCAAGGGCGCAAGCTCGCTGTGCCAGACAGGCATTCTGCAATACGACTCGGCTAGCACCAAGAACTTCTGGGTCTACGGGCTAAACACTATAGGCGCGTACGGCATGGTCTACCGCGATACAACTAGGCTTGCGACTTACTCGTATAACGTCAACGTATTCCCAAGCTCGATCATTGTATTTAATAGCGCCAACTAGTTTGGTGCGGTCTCTACATAATCTACGATGTATATAAGGGGTTAATAGTTGAAAACATATTTATTTACTCCCTCCAATGGGGTTACACTCTCTGCAATTATCTAACTTCCCCTTCTCATTACCAAAGGGTCTAAAGTATCCCACCAACGCTCATACAAGGCAATGCAACCGAAAGAAATCAGTCTAAAAAGGAAGAACAAGGCGAACCTTTGAGAATACCAGCCATGAAAGAGAGTTTACTCACCTGTACTATTATGGAACAATTCTATTGTTCCCTTGCCTTGTGTAATCCCCTAGACAACACAGCCATAGATCATCACAATACAATCTCCTTGTTAGCTAGTAAAGGCGATGTTATAGACAAAGACACAGTATGTATGAATTACAATGCATTATTAATTCCCATGAATCTCCGTTCTTACTACTGCTCCTGCGAACTATTAGATATCCAGACACTTGCTTATTACCTAGGTTATTGAAAAAGGCTTGTAAAGGTAAACGAATAGAACCCTCCGAAGATTCTGGACAGTACTGTACATTGCTACCAGCTTCGGGTTCTTTCACATTTTCCACGGAATACCCACCAACATGGTTTTACCGGATCTGCCCCCTGAACCCATCTACTTCTCAAAACACGCACCTAAACCACAGCGGTGCGTGAATATGTCCGAAGTGCAAGTGACACCGAGAAGTGAAGATCAAGTCTGGAGTCCAAGCTCCCAAAAGTTCACGTTGCCTCCTGCTTTCCTACAATCACAATCCCGTTCTGCTAATGCGAGACAGGGTCCTTCGTCCGCGCCCACGCAAAGCCAATCCGCAACTAAAGTAGTAAGCGTAGAGACGAAGGAGGAAGAGAGGAAGAAGTATTGTGATGAGAGCACGCTCGACAAGTTCTGGTACAAGGAAGGAACACAGTGGAATGTACAGCTATCGACGCAGGACAAGCTGATCACCCTCAAGAAGAAGAGAGGACTTGAAAGTTGCAAGACGGGGCCCGAGTGTTATGTCTGCGGTTCGAGGCTCAGTCTGAAGGAGACATTAGGTCATATCCCTTGCAATGTATGTTTTAGTTTCAATTAGACTTAGCTAGCCGATTAGTGAGGATGAGGTGGTAGGTGGTCGGTCTACTGCGAGGTAGGTAAATAATCGATGAATCCATGCGATTCTAAATAATTTAATAGTTCCATTATTGTATAGGAGGTACCTAAGGAGGTGGATATGTAAATGCACCGCTCAGCCGACCCTATTACTTTTATGACCGTTTTCTTGCCGTGTTATCTCTTTTTCTCTATAACTTTCCCTTCGAGAAGGGTCTCTCATGGTATATGAGCCATTCGCATTGCATGCATACCGTCCTTTGTAAGTACCTAGGTACCTAGGTACCTAGGTATCACCACACCACACTGCCCCTGACAGGCTCAACCCTTACTAAGCCTTCCACATATATGGGTATCTATCCTAACCCCCCTTTTGCGACATAATGCAGAGACAAATCTAAGCCAATCAAAGTCGTGAGACGGCAACTCTTGTTTGTTTCATCATGACTCGTACCCGAGCGTAGCAGGCGTCTGCCACTCCAAATAGACGACATTAATCCACCTCTTGCCGTCGAAGTACACGCTCTTCCAGTCGCCATTCGGCTGCATCAGCAGAATCACTCCGCGCACCGGCCCCTCCATCTCCCTTACGAAGTCCTCGAACGCGGGCAGCAGCGCTTCCGTCGCGTCAGTAGCGCGGTTCCCGTGCGCCGCGATGTACACGTCCGAGGGGTCCAAGTCGTGCAGTAGCGCCTGGCAGAAGACAAACGTCCAGCCCGGGTAATCGGGGTCCGGCGTGCTCAGCAGGCAGTTCTCCAGCTCGTCGTCGCGCCACCCGGACTCTGGGTCGGGCTGCAGATGTCCGTGGTGCTGGATCTCGGCGCCCGAGTACAAGCCGAGGAGCTGCATTCCGGTGTCCCAGTAGCGCTGTAGTTTCTTCTCCTCGTCCAGCTCGGTTATGATGTCGTAGACGGTCCTCAGGGCTAGTTCTTGTCGCTCCTTGTAGTCCAACGTCGTGTCTGTTACTAGCATGGCGATGGACATGAATATCGAGCCGTATATGCCCGGCTGCGCAGCTCGCAAGATCCTGGACCGTGATTGGTGGGGCCTTGGGCTAAGGCCAAAGCCAAGCTCCGGGCGCGGACGCGCTGCTGCAGGTGCTTTTTGGCGGGTGAAAAAAGACTGCTGCTGGGAGCTCTGCCGGGGCGACCAAAGTCGGAAGGAGAATGTGGCGGCAGGACCGCGAGGCCCTGCCCAGAATCGGCGAAACATCCAAAAACTATGAGTTATAAGATGTAGGAAACGCGAAACCACATTTGTAACCCCCGAGAAGTGGCAAGATATACAAGCGGGAAGAACATCCGCCTCGAGCAATTATTTCCAAGTTGAATTGCGCTCCAGTTGAGGCGAGAAATCGTCGATGACAAGATTTAGCGGTATGGTTGGTCAGTGCGCACCCTGGAACTTGCCCTTTTTGGATCGCCAAGCGTGTTGACATGAAGTGGAGAGTACATGTAGTGCACACTACATGTAGAAGTAGCTCTGGATACAGGTTGTTGCTGTTACCTACCTTGACCTTTAAGATTGAGTAATTGTTTAGATTCAAAAAATTTGTTTGGATTAAAATGATTATTCAATAATTATCCGGACTCGGGCGGTAAATTAGACTGGAGTATGAGTAAGGACCTACATTAGGTGTATGTGACATGGCAATCCACGTTATTCAAGTCTCTGACAGGTTCTGCTCCTGTGGCTGTGTTGGTGCGAAGAACATAGTAAAGTTAGTCGTGGTCTAGCTCGTCAATTGACAGACAGACACAGTTTTTGTGCTGTACTGCTGTCGAAACGAGGTGTACTTATTTTAGGTACACTACTCCTTACATCATGAAAAGTTTGGACAAGTAGGGGAGAATCGAAATATGATTTGCATCACGGAATTCCATGAGAATGGTATCGGGAAACGAAAGTGCCATGGTAAGTATCATTCAGGGACATGACGTCACAGGGGCTTAAGTGCTTGTGTGCTTGTCCCTTAGTGTTACGAAGCACCAGGCAGCCAGGAACGAATCTCCTGATCATTGATTCTTATTCGAAGACCCTGAAGACCCCTCTCTTTTAGCTCCAGCAGCATTACATCTACATTTACATCTACATTTCCCATATCATCTTGACAACCTACACACAATAGCCTATCTATCTATTTCCATTTTTCAGTCAATCAAGATGGCAGACGAGAAATCGCAAGAAAAAGTTGTCGCAACCTCCGAAGAAGCCAAGAAAACGGATTCCGGCGACAACAATAAGACGGAGGGCGCCGCCGCCGATGCAGGCTCCACCACCGCGCAATCTAGGCCGCGTGGGCAATTGCCTACCCATTACAGGGGCATGCCGAAGCAATGGGAGAAGAACAGAGGTGCGTAGTTCCGGTTTGAGTCAACAGCTGGGCTAGAACTTGGCTTAATTCCTGACTTCAACTAATTAAAGAGTAGTTCCTAAGAAGGACGATAAAGACGATAAGGGCGATAAGGACAGCGCTTGAGTTCTAGGCTTCTAGGCGCATTTTCCTGCTAAGCAGTAGGATGATAATGGGCACATATTTAGCGCTCCTAGTCAGTGTCGAGATGCCGAGCGGCCAAGGTCGAGTTGTGTTCCACAGCATCAATGCCCTCTACCCATAGAAGAATCAATCGTTAACGGCATCTTTTGGCCGATACAGACTCGTGCGTCTATATTTCATTGAGTGTACTATCTCGCATGATCTTCAACGCGCCAGCTGAAAGCGGGGCATTGGTCAGCCTGGCTGGGACGATGCTTGAGAATCAACCATAAGTGATGAGACATTTTATGTACGATTTTCGAAATTTTTTTGACCACTACTACTGGCAATATGCCTGGAGTCATTCCAACGGAACTTTTCTGCAAGCCAAAATATTTCCCTGTTATAGATGTCAGTATCCAGCTAGTTTCAAACTTACAGCCGATAGCATTAATCTAAACTGTAGATGCCAAAAAGCAGCATAAGCAGGGCAAGATGAACCCAAAAAGATAAGTTCAAGGCCAAGTCGCACCTCAAAACCGTGAGTACACTACGTCTACACCGACATTCAATTGTCTAACCATGACCAGCCATGACAGGTCCTTCTAAAATCATTATTTCCTCGTAATATGTAGTTGGAATTATTATAGATGGATCTCGTGAGGATGAACCCCACTTATGAGTCGAGCAACTGCCGACCTGTAAGTAACCTGATCCACAGCCTATAGTGGCATGTCCCCGCTTCCTTCGCTAGCTTCGCCGCCCCTATTGAGTAGGTAGGGACCATGTGCATCTTTACGAATTCTCGACGCGACTGTTCAAATTGTATGTATTATATATATCTGCTCTCATAGACAGCTACTTTACGCTAGAATCACATCGAACACTCAAAGATATTTAGACTTACTCTATTTTACACACTCGACTCATATACCCCTGACTTACACCACATCAACTTACATAATCCATAATGAACGGTACAGCAAACGGGCACCCCAAGCGCCTAAGCGTCGTCGTAACCGGCGGCGCCAGCGGGCTTGGGCTTTCTATGGTGGAATTTTTCGCGTCGCAAGGGCACATCGTCACCATCTTCGACGTCAACACGCAAGCAGGACACAAGATAGCGCCGGAGCTGACCTCCAAGTATCCGCAAGCAGCAATCAACTTCAAATGCTGCAACATAGCGTCCTGGGACAACCAAGCCTCGGCATTTAGGGAGGTGTACGAGAAGGTGGGCCACATCGATGTTGTTATGGCCAATGCCGGAATCTCGGAGCAAGGAGTGAGCAGTCTGACGCTGGTCGATGAGGAGGAGCCCTCGCAGCCAAGGTTAAGAGTGCTGGATGTGAACCTAATGGGCACGATATACAGTGAGTTATCTGCCTTCCGTCTGATCAGTTTGGGCCCCTTTGCTAAGTGTTTGCGATAGCTGTCAAACTCGCCACACACTACATCAAGAAGAACCAGCCGGATCCCGCAACGGGATCGCGGGGTTGCATCATATGCACGGCATCAAATGCGGGTTTATACCCCTTCCCCGCGGCTCCAGTGTACGCCGCCTCGAAGGCCGGTATTATCGGACTTGTCCGGTCTCTTGCCAGAGTTCTGGAACGGGTTCACATCCAAATCAACGCTTTGGCGCCCGCAGTCCTCGGTATGTACTTCATCTATTCCTCCCTAACATCTAGACCGCGCTAACTAGGATATAGAGACCGGCATCGCGCCATCCAAAGCTCTCTTTGAGGAGATGATCATAACGCCGCACTCAACGTTGATCAAGGGCATAGCACAACTGGTCGGAAATCCGAGCATAAACGGAAATGTCGCCGAAATACATGGTGAGAAAGTCACGCTACGGCCGCACCACGAGTACGTGGACGAAGCTACGAGAGCTAATTTGGAGACTTTCTGGAAATTAGGATATGCTTGAACTAGACCGTTCTTCTCTGATTTCGTTTGGGAGTTTGTTGCATGGCATTAATGAGGGTCTATAGATATTTCGCTGGATAGAAAGGACTGCTGTATATAGGCATATTGGCATGATCAGATTCGGGTACATGGGTTGACGACGTTCGGAACCCTCCATTTTCATATTATACCTGCTTATTACTTACTCCTCGAACGGCCTCTTGCATACCGCTGAGTAATAATAAGTATACCAACAGTAACAAGATTCGCGGATGTGACGCCGCAAAGGGGTAATGGGGGTTGGACTTCACACGTTTCACTGCAGGAAGCTCAAACAGAGCTACACGCTATTGGATATATGCTGTCAAATGACAATAAAACTTCAATAGTCGAATTTATATACATCATGGACTGCACGATTCGAGCTCGAAATAAATTTGAGGTCGCAACTATCTTTCTATGCTTTCTTGACCCCAGCTTTAGAGCTACACCTTCTTCCGACAGCAACCCTCTCCAATATCAGGGCGTCCCCTGCACATCCCACATCTCAACGTGACCGAGCTCAACTACTATGCATAACTGGAAACCTCGTGAACTCAAGCCCGATATCATGATCGAAATTCCATTCATCCCGTTATTCGGAAGAAGCTTGTCTTGGTATGTTGAGAGGTGGGTGAATCACTAGGTAGGTGTTCTCATTCCAGCTCACAACCACGAGTCCAAGGCAAGCCACTCCTTCACATGAGCGTCTTGAAGAAACAGGGCCGATTTCGTTCCAGCTGGATGACTGAATATAATGATTAGTCTATTGTATGGTCACTAGCCTGACTCAGAATTGCTATTCATTCTCCTTCGAACTCAGGCAGATATAACGAAAGGGGCTTTCGTACCTTTAGAACTTGAATTAACACTTGTATATATCTAGGCTCTTCCGAGATACTTAACTCCAAGAAGTATGAAAGAAACCCTAAATCCACTTGACTTCCTTCAACAGACAGCCTACCTATTCTAGGCTATGGTTGCTCTCCTTCCTTCCGAGGCAGCTTTAGAGCAACACAACACTCATGATAAAGTTTTCCTCTAAGGCATTTAAATACTGCCTTTCCCTATGCGACCGAATTCTTTGGTATCGCTGCTAAATGCCCATGGGCATGGAGGCTCCTTCAGCACAAGACTGGTGGAGGGCTAGAGCAATGGGTGTTCGGCCAAGAGGGCAGGCACCAGAGAACTCCCTTGAGGACAGCCTTGTGCCAAGACGTGATTCAGGGAACAATGAGGGTGTCGCACACCCAGTCGCCACCTCTAACACTTTGGTGACAGCACCTTCTCAAAGGGATTCCCAACCAGAGCTCTACATGGCAAATGAAGACATCACGACAGGGCATCGTGATGTGGGACTGGGCGAGGATACCGACTCAGGAGAAAGCACCAACCAAGCTGAAAGCAGTGCCACTGTACAACCGACTATAGACGTGAGGCAAGTGACTAGGGCCCGGAATGAAAACAACATTGGGCATGGGGAATTTTCATTTCCAATTCCACATCCACATCCTCCACAACATCTCGCTGGTGCAGGAGGACCTCACCGTCAACCACAGCCACCGCTACCTTTTCCTCCTGTCCCTCGCCCTTTCCCGCCTTATCTCCCTTCTCACCCTCACCGCACCACCACCACCAGCACCATGCCTCAGGGTGCACCCACCAGCAACATCCTCGACTTCATCGAGAACCGCTTTCGTCAGCGCCGCCGCTTGTTCGTCGCCGACGACGAGTGGAAGGAACTCATCTTCGATCTCGGGCGCCCGCCGATCCTCGTCTTCGACCCGGACATCTGGCAACCCGATGACCCCTACAACTTCCACCCACCCGGACTAACTCAGGGCGTGCTCTGGATCCGCATGCACGGCCGTCACACAGCCATCGAACCGCCCGAGGGCAAGCTAACGGTGCGATCGAGCTTCCCCTGGTGGTACCTCATGTGGGTCGAGCAGTACATTGCCGCCAAGAGAGCCGTTCTGATGGCTCGGATGCGTACCTTCGAGGAAGAGGAAGAGGATGAGCTCTCTGAGATTCTGAGCCAGATCAACGATTACGACAGCTACCAGGGCAGCGACGAAGAGAAGGATGAGCATCCGGACCCCGCCAACTATCCTCCTTGGCGCTCATTCCACTTTCGACACCCTCGCAATCGCTGGTGGCCGCTTTCCTAAGTTTACGACTCGAGAAGAACCTTGTCCTGTAAGTCAATCTCAACATTGGGGACCAACATAACTCCGGGAGTTGGAAGGCTCGTGTTACATTTGCTAACGGAGTATGCCAATAGGACTCATTTACATGTCGTCAACGCTATTGCTCGGCATAGCAGGATTGGGTTATCGGGGTTGTAGATTGGACCAGGAAAGATACCTAGTTTGGCTACTTTTGGTTGCGTTTGGTCAGACCTTGGGCCAAGGTGAGCCAAATTGATTGGGAGAATCGGTAGATACATCGGCCCTTCTGATGGAGATTGGGAACTCGTCTCAGACATGATTTCTAAGGGTCAATCGGCGTGCTTTCGAGTTCGACGAAACGATGAACTCTGAAATCCGGATCTCCTACTTGCAACTAGGTAGTTACTGAATGAACGTGCGAATGCGTTGACTTTAAACCGATGATGCGAAGGGCGCTCGGATGGCAATATTAGTTTGGTAGACACGATGCCGATCCTAGCTGCGATACATTTAGATAGAAACATTACCATTAGTAACGGTTTTGTGTCCTCACAGAACACGAAGCCAGTCCTGCCTATTAGATGCCGTTGTATAGTCCTTAGAAACCTCAGGTGTACGAGCTATTGACTCGTAGGAGATATGCTCGATATACGTAGTTACTGATAGGTATGCAAGGCCTGTTGCACTGCCCCTGTACCCTAATTGTAAGAACCGTGGGAAATACGTGCACATCCATGCTAACACAGCTCCCTTACAGCAAACATCCGGGTCCATCATCAACACAAAGATGAGTAAGGCTTAGCTGCGCAGGACACGGACGAATAGGAAACGCGGGGAAGTAATAAAGTCCGGGGTTGGTCTGGGGGAAAGTCTGGGGTAGTATTGGTTTAGATTGAAGAGGAAGGTTGTCACATGATTTGTGAGGGGAAAGGAACATGCCACTCGAAGGGAGACGAGTTTCAAGACACACGTTTCCCCAAGTAATTCTTATTTCGACCTCGGACGAGTCGTAAGATTTGTTTTTCTTCCTTGTCTTCCCTTTTTTTTCCGCGTTCGAAAAGCCCGGAGATGTTGAGGAATTACCCCCAAGAGCAAGTCCTCGTCTTTCCAAGCCAGCTACCCCATATGAACTGTAAT
Source organism: Hypoxylon sp. PDH2405 (assembly GCA_023628415.1). Taxonomy (NCBI): domain Eukaryota; kingdom Fungi; phylum Ascomycota; class Sordariomycetes; order Xylariales; family Hypoxylaceae; genus Hypoxylon; species Hypoxylon sp. PDH2405. The sequence continues at coordinate 171,161 of JAMAKT010000009.1, read as the reverse complement.
TTATAAGCTCGGCGTCTTCTCCGAAAACGAATTATGGTTCACGCTTGTATTCCAAGGCGCGGTATTTTCTTTCTGACTTGGGACCCTACCTTTTCGAATGAGGAACGCTCCCTTCTTTCAAATGGAATTGGCAGACTTCCACGGAAATATGGCTCAATCCTCATTGACCTTTCGTAGAATACCTGACCAGCGACTTACAAGTCTCTAGCACCATCAAGGATCAAGCGGTCCTTATGGTGCACTTGCCGTTGTCTCTCAACCGGAAACATGACCTCTTGGATGATGGTACCCGAAGTTATGGCAATTCGCGGCAATTTCGAGCCCGTAGTGCGAATCTGACGACTCCCAAGGACCAATCGACGATAGACATTTAATGCCTGAGGGATCAATATCACTTGTCATTCCAGCAATTCAATCTCTCCTTTCTGTCATTGACTCCGCAGGGCGAATTAGAAACGGCCTTTGAGTTGACATGGGCACGACTCTTCGCTCCAGACACCAAAACTCGCTACACGATAAATCGACACGGGTGGGTATGGGTGTTGGATAGCTGTGGCTGGTATGTTCCTGGTGCTCGGGCCTCGGACTGGTATATAAGGAAACCTACCGCCCCTCATATACCTCTCACACTCTAACAGACGAACCCGACGCAAGCAACAAGTCCCTTGCATCGTCAATGGGGTGCATTGACTCCCACCACCCAGCTCTGGATATTGGAGGCGCTTTCGAGTTCATTGTCTCGATGCCATATACGAACAGGGTGACGAGTCCCTGGATTTCGACAAGATTTAACAGGCTGTTCTCGAGTGCGTTTACTGTGAAGTGAGGATAGGTACCGAGGACCACAAGAAGCCCTGCTCATTTAAAGCTCTTCTTGCGTTCTCGACGGACAATACGACTAGGTGCTATGTCGTTGGTAGGGCCGGTAGTTGATGTAGTCGAATAAAGTCGGCGCTGTCTATACATTGGACTAACAGGAAGGGACGGTGCGTGGCCATCTGGTCAGACCATCCTAACCTCTTGTCAACTTGATCCAGGTCCATTTATCTACCAGGGGCATATTCCGAAGGTCTATTCCGTGGGCCTTTTTAGGGACGTTGCGATCCCTCTTGGAGAGTATGGCTGCCGGTTTATCAAGATCATATTGGACGTGAAGTTTCCGCCAGAGATTACCGAGGATGAATTTATCGCGATGTCGTCGTGGAGTATAATCAACATCAGCCAACGAGAAGAGAGACGGATGGTTTCATCGAAGGGATGTCGTCTGCACATATACTTCGAGGCCTTATCGGGGATGTTCCTTCCTCTAACCTACAAAGCTAGGCCGGTCCACAGTTACACATGCTTAGCTCGAACCCAAACTCACGAGGGATATCGTCAATCTGACCTCATTCTCTACTTACCCGAAGCAGCTAGTCGGAATAAGGCAATTTATCTCTCCTCTCCATCTACAACCCCATCCTCCGGACCGGACAAGTGACCCAGTTGGCACTGGCCTCCTTTTATTCCCCAGCCAGGGAGTCCACCCCGTCTCAATTGCCTACTATGATTGGCAGCTACGAAGGAGGACATGGAGACAGGGTGGAGGTTTCTTCAAGGGGGAGAGCAAGATAGAAAACTTACCAAGTGGGGCCTAGTCGAAGTTCATGCTACACAAATTGCACAAGTTGTGCAAGATTGGTTTAGGGTAGCCTGTCCCCAAACGGGTCGAATCCAGCAAGTCGATAGTGAAGTGAGCAAATATCGGGTAGGCCTTCTTCCCAAGCGGGAAAACCGCGCAAATCACGGGATTGGTCAAGTGATCTGGAGCTCTGCCTTCGGCCGTACCGGAATGTTACTATTCACGATGGCTACGGGTATACAAGACAATATCAAAATAATGGTGAGTGGGATTTCTTCAGTTGGCCTAGTTTACAATGATTAAGAGCTCGCAATTCGTCATCAGCCCAATCGTTCATTCGCGTGAGACAACAAAGGAAACAATAGAAGAGGTGCTTCAGGTTTGGTGAAGATGGTTGATTGTATTTTACAGTTGCCGTCCGGAGAGGGTTGGTTTTTGGTTTTCTCCCATCTTTACATGTCTGAATGCAATGCAATGCCTCCCCCTCCCCTTAGGTATTTTTTTTTCGTTGCCCTCTCTATGCACGGGAGTCTATTGACCTCTATTACTCTAATGCTGGTTCTCCTATTGAACACGGTGAAGGCGTGGCACCATCATTGTGCGGCCATTCACACTCCAAATATGCTCTTTCACACGTTCCAGACCGTAGTGTGAACCCCAGCCTCCGTAAGTATGGAGGTTAAGTTGCTTAAGTCTAAGTTGTTGTGCGTTAGTATTATTGTTGGGAAATAAACAATTGCGGGATTTTCGGTGAGTACGTACGAACTTGGCCATGAGGGCAACCATGAGGTCGAAAAGACCAATGGCCTCGACGAAGGCGAAACCCAGAATGGCGTAGGAGAAGAGCTGGCCACGGAGAGCAGGGTTGCGGGCAACACCGTTGAGGAGAGCGGCGAAGACGAGACCGATACCGATACCAGCACCAGTCAGACCGATGGCGGCGGAACCCATACCCAAGTTCTTGGAGACCTCGACCATGGCCTGGGCGATCTCAGAGGAGTATGCTCGTCGGGGAGTCTGCTGGAAAGCCTGGCGGGTGGTGGCGCTCAGGATCTTGGAAGCCTGCTGGCGCTTGACGGCCTGGAAGGGAGTGGCATTGCCTAAGGTCGGAACAAGTTAATACGCGCACGAAAAATTTTCACATCACACATATCAAACATCTAAGTCGCGATTGATGACGTTGAAGTATATTTGAAGTATCAATGGCATGAATTGATCATTGGGAAACGTACTGATGGTTCGCTTGGCAGCAACGCTGGTCAATTGAGCTCGCATGGCAGGTCGGGCGACCTTGGTGCCCATGGACGAGGCAAGTCTGGAGGCGACGACGCGAGCGGAGGCCATTGTGAATGATGTGGATGTGTGATGGAGGGGAGAGGTGTCGTTTGAAAGACAAGATGGCTGAAGAGAAGGAAGATGGAAAACTGGTCAAAGTCCGGGAGGAGAAAAAAAATTGAGCTTGCTGACTGGTGTGTGTGGGAAAGGAAGAAAAGGAAGGGAGAGCTTCGGAAGAATCGAGAGGAACACCGTAGTTGCTTGCTAGTTGCTGGTTAGCCGGGGGGCACAGTGCAATCTGTCGGTATGAGATTCGGTCCTTGGGAAGTTTCCTAGGTAGCTGAGGAGAGAGACTACCTGAGCAACCCAGTGAAGAGACCACGACTCGAAACCCACAGGATCAGTGGATAGTTGGTGGACCCCTAGGCCGAAATATGATCAAAGCTTCTTGTGAAAATTTACTACGTAGTGGAGGCTACCTAAACAGGACAAGGCTGGCGATGATTTTTGACGGTTTGGTACAACGATGCAGTACCTTCGGGGAATACCGGGTATTCCCACAGCAGCATCCCGAGCTTATTTTTTTTTCAATGACCTTCAATGTTGTGAGGCTTTTTCGTCACTATCTTGGCAAGCTTCATGATCGATCATGACAGGACTCTCCCCCAGAGTCCAATTTTTTTTACTTGACCGTCTGGAACTTGGAGTGCTGCACCCAAGCACTAAATTGTACCTATAGGTATATGGTTAAGATGGTAGACACTCCACCAACTGCCTTCATTCATCATGGTCTTCAAACAATTTTTCTTGTCTTGTACATATTAAGGTCTCAGCCCGTGTAACCAAAAGCGATCAATAAAAAAATAAAATAAAATTGAGAATAAAAAGCGACCCCCACTAGCGGCCCCCACTAGGCGTCATCAACGTCAACACCTTGAAGTAACACGTGGGTGGAGCTTTAAGTGACTCACAGGGAACAACAGGAGTCGGGGGAGAAAGGATAAAAAGCGCGAAGCTCCCTCATACTCTGGAACAAAAGAGCGTTACAATCTCCTTTGGACTCTAGCACTCGCAGAAATTCCCTCAATGGATTTTTATTGAGTCGAAGAGACCTAGAAGTAAGGAGGAGCTCGACCATTGGAAGCTAAGCTTAGCTCAGCTGAGGAAGCATGGGAAAGCTGTACGAGTTGAGACTCTCAAGCACCTACCCGAAACGCGGCTGCACGAAAGATACCTCCCTACCTCTTGTCCGGTTATCTGCCTTTCCTACTTGCAGCTCGGCTTCGATCTAACCTTTATTTTTGGCCAACAACCAATAGGACCGGATCCACGGGTTGACGGGTTACCATGTAGGATTTACCCGACGATCACCGAAAAGAGCTGACTCACTTTTCGCTCCCCCTTTCCAATCAATTCTTACAGCACATGCTTGCCAGCTTATCCAATTTCCGTTGGGAATTGGGAAATGGGAAATTCCCAGGAGTCCGGGAAATGGTGAATATGAGTATGTGGGTCAGACGACGCGAAAAACTTTTTTTCTCAGGCCAATCATATTGATGGAATGAGTCCATCGCCGGGATATGCTTCTTTAAGCCTCATTGCCTCAGGATGACATTTTTTATTGAAAGCCAAGGGGTTCCTCCCACCGCCTAGTCGTTTCTGTTCAATTCGATGCCAACCACATTTGTTCTACGTGAATATGGACGAAAATTTCAGACAGACGGAAGTTTATTTTCCAACGTACATCCAGTGATATACGTACGGATCTTTGTTTAATGCTAGGATTACGTGTTGAAGCGGTGTTGAAGTGCTATTGAAGTACAGTAATGTTTTAAGCGAGATGACGAGATGCTGAATTTTTCGAATCTTTTTTGCGATGCGCCGGTCGTCGGCACCAAAATATTCCGAGCTTTTCGAAATGCTTGTCACGTGAGTTGAAAACCACCATCCTGATAAGGAATTTGAATAAAAATCCATATCAACATTTCCAATATCTCTATCGAAAATAATCGCAATTCCTATAATCTGCATTTCGTGTTAGATGTACTTTTATTCAGAAATTCACTTAAGTTGGGTAGAATGTTCAAGTCCGACCAGTTGTCGCAGGAACCAAAACTCCGCCAAGTTCAGCGTCGATGTGGGATTATGTAACCGCGCATATTGGCCGGGGAGCGCGTCACCGACTCCAACTCCAAAATACATAATACACGTAGTATGCTTCTCCGCTTCTAGAAGCTTGGGCCACATTAGCATGGATACCCAGTTACCGGCTTGTTACACGTGTAGCTGCGTATCTGGAGTTCCTCCTTTACGACTTCCAGGTTCTCACTCACGCAGACCTGTGATCTACAACAATACAAAGTTCTGAAACATCTTGTGATGATTCCTTCAACAGGTCTCATCAGTCAGAAATCTTCGCACTTCACTTCTTACGATAATTCCGTGCCCGTACAATGCAGCAGGCTCTGCCGTTCGTCCAAGTTAGAGACCTCCCCACGGCCGCTTCTTTCTACTCGGCCATCACCCAACCACTGAAGATCCGTTATATCTCTGCCAATGCCTCCTCTGTCCTATTCGGTGATACATCTTCCTCCAACCCGAATCCAGTCTTAGAGGTCAAGAAAGTTGGCGCTGGTCAATCATTGAGACCTTCGCGAGTGGTCCTTTCAGCCCAATCACCTTCAGTTCTAGCCGCTTTCCGGGCAGCAGCTATACGAGCTGATCCCGACCTGGTAATTGATAGCGACGGCAAAAGCTATGTTGAGATTACCGACTTCGATGGAAATAAAGTAGAAGTCACGTATTCCCCCAACGGATATACTCCCTCCCGTAGGACCTCAGTTGCTAGCTCGGTAGCCCCCCGAGAGCATCGAACCATGCTGCAGCGAAGCGCCACAACTTCAGCCATGGAGTCTCCACGGCGCGACAGTTCGAGGGGTTTCGGTAGTGCTAGTAATCCTGGTACTCCTGGCGCCGGTATTGGCGCCGTTCTCGGAGCCGCAGCCGTTGGTGTTGCCGTGGGCGGCGCATTGACCTACGCCATGATGAGGAGTGACCGCCAGCGTGCTCCACGCCAGGAATACGAAGCAGCGCCGACGGCGGTTCAACGCCGTGCAACGTATCCTGATCCGCCCTTGGTTCACCGACCTCGGTACATTGAGGATTCCTCATCTAAGAAGTACCCTCCGTCCAGCTACGGAGCGCGGTATGCTCAGCTCGAGGGCCCGCCTCCTAGGAGTAGGGCGCTAGAGGATATCAACGATGGGCGTTCAAGCCACTACGGTAGTGGGAGCAGAAATCGTCGTAGCAGCGAGGCTGGCTCTTCTAGACGCCCGATTATGCTCGCCGACGTAGAGTATGTGAGCAATGCCGGGTCGAGGAACGCCGCGGGACAGAGACTCCTAATGGACAGGGAGTACCGAAGCCAGGTGGATGGCGATGATCGGCGGAGCTATGCGCCTTCAAAATATTCCGCATCACCGTCTAAGCACAGGGCTGAAAGCACCTATCGCGACCACGACAGCTCGAGACACAGGGCACCGCGGCCAGTCGAGGCCGAGACGTACGTCTCAGCACGCAGCAAGAGGTCCGCCAGCACAGCCCGGCCCCCGCCTCAGATGTCTACAGCTGGGCGCAGCCGCGCCAACAGCCACGTTTCGGTCGGGGCGAGCAAAGCCAGCTGGGAGGACTGGGATGACGACGACGATGCGGAGAGTCTTGCTCCCAGCGACAGCATCAGCTGCATTGGCGACGACGAGCACCGCAGCAGACGGTCCCGCCAACGAGGTTCGCACCCAACGCCTTCTATGGTCGGGCGCTATCGCAAGGTCGTGAATGAGTTTGACGGCAAGCACAGGCCGTTGTATGGCTCTGAGTACAATTATTAAGCCCGCATATCTTGTTGTTTCTTCTTAAGGACGGACAGCTGGGTCACATGTCCGTGCTACGTATAGCTTTGCTTACAACTCCTCAACGCTTATATACCTAGGCACGTACGAGGTGCGTGCCTTGATAACATTGACGACAGCAATATAACGACAATCCCTTTCCACAGGGACATTATGACGGATCTCAATACATTATTGCATATATCTAGAAAAAGGAGGCTGCATTGGTTAGATGATTTTTCCTTGGTAACGAGAGAATGAGCTAGTGAAATAGGGGTAGGAGGCTTTTTGATGGAACAACCTATGGTTGGCTGCATGGAATGGACGCTATATATACCTGCATTTTTTCTTCATTTTGGTTTGGGTTCCGTTCGTCTGAGCACTCTTTGTCTCCAGTTTCATGTCAACACGAGTTATGAAAAATACAGACCTCTTTTTCCCCTTTTGCGATACGACATGGTTCTCGATGCTTCACTATCATGGTGCTATTGTTCAGCTTTAAAAAGGTGCCGTAGTCTACGTTGACTCTAATCATTGGTTCAGCGGTGAGTTGTGCTCAAGATAGGAGGTTGTGAGACCTATTGCCCATAAATGATAAGACAAACCCAGCGGCTTTAACACAGGTGCCAATTCTAGAGTAGAGATCAGTATCTCAAGCACGTTTGGTAATAGTCGGATGTTCGGTAAATTCACCGATACTGCAGCAGGTATCAAGAGACTAACTTGCTAGAGGCCCGACTCGAGGGATTCTAGGTGTTGAGGTTTGGACTCCGTGTGATGTCAAGCCCCGAAACAGTTTGGACAAAGCGTAGTTGCGCGTATATGACGACCTTTTACAGAAAGATTTAGATCTTCTCACGAAACCACTTTGTTACTGATTCCTGCAAGGTTAATTGGAACCCTATATGTCTAGAACATAGATGGTGCATGTGCCTCCCTTCAGAGTACCAGTCTTTCAATGATGAGTAGAAACTTCTATAAAAGAAGTTCAGTTACTTAGGTAGGTAGGTACGTACGTCTTAAACCTCAACGTAGATTTGCCCCATGGCCGAATAATATGCGCTAAGGGTGCTGGAGTCCCTGATATCATACTCTTGCTTCTCCAACGCCTCTTCAAGTTTAACTATTCGCGGGTCCTTCTTGCCTAATGTTGTCAAAGAGAGCCCTAGAGCTCGCTGAAACCATGGTTCCGCTAGATTCCAACTCTTCTTCTGCCAAGTTACACCGACGTAGACCATAAACTCGACTAAGCACACCCAGTTCTTGTCCCTGGTTCCTAGTCGGTCTTCGAGATGATCAGCAAGCATTTCAAGTACCTCGTCGCATTCTCTCGGGTTTGGATGCAAGAAAGTAAGTTTTCGGGCTTCTCCAATTAGAGCCATTGGCATCATACTCTCTTTGGCATTGTTTATGTGTTTCTTGAGTAGTTCCACAGCGATGTTAAAGGTCAGATCCGCTTCCTGCTTTCGATTAGTCCCAAGTTATAGCTTCGTTAGCCAATAGCGGGCTCGAGTCAAACGGATGGCATCCTCTATGGGCTTTTCTTTGCAGAAAGAGATGATGTTCTTGAGGGTGCCCTCTAGCTTCATAGTGATCTCAGGGCTTGATTCCAACAATAATTTCCACAAGTCGAAGCTGTGAATCAACTTGGTCGCTATCCTGCAAATCACCGAAAATGGTATCTATCTCGATAAGCCCACTATTCTCGATAGAATCAACCCCAGCATGGATACTAGAATCGATACTTGGGAGTAGAGGGATAGATTCAGTCCTCTAACTTCGAGAATGCCAATGATTTTGTGGACGAGAAGGTCGGCGCCTTGGCTCCTCGACCAAAACCTTAATAATGTAGTAGCTCTTATAAAATGATTCAAAGTGCTTCTATGGTGTAGTCCAAAGTTGCGGACTATAGCCTTTGCCAGTCCAGTTCAATATTGAGTCTGCTTCGGTCATTCTGTCATCCTGCTGCATGAGGATTTCGGCCAGTTCATATGTAGTTTCAGTAGTATGCTTATTTGTCGGTGATAGTAAGTGTTGAAAGCCTCGCAGCACCTCATTTAGCTCAACAGTTGCCTTCCGAAGCTGTCCCTTCAAGGCGAGGTCTTTGGCGTAGGATATTTTTTTGCTGTAGATCCGTAACCCATTTGCCATCTATACAGAATGTATGCAGCGGTTATGAGGTATAGCCGCCTTTCTCAGAACCAGTGAACTCTGATCTGGACCAAGGGTATCTCACGCCATCCGTCAATGGCGAATTGGACAATGTCCCAGGTCCCACCGAAGACCCGAGAGGTGGGGGACAGTGAGGGACACAAGCAGGCGATAGGGGCCCTGGAGTGTAAGGTCCCGTAGAACTTGGTATATTAACAACATGTACAAGTAAGTCCTGAGAGGGCCGCCGAGATGCAGAAACAGGCGAATCAAGAGAAAGTAGAGGGGAAGCAAGTGAAGGGGTCCTTATGATCAATTCGTTGGATAGCACGGGGGAGTCTATTAGTCACTGTCAGTCCAATACTCCCGAAGTATCAATATGTCGTACCTTCTTGATTGCCTAGGTTTGCTTTCTCTCTCTTCTTTCTTATCCCGTCAGCTGTCCACTTTCTGGGTCCTAGTTGAAAGACTGTGTCCTTAGGCTGGCTCTCAAATGGGATGCTGTGACCCTTTTAGATGAGACCGACGTCTATCTCGAGCAAAGGGACTCAATCAACGTAGATCGAAATTGTCTAGTAACTGGTTAGTTGTGCTTCATTCTTCAAGTTCCATCTTAGCTACCTGATATATTAACGAGAATCTGATAACTACCCAGTGTTTCTCCGTACTCTAGAGTACTATCAGGGCATTCTATTCTTAACTACAAATCGGATATCCTCGTTCGACCAAGCCTTTCGGTCAAGGGTCCATCTCGCTATCCATTATCCAGCTCTCGATGCCGCTTCCCGTCTACGTCTCTGGGAACTATTTGTTTCGCGCCTCCCAAATAACGCAGGAACACACCTTGTCGAGAGCGGCGACCTTAAGTTTCTTGACGATGATGGCATGAACGGCAGGCAGATCAAGAATATTGTCCGCACTACGCAATCTCTTGTCATTAGCGAAGGGGGGCAGACGGTTGGTCCTCCAAAAAGCGTTGAAGACAAAAATTCAGTATGGATTCGTGGACCGATAATCCTGAGAGCACTGCAGGAGGCACGGAAACGACACAGACGGCTAAGGGACGCCGATTAGATTGACCTGAGTTGGGATGGATAATGACTTGTAATGATTTATGCTCGAGTTTTCCTAAATCATGTTGGTAGTTTCTTAATTTATACCTAAGAGGTGATCGAAAACTGTCAACGACTCATCGCTAAGTCGTTCATCTAAGGTAATACACCTTCAGCAACCAGCTAAAGCAAATAGGGGTATCTCAATTCAGCGCTATCTCTACGTCTCTCTCTCTCTCTATCTTTCCCTCTTCCTTCACATAATACCTACTTATTATCCCTCATCCACCTCCTCACCCTCACTCTCCTTAACAGCATACCCCTCAACAAACCCGTCCGGATCGCACGTCCTCGTAAGCTCGATTCCATTCGCACGGACCCAGCGCCTAACAGCCTCCTTATCGAGCCTGACTCTCGGCACCGTCTTAACCTCCTTAACCTCCGCCTCGCCATCCTCCTCGCTAGCACGACTCCCATGCCGCTCACTCGCGTCCGCAGCCGCAGTCGCCTCCGCCGGCCCCACTCCCGCATCCTCAACGACGCCCATCTCCCTGAGCACGGCGAGGCAATCCTCGGGTACTATCCAGGTGGCCTTGGAGCACTGCTCAATAGTAATAATCGTCTCTCCCCTCTCTCCCCCATTCGTCCCCCCTCCTTTTCCCTCTTCCTCTCCCTCTCCCTCTTCCTCTGCATCTGTGCCGTTCGGCACGTCGAGGCTCAACAGCCATCTAGCGATCTCGCCCGCCCAGAAGCGCTTATACCCCTTACGGCCCAGCTCCGAGATAGGCTTTTCGGGCCCGCCGAGGATAGCCTCGCGTCTCGAGATCTCGTACGAGATGCCCATGAGCAGCGCGCCGAGACCCTTGCGCTGCCACGGCGGGAACACCAGGATGCAGGCTAGGTTGTTGTTATCCCAGCTTAGTTTCTCTTTCGAGAAGAAGCCGACTACCTGCGGCCTGCTCACTGGTGTCAATGATTGTTGGGCGGTGGGATTATTTGCTAACGTAGGAGACTGAGGATGGGCTGCGTCTGTGGGTGCATTCGAAGGAGGTAGTTGTGCGTCGGACGTTGGCTGAGGCGGAGGAGTGTAGACGAGGAGGAAGTAGTTGAACCCCGTGACGTCGAAGAACACCGATTTGTTATCTAGGAAGAGCTTCGCGAACAGGGACAAGTTCTGGCAGAACAACTGCGGCCCATAGCGTCAGCATCAAGCCAAATAGATCCGCAAAACAGAACAGATAGACTGGAATTGACTTGACTTGAACTTACTCTATCTTTCTCCCCGTCAACTTCCCACACACTCCACTCGCCCTTATCGTAAACCACCTCCTCTACGATCTGCGGCGCACTCGCACCCGCATCGCTCTTCTTCCTCCCCCTGCCCTTTCCCTTCTCGCTAACCTCGCTAACCACCGGCACTTTCACCGTTCTCGAGCCCTTCGGATGGGTATACACCTTCCGTCCAGGCATCTCAAACGTCTTCTCGCAGCACCGGACATGCTCCCACCACATGACCAGCTCCCGGCTGTACTTGAAGCAGCAGGGACACACATACAATCGATCAAGCATAGGCGGCGGGTTCCTCTTCCCGCCACCTATCCTACCGCCTATCTTGCCCCCACCCTCCCTATCCTTTCCACCGGCGTTATTACTATTGTTCGATATATCGCCCAACACCTCCTTTCCGTAGTACGACGGGTACCACGCCTTGAAGCATATATTCCCCAACACGACTTTATCGATGTTGCGATCCGATCGCGGCGTCGGTGGCGGTTTCGTCGGCTTATCTGGGGACGAAGCAGGGCGTTTCGGAGTAGACACCTGCACCTTATCCGCTGAACCTGTGTGCATCGAACGGGGCAGCAGCTGCTGCTGCGAATGTTGCAGCGATGCTTTAGGGGGCGGTACGAGCCTCGTCTGCGGCGGGGGCGAGTCCTTCGTTGGTCGCACGGGAGCCTTGGGCGGTACTGCTGCCGGTGAGCGGCTCAGCGGCCCAACCGACGTATTGTCATCCTTCTCCTCCTCTGCGCCTAGTTCATCCTCGGAGTCCTTAACTTCCGGCTGGATATCCCCCCTCGACACCCTACGCGTGGTCTGCGGTCTCTTCGTCGGCGGTCGACCGGCTTTCCTGACTGTGTTCGGCGCATCGGCTTTCGTGGCTTTTACGACTGGTACATCTACGCGCATAGGAGCAGCTTTCTCGGAGGCGCCAGCGCGTACACGGCCGCTCCGAAGCTGTCGTTCTGGCTCGTCGGGATGCGATCTCGTGGCGCGACGTGGCGGTTGCGGCGCCTCTTCGTGCAGTCTCTTGCGCTTCTGGGGCGCCATTCTCGATCAATTGGGGCTCAATTATTTATTTCTACGTTCTCATATCGATTGAAACTTCCTGCCGAAGTAGTCCGAGTTTTGGGGAATGAATCTGGTTGAACTACGAGGTGTGAAGTTAGAGAAGCCTGGGCGCAGGTCGAAGGTGATTACGTAATGGCCCTGATTGAATTGAAGCTTCAATGCTTGAGTTTGGTATGGTACGATTAAGGTACATTGTCGCACGTGACACCCATGAGCAGAACCCAACCAGCAAAGCTCCATCAAACCTTAATTCTCCAGGTTAACTCTAATCCACGTTTGTACCCACTTTGATATCGTGAACCTCGCAACCTTTCGTGAGGAAGTAGTCTTCCACGTCTGTAGGTCGACATCTGAGAATGAATCTAAAGACATATGTAAAATCGGATGGAATATTGGATCCCAACATCAACCTTCTGCCTTGTAAAATCCCAACTCTGAAATAGGTAGGTATCATTGGCAATGGATATCCCGCACTTGCAGGTTGATAGCAATATGGCACACCGCAAATTCAAGCCTAGCTCTATATCCATATGTATGATGGGGTATTAACAAATAGCGGCGGTAGATTTGCCAAAGTCGATTGCACAAGTTTACATAATTTAAGGAATCAATCAACGGGATATTCCAGCCAACCCGCATGCAAAGTCCACATACGAAAAACCTAAGAAAAAAAGACCACGCTTCCCGGCCCCAAGCCAATTATTAAGCCAGTTCAGTTAATATGAAGGTAGCCGAAAAAAGAAGTTCTCTTCTCTCTGCCGTTTGTGTTATCTATTACAATGAGGTGCCCGAAAATGACGTTGTTTATAAAGCTTGGCCGCGCCATAATGCAGCCTCCTCAACTTCTGTCTTCCCCCAGCCTCTTCCTCTCTCTCCGTTCGCAGACTACAGCTTTCCCAGATGCGAGCAAGCAAACCTTCCTGGCCTCGCCTCACCTTCAAAACGGATTATAGGCCGGTAGAGGTGGCAAGCGCCGACGAAACCTCCCAATTTCAGAAATACACAGGTTGAAATTATGTTACATGCCCTCGAAGTCTCCACCGAGGTCGTCTTCGTCCAGATCTCCTTCTTGTATCTCCTTTGCCATCTCGCGCTCTCGCTCTCGGGCCTCTTGTGCGTTCTTGAGCTCTAGGCGGTGCTGGTTCATTGGGAAGCGCATAGCCTGTAGGTGAATGGGTTAGCTCGGAAAGATTGCAAACAGTGGGTAAAAAGCGGAAACGTACCTTGACGCTCTCATCGTGCAACGCAAGACAAGCTCTAATACGGTCATGGAACGCCTCGCAGGGTTCCCGGGTGGCGTATACATCACCGATCTCCTTGCTCTTCATGAAACCTCGTTCCCGATCTAGTGTCGCCTCGATGACACCATCCCGAATCGCCTTTGCGACGATGTATTCAGCGCTCTCCTCGCTACCAAGATGCAGGCGGATACAGATGTCGCGCAACGAGATACGGCTGTAGCTCAAGCTCATCATGCGGATACCCGTCTTGATGACGTTCTGGCGTAGGCGCAAGATGAGCGTGTAAGTTCCATCCCGACGGAAGGTGTCAGCGTGGTCAGCAATTGTCGTCTCGAAGTCCTCCAAGTTGCCCACTCGCACAGCCTGGACGAGCAAGAAGTACGGGTGAAGAGCTTGCTCCATACTAGGAACGCGGAAGGTAGCGCGCTCGGGAATGTCGCCCATCAGCAGCTCAACAACGAGCAGAAGCTTCGTCGCGGTTTGCGCGAAGCCAAGCGCGCAAGTGCTTGCCGGCGCTTTTCGCGTAGCCGCCGTCAAGTGCTCATGTGCCTCAGTGTACCGCAGCTGGATGGCCCGGAGTCGACCGAGGTAGTAGAGAAAGCGTGCGACCTGGTTGTTGGCTGCATTCTCAGGAAATTGGGTGTGAGATACAAGGAGGTCGGCTTGAGAGATGTGGGAGGTTAGAAGGTAACTTCGGAGAAGTAATACGATGACCGAGGCCTGTATGTCAACATCCTTTCGCAACACAGCAGTCCGGAGAGCAGTCAAGAGAGTTGGACGGATCGCAACAATCGGAGACTGAGGAGATGGGGGCAACGGAGCAAGCTGCTCGCAGAAAAGAGAATAATAGAAGTAAACCTTGGCAGAAAGCGAATCTAGAGTCCGGCGATTCAGAGAGTGAATGCGCTCTGCAAGGTACTGGGAGAACTCAGCGCCTCGCTGGAACTGCTTTGAGTCGAACAAGTAGACTTGAATTAGAATGCTCAGGAAGATGTCGATCTCAGGAATGATCTCCTTGCTCTCCTTTTTGCTGCCGTTCTTAGCTGGCACCTTTGGTTCGCTGTCGATCTCCATCTCGGCACCGGACTGGCGGCCCAGAGGTGTATCTTCCTTTCCAATAGCAACTAGAAGCTGCTTAGCCACGTTGGCGGACGAACTTGTAGGAGAGAAAGTCTCTGCGATGACCTGGGCGAGAATGTCTGGGGTGATGCGTTTCCGAAGGGAAGAAATAGATCTTAGGGCCCTTAATGTAAATCTGGCATCAAATAGAGCTACGGCGCGGTCGAGAAGGGCGAAATTACTCTTGATATCTGCAATAAAATAAATACATTAGATTAAGGAATGCACGAGCTCGGTTTGGATGATGCTGTTAGCCATACCTGCGATGGTCTGGGTGACGGGGTCAACCTTGACCTCAAGATCCTCGGGCTTATCTACGTCCATGGCGATGTCTCCATCAGCATCAGGCGGCGGTTGAGAAGATTGCTTTGTCTTTGAAGGTGGTACGACGACAGTCATATCTTCGCCCTCCTTAACACCCTTCTTGCCCTTGCCCTTGAGCGAAGACTTCTCGTCGGTCATGTCAACATCCTGGTTGTTCCTAATACCATTCTCGACCGGCTCGTTGCCGTTTGAATGAGGCGTTTTTCCCGGCATATCGGTGTTTGGAAAATAGAGACGGAAAGGAGAAAAGTGTTAAAATCGTCGATGATTGATGGGGGCGGTCGGATGACTCGACACCGGGTGATGTGTCGACTTTAGGCCGGGTGGAATGGAGGATTGGTGATGATGACGATGCTATGGAGATAAAATCGACAGGTGATTTTCGCGAAGCGCGCTCTTCACGGTTCGGACCCTGCAGAAAGAAACTGGACTGATTTGGAGTCGGTTGATAGGTACCGGAAAAACACAAACCAGGTGTCTAAATAAAACAAAGAAGAATTGCGTGTGATATCAGTGTACGCAAAATAAAACGTTGGATTGGTTGAGTTCGTTGGAAAGTGGTGAGATTATGAGAGATGGAAAGAGTAGAAGGGGAGGATTGGAGATGGAAAGGTTGATTGATGTCGTTTGTTCAGTCACAAGGCAAGACGAAGGTCAGAGGTCAGAGTGATGCAAGCGAAAAGCCCCGGAATGAAAGGGAACTCGTCGCCTGACTGAGTGCCCAGGTGGTGAGAAGAGCGCTAAAAACACCTAGAGCTTTGCTACCCTAGCACTGTTTAGGTGGTTGCAATTGATCTAGACAAAAGCCTAAGCACTGGAGTAAGCACTGAAGAAGCTCAAAGATGTACTCCGAAGTGGAATCAACCTGGAAAGCGCCAAGACGCCAAGAAAAGGTACGAAGCATAGGCCCAAAGTGTACAAAGTTCTGCGCCTAATTTCCTGCAAGATGTGAGGTATACTGGGTACCGTCTTTTTCTGGATCTACCTAATGCCGGTACCCACTTAATCTTCAATCGTGGGTTCCATCTGAGTGACGTTTGCGAGTTGGTGCCTGTCCAGAGCTTCGACCGAATTTACAACTCAACCTTTCCTAAACGACCAACGTCTTCGCCGCATTTCTAAGCCTCCATATCCGGAAGTACCTTCACTACATTAGCGTGCGAGGGGGGGTCTGGAACATTATTTCAGCAGCTATCTTCGGGTGTCAACATGATGTTGACAAAAAATCGTAATGACATAAATTTTGACAGCACTTAGTGTCAGTTGCAACACTGTCACTGGCAGGTGTAACGGCATTTTGTATATAAGGGTGTTAGGAGCCAACATTAACACCACGGGGATAGGGCAATCACGTAATATAAGGGTGTTTAAGTAAATACCTATTAGGCTTAACACCATATTCAGATCGAATATTATATTTAAGGGGTAAAAGAAATAGAAAAAAATATCTCGCGATACTTAATTGCGTATTACGTATAAGGCTTTAAAAGAATATTTATATATAATATATTATATAAAAAAGTTAAATATATAAAATATTATATAAAAAAATTAAAATATATAATTACGATATAATTATTTAAACTTAAAGTTATAAGTTTATAAGTTTACGTAATTTATTATTACGTTATAAAGGTTATTTATTAACGTAATTAAAATTATTAAAATATATAATACGTACGTAAATAATTATTATATAATAAGTTTAATATATACGAGTAAGTATTATTTATATAAATGTAATAGCTTAAAGGTTTATTAAATTTAAATATAATATTTAAAAATTAAATATTATATTTAAAAATAATATTATATTATATAAAGGAAATTATAATAAGTTTAATAAGGTTTTATAAATACTTTTTACGTAATAAATTAATCTTATAAATAAAGCTTTACTTAATTTAAAAATATTTATAAAGAAATTTTAATAGTAATTCTATTGCGAGGGTAATAGTATATTAAAAGGCTATAATCTTATTTAATTAAGAAGACTATTGCTGAAATGATGTTGCAAACCCCCCCTCCCACGGTAGTGTAGGTACTTCATAATATCATAATATCAAACATCCAATGAACTATACATACATATTCATAATTCTTACACATCAATTAACAACATCTACTAACCACGAATTATACCATTCTAGTTTAAAATTCATATAATCTAACCCTCTTCATACGCCCGAACACGTTGATGTTCCATCCATGCTTATGCGGCAGCCAACCATTGGTCTGAGTGCAATTGACATGTCCATGCTTGACAGGCTCTCGCGTTCCCCACGATCTTCCAGGTTTGCTAGTAGAACCACCTACCCTGCGCTGATGGAACTACCTAATCTGAGCAGTACAAACTGCAAGTAGTAAGAACTGGCAATGTCGCGCATTGCTGCCATCTATCTGTTAAATCGTTTCCCTACCGGAGATACAATACAGTAGGATCCTTGGGCGGGCTCTCGAGGGTGATGACCTTAGCTACCTCTGGTCTAGCTCTAAGGGTGCTATTTGGTATGGACGGCAGTGCGAACCACTGCTTGCCAAAGATGAGGCGATACAATACACGGAAAATGTGTATACTCAGGTACATTCAAGTAGAGTGACCCCCGTGGACTCTCCTGACTAAATGAAAAAAAGATTATAAGCCCGATAAAATACAGTAGGAATGTTAGGGAGATAGGCGCGATGAGATTTGGAGTTTACTAGATGTATCTAACTAGTAGATGCCTTCTTGGAGTTCTAGTATGACCGAGTTTTCAATACGTTACCTTTCACATGCTCTCCATCGAAAGAGCATAAAAAAGGTATAGGAAAAGGGAGTCGGGTGACACCAGAAAATTCAAGCCTCTTTAGATAACATAGCACGAGTACGAGGCATAATCAGATGTCACTACTTATAGGTTTTGGTACATAGGCATTTACCAAGTAAAACTTATTTATCATTGTCTGCAAGCCAGCATCGTACACAATTGTGCATCATTGCGGCAACTAGCCTACCTAGGTAGGTACTTAGAAACGGGATTGCTCAAACAACATGTCGGTCTCCATCCTCATGGGATTCCCTGGAGCCGATGATTTGATTGCAAAAGTCAGATTGTATCAGCACGTACAGAAGAAGTAAATTGCAGAAGTGTGCGCCGGAACGCCGCCGGAATGATTAGGGACATTTCCATCCTTTCCCCCTTTCCTCCTTTGCCGCATATCGACACCATGATTCGTACAAGAGAAAGAAAACCCTGAATGAAACCCCCTGAAAACTCCGATTGTTCATTAAAGAACATGCATGACTGGATAAATTCGAGGCTGTGGATGGGGGTTGTACGTAGACTCAGACGTCATTAGCATCTCTCTTGCGCTTCTGGCCAGTGGCAGAAGCTGAAACAGCAGTCACTGAGGCGGCCACTCCAGACTGAGCCGTTGCAGGAGTGACTGCTGTGAACTGAGATTGCGTGAACGTAGTTGCTCCGGACTGAGGCTGCATATAAGGAGCCATTGCGAATTGAGCCTGAGTAAATGCAACATCTGCAGGCCTGGCTTGCGTGACAGCAGTATCTCCGTTCTGAGTCTGAGCGTCGGTTCGAACCTGAGCTGCCGCAAAGAGAGAACCAGTAGTAGGAGCCATCGTAGGAGTCGACTTGGGGACATCAGACACCACGTTTGCGCGCTCCGCATCCACATGCGCGCGACGGCCATCGAGCCGCTGTGCAAGAGCCGACGGTTCCTACTTGTCGTCCTTGCCGGGCATGACCTTGGCGGCCTGTACGGCGTGCACCTTGGAGATCCAGTTAGCCGAGGGCTGAACCTTGCGTACGGTGCGCAGCTCGTCCGACGTATATCCGGGGATACGGATATTGTAGACACGCTCCAATACGAGCTGGATGTCGCGGATCTCAAGCACCTTGCTACCCCGTTCCTTCGCAAGGCGGCAGGCTGAGTGCAAGACGCTGTCTACGAAGTTGTCTGCAACGCTGAGGACGGACTAAGAGGCGCGCATTAGTATAGTTCAAAAATTAAAAACATCAGGAGCTGGAAGACTAGAAAACAAGAATGCGAAAATATTGAATGGAAGGTGAAGGTGGTTGTGATATGAACTTACCTCTTCGACGTCCGGAGTTAGGTAGTTGCCATCAGCGCCAGGGGAACCACCGCCGCAGACCATTCGAACGAGTTCATCGAGCTTCTTCTTGGACAGGACATGCTCGCCATCGGCATCGAACTGAGGGACAGGCATCTTCTGGATAACGGGCTGGCCCATAACACCACCGCCAACAGCGCCTCCGCTACCCATAGAAGGACGACCGACGCCGTTACCGCCGCCAGTACTAACTGCTTGGGGGGTCTCGGTAGCCTTAGGAGGGAGAGTTTTATTTATGGGCATCTTAGGGTTTAATGCCGGTGTGTTGGATTGTGGATGCGCGTGTGGATGGCCAGCATGATTCGCATTGCTGACCAGGCCACTAGATCCAGGTGTTGAAGCGATACCGCCAGATGAGCTGTTCGGCTGGCTATTGATGTTGGTCGAAGAATTGGCGCGATTGACCGCGGCCGCGTGAGTGAGTGGTCGAACTTGAGATGCAGCTTGTTGTCCCGCGGACTGGGGAGTCTGAACGCGCGCTGAAGGTTGAGTCGGAGTTCCTGCAGAAGGTACGTGTGCTGACGACGCGGCAGCAGCTGCAAGGGCAGTGTTGACCGGAGGTGGATGCGGGATGTTGTTGTTAGGTTCGTTCTTGATCTGAGGTTGAGGAGTAGGTACGGGATGCGGATGCGATTGCACCTGAGGTTGCTGCGGATGTTGTTGTTGACCTACTGAAGGTGTAGCTGGAGTAGCAGGCGTTCCCGGGTGTTGTTGCTGCTGCTGCTGCTGCTGCTGCGGCTGTTGCTGAGGTTGCTGGGGTTGCTGGGGTTGCGACTGAGGTGGCGGTTGAGGTTGACTGGTAGACACTGGTGGTCGGCTGGCAGTGAGTTGTTGGCTCTTAGCTGCATCCATCGCCGCGTTCACAGACGCAGTTGCGGCCTGCATTGGATGGCTTGATGCTGGAGCGTTGACGTTCTGTGACTGCATAGATTGGGGTCGCGCGCCTTGAGCACTTGCTCCTTGGGAGCTTGCCTGAGCAGCTTTCAACTGCTGGCGGACGTTCTCAACAAACCGCTGCGCTTCAGCGTACAGTTTCGAATCTGCTGCTTTCTGTTCATTAAACTTCTTGTGATCTTCGGCAGAGAACTGGCCCCTTTCCTGCCGCTCCTTGATCACAGCATCGATCTTCTGGCCCCGAGCCTTGATGTTCTCCATTTGCATTAGGTACCGGGCATATCTCTGGCGCATCTCGTTCACCCACTTATTTGCCTGGTCAGGAGATAATTGGGCTGGTGGTCTCAATACACCCCACGGCAGCCGGCTCATATGATCCACGATCTGCTTCGGTATCGTAACAGGTGCTTGGGCGCCTGCTGGGGCGACATTCGGATTTGAAGAACTGGGGTTCATTGCGCCGGTGTTCTGTGCAGGCCCTTGAGGCCTATTCGCAGCCTTCTGGGCCGTAGCAGCAGCAGCAGCCATGCTGTTCTGAGCTTGCTCGCTCTGTGCGGGCTGTTGCTGATGTTCTGGGTGTCCTGCATGTCCCTGGTATCCTGGCTGTCCTGCTTGTCCTGCTTGTCCCGCCTGACTAGACTGGCCTTGGGACGCCGCTTGGCGAGCTCTAAGAGTCTTCACCTTACTGATCACCATTCGGGAGAACTCGGCGACTTTATGCCTCGCTTGTTGATACTCTTGGCTATCAGGACTATTCTGTTCCATCTTATGATATAGCTGTCGGAGACCTTCCTCATACTTCAGCTTCTCCTCGGCCGTTAGATAACTAATCGTACGCATTTGCTCCGGTCGCAGGAGTTGCATCTGTTGCTGCGCTTGGGCAAGCTGTGCCGGTGGAGGTTGATTCATTTTTGGCACGCCGATTGATTTCGTCGTTTGGGGCGGAAAGAAGTCGTCGATGAAATCGTTTATGTCAGCGGGCGGTGATGACTAACTACTACGGCGAATGTCTAAGGGAAAAAGCAAGAGACGAGATGGTAATTAATGATAGAAGATGTTTATGCCCGATTTTCTCCAGACGACTACAAAGCTTCCTTTGATGACGATTGATTAAATCGCTGACAAGAAAGACGGAGGGTCTAAGAATTGAGACAGAAGCTCAACGTTGAATTGCCTGGTTGCTTAAACGCGCCGAGCACCGTAAGGCTTAAACTTTGGTTGAGGTCTGGGACCTGCAGGATAAGAGATAAGCAATTGTGGCTTGACCCCCGCCTGACTGCACCCAGGCTGCCAGGTAAGCCTGCAGGTAAGTTCTCTCTCCTGTGGCATCTGTGGCTAAATCATAACTAGCGCGGTTCAATATTACCCCGAACCCAGAGACTCGCCATAAAGGTACCTACCTAGGGGTATAGGATAGCCGTACTATGTAGGTACCTGTATATAGCTGCAAAATGCTATTGTACGGAAAAAGGATGCTTCTTGGAACGCAATTATCATTTTCGTCACATAGAAATATCACGTTAGATACCCTAATAACTACAGCCTCAGTCCATTCTGTCATACTGCTTTAGGTATAGCATCGAAAGCCGAATCTGATTCGCACCACCTTAATTTATTTTGAAATCAGAAGATAGAAGAGCTCAAAGGAAAGCCTCTCTTAAAATAATAATTCACCGTCCAGTTGTAATAGGATTCAATGGTCAACAAGTGTTCTACGACACCAGCTTGTGTGGCTACCTCTTTTCTGAACCCCTATTTCGCTCTTATAAGATCGTGAGCTATCGAATCACCAGTCAACCCCCTACACGTATAGATAGTATAGTAGTTAGATAGATATCAGGTACGGGACTAGGCATATTAGATAACTTGGATCCTTTCAAAATATCTGGAGTTCTATTGCTATCTACCTAGAAGTAACGAATAGATCTAGGCAGCACAGAACCAGATACCTCAAAGATGAAACCAACCCATCTATCATAGAACTCGCTAGTGATCCCTATGCCCAAAGTCTATATGCCATAAACAAGCTAGAAGAAAGAAAAAATGTGGCCTCGTTTTTCCTACGAGCAGCCACTTCTATGCAAACATCATCAGTATCGTCATCATCATCATCGCATCATCCAACGTTGTCGGCGTTATGGTCGTCATCATGCAATCGCAGCCATCCCACATCCGCTGGGTCCAAGTCTAAGAGGTATCTAAAATGAGATGAGAAAAACGAATACCGCGAAAAGCCTCGTTCGGTATCAGACGAGTTGAGCCATCCCTATGTGCTCTCCCAGGCCATGTAGCCAATGTTCTATGCAAGCAATTCCAATACATACTGCTGCAATGCAAGCGTGCCCCAACCCCTATATGCTTTGTGATATTCCAATGATTCAATCACAATTATTTTTCCAAATGCGTGATAAACCCATCGCGATGGCTTACTCCCATATAGACTGGTAGGAGATGTCAATACGTAAGTATTGACCTGGCCATGTTCGTGAAGTATCATCTAATCGTAATTTGCATGCTGCAAATGAATCGGCACTGCTCCGGCGCCTTTCCCGCGATGCCGTTGTGAGGCTTATCGCTGTCGAATTCTCTATAACGTATATGGTTGATCTCACTCGGAATCAACATCCATCAAAGTCCAATACGGCAACTCTTTTGCGAAGCGCTCCGCCTCCAAAACAATCTCGTCTTCGCTGTTGGGTTCCTTGAGCTCCTCAATCCGCTCTGGAAGCGGACCCGTGAATTGAATACTAATTCGGTCACCCACTTTTCGCCGCGTTCGACGAGGCGGGCCTGTCTCGTTGCTTTCATATACATACGGCAGAATATCCTCTCTGTCGGAGTCGCTGCCTCGCTCACTTACGGTTCGCTTGCTGAGACTTCCGGATTTCATTCTTCTGAGACGGCGTTCCTCACGCCGTTTTTGCAGCTGACGAGTAAATTCCTCGTCGTCATGGTCGATGTCTACATCCGAGTCTTCAAAAGTGGTGTTCAAATTCTCGATGCCTGTCATGACAGCCGGATCCATATCCGGCGGCGGAGGTCGGGATCGGGATCTTGACCGACTCCGATCCGAATGAGCATCCTCACAAGCATACGGTCGAATGACATTTAACTCATCATCATCACTGTTGAGTGAACGATCATCGCTTAATTCTTCAATGGAAAAGGCGGTAGCTGATTGCTCGTCTTGGATTGCAGTGACATGCTCCACGTGTTGGTGGCGCAGTTTTGAGATATCTGAGAGTGGCGACTGCGGGGGACTTGCAGATGAATCAGATTCTCCATCGGAAGAATTGTATGAACGGGGCGATATTTCCTCGGGTCGAGGCCCACGGCTGTAACTGAATTTGGTTCCACCGAGCGGTCGGATATTGGCTGGGTGGATTTGTTGGCTGTAGGCTTTTGCCTTGGCTTTGGATTTCGATTTTGATTTTGAATGCCGCGGTGAGCGACCATTTAGGCCATTTAGTGCTGCTTTGCGACTGATCTTAGGAGATCCTGTAGTAGGCGTCTCTGGTGGTGAAGTTGGCCCCGCCGCTGTGACGTGAGCGGTGTCCAGAGAGGGGGTGTGCGGCCGCATCATGTCGGCTTCGTATGGGAAATGCTCCCTCCCGAGAATTACGTCTTCCCTTGTCTTGCGTGATCTTATCGATTCAATTGACCTTTTTAATATCTAACAATGTGGGGTAGAATTCGCGGGGGAGATAAAGAACGAACGAGGGACTTTTAAGGCGTCAGCACCCAGAGCAGAAACCTCCAACGCGGAGAAGTTATTGGACTCCGGTAACTTGTCATGTTAATCTCCTGAGGAATTCTGGTAGGTCAGGGGGGGGAAGCAGACACCGCTACAAGTCCTCCACAAAGGCGATAGGATTCGAACCGTCTCGCGGAGGTAGGATGCAACTTTATGCTGTGACTCTAGGATCAAGCAGACGTGGCAAGACTGTCGGTGTTAAATCGCTGTCTTTAAAACGAGTTCTCATCAGCAAGTGAAGATACCTGTCGTGCCAATACGACGAGTAATGCACCACCGCTCGCGCGAGAGAGAAAGGAGTAAATAATTATTTCCTGACAGAATTGCTTGAAATATCTGTGCAGCGGTAAAAACCCTCAAGACCCTCAAGACTTGTGGATCTCCAAAGTGGCCTGGGTCGGAGGGCTGAGAAACCCAGGCAAAAGAATTTGCAAGTAGAACTTCAAGTTGAGATTTTATTCCAGATGAGGAGAAACGTGAATGGCTTTGTACTGCTGTTGACCGAGCTTACTGCGTATGAGAGAAAAATCTCATATGTGCAGAAACCGAAGGGGAATGTGTGTATTGGGGGCGGGAGCACCAACAGTCTTATAGTGTAAGGCGAATATAGAAGTTCTGTTATCCATGTAATAATACGGTTGTGAACATAAGGGTATACCTTGAGCAGGCTAAGGTTGCGGACGCCCGGGCAGGCAAAGAAACGGGTCTAGCTTCTCATCAACTAGCCTATAGCGGAGGATCTCGCAGAGATTGCGGCTTGGGCACCAATGCTCCCAGGACTCCCTGGTTACTTTTCACGGTAGGCGTAGCGTGTCCAGAGAAAATGCGACATGTTGCCAGTGGGCGGCATGAGGCATATAATGATACTTAGGTAGTGAAAGAAATCAATGACTCTGGGAGATGGCAGCAAACCGATGTTGTGACAGGATGTCAGTCAGGATTTGGTCTAGGCTACTGACTTGTTCAGCCGGTCCTGTTGGACCCTAGACGTTGACCGAAAAAGGTTATTCGCTCTCGCAAGATAGCTACCTACTTAACAGTGGGTGGTTAATGGTTGCTTAGCATAATAAATAGGCCTCTCATAACTCAAGCATATCAGAGCTTTGAACAAAGGGTCCACGGAAGGTTGTACGAGGGAAGATCAAAAATAGACAAGGGGTCAGGTAGCAGCACTCCGCTGGCACATATGCCCAATGAATTGAACGAAGGGCTCTTGTGGGTAGGAAAAAAGAGAATCGACGCAGGCGTGGTGGAGATGGGAAAAATACACTGCTTGGCTGAGGATGAGGTCAGGGATACCCCGAGTCTGCAGCTTCTGCAAGTAATATAATGCCAATGGTGTCGTAACCCTTCTATTAGTGCCCCCCTACAATGCGTTATACTGCTGTCAGGTGGCGAGCCGGCGCTGCGGTAAGTTGAAATGAGAAGAGAATATGTTCTTCTTGTAATACATGAATTACCGCATTTATTTCATTCCAGAACGCTTGGTGTTCGTCGATAGAGTCGCCTCGTGGACCCGCCTACTTGGGCAGAAGACGGATGAAGCTCGGCGAGATTTGACAGATCTGCATTATAGAACTATTTCATCCGAGATCAAGCAATTGGGAAAGCTTGAATGAAGATGTCATAAACAAGGGAACTTATTTTAAGAGGTACATAAAGCTGAGGGTCCTCTAAGACACTGGTGACGCAGGATGGGTAAAGCCGTCCACCCGGTCCTGAAACTTGAACAAATTCGGCGTCGATGAAGATCAGTGGAATTGAAAAAAAAGGCATTCTAATGGGCCGATAAGTGTTGATTACCTACCTAGGTACTTGCCGATAAGCTGAGCCACGTAGTGGGGTTATTATGGCTTGGTGATTCTCAAGGAGGGGTCAACTTCAGGTACATAGGTACCTCCATTACTACATGTATCAACAACATTCATTGAACGTCGCAATTATTGAATTAAGAGACATCAACACCGCGTAGTCTAGTCTGGAGTTCCCTCGGACGACATCAGCAACTAGTTAGGGACCTTGAGCATTTGATATTTTATGAGGGAATATTTCCAAGGCTTCCACCGCGAGCTATTCCCACCCGTCGTGTCAATCCTAGCGTTCTTGGTGTAAACGCGTTACATCATGTCACTCCTCTCGGCGCACTTCGAGCAGATAGCTATATCCTGTCAAGGAATTGACAGTCTCCCGTACGTACTCACAGCGTCAAATATCCCATCCGTCTTTCTGCCCTTGTAATCAAAGCTAAGTTATACCTGTACAGCTTCCCGCCTCCTAAAATATTCACCAATGCTCTTCTGGCCAATGACGATATCACCTCCCTAATCCGCGACACTGAAGCACACGAACGAGCGCTCTTCTCCGTCCCACCTCCTCCGCCCTCTTCTGTGATCCAAAATCCGGATCCTCCAAAACAGTCTTCGCGCCGGCAGACCGTGTTCAACGTTGCGTCCGGCGAGGTCACTACCTCTGGCAGCAACACGGGGCGTAATGCAAGCGCGCCACGGCGACATACGGCAGTGGCGGCGGTGCTAGGTGGTGACTTACACGAGCAGATCCGCCGGAGCGAGCGACGCGGCGGCAAGGAGGATATTGACGTTGAGATTCTACTCAAGGGTGCCGAGAAGCTATGCGGTGTCTACCCCTTACCAGGTGCATTGGAACGGATAGCGGCGCAACGATCAAAGTACGCGCATAGTAAAAACACGTTAGCGTACTACGAAGCCAAGGTGGCTGAACAAGCTGAGGCTTTGGGGAAGATGAACAAAGATCATTGGATGGACGAGGATGAAGAGGAACAAGGCGACGAGGGTGTGCAAGAAGAGGTCTTCACAGAGGAAGATCTAATAAGAGAAGGAGAGCAAATTCGGGAACTTGAAAAGAAGAAGAGGGAGTTACAGGAGAGGTTGAAGGCGCTAGAGAAGGATGTCGATGGACTCCTAAACATGTAATGCATAATGCATGATGCATAAACCCTATAGACTATGATACCCCCTAACAAACACTGTTTAACGCCAACAGCCAAACCAAGACGATCGATTATTTCAGACGAATATATCCTTCGCCTCCTTATTTCCCTTCCTTAGCTCTCGCGAACGCCTCCAAGAAAGCCTGGCTATCCTGCGCGCCATCGACCTCATACTTGCCCTGTACCGTAAAGTGCGGTACACCATGTATGTCCTTCGCATACGCCTCCTGAACTTCCTCATCAACTTCCTTGCCGCCCTTGTCCGTCTGAAGCCAGTCCTTCACCTCAGCCTTATCCAAGCCGGCCTTCTCAGCCGCGGCAATCAAAGTGTCGTGCGAAGTAATATCGCCGTCGCCCTCAAAATAGCTCTTAAACAGCTCTAGCACAACGCGGTTCTCGACATCGTTGCCCTTCGTCTTTCCAAGCTGAATTAGCCGGTGCGAATCGCGCGTGTTGCCAATCTTGCCGTTAAAGCCGAAGTTGATGCCTTCCTCGCGGCCCATCAGCGTTAGCCGCTGCTTTAGTGCCGCGAGTCGCTCCGGGCCGAAACGTTGCACCATGCGTTCCGTGACAGGGACGCCAACTTTGGGCGACGTAGGGTCTAGGTAGAACGGCGCCCAGGTGACGGTAAAAGTGTCGTCTTTACCACCCGGATACACTTTGCGGTATAGTTCGATGGCTTTATCTAGCCGCTTCTTGCCTATGTAGCACTAGATGGTCGACCTTGTTAGTCTTAAGCTATAGCTGAAGCTATTTTTAGGAAAACTCACCCATGGGCAGACTGTGTCTGATACTATCTTGATATGAATATTGGCCATTTTGTACTAGTCGAACCCTTACTCTGACGAAAAGACGTCTACGTCGAATAGAGGGGATTTTGGTATTGCTTTAACAGCTCAATGCGGGATAAGCTCGTGACACCGTACCTAGGGATTCACGGAATTTATATTTCAGGTCGGACTACGGAGCGGATTGGAGAGAAGAGAAATAATATTGCTGAATACTTGTTGGTGGCTGACAAATACATCACGAAGCCCGATCCGGCATCGTCTTTGCTCCGCGCGCCGCGAGGCGCCGACTAGGCATGTCGTCATCGCTAAATAGAGCGCATGTTACATTCTCCCCAATCCCGTTAGAGAATAAGCAAAAGCTGAATCTATTAGTGTGTCCCAATCCCTTGGTCTGAGACCTGCATCCATTATTGGTCCTAGGATTCCAAGGGGGTAGCAGGTACGTTAAATCCCCTGCTGAATGATCATCTCCAGGCCACAATCTATGAATTATGTAACGACCTATTCTATATCAGTTTAGGTAAAGAACCGCCTCTGCCTCTCCATTAACCTTTTTGTTCATTGTTTACTTGTAATTATGATGGATGAAATCACACTGTTAAGCTCTTGTTATTCGGGGCTCGGTGTGCTAGTATGTCCGATTCATCTGAACGCCGCTCCGGAGCTTACAGGAATAACCGTCTTGATTACCAAGGATCGTGAGACGAATTGCTCTCAACTAAATATCCGACATTAAGTTGATACCCAAGACAGTAATCTCACCGGTCATTTACAACTTTTAGGAGTCTTGAAAGCGTTATTTTTCATGTATAATGGCATTATCCCAGGCCCCCTATTTAGATAGGTTCAGCGCGCATGGTTTGCTTCGCTTCATCCAGCTGTATCATCATACAATGCAGCTTTCCACAATCTTGTTGCCGTTTGTCGCTGGCGATAAATTAGCAAGACGGCTTCACTGTGACGCAAATGAGGGGTGGCAGCCAATGCGGAGGGGACAAGAGTCAGCCACTCGCCTAGGAGCAAACATAATGATTGGAACCGAATAAATATGCCTAGAGATGTAAGGCTGAATCGGGGTTCAGGCCTGACCAGATTTTACATCTTTGCTTCTCGTCGTCAACCTAACAATGGAGGTAGTTACTGCGGCAGCTAATTCATCGATGAGAGAAAGCAAACTCTACGCCATTAGATCCATCTCGACTAAGGGCTACGGCATGGTTGCCGTTACCAATATCCCCAAAGGCACTCGAATCCTTTCGGAAGCGCCGCTGTTTACATTTGAAAACGGACCCGATATCCAGGTCATTGAGCGTACCATCGTCGAACAAGTTAGACTCTTGAACAGAGAGCAACAGCGTTCCTTTTTCGCTCTACACAATGCCCACGTGGGACAACATAGCCCTCCTCTCGGCATTTCCCGAACGAATGTCTTGCCTCTTGGTCCTGGAGCCCGTGAGCGTGGACTTTTCCTCGAGGCGTCCCGCATCAACCATGCCTGCAGGAACAATTCTCAGAATACCTGGAATGAGAATATCAAGAAGATCACCATTCATGCCGTCCGAGATATCAAAGAAGGCGATGAAATAACGATCATGTACACTGAAGCCTTTGAGGACTATTCGGAACGCCAGAGAATACTCCAACGCGGGTTCTCTTTCAACTGCGAATGCGAACTCTGTTCGCTACCCCCGTCAAAGCGAAAAGAAAGCGACATCCGGCTTAGAGAGCTCAAGTCCCTCGACGAATTATTAGGAAGGTTGCGATGGAGCGACTTCGAACCGGAACTAGTCTTGCAACTAGTCTATAAGACGCTACGCTTATTTGAACAGGAAAACGTCACGGACGCAAGATTGGTACGGGCTTACAACGACGCATTTGAGGCCGCAATTGAGAACGGCGATGAAGCAAGGGCTAAGATATTCGCGGAAAAGGCGTACACGATCAGGGTGACCATCGAGGGAGATGATAGCCCAGCTACGATGAAGATGAAGCGGCTAGCAGAGCAGCCGACCGAGTCTTCATCGTATATAGAGGCTAGAAAGTCGTTACATGAGAGAGATTCACCTCCTCAGCGGGACAGTCAGGGATTTGAGGACTGGCTTTGGATGAAATATGAGTGGCCTAGTGCAGACACACCCGATACCGATGAATCCTCGGGATCTTTGGAATTAAGCACATTGGCTAGTATCTTCGAGACTTTAATGGCAGCGGAAAGCGAGTAGGAGGATTCGTGGAACTTCGCTTCGCAGGTAAGCATTATAGTGATTCATAATGCGATATTCCAAGTCTGATCTACT
Organism: Hypoxylon sp. PDH2405; assembly: GCA_023628415.1. Taxonomy (NCBI): domain Eukaryota; kingdom Fungi; phylum Ascomycota; class Sordariomycetes; order Xylariales; family Hypoxylaceae; genus Hypoxylon; species Hypoxylon sp. PDH2405. The sequence goes on along the minus strand of JAMAKT010000009.1, from coordinate 141,306 downwards.
GCAACACTATGTGAGCAAGGAGAGTCCATATAGCGAATCCTTCACGCCTAAGGTATTACATTGGGAATGGAAAACTGATATGGCAGCCAACACAGACTCCGCACAACTACGACAGATGGAAGAGGGCATTCGGATGAGGAAAGACGGGAAGAATAGATCGAAGGGGTATGCTGCCGAGAACTTCTGTAGAATGCTAGGCTGGGCAAAATGAAAGCCGAATCTCTTCTCGTATCGTTTCGTTCAGAATGCCCAGCTCAACGGCAGCAAACCAAATTTGATCCATGTGCCTTCAAGAGAGAAGCTAGGGGAACGGTAAAAAGATAAAAGGGCAAAAAGGTAATTCCACAACTGATATTTGATGCTGTAATGATCGGACCCAGGCTCGAACTGGGGACCTTCAGTGTGTTAGACTGACGTGATAACCAACTACACCATCCGACCGGATATTCAAGTAACTGTGTGGAATTGACTTGCTGTGATGATTGTCGCTTCGAAAATGCTCTATATAAAATTTTTCGTCAGTGGGGAGCTGGTATGCCTCACCGGAGCAAATAGCAAATCAGCTATACGGAACGGAGGCGGGCCTAGCCCTATAGCTGCGACCCACTTCTAACGCCAGCGACCTTAGCTACGTAACATTGAATTCAGGGGCCTTGTATCTTTGATGTAATTGAACGTATAGCCATAATCATGTTAACTAGCACGGATATGGGAGTAAATGTTTCACGTCTGGAGTTCATATAGAAAGAGTAGTTCTCATATTGCTTCTCAAGTCGTCTTGCCTACGTCATGATCCTTACATGGGTAACTTCTAATCCTGCATCTCCGATGCATACATTAATGTAGGTAGAGCTCTGGTATTGGGCTGTGTCTATCTTGGCGTAATACCTAATAGCCAAGCTCGCCGCCGCATATCGCCTTTTCTGATACTAAACGAGATATCAACGTGTGAAAGATGGCGCACCGGTACCTAGTTTGCAAATGTCGATCTCACTCAGCCACTGATAAGATGACTGCACCTTCGCTCTCCGTACTACCCAAGCCATGCGCGTAATGCGATTCATCGTGGCAATGACTTGAAGCCTACGTAACATGAAGTACGGGAAATAGTACATAATGTCTTGACCGGCCGGACTGGCGAGGGTCGCTGTCTATGCTACCTCAATATAGGTCACAAACGGACAACTGCCATTATAACGATGTATCACACGTATTACTTAGATTACCAGCGTCACACCTTCAGAGCGGACAACCTCGCAATCCGACCCATCGCGCCCTTCGACGCGGAAACCGAGCCCCCACCAGCATCTACCCCGGTCCTCTACGCCGACGCCCACCGAGGGAGCCTCAGTCTCCGGCGCCAACCCACCGATAGCGCTAGAAACGGGAATGGAGAGATAGCAACAGCCAAATATCCGACCAGCAGCGCCGACATCGAAATCAAGGCTGGTGGCAATCGCGTCAAGCTCACGCATTCCTTCGTGCAAGTCGATGCCGACGGGCGCTCCCGCGAAAACGAAAAGCCGAAACGGAGTTTCTGGCGTCGCCGCATCGCGGACGGGTCTAGGGGATGCTACGCCGGCACGCTGCCGGAAGGCACGAGGTTGAGGTGGGAGCCGGCTGGACCGAAGGAGGATCCAGACACTGTTAAGAAACCGAAGATGCGCGCGGAGAAGATGCTGCCTAAACTACGGTGCGTGCTAGTTGACGGGCGGGGAGCAAGTGTGGAGGTGCTTGGGGAAATGATGAGAAGCAATGATGTGGTGAGGTTGGGTCGGGGCGGGGAGCTTGTCGGCGAAAGAGGAATGCTCGGGATATATGTGCTGTTGGGATTTATTTGCTTGTATGAGAGGGCCAGGGCTAGGAATAAGAGGAAGGCGGAGCTTGAGCTTGAGGTAAGAATCCCGATTTCATGATATTTCCCCTTCCGGGTTTTCTAGGGATAAGTACTCCTGTGACGTGTCTGAAGTCACAAGATTCATGTTTTATCCTAAGTTGGTCCTTTACAACTATTACTAAAATGACACTAATATACCGACCGCCGCTAACGCTTGAATGCGGAAAGGTTGACTTCACATTTGACGGCGATGGAGGCGGAGGGGACGGTGGAGACGGCGGTGGTGGAGATGGAGGAGGGGGAGGAAGCTGAATGCCCTTCGTGTATTATCATTATAATTATAAAGCATTTCCCTTGGTATACAATGAACGTCGCTTCAGACAATTTAATATCTCCTCACATATCCAATTACGATAACTCATTACCAAGTTTCCAGTATCCTTTCCGCGCCCTTCTCCGCTGCAACCATTATACCAAACTGCGGATTTACAGTCAAGGGGGAGATAATAGACGCATCGACGACGTGAATATTATGAGTACCAATAACTTTTGTGTCAGTGTCCACGCACTTTCCTATCCTGCAAGAGCTAGACCAGTGCTGAACGGAACCCACGGCGTAGTCAGACCACGTGGTAATGTAAGTCTCGATCTCTTCTACTGTCGAGTTTTGAGGAATGTTGAGCGGAGTAAGGCTATCAGCTGCGGGTGAGTCGGGTGTTGAAGGTGGTAGAGCTTGGAAGATAGAGTAGATGAACGTGGCAATGTTTTTGCCGTCGCGAGGGTCGCTGTAGTATACGTCGGAGCTGGGTCCCGGAATGTAGTTTCCATCGTCTGAAAGGACGACACGTCCTGCTGACCCAAGGCCAGAGGTACCATAGATATTGAGGGTAATGGTGTTATTAGCTCCATATTCTCCGTGCCCCGATGAGTCAATGGTACCCTGAACTCCGGTCCTGGTGCCATCGGAATTAGGTATGTAGCCCCAGAAAGCAGAAGTCTGGGATGCAAAAGCATATGGACCGCTGCGAGAAGACAGGTAGAGGTCTCTATCTTCAGGAATAGGGTTGTTGTAATCTTGAACGTACGACTCGATTGTTGGACCGGCTAGTTCGATGAAGGTATTCGGGTTATCGAAGAGTCCCTCACCAACTGCCGGGTTGAGGACCATAGACGAGTTAGAGGGCAAAAATCCAGTTGTTGACATATTCATGAACGTATCGGACGGGCCAATACCAGAATGCATCAGAAGACCTGGTGAAGCAATGGCGCCGGCACTTAGGATAACACGGCCATCAGGTGAAAGGGAAACGTCTACCAATGAGCCGTTAACTTCGGCCGCAACGCCGGAGGCCACCCCGGAAATATGATTGACGCGTCTAACACGGACGCCTGTTTGAAGGTGGAAATTGTTTCTCGTCAAGGCGTTTTGTAGGTATGTTCTTGTTGGACCGCCTCGTTGACCATTGATGTAGTTGTATGCTGGCCGTCCAAAGACCCTATCTTTATTATCCGGGTCTTCGTTAAAAGACACATCGGAAAACCCAGCACCATTGACAAGCCATTCCTTCGCTGCCTCGTAGCCTGACTGCATGTAGAATTTGCCATCTGGAGAGTAGGTGGTTACCGAGGGCTGCATGGCCAAGAGTCTCTCCGTTGCGGCCTTGACATCAGCACTCTTCCATCCTTCCGGATGATAGTCATCCCAGTCAGAAGCAGGAGGTTGGAAGTACAGTCCGGCATTAATTGCACTGTTACCTCCGATGGTGCATGCTTGGTAAGAGTTCACGACGCCTGGTGGACATAATAAATCCGTGTTTCCGTTGAAGATACTCTTGTCTAGGCATTCAATCCATTAGCTCAGGCATACGGCGCATCCTGGTGCATATTGCTTACACAGTCCTGGTACATCAACGCGGCTCAGTTCCGTTCCATCAAGCCATGCTGGTCTCTCTGTACCTCCCGTGACCCCGTACGAAGGACCACCAAGTTCTAGAAGAAGGGTCTTCTTGCCAGCCTCACTCAGCCTGTCTGCCACAATGATTCCTGCGGTTCCAGCTCCGACCACAATGGCATCCCATTCTTGACTTTTCCAATCGGCTGAATCCTGTCGGGTTTCAAACTTAGGCGCGCCAAGCACGGGCTGGCTCAGGAAGCTGGCAATTGCCGTCAAAGTCAAGAGTGACATCATCTTGGTGCTGTTAGGCTCAGCGTAAGAGCTAGAGAAGGAAAAAGAGTGAGAGAAGAGAGGCCGTTCACCCCTACCATGATATATTCGTCGAATCGTCGAGTAGGCATTCTACAACCCTGAAATCTGCTGTGCACCCTTCATATGGTAGGTAGCCTATTAGGCCTATGTCCTTGTTATTAAAGGGCCCGCCATTTTGAGGATCTCATGGTGGATCAAAACCATTGCCGCGTCTAGACCGGCAATAGACCCTTGTTCTTCACGGACCATTATTTCACATCCGCAGTTGTGGAACCGCACCAAGGGTCATATTGCTGTTACAAGACCTCGTATTGGGACAGACGTCGAGTTCAGCTAACATCCTCCTATCGACTAGTACCCCATTGAGAATGGTTTGAGCTGAAAGCCGCATCTTACGTGCTGATTTGCATATACATATATAGCGTCACTTCGCCAATCGCATTAACCTTGAATCCGATCGGCATATCCGGCAAATACAATCGTTTGGGTTAATTGGGGATAATTACCGTTCAGCTCCTAAACCCCTGAAGCTTCATGCAAGCAATTAGCGGCATACCCGTACTCTCGTGAACACGGGATCGGGACAAGGAGTGATCTATGATTCACGATGAAAACGAGCAGATCTCGACCTAAACTTTTTGAAACTGATATTTACTAGATAGAACGAATGTTAAGATCAAACTTTGAACTTTAATAAGGGGCGCCGCATTTAAAGAGAAGTACTACCATATATTGCTCTGGTATCCCATCTCTTCTGTGCATCGGGATCACTTCGTTTCGCCCGGCGTCAAGTGAAATATTCGAAACCCAGTAAAATAACTCGAATCCTACTTCCCGAGTGTATGAAAAATAAACAGAGGTTGGGTAGAATATGGACATAACATGAGTAAAAGACATTACCTAAGCTTGATAGGGCTCCCGTCACTTGAGGGTCAATCCTAGCTCCTTGGCAATAATGTCCGCGGCTTTCTCCCCAATGACCAAAGCAGTATTATTGGTATTCGCGGCAACATTATATGGTGCAATGCTGACATCTGCCACTTTGAGCCCCCGAACTCCGTATACGTTGAGATCCTTATCTAAGACACCCATCTCGTCGCGCGGCGCCATCCTAGCCGTGCCTATGGAGTGCCACGTGGTCTGGATATTCTCGCGAAGGTACTGCTCGATGGCAACGTCGTCCTCGGGCGAGTACTCCAGATCTTGAATCTTGTGGCTTTCGGCCGGCGGGGTCCACTCTTCGAGACAGGCCGCCTTAGAGCCCTCCGGATACTTCGGGTGCCGGCTCGCGACCTCGCCACGGTAGAAGGCCGTCCGTCGAACCATCTCCCGACCCTTTTTGTATGCCCACACCTGTTTCTTCAGGTCTATGTCATTGGCGTCGCTGAAAATGCCCAATTCAAACTCCACAGGGTCCTCCACATCGGGTCCTGTGATGTGAATGTGCCCTCGGGAGTACGGGTACGCAGTATATGGGCAAACAGAGACATATTGCCCTGGTGGGATACCTGTTGGGTCACCCAGGATACTATAGACCCGTATTAGGACTACATACATTCTTTAATGGGAACCACCGATGTGGATAATATTCGGGTTGATGTGAAAGGGATTCACCTACCAGCTACTCACGGCTATCAGCATAAGCGGTCTATTTGGATAATTCTTGAAGTCCTTATCCCACGCGGCTTGAAACTCGGGTCCCAGAGCTGCCACTTCAGCGTCTGTTATCCTGAGCTTGGAAGAGAGATCTAAGAAGTTCCACCCAAGGTGCGGGTCCTTCCGGGCTATCAGTTCTTCGGCGGTAACCCGGTTAGCAATTATATCGTCACCCGTATCGATTGGGTCCAAAGATGTACGATAGATATATGCTATCAAGTTGTGATCCTGGTAGTTATTACCGACACCCGGTAGGTCTTCGATCACGGGGACCCCGGCTCGATTAAGCACGTCTTTGGCACCGACTCCGGAGCGTTCCAACACCGAAGGGGTCCCACAGCCTCCGCAGGACACGACGACAAGCTTGCGGGCTCTAACAGTCTGCTTTGGATGCGGTGTTGAGTATGACATCTTCACCTGAAACCGCGAATTGGGCGTGAATTCTACTCCACAAGCTCGCTTATTTTCGTCGAAGAGAACTCGCACGACTCTTGACTCGACCAATACGTGCAGGTTAGGATGCTTGCCGTCCCGTAGCAGAGGGTGTAGATACGCGTGAGCTGTATCCTGGCGCTTGCCATCAGGAGAGATGTAACGAAGCCAGCGCTGGAAACCATTATTGGTGTCTAAGTTCTGCAGGTCGACAATCTCGGGATAACCGAATTGTTCTGAAACGCGGAGCCATTCATCCTCCACACGCTTGCTGCGAAACGTGCCATCAGATACATGAATTGGACCACTGAAGCCGTGATGTTCAGGCTTCCCTGGTCCATGATAGGTCTCGAGCTTTAGAGAGTTATGATGTTAGTCGTCTTTTAAATTCATAGAGATGGTCACAGCTGATTACCTTCTTTAAGAACGGCCATAATTCGTCTGCCGTCCAACCTGGGGTCTTCCACGCGTCATAATCATCACGTTGAGCTCGCGTGTACCTGGATAAAGATGCCATTTGGTAAGCACTATTCGGTCTTCTACGTTAATTTAGACTTATGTGTTGTCTTACATCATGAAGTTAATGGACGAACCCCCGCCGAGGGTGCCCCCTGAGGGGACGATCCTCTCAATGTTGGCAAGGTTCTTCGACTTGGTCGTCTTATAGAAGATTGCTGTCTTGGAATCCGGTTGAAGATTGGAGAAGTACAGACCAGGATTTACTACCTCAGGATTATCGTAGTTATCCGGGCCTCCCTCTATCACTAGGATCGAGAGTCCTGGATCAGCTTCAGCCAGTCGTCCGGCTACGATACATCCTGCGGTTCCGCCTTCACACTGTTAGCAGGCGAGGACTCTTCAACATTGTACCATCATGCGTGTTACCTCCTGCAACAATGACGTCTACCTCCTCGAGGTCACTGGCCAGCTTCGTGTACAATCCCATGTTTGATTCTGAGCTTTATCTGGAGCGCCTTCAGTTCTCAATACTGCCAAGGTCAATTAATTTGGAAGATTGGACATAGGTATGACAGATTTCTTGGGGGAGGGGGGGTCCACGAGACTTTTGAATCCACGAGGGCTTTGTTCGAGCTGTCTTGTTGCTTAGTGTTACCCATAAGATTGTATTCCCTCTTACTTATTGGACGCGTGTGGAGACGAACGACGACAGCGTGTGAAGGCATGCTCTCCCCCGCTTTCGAGTCTTTATATTCAGTGGCGCTCCCCAATTCAGCTGTGTTGCGGAGATTGATGCATGATTAAGCACCCTTTAGGATGTGTCCATGCAGGTGGCAAGATCCTCGGCATTCTGATGCAGCCAATCTCAATTGCTCCCTAGACACGACCAAGAAAGTTTAGGAATGCTTGATCGGATAGTCCTGCAGTCATACCCATCCCTTGACCGATACTGGGGGCAAGACTCGATTGTAAATATACTATTTGTCGCACGGATCTATCGTGCGTTGCATCTCACGGACTAGATGTAAAAGTACCTAGGTGACTGGTTATGGATGTCGGTACCGAAGACTCTTTTTCCTTATGGCCGAGACTTTTGACAGTGACATCCGTAGACACCGAATCTGAAAATACCTAGTTGGAGTAGCATGCGAATAACATTCTGATTTTGCGCTCTACCTAGTAGTTTTATAAGTGCGACTCTAGGAATGATCCAATGCAGGACCCTGTGAAGTTCTGAAGAGATACCTCTGAACCAGGGTGTACCGGATAGAGTTGCGAATAGGTTGTCACGCAGGTGGCTATGTCTCCCGTTTCCGCTGGCAAACTGGTAAACTTTCCGCACGGAGTCTTCCTGGTCTCAATAGCGGCGATGATTATGAGGGCCCCTATGAAGGTCATGATGAGGAGGGTATAGATTTTGTACCAAATGGACGAGATGCATGGTATGATAGTAGATGTCGTGCCGCGGATCGAGTAGTATCCGTACAGGAAGATAGACATAGCGAGAAAGGTAATATCTAGTATACCGACAAGTATGGATGTAGTCGTATACATGGATTCTTGCTTTGACCATGGTATGAGGAACCTAGCAACTAAGGCCGCAAGAGCAACGATAGCTAGGAAGTACATCGTCCGAAATATCCGACTAGGCCAGTAGCTCAGTGGTCGGAATTGTGTTTCGGCTGGGACGGTCATGGCGAATCCTGATTGAAGTAGGCTATCGAATGAGGCCTTCCTTCCCGCGTTTTCCTCAACTGTGATCGTGAGAGCTCTTGATAGTGACATGCGGCTTCTCTGGCTCGAATGACTCGTTGTGTAGACGAAGTCGTCTGTTAGCCAAAGAGCTGCGCACAGCCTAAGAAGGCCCAGGAGCGCGAGGACCGGGAAAATATCGTCTACTGCCATGTGAATGTTCACATCCATACTGCCAATCAGGATATTGATTAAACAGTGAAGGGGCTGCATGCCTTGTATGGTCGTGATTATCGTCTTGCCCATTTCCCATGAGAGGAATTCCACCCTACAATGCCCCGGTAAATGCGTGCAATAGGGCAGACTGCGAAATACCATCTCTTCTGAGCCATCCCATCCATTATCCGTCCAGAACAGAGCGTTTGAGGCTGCCATTGTAGAAGCATCCCAGTTTAAAGCTCGAATACGCCTATCAGCGATGGCAGCGTACCTAATACTACTGTTAGTCTAAGGCATGCATATATTATGAGAGAGTATAAATTCAAGCCACAGGAGATCTCTGAACGCACCGAAAGATAATAGACGTGGGATTAAAGTGACATAGACGGTCATGCCATCGGGGCCGATCCCTCGAGATGTAAGAAGGTTGTGGTGTCCCGGCTGCAACGTGAGCTATGAGTGGTGCTAAGCACAATGTGAAAAGTGATATCCAGTCCTCAAAGGCAATCCCTTTACTCTGATACGTGAGAGGGTATAATATCGCTGTCCCCCAATGCATCATGTTACCGTCTGTCAAAGTCCCTAGAGTGTTGTGATGGAACAACAAAAAGATGGAGAGATAAATTACGAAAGTGAATGAATGATTAAGGATTCAGTAGCAAGTGCAAGAAATAGTTGATTGTAGTCTGACATGGGAATATATGTAGGTACCTTTCTAAGATTGAGTAGAGGGTGTCCGCTAGGCTGGACAGCTGAAGTAGAGTCTGCATATACCGGGTACCCACATCCATATGACAAGTGAAACATCTAAGTCCTTACCTACCTAGGTACCTAGGCTATAGAAATGCGGCTATATCATTGCACAGGCGGAATAACAATATCGTTGGGTTACTTTGGAAGGATCCTGGAATGAAATACAACGCGCTGCCATGTTCAACTTGGGGTTTCTCTCTAGGCACGTCTCGTAGAAATTGACGGACAGACCGGGACTGGTCCGGCCACGGCAAAGGAATGATACATGGCGGCCTGTCTCGAGAGCCTCCAGAGACCGGAATAACGCACGAAAGAGGCTCAATCTAAAGCGTCACTATACACAAAACGGTCCGATGTAATGTCAGCCCTTCCTCTTTTTATAGAAACTGATATGACTGATCTTCGGATGTTACACAACGAGGTTCTTTAAGACCTATATTATAATGAATGCTGGGAAATGATTGGATGTTAACACTGATAGGGCTGTCAGCACGTTGTCGGCACGTTGTCCATTCTCTTCCCAATCTGCCTGACTGAAACAATAACTTAGGACCTCGGTAGGTACCCAGGTACCTCTAGGTATACCGCTACTGTATTAGAAATCCGCATAAACTTCTTTATTGTCGTCGATAAGTAGAATGGAAGCTAGAAATTTTCTACCCCCCAACGCCCCTAATCAGTCGGTCCCGAGCGTTGAAAAGACATGGCTGTGTGGCGTCTCACCACCACGGGCCAAGCTGACATATGGATCTTATCTCGGTAAGCCTAGCCGGTGAGCCAGATATGATGTTCTGTCGCAGCCCTACGGTCGGAATCTGAGACCTTCCCTCTTCTTCGGTCAAAAATGATTTTACTTCACGACACTGATTTGATCCATCCCCAGATACGAATATGATATTAGAGTAATTGGAAATTGCAAAACCTCTCAAGTTAACGTATACATTAGGTATCTAAGGTAGGTACCAGATATTTTGAGGCAAGTACCTAGGTGCGTGACAAATGAAAATTTTATGACAACCTGATGATAGGACAACATGATATTAACCCCCTTTCTATACCGAAGACCAAAGATGAGACACGCAGAAACGATGATAGACAACTTAGAATTACAGAATACAACGAAGCGACCCCAATACCTAACTTAAGACCGAGTAGCGCCCTTTGCACCATCGAGAGGCATTCCAAACGCGTTGTCTTTCACGGTAGCCATCATCTTCGTGGCCCCGCCTTTTGCGATAGCCTGTTTGACCGTGGCGCTACAAGAGTTGGATAATAACATCGAGAGAGCAGTGATGATGCGGGCTACGATTCCATCGATGGATTGAATAGTGTGCTGGTTGTCGTCATATTCGACACGCAGGATTATGTTACCGTCTGAGAGGGCAGTAAACTCCATCATGAGGGAGAACTTTGACCCCTCAGCCCAAGTGTAGTGTTGCGTGACTCCTGGTATATTGAGCTGAACTGCTTGATCGGCCTGGTGGAAGGTCACCATCGCGTCGAATAAGGGATGGTTGGGATACTGTGGCGTAATGTCTAAGTGCTCAAGGAGTTTATGCCAAGGCACGGCATGACCCAATGCCGCATTGGCGCTCCTGCGAACATCATCTAGAAATGGAGTCGCATCGGTGTCTTCAGCATGGGGTCTGTGCCTCACTCGCACCGGTAGCGGCTCGAGGAATAAGCCCACTGTCTCCATGTCTGCTTCGGTAGACCGGTTGATAAATGGACTCCCGATAATAATGTCAGTTTCGCCCTCGACATCGTCAAGTGCTAGTGCAACACCTCCAATTGCTAGTTGCTGTAGCGACATATCATCCTGCCTCGCGGAAAACCGTCGCATGCCAGCTGCCAACTCGGCTGGCAGCTGGTAGACCCTAGACGTACCATTGTAGCCCGTGCGCTCTGGTAGCCCACTTGCAAATTTCTTGCTCGAGTCGTACCCATCAAGATACGTAGACCAGAACTTGAGGTCGCAGAGTGGTGCGGTCTCATCATTCCAAGCGACGCTGTCCTCATAAGCGTGCTGCACTGGTGGGAGAGTCCTGCCTTCATATAGGTCTTTGACTTCTCGGAGTAGGATCTTCAGTGTCGTCAAATCCGCAATTATGTGGCTCATGATGACTGCCAAGGTGTCTGTCGAGAGCGACACGCGGATAGCAGACTCGCGCCCTGGATTGAACGGCCTATTTACTTCTGCCCAGACATCAATTGTCCGCACCTTCTGCACTCGAGGAGGGTGCTCAGCATAGCGGCGATGGGCAAGTTCGGAGCGGCGCCCAGTAACGTAACGACCTCGAAAGAGAGTATATCGGGATAGGACCATATCCCAGGCCCTAGCCAAGGCGGTACCGTCGACATCGGTCGTTAATGAAGCTATGAAACTCACATTGAAGGCAGTAGTGGTACCAATTCTATCCAGGTTATACCTTGCCCACCAGTCCTGCTCAATAGGTGAAAGTCTTCGAGAGCCTAGCGTTGGCGCCCGACCAAAAGTCGGCCGTTTGGCATCTTTCAGGAGGTGATCCAACTGAATTGCCAACTCACCGAGAGTCTTTGCATCTATGATGATCTTCAGGGGGATTTTCGCTTTTAGAGTTGATGACAATCTTGCCAATAGTGTCATCTGCAGCAGCGAGTTGCCGCCAAGTTGAAGGAAGTTAGACTTGGGGCCAATGTGTTCTGCTCGGTTGAGTTTCAATAGCTGTCGCCAGATAGATGCGATCTTAATCTCCAGCGGAGTACGGAGGTCGCTTTTGTCGATCGAGATGTTGATGAAGTCATCAGATACGATCTCCTTGTAGTCTAGTTTGCCAGCCCTGGTCATGGGGAACTTGTCTACGAAAACAAGGTGCTTCGGCTGGGCATACACCGGCAGGATCTTGGCTATTACCGCGGCAATTCTTTCTCGATCCAGCGTACTGGGCTGTAGGGCAGCCACCAGGAAGTCCTGGCGTGGCGCAATAGCTACTGAGCTCACGTTTGGGATGGCCTGAGTTACGCGAAACTCGAGGTCGTTTAGGTCAAGGCGGAATCCGCGCAGCTTGATTTGCCTGTCATTTCTTCCCAGACATATGATCTCCCCATTTTCGCGCCAATATCCTCGGTCTCCAGTCTTATACATGTACTCTTTGCTGCCGGGAGAGGAGTGATCGGGGAGAAAACGATCAGCCGTCAGGTCCGGCATTCCTAGGTATCCTCGCGCCACCTGAACGCCTGCTACACATATCTCTCCGATCATACCTCTTGGCACAGGCAACCCTTTCGAGTTCACTATATATACTCGGGTTGTTGGGTTCGGGTGGCCAATAGTAACGGCTTGACCGGGGACGAGTCTCTTAATTGTAGCTCCACAAGTACCTTCTGTCGGCCCATACCTGTACGGAAAGTAAAGTTAGACATAGTGGTCAACTTCGTAATGGTTCTTGATACTTCGGACAGATGTTGCGCTTACATGTTGTACAGCAGCTTTTTAGCTCCCCATCGGTCGTTCACGGACTGCTTAACGGGCTCACCGACTAGATACACCTGGAATTAGATTTCAGTCAGTCAACAATGTTTACGTACGTTCTTCAAAAGGCAACTCTAGTGACTTACAGCTCTTAATGCTGGATAATCGTCAGGATCAAGGACCTCAGCAACTGAGGGTGTCAGGATGGCCGAGTTAACTCTTTCCAGCACCTCGAAAACATTATCTTCGCTCGGTAGAACCAGTGTGGCCCCGTGGCACAGTGCTGAGAAAATCTCGTGGATAGAGCCATCAAATGCTGGCGACATCACTTGCGAAACCTTGATGCCCGGCTGGGCGAAGAGCCTAACTTCAAGGTCTTTCTGGAATGCAACGAGCCCCTCGTGCGAGCATACAACGCCCTTAGGTGTCCCAGTGGAGCCGGAAGTGAAGCACACATAGGCCGTCGCAGAAGGAAGAGGCCTTGTTCTACGTGGAAAAGTACGCGTCCCCGGCGTTCGAGTTCGAGAGACCAGTGATTGAACCGTGAGCGGGATTCGGCAGTCTGGTGGTGCTCTGGAAATCCCTTCTGGGCCCCCGGCTAGGAAGACATCCGCACCGGTCATCTTGAACATCATAGAACGCAGATGTGCCGGGAGTTCCCAATCAAGAGCGCAGTATGCAGCCCCGGTCTTAAGCACACCGAAGATGGCGATGATCCAGTTCAAAGAGCGATCCGCATCGACGCAGACTATGTCTCCAGCCTGGATATGACCACTAAGAATTTCGGCTACAGCGTTGGCTTGCTCGTCCATTTGACTATATGTCAAGCATCTATCTCCAACCTCGACAGCTATATCTTCGGGATTTTCATCTACGGCGCGCTCGAAAAGTGTGACGAGGTCTTCCGTAATAGAAAATGGCGATGTTAAACCCGAGAAACAATTTCCAAAACTTCGAATGGCCTGATGGTCTTCTGCTGTCACCATGCTTCTCTGTACTGTGCTCAGGGGAGTGTCTAAGCGGAGGAAGGATTGGATGGCGTGGCGGTAGAGACTACCCAGGCGCTTGATATGCGTTGCCTCGAAGTCACTAGTCTTAAACTGAAGGCATACTTGATTCGGGTCGATGAGAATACACAGAGGAATATCGCTCGTCTGCTTGGAGTACGGTCGCTCTATAGGACGTACAGGGCCGTGTTCATCGGGAAGGTTGAGATCGAACTGCATGACAAGAGCGGTCTGAAAATTACGCGAAAACCCGTTCTCCGGTGTCGTCCACTGATACTGCGCAAGTTCGTTGATGCTACGAAAAGTCTCAATCGTGAGATCCGCCAAAGTCATCTCATGGTTCGTCGGAATAGCCAAGGGCAACGTGTTAACAAAAGGTCCAATCGCCTCCTCAATGCCCGGCAGAGGCAAGTTTCGGCCTGAAAGCGCCATGCCAAACATGACATCGCTGTTGTCGGCAAACACCGTCATTACCAGAGCCCAGGCGGCGTAGTAAATGGTTGCTGGCGTGACGCCGCATTGCTTCGCAATAGCGCCAAGGGTATCATTGCTAATGCCAACATCGACATAGAACTCGCCAAATTCACCATCCTCCCGAGGTTCAAGGGGTGGAGGTAGTTGTAGGGTCGCTGCGGCTCTGGCGTGAAGGTCTTTTGAAGCGGCCCAAAACTTGTCACCCTCCATTCTCTTCTCTTGTCTTAGCTCCTGGAGACCCCGAGTCAACGCAGCAAGTGATGGCCCCGCCGTAACTTTCAGCCCAGCAGCGGCTTGTCGAACCTTGGCAAGTAGCAACTGAGCCGAGTACCCGTCGATAAGGGCGTGATGGATTGTCCATATAATAACGCTCTTCGTCTTTTGACTCGGTGTATCTGGCATAGAGAGGCTCACGACTTTCCATGAAGAGCCGAATTCAGGGGTTGCCAATGGTGCACTGATCCATTCGTCGAATTGGCTCGAATCGCTTGTGCTTACCTCGGTCCAGTCAAAATGTGTTTCCTTCAGGGGTAAGAGATGTGCCGAATAACGCGTGCGCAGGATCAGCTCTTGCTCAAAGAGCTGACGCCAGGCCATCTTTAGTATTGGTACATGCTCTGGCTTATATGTTTCGAAATGGCGGATGACGTTCGTTCCAGGGTTCTTGATGCTTCCATGTATGAGAGACAGCTGCATCTCACTAGCTGGGATCAGAATCGGATCGTCTTCTACTGAGAGAACTGTAGATGTTTCAGAGGTGGCGATTGACCCTTCATTGTCGCTGGACGATTCATCGCTCCAGCATTGTCGGAGATCCATCCTGAAGTCTATACCGGCCGTCTCAATCTGGAGGAGCCAGTCGGAAGGTTTCTGGTTCGACAAGTCTATGAAAGATCGTTGTTTCGATTCCGACGATTGGGTATCGTAAATGAAGGAGGCTGATTCTATCAGATCGGATAATGAATTGCTTTTCAAGATATTGTCGACGAGAAGCTTCACTCCCCTTTTCTTACATTGGCTCGCCAGCTTGATCGCTGTGAGAGAGTTACCGCCGAGAATTGGGAAACTGGATCCATAGTCGATACTACTTGGTGGAAGACTCAGTATGGAGCAAAGCTCTTCAGTGATTTCTTGAGAAATTGATCTTGCCATGGTCATTTCCATGTATTTTGGTGGGTTGAAGGAGCGACTGATGGAATATCACACCATGACTTCCACGAATTGCGTGCTAAGTATAGCATACAATTACTATTTCTATGAGGACTTCCTGTCGATGTTGATGATGTGGTGTTAGGACTCTTGTCTCACCGTTCGGTGATCCTCATATTCCCGGGCACCGAATATCAATTTTTGAAGAGAGTGCAAACTATTGAATACCCAACTACTTTTCGGGTGCCGGTAAGATCATACTAAAAAGAATTAATTCAGTCTTACTTTTCAGTAACGCCTCGACTTTGTTTAGAATAAGCTTGATACTTACAACTCGCTCGTTAGCATTGGCCGTCCTGTAAAACGACAAAAGCTCTCACACAACAGACCCAACTCAAAATGGTAGTCATTCGCACTTTACCACTTCCGTCAGAAAACATATGGTATCTCGCCTATGGTTCCAACCTGTCCTCTTCGAAGTTCGTCCATGATAGGGGCATAACACCACTGGATACGATTGTGGTATCTGTCCCCGACTTCACCCTATCGATGGAAAGTGCCGGGGTGCCGTATCAAGAACCGTCATTTGCCAGTATTCGTCTGCTGAATAAGAATGCGGATCTGAAGGAGAAGGGCTTGCTAGGAACAGCTTATCTAGTTACACCAGAGCAATACTCTCATATTATCGCGTCGGAAGGCGGTGGGATCGCCTATAAAGAGATCTTGGTGAAAATGGACCCGGTAGGAAAGTCTAGTGGAATTGAGGTGCTGAATGAAAATTATTCGGGTGATAAGCGCAAGACGGCGAGGACCTTAGTCAGTGTGATGGTGAGGCAACCTGCGCCGAGGCCTAGTAGGAGATACATGGTTCGTGTTACCTTAAATCACCCGATCGTTTGCACACTAATACTTAAAAACAAATTACTAGGATCTCATCGTAGACGGCGCTTCAGAGTCCAACTACCCAACGGAATACCAGAATTATTTGAAGGCCCTTCCTAGCTATCAACAGCCAACTCGAGGCAGTGCACGTATCGGAGCTGCACTGTTCTTGTCTATATGGGTACCAATAATGATGCTCATGGAAAAGATTACAAAATTTGCGATAGCGTGGAATGGCGACGAAGCAGGCAACGCGCCCCGTTTTGTTATATGGCTTGTCAGAACCACAGTGATGTCAATGTGGTGGCACCACGATCACATCCACGCCCCTTTATGGGGTCGCGGCGATGGCCTTGGTCAATCCTTAGTGTAGTTCTCCAGTCCTTAGTCGCCTCATTACCTACTATTGTCGGCTGTGTAGATACCTCTTCCATAATAGCTACCTAATGACGTATGCTAATTGTTCTCGCTGTGGCCAAGTGCCAGGGGTATAAATGTGGGCCCAAGGGGGAACAATTCTACCTATGTAAGGGGTATTGTGTGCTCCGTAAATTCCAAGGAGGGTAATAGTTGATAGTCATTGCTATTTACCACTTATAACTGGTATAAGGTAGTTACTAGCTAGAGGCGAGCTATCGTCTCCTGGCTATCACTCTGTGCACGATTTACCTCTAGGACTATATGCTTTCTATGACATCAAGTTATGGGGCAGAATGAGTTGCGCACGGCACAATATTGGCTATTCACTCAAAGGTCAAGATATAGAAAATTAAATTAGCGAGGAATTAAAGTTACATATTTAGATAAATTACATCTTAAAGATTTGATCGCGTGAAGACGCCGTCGACATGCTTCATCGTACCTACAAGTCCTTCCCATCTTCCACCTTCTTAGTCTGCTTGTCCCACATCTGACTATACATGCCCCCACGTTCAAGAAGCTGAGAGTGTGTCCCTTTTTCAATAATACGCCCTTGATGAAGTACAATAATCTGATCACACTTGGTTATTGTCGACAAGCGATGCCTAGGTTGAATATCAGCACCAATTTCACCAGAAAAACAAAAATACGACATGTTCACTTACGCAATGGTGATTGTAGTTCGGCCCTTGGACACGAGTTCTAGAGCCTCCTGAATCTGGCGCTCGGTCTGTGAGTCCAGTGACGCGGTCGCTTCATCTAACATTAGGATCTGAGGGGCCCGGAGAAAGGTCCTCGCGATGGACACCTAGAAGAGGTAAATTCAGTTAGACCATCATGTCTTCGAGAAGATGGACGAAGGAAGAAGAGGAGGCGGTTACCCTTTGCTTCTCGCCACCGGAAAGCTTCAGACCTCGTTCCCCTACTGTCGTTTCATAGCCAGCAGGGAAATTCATGATTTTATCATGGATACTGGCTGCCTTGCAAGCACTGTAGACCTCTTCCTCTGTTGCGTTGGGCTTAGAGTAGATCAGATTGTACATGAGCGTATCGTTGAAAAGAATCGTATCTTGTGGAACGATGCCGAAGTGGCTTCTCAGGTCCGCGACGGTAATGTCCCGGATATCAACGCCATCTACCTTTATCGAGCCGGACTGAACATCGTAAAATCGGAAGAGTAACTTGAGAATTGTCGACTTGCCGCTACCGCTTTCTCCAACAATGGCTGTTGATGTGCCTGGCAGTAGGTCGAAACTAACTCCTTTGAGAGCGGGTTTCCTTGCATCGTATGCAAAGTGAACATCTTTTACAGTCACGCGCCCGGTACAGTTTCTTAGAGGCTTAGAACTCTCTTTATCCACTATCGTCGGCTCCTCCTTGAACTATTCAAGGATTAGTTGAAGCTTCTCAAAACTTGATTGTGGGATGAAAACGTACCAGGTCGAGCATTCGTTCTGCGTCAACTAGGTTATTCTGAACCTGGGTGTAGAAACTGCCAAAGAAGTTCAGGGGTGCCTGAAGTTGAGCTAGATATGTCAATAGCGTGACGAAGTTGGCAACCTTCTGCTGGTGCTTCGATATCTGGAATGCATCAAAATAGCAGAGAAGAAGTATTCCAATAGTGAATACTCCATTCTGGACGGCGTTGAGGAGATTCAGCGAGAAGAAGACGTTGTATTCTGCCTGTTGAAAGATTGATACGAGTCTTTGGAAGCGGGACGTCTCTGCTTCGACTGCTCCATTGTGATGGACAGTCTCGTAAGACATCAATGCGTCCGTTCTGTTTTGAAAATAAATAAGACACATGAACATTGATAAAGCGGTAGAATAGCATAGAGGTATTACTTACTTCGCGGCCTCCATCTGCCTCTCTCTATTGGTCATCTCGCGCCGGGCTCGTCCACGATATTTAGCCATGTAGATAGTCACATATAGATATGTCCAGGTGACGCAGATTACGACCAACGCGTACAAGAAGTCGAACTCGATCATGAAGTACGCAGCCGCGATCCACAAGTCAGCTACCATAGGGAAGAGCTGGAAAGCGAAACCATCGAGAAAGGTGTTCAGGGCACTCCCTTTACTCAACGCGCTCATGACCTCCCCGATGTGCTTATTAAGATGGAAGTCTAGTGAAAGCATGAGGACATGTTCGAACGTCGCAGAAGTCAGACGGCGGTAAGTAGACTGGCTGATAGGAATCCATAGGAGAGCGCGGATCGAGCCAATGACGCCCTGCTGGCCTTGTAGGCCCCTTAATAAGACGTAGGTGAGAAGCTGAGCGTGTGGAAATTTGCCCGGGCCGAGGTTCTCTACTACAAGTCCCATTTGGTGAGGCACAAGAATGTTAATTATGCGTTGACATATCAGGAGTCCAAAACAGAAGATCGCTCGGAGTTGCAATGCGCGAGAGTCGGAAGGCCTGTAAAAGCGAAGCGAAGCATGTTAATATCCCGCTTATTATAAAATCCATCTAGCTATAATAGGAGCCATACTAACCAAAGGAACGGGAAGAGCTTCTTGAATCCAGCGACGTAGTCAGTCCAGTCTGTCATCTGGGCGTCTCCAGGTCTAACAGCGGCGGGGCCGTTGAGAAGTCTGCTTCTCGCTGCGCCGTAACCTGGCGTTGTTGGGGGACGATCAGATGGAAGAAGTCTTTCGGTCTCTTCCGGTGTATTTGGTGTCTCCGTATTACTGGCCTGTGGTAGCCAGAATATAGTTATCATTGCGGCTAACAATATCATACGAAGAGAGATCAACCCTAGGTGCGTCATGTCGCGAGACATATGGGTTGAAGATCCGGCAGCAAAATCCATAATATGAAGCGCCAACAGGACAGCCTCAAAGACTAAGGAAACTACCCATGCGCTCGCGTTCCAGACAGCGGGCGTGTAGGGGACGTCGGGATCAGGGAGCAACCCAGCAACATAGAATGCCTCAACTCCTAGCATAGATGCCTAGATAGGGGAGTTAGCCTTTCGGAATGAGATATTAGTCCATAGAAGGGAAGGATATTACCAATACATTCGTGGATGACCACCATTCTGAATCGGAGCTGAAGCCATATGCAAGGACACCGCATGAAGCAGCCTAGAATGCCTATTAGATTTGACCTAAGAATAGCCTGCGAGGCTCTTTTCGAGACATACAATGGATAGGCAGAGGGCTACATGCAAGTACGCTACGTATCTAAAACTCTTGCCTCGTCTCTTCTCGGTGCGTTTGTGCCGATTTCTTAAGCCCGATATCAAGCGAGAAGCCAAGTAAGTTACGCAAAGAGCGATAGGATAGGCCTCTAGGATTCTGTTCTCATCCATTGTAAGCAATTCGATATTGGCCAGGAAGATTGGGACATCGAGTCAAAGATCGCATGCTTTACACAATATGTGAATGGCCAATATCATATCTGTCGCTCGGTGTCCGGCCCGGGGTGTTCTGCGACATAGTAAATCCCGGCAGCCGGAAATGTAAGTCACCTTGATTAAGAACATCGTAATGTTAATATTTATTTCTAATAAGGCGGATCTACTTTGTTGATTGGAAACGCAAATAAAATTCATTTTATTCCATCAAGATGGCCTCAGAAATGGGGTTGTCAGCCCGAGGGGCTGGTAATGTCGACGCTGTCCTACATCGAATCAGCGCGGCTGTAGAAGAGAGGGCCAAGAAAGACAACCCTAACATTGATCTAGGAACGTCGGAGAATTGGGTAATCCGTGACGAACTGGTCGAATTTTGCAAGGAAGCAGTGCGGGATGGTCTACTGGCGAAGGTGAGCACACATCATGCATAATCTACTTTCTGATTTGCGAATGACGTGAACCATTAGCATCTATCCTACCCCGACGGCTTTGCAGGCGATTCTACGCTGCTGGACGCTCTGGCAGGATTCTTCAATCGGTACTTCAAGCCCGTAGTTCCAGTAACGTCATCGCATATTGCGACTGCACCGGGAGGAGCTGCTTCGCTCGATGCTCTGCTGTACAATATCTGTGAGCCAGGAGATGGGGTGCTAGTCCCTGGTCCGTTTTGGAGTAAGTTATAAATTCCGATAAAATCTGGTGGAATGGACGAAGCGACTAAGCGAAATCATGATGCAGACGGCTTTGACTGGCTATTCGGTGTCCGCTCCGGTGTGCAGCCCGTGGCAGTCACTGTCCCCTTCGAAGACACGTTTACGAGAAACCTCGTCCCTTGTTTGGCTGATGTCCTAGAGAATTCTTCGAGGCCAATCAAAGGATTGGTCCTTACGAACCCGCATAATCCATTTGGACAATGCTATCCAAGAGACATCATAGAGGAATGCATCAAGTTCTGCGACGAGCGGAAGATCCACTTCATATCTGATGAAGTATACGGGGTGTCTCAGTTCTCCAGTGACAGTTTCCGGAACCCGGTACCTTTTATTTCTACTCTCTCAATAGATGTCAAAGCACTCGGATGCGACCCTTCCAGGGTGCACGTTGTCTGGAGCATCAGTAAAGATTTCGGGTCTAGTGGATTTCGGATGGTATATTTTCTCAATTTCTCATGTTCGGAATGAAGGGACTCTTGCTGACTCTAATTTCTAGGGGTGTTGCGTTACGCAGGCTAATAAAGCCATGCAAGTCGGACTCGCGTTGGCGGCAAATACGCAGATGTCGTCTCTCACAGCTATATTCACAACCGCATTGCTCAGCTCTCCAAAGCTTCCATCATTGCTAGAGACCAACGCCAGTCGGTTGGCAGAGGCGTATGACACTGTGGTTTCTTTCTTCACTAAACATGGTATCAAGTATATCCCTGTGAGCCACGGACCGTTCGTATTTGCTCGAATTGTGCCAAATGCGGTTTCTTGGGAGGACGAGTCTACGGCGATCGCGTGTTGTAAAGCATCAGGTGTGGTTCTCAGCTCAGGCAAAGCATATCATGTACCAGAACGTGAGAAAGGATGGGCAAGGCTCACATTTGCTATCAAGAGGGACCAGTTAGATGAGGCCTTACGAAGACTGGAAGTAGGACTGGCATTGTTTCGATCGAAACAAACCAACGGCAGCAACGGGTACAAAAATTAATTTGAGACAAAGCCACTACTTAGACCCTTGTGCTGTGGCTGACGTGGCTAAGTTGTGGCAGGGGTCGGCCCAGGCGGCTTGTCTTAATGTGGCCTGTGCTGATGAGGATAGAGTGTTCAGGGAGTGTTGTAAAAAAGCCTAACTTGATCTGTACTCTTCCTTTTCAGCTTGATTAGCGAAAAGGCCTTCTGAAAATGGCATTCCCTGGCACAGCGTGGATTACGACATACACAGTAAACATGTACCAACATAGACCATTATGAGTCTCGATACGTTGTGTTTTGAGAAGTGATTATTCTCTAGATGTTTAATAATTTTATGATGTGTATGTACCCCTGAAATGGTCGTGTTGGTACCTAGGATACATACATAGAATAGGCCACTTTGCAATCAGGTACGCGAAAAAAATAGGACTAACCGCAACACAAATATAACAAAAATAATCTGTATCTCTGCAAAAATATAGCTGATATGTAGATTTATCCTGCTTCCACGAGCCCACTTGCCAGCATCGCCAATACCGCCGCGCCCACCAAGCCTGAAGCCATCACAAATACCATCCCCCCACCGTTCTGGCTTTGCCACACTCCGAGCACCAGAGGAGACAATAACCCCCCAAGACTTTCCATCATGGCTAAACTGGCAACAACTGAAGATTTGTTTTGCACAAGAGACACTCCGTAGCTTTTGATGAAACTTGGAGCAGCTAGCCCTAGGGCAATCACAGCAACCAAGGGGAATATCTGCCATCCCTGAGTAATCAGGTAGACAAATGGAAGCGCTATAAGCTGTGTTGACATCGAAAGTATAGCGCATATCAATTCATGCCTCGATGATTCTTTGCCGCTGATGGAATCGGTGGAGTCTCCATCGTCCTCCTCGCTGTCCTGGCTTTTGCTACGCCACCCAACCCATTTCTTAACCATTGGGAATATATAGAAAACACTGAGCAAGTAAATAGCGGAAACGCCAGCAGCAGTTGATATGAGAAAGCCGTTTTGCTCTCCTGTGAAAGAAAAGTTCAGGGAAGTGTATACCATCAGCGACGGAAATAGGTATGCCTGAGTGGTGTTGTATAGGAGCAATGCTAGCCCTGGCAATATTGCACGACGGGTAAGGCAGAGATCAACCAATGGCCGATATATTGACTTGACCCGGTCGGTGGCCTTAGCTGCGAAAGTTGCGTTCCTGCTTTCTGAGTTGTCTGATCTCGTGGGCTCTAATGACTTCCCTGCGACGACGGGTACAAATAGTAGTAAGTACAACAGCGAAAGAGCGAAAATGGACAAGGCCATGATGAAACTAGTGAAGAAGTTTGGAAGAAAACTGGCTAATGTTGGGCTTAGTGACATGCCGACCATATATAATGCGAGTGAAGTTCCAAGGAGACTAGAGAATCGACTCTGGTCGGCGACGGATATGTATATTGCGCTAAGATTGTAATGAAGTAGGTTATCCGTGGCGAACCCTTCAAAGATACGACCAATGAAAGCCAGGTTAATACTCTTGCGCACAACTAAACCGACCTCTATTAGTACCTGTCTACTAGGCAAGCGAATCTGTGGTGTATGGAAATAGAATCGGATGGCGATCAGGATTACGTACCCGCTATTGCAAGTACCATGATACTTGTGGCTCTAGATACCAGCCAGAAGAGTAGCCCGGCTTTGGGGTTCGATCTCACGGCTTCTTGGAGAGGCCCTAGGGCCAAGATACCACAGGTATTAGCGATACCAGTAGCAACAGCTACCGCACCGGCATATGCGCCTCGTTCGTCGTCCTTGCAATGGGCCGGATCGGCACATGTAATAACGGCGTAGGCATATACGGTCGTGGCAGCGGTTGCGGCCATGGCAACCGAGGCCGAAAGCGCGAGGAAGAGTACTCGATGAACATATTCGTCGGGAATTATTCTCGATGTTACATCCTTAGGTCTTGCATCGTCAGTTAGAGGTGTAGTCTCGTTAGCGTGCACCTCTCCCCTAACAGTTGCTGTGTTGTAATGTTGATCGGGATCCATTTGAATGGTTCGTACTACTGGAGAACCCCTTGAGTGGATGCACAGTAAAGATGGTTACTCAATTTGATTTGCAAGTAGAAAAGGGTAATACCTAGATCCAAATCCACTCGATTAAGCCCAGGATGTCGGCCTTCGGGTTTGCTAATTCTGAAAAAGTTGAGATGGGATGCCGAATAGGGGTGCGGACGCCCTGCGGAGATAACTGTCTCAATACTTCCGGCCCCCGGCGGAGGCGGAGTAGGGGAACGCCAATACATAGATAGTATTCCTTACAATTATTGCTAACCACAAGAAAATAAAATTCGACTTATTAGTCCTGGTGTACTCAAGAATTGTCTCTCTAAGTATTCTATATACATTCGATGTTACTCGTCCCGACATTCAAATACATAGCTTAGCCTGGACTGGATTCCTTGATCTCGCTTACGCCATGGCCGTATACGAAAGTCGAATGTCTTTTCTCCAGCCTTGGAGCGAAGAAAAAGGGAATCCTTACGTTCGAGGCGCGCCGGCTGAAGGATTCGATACCCTCAACTACTCCAATCAGGAATACCCGGTCAAGATTACAGATGCGCGTCCGAACAAGTACGATTTCGACATCGAGACCCACGGATTCGCATATCATGATGACCGATTCATCACGCAGGAGATATTGGAGCTCCTTCGGGTCAACGACAAACCTAAAGTCGCTAAAGAATATTACCCCTTAGTAGAGGCTCTTGTGAAGGAGAAGACTGGCGCAACAAGAGTTGTCATATTTGATCATACACTTAGGCGTCGGGATCCCTCTTTAACCAAGTCAGATAACCCAAACGGTCGAGAGCAACCAGCAAGCCTGGTAAGAGTTCGCGTCACTAGAAATGTTTCGGAAATGTAATCTGGCTGATAAATTCTCGAAACACAGGTACACTGCGATCAGTGAGGAACACTCAACATGTATTAAATTTAGAAGATGACGTTCTTACATATTCCAGGTCTGCTGTTGGCTCCATTCGACGCGTGCATCGGCACTTAGGCGATGAAGCGGACCGTCTCTTGCAAGGACGTGCTCAGATCATCAAGTAAGTAGGAGCCCTTGCAATGCAGTTAATTACGTTCACAATAAGCATTATCTCCCAGCTGTGACTCCGAGACTAATCAATAACTCATTAAATCAGTGTTTGGAGACCTTTGCGCGGACCGGTGGAGGAATGGCCACTGGCCACCATGGACGGCCGAAGCTTGAAGGACGCACACGTTCACCCAACCAACATTTTCAAGGGCCAGTACGACCTCCAGGGCCAGACTGTGAGCATTACCTATTCGCCTGAGCAGCGCTGGTACTACCTGGACCGCCAAAATACCGATGAGGTCACGTTCATTAAAATCTGGGACAACAAGGAAGATGTTCCCTCAAAGCGTATGTTTAGTCCTCCTTAACTCATGTGACTTGTCAATAACCTAGGTGTGTTTAGTATGTGCGCACTGCGCCTTTCCTCACCCGAACACCCCTGAAAATGCTATGTTAAGGGAGAGCATGGAAGTGCGATGCCTAGTATTTTACGAAAACTAGACCTTTGTACCTATAGTTGGGCGGTAAAAGGCGTGATCTCTCAAGATTCAATGAACTTCATGTCACTTTAGATAGATATATAAGACAATGTCTCATTCCCACTGATGTTGTCTTCCCGTGTAGAATTGAATCGAGTGATACCTGACTCCGGCTCCCGAACCGGGATGTGCTCCCAGCACCGGAGCCCGTAGCCCGTAGCCAGTAGCCCGTAGCCCCCAACACCCCTTTCCTTCCTGACGTTAGTTGACCCTAATTAATAAGGGCATTACTAAAATCTCAAAATAGCTCATACACATGTCTTCAGTAGCATAGGCACTTCAAATCCACCATCAATATGCCAGCACTTACCAGAGCTTCAGGTGAAAATGGAGAGGTGGTAATGGGCGACATGGAATACGATGGGAGAGTTATTCTCTACATCATCAAGGGTTCGTAAAAACATGAAACCCAGTTCAAATCCGTCGCTAACGTCGATAATTACACTACTCAAGCGGATGAAACATCTTACATCAATTACATCAAACCATTGATATTGGCGGAAGAGTTGCAATTTCCGCATGTGCTCTCCTGCATCGATACACGCGACGAATGGTTCTACAAGATCCATCCAGAACGCATGGTTCCATCTCTGAAAGACCAAGACCCAGAGACAGGAGAGGAAATCATTGTGTTCGAGGGCACGGCGTGCCTGCAATATCTAGCTGACCGTTTCGACACCGCAGGACTCTTTAGTGGGAGGACAGCGTATGAGAAAGGGACCATCCTCGCTTGGACAGCGTACCAGACAGCAGGTATCGGGTGAGTAATGTGCATAGGATAACTCGCTCGTATTCCTTTTGAAATACTTACAATTCTGTAGAGCAACAGCAAAGTATTGGCTGTATTTTATGCGCGGCTATCCTACTCGCAAGGAGCCCATTCAACTACCCCGTACAATCGAAAAGTGAGTCACCATATGATCTTTTGGCCTTTTCCTGGAAGATACTGTAGGAAGTAGCTAATAAGTGGCTTTGTAGACTTCATAGCAACGTCCTGAAACAATGGGACATAATGGAGAAGCGCCTCTCACAGCCAGGGCAAGACTACGTGGCGCTCAAGGACCGGCCAACTCTGGCTGATCTTTCCTACTTCCCCTTCGCTATGCCTTGGATGTTCAAATTCCTCGGTGTGGATATCAAGGATTGGCCGCATATCGAGAAGTGGAGCGAGCGCATGCTCGCCCGACCGGCCGTGAAGAAGATCATGGATATTGCCCCAACCTATGGGCACTGATAGTACAATGTAATAGAGCATCATAGACACATCATAATAATGGAATAAATTCGATACAGATTGAATAGTTTGAACGTCACATCTTGGCGACTCAGATATCTAAGAGAAGAAATGTAGCCTAAGCAAAAACGAGGTACACCCCTATCCATTTAAGTATAGCGCTATATGCCGCTGTAATTATAGTAAGCTACAAGTATTAAACCCTGTAGTAAGCTGATCAATTAGACTGCAAGGCCTGACTTACAGAGAACATGTCACCTAAGGTAACACGAACCTCGCGTATTAATTGTACAGAAAATTACGGAAAAATTATACGCTATAATACGCTATAACACGCTATAATATGTTATATCTATAGTGCATTACAGCGCTATGCGCCCTGTAATTAGAGCGCATCCACATTGTAAGAGCGGCCCCGCATCGTAGATACCTGTTTTCATAGAAGTGGCAGGTTAACGGTTCTTCTTCGTGTATGGACCGGGATAAGTATCTCTATTAAAAATGAATGTTCTCTAGTCGTAGCCTAAAATATTTACCTAGATGCTTGTCCATTGCCTGAGCGGCTCTCACTGTTTCCTAATACATCGAATCTGCATTTGTGGATGATTTATCCACGTCTCGGGATTCCTACCCCATTTCTCAGAAGGGTCCATCATGCTCAACTCGTAATTCTCAACGAGGTGGATGATTAAAGTGCGAATGATGATATCAGCAACATATCTCCCCATGCATTGTCGGGGCCCGAAGCCGAATCGCCAGAAGTGATACCTCAACTCCAAGGCGCCCTTCTCAAGGAACCGTTCGGGACGATAGGCTGCCGCGTCAGTACCCCAAAAGTCGTTGCGGATGTTTAGGCCGTAGGAGTCGACGATGAAATCAGTCCCAGCAGGGATTACGTAACCATCCACCACGCGTTCGGTTGGCGCTGACTGTGGAACAGAGAACGCCGCCAGGGGTTTGAGACGTGATGATTCTGATATACATGCAGCGAGAAGAGTAGAGTTACCCAGGATATACTGGTCCTCTTTATCAGCGTGCTCCGCATGTTCCTGGACCAACAAGCCTTGATAATGCGAGTAGGCAGCCAGGAAAATCAGATTCCATGATACACCACCCGTAGTGACATCGAGATTAGCGAATAACGATTCATCGAGGGTTTGTAAAAGTTGGTCAGATGTCATAGTCCCATTCTGCACGAGCTCGTACATTTGGACGATTGGTGCAGTTGTCATCCCAGACGAGAGCGCAAGCTCGTAGGCCTTGTTGTTGAAGAGCCTCCACCGCGTTAGGAAGTTGGCTAGCGATTGATTGGCCTTTGTCGGGAGATATCTTGAAAATGAGAAACGCGAAATGCCTCCTTTTATGACCTCTTTGAAAAGAGCCTCTCGCTCAGGGGCCATCTCTCTCAGCTCTGCCATCATGGCTGGTGTCAGTTGTCCGTAGAAGACCTCAGCAACGATCCAGAACGGTAGTAGTTTTAGATCCTCGGCGGGGTCTAACAACCCTTCTGAAAGACTTCCATATTGCCACAGTTCATCAAAATGCATCTTAATGTGCTTTTTCACGAGTGGCACATACTCGGCAGCGCTCCTCCGGAGAAAGGGGTGTTCCATGCTAGTTCGGACAGATTTCCACTCCTCGCCGCTGATCAATCCAACGCATTTCCCCAATAGCTGACTCATGAAATAACCCGAGTTGTTATTTACAGCTTTGAAATGCTTATCGGAGTCCTTGAAAACATCACGGAGGTGCTCGGGTCTCGTGAGGACTCTGCAATTTGGTCAGCGTCTTGTAGCTAAGATTGAGTTGGCATCCAACTCACATTTCTGGCCTCATTCCGGACCATATCCTGTAAATATGACCGTGGCTTCTCTCCCATTTCTCACTGTTCTCGATTCCCTCGAGAAACTTGCCAATATCTCCTTGGCCATTTGGAAATCTATAAGGGCAAGTTGGAATCTGCTTGTTATTGTCTTGATGATAGATAGGAAATCTCCAGAACAAGTATTTCTATTAATTTCATGTAAGCGGAAATTTCTTACAGAAAATGAGATTCTTACATTAATCAATGCGGAGATTATGTCATTTGCACGGTTTTGCAAGGTACGGTTCTTCCAGGCAACCGCAGCAGAGAATATTAGTAGTACCGGCCATATTAAGGCCTTAGAGATAAGGAACAACCCCATTGTCGTCTTTATTTAGCTGATTCTCTACAACTTAAAAGAGTATGGTATTAGGTTCCGAATGATTATGTCTTTTCGATCTATAGGTGAAACTACTAGTTTCTTGGGAAATATGGCAGACACACAATCCCAACCTCCCTGTTCTCCTTATGGAGACAGACTTACTAATCTTCTCTGTAAAGCAGGGCCGCCGAACTTTCCATAGCCGGAAACCGATAATTTCAGGATGATTCATTCTGCTACTTATCTTGTGGAAGATTGTAATTATGTCCACTTCCCCTTAGTCCATCTCAGACTCTTTCGAGAAGAATGAGCCCACCAAGACGATAAGCCAAACGCTACGATACAGCCATAGAAGGCATACAGTTGTAAGTTTGACTACTTAAAGTAATTCACCAGCGTGAAGACCTATATATACAGGTCTCGGAAGGTTTCATAGCTACGGAATATAGAA
The DNA here is from genome assembly GCA_023628415.1 of Hypoxylon sp. PDH2405. NCBI lineage: Eukaryota > Fungi > Ascomycota > Sordariomycetes > Xylariales > Hypoxylaceae > Hypoxylon > Hypoxylon sp. PDH2405. The sequence continues at coordinate 112,134 of JAMAKT010000009.1, read as the reverse complement.
GCCCTTCACCATTGACGAAACACACGTTGTAACTATGTTCAACTTTTATGTAGAGTGCCTTTGAATGCCTAAGCGGTTTATTTTGATTAGAGGTGAACCTGAAAAAGGTCAAGCAGAGAAAAAAAAAAGTCCTGGTTTCGCTACTCAATTATCCTTAACGTGAAACTATCGTTCCGGAGAAGGGTTAGAATGTGATCTATGGTAGAAAGATTTCGTCGGACACCGAACGCGGTACCCGCTCTCAGTGTACATTACGTATATGTCATTTTAAGCAGTAACGACGTCAGCAAAAGTCGCCAGAGTATCTCATGACTCAGTCATACTTTCACATAAACTTTTAAATGCTATTGTGCCGATAAGCCAGTTTGAATATTGTACATCCGAACCGAATCTTCTATATCCAAGATGGCTTGGGCTGAGTCGAGCAATTCACTATGGGAATCGCCAGAAGCTGCAATTATAGCAGTTATTGGAACATTCCTGGGGACCTACTGGTTCAGATCACTCCTATTCGTCCTGATTGACAGGCTCTTTCCGCCGTATAGAGATGCGCCTCCAGTGTCTAAACCCAGTGTGGTATCGAAGAAGTCATGAGATGGAAGATGAAAAAGGTGTGTCGCTCCTATCGCCACATGAGTCTTGTCAAAACTTTCATATTCACTATAGGATATAGATTTCTGACAGATTCAAGTGTTTGCTTTTCAATCCCCTATTTTGCCCTATGGCGGGGATGTCGAACGGGGACTAGGAGTTGCGGTTACTATAGATGGGTTGGGGCATTAGGTAGAACGGATGTAGGGTGTCGAGGTAATTGCACTGGGAGTTCAAGTATCTCCTGGAGAATTATCGTAGCAGGATCGAAACTTTATGAAACGTGGAATGAATGTAATTTTCAAAACTAATACTTAATGATCGTCGAAATATGATCGTTACCCTCTAGCGTGCCTTACTCACATTTGAATTGTACCTAAGGCATAATGTAGCAGATTCATAAATTTCGAAGACTTACCACCGTGACTATGGAGATGTACCTAGTCTGACAGACCTTCTTCAAATACTATGAAGTAAACATCAAATCCATGGGAAACTCATGAAAACATGTCCTTGACATCGTCCTCTAAGTGCTTTACCCCCTTCATCTCACTCGCGACCCTTTCCACATCCCCAAGGACCCTCAAGACGTTCCGTCCAATAATTCCCTCCACATCGGCCCTCGATACGCCGCGCCGCAAAAGCTCGGCTACCAGGTCCGGGTACTTACTCACATCATCCAATCCTTCCGGTCCCCTTGGCATGCCGTCAAAATCACTCCCGATACCGACGTGGCGGTACCCAATCAGCTCGCCGACATACTGCATATGGCCAACGACATGACTTAGCGCTGCGCGCGCGGGGTCCGCGCAATGGACATGTTCCGGGTAAAACGTAATCATAACGACGCCGTTATTCCGAGCCAGGAGGTACAGCACATCATCGGGCACATTTCGCACATGAGAACACACGGAAAACGCTCCGGAGTGCGAGAACAACACCGGAGCTTTGGATACCGCCAGCGCATCTCTCTGCGTGTCGAAACTAGTGTGCGAGAGGTCGACAATCATGCCTAATCGGTTCATCTCGCGAACGATGCGTTTTCCGGCTCCCGACAGCCCGTTGTGCGCGGGCCGCCCCTCGGCTTCCGAGCTGTCGGCATAGTCGTTGTGGCAGGTGTGCGTCAACGTGGCGTACCGCACCCCCAGGGCATAGTACATGCGCAACACGCTCGCACTGTTTCCGATTTGGTGCAGACCTTCGATTCCCAGGAAGCCTGCTATTCCGGGATTATGCGAGCGGAAGTGGTCCCAAACGTCGCTGGAGGTCGAAACGAAATGCAGGTTTTCTGGGAATTCCTGGGTGAGACGATACACGAGGTCGATTTGTTGAAGGGTGTCGTGGATGTTTTCGTAGTAGTCCGGGTCGTCAAAACTTGACCCTGAGTTTTTTGGACTGGGTCGATTAGTTTCTCAAATTGTTTTTCCTTGACGGGATTTTCGGAGTATTAAGATCCACACACCATTCGACGTAGACGCTCCAAAACTGCCCTCGCAAACGTCCTTGCTTCAATCGGGGGAAGTCAACCTGCCCGTAGAGCTCTTTTGAACTGGTAAAGTTTTTGGCGTATATGTGGTTGTGATAGAATGCCCTAATCCAGATAGCAAAGTCATTATGTCCATCTGCTCATTTAGTACACCCAAATATCAGCTGCGCCCATAGAACCCATCGAATTAGGCATACCTATAAGTGGAGCGGCACCCAGAACAGCATCAACTTCCTCTTGAATTGACATGCCAATGGCTTCGGTGGGTGTTATCTGTGTCTCAAAGAGTGTTGCGTATTTTAGCATGGGAAGGCCAGCCAAGGTGACTAATACGAGGATGAGTAGAGTGTAGTATGGTTTTCGTTGCCAAACCGAGCGAATATGAGACTCATTTGGACTGAGAGTCAAACTACCCCCTGCCTTCTCGCTCATCATTATCCCCGTATTGTACATGATGAAAGTTCAGAGTTGACGAATGTTACTCATTAAAGAATGAGATGATGCCAAGGAGGCGTTTAATGAGATGTTGAGCATTCATATCTCATAGGGGGCCTACCTAAGATTTATATCTGTTCATCGGTGTCCGAGCGCCGATTCAGGCCACACCACAAGAAACTTATGTCAACGCAAGAAGGGATAATACGCAGGAGAAGGTCTATTAAATAAAATATAGAATGAGAATAAGTTCGTAGGTATATACGGATAACTAATACAGCACGTGAGCAAATCGCCACGCGCATCGAACCATGGGGTTCCTCCACATATCGGAGAGATAGCCCCTATTTTAAGATCTCAGATAACTCCAGGACAAATGTCTAGATACAAATTCTTCTAATATGGACGTCACGGGTGCCTGTCTATGCCGTCGAGGTATCATTCTCGGTCTTATTGTTGTTATCATCTCCTTTCTTCTTCTCGTCAAGGCCAAACTCGGTATCCAGGGTCGTGCGGAGCTCGAGTTGTTTCTCGCCAAGGCACAGGATGAAACCAAGTAGTGAAAATGCAAGACTTATATACCAAGTAATCTGGAAAGCATCTGCGAAGATGTCGACTACTTGATCTCGAGTGTCGCTAGCCAGTGACATCAGAAATTGCTTTGTTGTATAACCCAGGGCAGCCCCGCTTCCAAGCGCCGCCTGTAGGTCAGGGTCGGCAGTGATACGATAAGCATTGTTTGCAACTTGGGCATTGAAAATGATGGCTGGAATGGTGATACCCCAGACGAATGCGAAGCTTCTTAGGAATGCGTAGGTGGCCGTAGCGCTAGCAGAGTAGGAGTCTGGCAGAGCGGCTTGTAATGCCGTCAGGGGACTGTTTAAAGTAAAGCCTAAGCCAGCTGCTGCTACAATTTGCAACAACACCCACTCAGCGGTAGACGAATATTGATCTAAACGAGAGAAGAGGCCGAACGAGAGCGAGATTAAGGCGAAACTCGTAAAATGCAGGTGGATATACTTTCCGGTTCCGGAAACAATGATCCCGGCGATCATGGTGAAGGGTATTATACAGGTATTCAGCGGAAGGATTTGGACTCCTGCTCTGATTGGAGACGATAGCTGCACACCTTGGAAATAGATGGGGAGGTAGTAAGTAGCCCATTGTATTAGCATTGCCGACAGAAATGTTATTGCGTAGGCGCTCGCCGATGTCCTATTTCCGAATAATTCGAGCGGGATAGTGGGTTCCTTGCATAGGCTAGTGCTCTCGTAGAAGATGAACAGGCCAAGACCGGCAGCACCCAACACAATAGGTAGGATGATACGCCAGGATGACCAAGGAAAGACTTGACCACCCATAATCAACCCGAGAAGGAGAGATATGATGGATGATATGAAAATAGTGTTGCCCAGGTAGTCGATGCGGGCAAGGGCTTGCATCCAGGTAGGTGAGCGCTTGTATTTGGTCTTTAAGAACAGGACAATAGCTACTAGGACCAGACCGCCGATAGGCAAATTGATATAGAAGGTCCACCGCCAGGAAATTGTCTGAACTATGGCACCGCCGATGAGGGGGCCAAGAGCGGCGGAGACAGCACTGCTAGACATAACAATCCCGACGTATTTGGCCCTATCTCGAAGCGGGACCATGTCGCAAATGATAAGGTCGAGGAGCATCATCAAGGCGCCGGCTCCTAAGCCCTGAATGCAGCGCCCTACAATGAGCATGCCAACATTGATGGCACCGCCAGATAACCCACTTCCAAGCAAAAATATTATTATAGCAGCGATGGTTACATAGCGTCGACCGAATATGTTGGACAGTTGACCGAAGAAAGGTTGGATAGCGGTTTGGGTAATAGTGTATGAATTGGCGATCCAGACGTACTTGTCTTCACCACCTATTTCTCTGGTTATGGTCGGTAGCGCGGTAGTGACGATGGTGACGTCGAGGGCTGACATGAATGATGCGCAACATAAAGAAACGAAAACCATCCAGAAGCCGAAGCTATGGCCCTTGGCAGGTGTGTCTTCCGACTCATCTTCCTTGACTGCGTCGTTTTTCTCCCCGTTCAAGTTTGGGTCAGACTGAGGTGTAATATGATCTGTAGTATCCGTCATGGTGGCTCTCCTAATTCGTTTTTGGGACCGAGTGCAGGAGAACTACCGTAGGATGAGAAAGAAATAGGGAAAAGTGTTTGGGAAGCAGTGACATGAGGTCATTTTGGCGGACGACGACATGGCGCATTGTGCATCGAATAAAGTCCCCGAATGATATTATATTGGACGAAACCGAGACATTTCTGAGAGGCTCTGTTTGTTTGTATTCGATCTTTTGTTTGTTTTGTTCGAAGTCGATCTGAAATTTCGATCTGAGTATTCCTAAATTGGCAAGTTAGCTGGGCGGTTAAGCTTTCAGGGGGTCCACCCGTTAACCTGGAAATCTTGGTTTCACCCGCCAACGTAGCACCCCCGATTTAAGCTTAATTGACCTAAATTTAGGTCCCGCAGCCAATGAGATGTGCCCGAAAAGTCTCCGACCCGTGTCCTTGGGAGCTAAGCCGTTAGCCCCCGCCTGCTAATATTCAGACAACTAGTAGGTAGGTACCCAGGGAGGCGTTGGAGGTACCGTTTGGGGGGTTCTATCCAGAGTCACGGATGGCTACTTCGGTGTCTGTCTTGCACATACAGACCCCTCTGAGGAGGGTTTCCTTTCGTACTCACGTTTTTGTAGTCATCCATACTTATTGTTTTCGAACCTCCACCTGAACCCTCCCAATAACTCTCTCATTAGAGAAGGCGGAATTCTCAATAAACCCATAACACAATGGCTGCACCGACTGTCCATGATGCCCTTGTTGTTGGCGGTGGCCCGGCGGGAATTAGCTCCGCCCTTACGATGGCCCGCGCACTACAGAAAGTAGTAGTCTTCGACTCTGGTGTGTATCGAAACCAACGCGCTACACACATGCACACACTGCCGACTTGGGATCACAAAAACCCGGCCGACTTTCGCCGTACTGCTCGTGCTGAAATCCTCTCCCGTTACAGCACCGTTAGCTTCCATGACTCGGCTGTTATCCACGTTAAAAAGAACGAGAAAGGGACCTTCGAAGCCACTAGCGCTGACGGGCGACAATGGCTAGGGCGGATCGTGGTACTTGCAACAGGCGTCAGAGATGTACTACCAGATATTGATGGCTACGACGAATGTTGGGTTCGAGGAATGTAAGTAACATCAAGTCATGCTTCATATGTGGTACTCATCTAAATCGTTCGTCTCTGGATAGCTTCCATTGTCTTTTCTGCCATGGTTATGAAGAGCGTGGTGTTGCCTCTGCAGGAGTCCTGGCTATTGGCGACCTAGCCGACGTACCCCCCGCACTTCATCTTGCCCGAGCAGCCAAGCAGCTTGCTGGAAAAGTCACCATCTACACGGACGGTTTCGTTGCGTTGGCCGATTCTTTAACGGGGGCGCTCCGCGCTGACGAGAGGGAACATATTGTCACCGACACGCGTCCCATCAAGACGCTCGTCAAAGAGAAGGAGGGTACTGATGTTACAATCCACTTCGCATCTGGTTCGGCATCGCGTGAGGGGTTTCTGGTCCACCGTCCCAAGACGGAACTGAATGGGCCTTTTGCTCAACAGTTAGGGCTGCAGTTAACTCCACAGGGCGACATTTTTACGTCGCCACCGTTTGGGGAGACGAGTATGCCTGGTGTGTATGCGGCCGGCGACTGTGGCTCCGCAGGAAAGATTGTTGCCAATGCGATTTCTACAGGTGCTTTCGTGGGAGCCGGGGCAACAGCCAAGTTGCAAGCGAATGTATTCTAAGGTTGCGTGCACCAATGCAACCCATTCTTAGATAGATATCCGGTTCATTGGGTCTTAGCTGCAAGCTTCGTAGAATAATACAAATATTATGGTTAGTTTGGATAAATCCTCTGGAAATTGACGTCTTGAACTTGAGGCAAGAGGTGGATAGTTGTAAATGGAAAGCTGACGGTCGCCAAACTGCCAACCCCGCTATAATTAATCGTCATTAGTGCATCGCACGCCATTCTTGGCTGTATGACGAGATCCGGTCGGCAGCTTAAGGTCCTCCCAATTCAAAATGTGAAAAAAAGAACTTTCTTCCTGTAACCTTCTTTAATACTAAATTCAAAATGTTCGCAAGCGAAGGTCTATTATAAAATTCCCAAACTTTACAGGTACCGTGTTTGTCTAGATTACCCATCAGATTCTTTCATCATAGCCATGGTCGCCTATGGTCGCCTCTTGGCTAATCTAGTAGTGTAGGCTGCTTAAGGCTTCAGGGGGACGCGCTCTACCAAAGATGTGAAGACGGAAAAGGGGAGAGGTGGACCTTGGCCCAACCTAATTCTAGCCATCACATCGCCAGCAAGAGGAAGCGAAAACCAAAACGAGCACACCACCCAGACGTACCCAACGATATTTGACCATCCTGGGGGCTTGGGACCAAAGATCCGCCTCCAACTCCATTGGACGAAGTCTTCTAGTGTGATAGCCAGAGCTTGCCATAGGAAGTACAACAGAATACCCACCGTTCGTTCGCTTTGGGTGATATTGACCGGCGACGGTAATATCAACATTGAGCCTGCGTGGAATGCCCCGGATATCGCAAATGCCGTCCAGAGATGGACGTACGAATAAGGTGTTGAGCCCTTCTTCATTCCGAGAAAGCGTGCAAATGCGTTGGAAAACGATGTGATGCCCTAGATGGAAGTATCGCGACAATGTCAGTCGTGAACAGGATGAGATAACGGGACCAAGCAGCAATGAGTCGTTCAACTCCTGTCAAATGGGGTACGAACCTTGCGGATCATCTGGTGCCAGAACTTACTCCAGAATTTTCTCACTGTCGTGGCTTCACCGAGCTTTCCATACAACGGTGGCCAGTCCTAAATCGATCACCGATTAGAATAAGTCGATAATCGGGCAAGGTTCGAGAACGTCGGTGTAAAGGTCGCTTACCTCTGGTTCACTAAGACCTAAAGTTACAGCCACAATCGAGAAAGCAACATACTGCATATTCGTGACGAAATATGGCCCGGCCCCATAAACAAAGGCCTTGGAGAGCGACAACAATGGATCATGGCTCTTAATAGATAGGCTTTTCGAGTCCAAATACAGCTTTCCTGACGTCGGGTTGATGAAGAACAGCCGGAAACCCAGCTGCGATATGAGATCTACCATCAGGAACATCCAGCAGAAATCCACAAGCTGCAGCAAGAGGAACCGCATCTTCCCCTCCTTCTCGCCCGCTTTGATCCGTTTTGGAAGATTGCGAGTCTCGCCGCTCCATCGAATGCCTCTGAGATTGATCATAGTACCTAAAGCCCAAACAGATTTGCGCGATGAAAAGGGGGTCATTGATATTGCTTCTTGCGGCGGTCGATCTATGCGCCATAGATCCGCCTCCGGCCCACCCGGGGAGGCGAACACGAAGTTAGCCAGAGTGAGGAGATAGATTGGCCAGGCCAGGGCAAACAGATGGGCAAAGGTCATGTCGTCGGTGTACTGATTGGCGTGTGCGGCAGCTGATAGGCCAATGATGGCGGCACTCGTCAACCACTTGCGTGCCGGGAATTGAGGGCCGCAGAGGGCGACGAATTGGACTCCAAGAAGGAGAACATGAGGTACGATGCTGCCTGTGGGCTCTTGCAACTCGATTTGCCCTCCTGTGCTGGAAGTAGTGTTATCCATCACTGCAAGAGAATGATGGGCTATGAGGCGAAACGTGAATGCGAAAAGCTACCAAGAGGATGCGCGTGGATCACCAAGAAAGAGAATCACCTCGAAGTTGAATTTGGCCTCGGTAATGGCTTAAGACTACGGACATTGCTACGATATTGGGACCGTCTAGAAGCCTGATATTCTTGGCAACTCATCACATTTTCCAGGCTACGGTTTCCGACGGATCTTTATTGCCGGACGGAGCTACTCTTTCGCGGCAATTGTCTGGAAGTTTCATTGCTTCCATCCTGATGCATAGGATCGGAATTTTCCTTGGCCCTCACTTCATTTCAGAGTTCTCACAGGCGATCTCGCATGTTGGTGGAGGCACCGAACGTCATGTTTAGGTTCAGCTCACGCCGAAGGACGACACAAGCACCTCTAGGACGTTTTTGAAGTCAACAGCGTCAATAGCCTAGGTTGGATTATATCCCTCGCTTTCATCGATGTTGGGGTTGTTTTTCTGGTTATGAACTGATCAGCACTGGATGTGTGAAACAACGAGCCGCCTCCTCCTGCAATGCCGACTTGGATATCTGTCCAATCAGCGTCCATATATATCTTTTCGATACGGAAGACGGGAGCCAGCCCCGGTACCCAGCTCGATATCATTTGACGTAATTGATTCAGCCACGTCCGTTTAAGACATACGCAGCCGCCTAGGCCCCTGTACATCTAGGGTTGCACTGGGTAGGGTTAACCTCTAGACTCGTTGGTGGAGTTGTTTACGAGTACAGCGAATTTACGGGTGTCGTATTACCCATACCGGTATTTGGGGTTTCAACGGTTGGAAGGATCTCCTTTCATGTTGTATGGCCTAGGCATGGTATTCTACTGTTATCCAAGTTTCCGTACTTGGTATTTGATGTTACCCGGCCATCAATAGCAGAAACGACTTCTATTTGCTCGATCATCCTATGGATCTTAGTGATGCTGGGGTCATGGGCCCGCTTGGCTCGATCGATTCAGCTTAGCCACAGCAGAGCTAGTACTCTGCCCTACCCTATTGACTCAACAGGGCTGTGGTGCTGTAATTAGTACGGATATACCCGAGAAAGCCATAGACCCGTTATGGAGACAAGCTATAGATCACAAGGGCCAACGATCTTCCCAGTTATCCTGCGACAAGAATGCATTGCTTGCATGTATGGTCCGCCGGAGTGCATCCGACGAATAAGATGTATTCAATAAATATGCTGCATTAGCTCACCTGTCTCTTCATTTGATGCTGTAAGTCCCTTCCATATAGGATCATTTGACTGGAAATGATGTGCATTAGTTGTTGAACGAGATTGGTTTTGACAATTTCAGCCCAGTAGGTAGTGCTCAGAGCCTCATGGGATTGTGGGATTGTACTATGGCCAAATTTCCGTGCCTATATTTGGCTGTAGTTAATTCCTCGCCACTTATGTTCCTTTTAGGTAACTATATTGGAATTTGCAACAGTTGTTGGGACGGCGAGCGGCATTTCCGTTCCGCTCCTCGCAACGAATGTGAGTCTCGCGACTAAGCCTCATTCGAGGTCCCGTACCTAGATACTCTGACGTCTTCTACCAAAGGTCCAATGGCATATAGAGGCTGTTCGGAGCCAAGTTTACTAATCAGCGAATGTGCTGTAGACTACAACACGTCCCATGAGAACTCGATTAGGAAATACAGGTTTCACAAACCGTGGCTCGTTACATAGAAGCGATTACCATATCCGTTCAGCTCGGGATATATGATCATCAAGATTCCATCAGCAGTCTCTCGGGTCGGTTGGTTTCCTGCAGCTATGAATCTTCCTGTCTTGTATTTTCTTTATGTCTTGGAGTGTGGACGGGGTAGAGGCTTTTGATCATCATATCTCATGCAATTCTCGGTGACTTGGCAAAGGCACATAGTAATTTTCTTGAGACCGTAGTACCTCTGTACCTCTTAGACTCTTGTCTTGAATCATTGATACTGTGTACGGCGGTCAAGGTAGTTTTCCCACCTAGGTATTGATCACCTTGTCTCTGTCAACTAGGGTCATAGTTGAGTCGAGTCATGCAAGAAATGAAAATAAAACTTGAAGCCAGCTACACAAAAATAAAAATCGATACGTTAAGACGTATAACCCTTACCGTTGGTAGTTCCGGGAGAATTCCTGTGTATTTGGACCATGATATATTGTATCAACACTATCTCTAGCGCTACATGTATCGCTTCAAGTTCCATGAGAACGCGAACCTCAAAGTCCAGCTTTCATCGTCCCATATAACCCTCCACATCAATCATTAAATGAGATATCTAAAGGTTGGAGTAGAGCAGAATCCTCATCTATTATTCAACGTAAAATAATGCCCACCGATGCTTCAAAACCAATTAGACTACGATCGGCATGTAACAGCTGTCACGCAGCCAAGGTATGTTACCAGTACCCATTTACTTTCCGATACTATTCTCGCTGAGACTTGCCTACTTAATGCTGACATGCGTCGAGACCAAATGCAGTGGCCAGAAGACTGGGTGTGACCGGTGTGCCGATCTTGATTTGCCATGCAAGTATGAGGTATCAATGGTTGGCAAGATTGCAGGCATCCGGAGCAAGAATAGGCGGAAAAGCAGAATCGAGAACTCAGAACATTCGGTCCAATGCGCGTGTACTGCGGCGTCGTCATCTACAACATCGACCGCAATAGTAACGACCGGGGCAATGGCCACGGCGGCATCCCCTGGATTCCCGGTTCAGCCTCAACAGCCTATGACACCGTGGTCCCCGAGTGTCGACTTCTCGATGAATCTATTCTCTCTACAACATCTAGAGGGTACTATGGACGTGGACACGGCTAGTATGGGTACACCGCACGCTTGCGCATCTTCTGCCGATGGTGAGATGGACCTATGGTTCAATACTGGGTCAAACATCCAGGAGTCCACAAATGAGATACAGACGGCTATCGGGAGCCCTTCGGCTGTTACTCTTGGGTTTTCGGGAGCCGGTGTTTCAGAGGCGGCTATGGAACCATCACCGGCGTCATGTCTGAAAGAAATGGCCACGCCAGCAGATTCCGACGTGGGGAGTCTAGATGAACTAGGGAACATCTCGGTGTGCGCAGACATCATTAAGGCACTTGTGGGCATACTGAACGCTAAGTCACGTACGCTGGACGCCGTACTTAGCGCCTGCAGATCACACATCACTCGCCTTAGCACGATTATCAAAGACGATGACTTCGAACACTCAACAGGCTGTCGCACAATCGTACTGACGGCGCTAAACTTAGTAATCTGCCTATTTGAAAGATGTGTTCAAGTCGAGGAAGACGTTACCTTCAAGGGGATACCTGCCCCAGATGCTCGGAAGTTCCGCTTTCGGTTCCCGCTACCGAGGGTGAGTTTCGGCTCCATACAACTCGACAATGGAGAGCAGTTCGCATTTTGCAGCCAACTTATGGGAGAGGAGTTATCGCGGACACTAGCTATTATAGCTACACTTACACAAAGGGGAGTTAATAGGAATTGCAAGGCTGCTGTTAGCGCAGCAAACATTCAGGAGGTCTGGTGTGAAGACTTCAGGCACCGTTTACAAGCACTACTCGACCTACTGGGGCGCACTACAGATGAATCAAATCGGAAAAGCTAACGTAAGAGGCATTGATCTATCAAATACGATATATCGAGTCATTGGATATCGATTGTTAATGGTAGTCGTACCAGGAGAGTATTACCCGTCTCTGAATTGGAATAGGATAGTTCATATGGATGCAGGGATTTCGATGTGGACATTCAGTAGCGTACCTTGATCAACCGCTCACGGCAACTGTAACTTATAAAAATAAAAATACCCACGACTTCTCGGGGACCTAGCTCTTATGCAAGTGTTATCCGCGTTCTGAACGTACTTGTAGTGCAAAATGCACAGACTAAGCAAGCACCTTACCAATTATAAATATATTAGGGGCACCCAGATCAATATTCCAAAGTGAATAGCAGGGTCGGCTCAGGAGGTCATAATAATTGTTCTATGTGCATATTCAAGATTTATATGGGATGAGGGTTAGGGCGCGAACATATTCCCCACGGGGAATTACCGGAGGGTTTACGTGCAGGTGCATGTGCTGGAATCTCAGCAGCTGATTCAATATTTCAATATTAGCAAGTAAAAACAGTAATGTCGGGCTCCGGAGTTGGAAGCCGGAGGACGCGTCTACCGTAGGACCGAGATCATACTTCGGTCCCCGTTGCCGACACGGACCTTCCATCGGCCATGTAACACTAACTGGATTACCCACCGTTATTTCACTCGAAATAAGATATTGATATATGTAGCATGAGGTTCTATCTCATTGATCCACTGTAATATTATAGGGACATGAGGAGTTACAATGATGAACGGTATTCAATCTAACGGGACGACCACCAACGGCCATGCTGTCCACCCACCGTCAAGGAAAGATGGACCTGATTCTCGGGACCAAGATTCAGATATGTTAGACCTAGTACTCGAGAACCTCTCATCCGCAGTTCGGTCAGCTCTACTGTATATGGAAGGGCCTTTGAAGGATACTATCCAAAAGCGATTGCATAACGATGATAAGCTACCAGATACCAGATGCTCTTCCCTAGCCGCAAACGCAATTGATCTCCTGCATAGAGCTCAACTGATACTGGAGCCTCGGAGCACAATCCTTGCGGATCACTTTCTAGGTATGTCCTCCGAAGCCTTGTGAATATTCTCTAGAATTAGACTGATATGATAAAAGGATACGTGAGCTCGAAATGTCTGAATGCGGCTGTGGAAAGGGGTATTCCCGACGTCCTCGCTGCAGGGCCGATGACTCTGCAGAAGCTAAGCGAAACTAGTGGATCACGCCCGGATCGCCTAGGTCAGGTTCTACGAGTTCTTTACAATAACGGAATTTTCGAATTCGACGAGTCGACAGGCTTATATAGAAACAATGGTGCATCCTTACTCCTACGCTCTGATCACTGGACGCAGTGGCGCAATTGGGTCGAGCTATACGGTAACCAGTTTTATGACGTGGCAAGAGGCATCCCAGACTCGACTAAGAAAGAAGCCACAAAATGGGCGGCCCAAATCAATTACGACACTGATTTGAACATGTTCGAGTATTTCCAGAAGCAAGGTTGGGTGGAGCTCCTGCATCGAACACTCGGCGGTGGTGCCGAGGCAATGGCACCTGGTATCGTTGAAGACTACCCCTGGAGCGAACTTGTGGAGGGAAACAACGGAGCAGTAATTGTTGATATAGGTGGCGGTGGAGGAGGCCTTATTGCTACGCTACTCCGTCGTTTCAAGAATCTTCGTGGCGGTATTCTCGATCTCCCGGGAGTCATAGAACATGCAAGGACGTTATTCCACGACAAGAACGGGAAGTACGCCGACGTTGGAGAACGTGTGTCACCCGAGGACCTAATAGGGGGAGATTTCTTCTCATCGGTACCACGATTCGAGATTTACACTATGAAGTGGGTTCTGCACGACTGGAAAGATGAGAAGGCTTTGAAGATTCTCGGAAATATCCGGAGAGCCATCATCGCTGGACCAAAGAGCCGCTTGATTGTTATGGAAACAGTGATCGAGAATGGACGCGCCCAAAGACTATCTCGGTATGGTGATATCCACATGATGATGACTGCCAACGGTTTTGAGAGAACCGAACGCCAATGGCGAGAGTTGGCACAACTCTCTGGTTGGGAAGTTAAAGCGATATATAATATCCGCAATGCTTGGGTCAAGGCCATCGAGCTCGTGCCGGCAAGTAGTGGCTACGTTCTGGGACCTGACGCCCTCGAGACCCAGCGCTTAGCCTCCCAGCATGAATTGATTAAGAGTAGTATGGGAAATCAGATCCATTGTCCTATCAACTCCAAGAAGGAGTCCATGCGTATTCTAGATGTCGGGACCGCTGACGGTATGTCGTGCTGCTCAATCTACTTCTGTTCACAATGGGAACAAAGCTAATATCATCTACGTCTACTTACGTATAGGAAACTGGTTGGCCGACATAGCCTCACAGTTCCCAAGTAGCACTACTCTTATCGGAGTCGACAACGTGGTAAACATAGTTCCAGCTTCGATAGCATCAAACATCACGCTGATGACTCAATCTATCACCGAGCCATGGCCCAAGAAATGGCAACATTCATTCGATCTCGTACATCAGCGACTGAGCCTTACCGCTTGCGATGCTTCCTCGGCTAAAAGTGCTGTCGATGCTCTCTTCGGCTTGGTCAAACCTGGAGGTTGGATTCAACTCCTAGAGTGCGACTACTCCGACGCCTTCAACGCCACGGTGAAGGCGCGCTACCCGGCCACGGCTCGGCTTGGAGAATTGGTCCAATGTACTTTGGCTGTTACAGGTAGCTCTGGACAACACAGCTCCGCGTTAAAAAGCTGGTTACGAGAGGCTGGCGCCGTGGACATTATAGAAACGCTTTTAGACTGTCCTCTTGGCGCTCGTGCTACGACAACCGAGCTGAAACAAAGCACCAAGGAGAACATGCTCTCTGTGGTGCAAAACCTCAAGAGGTCGAGGAATAGTAAGTGACTCCCTAGCTACTTCCTTCAGCTTACCATGTTCATATTATTGTTCGAATTTCTCACCATTCATTGATAGGTACGTCAAAGTTGGGACTGGAGCCTGGCTATTTTGACCAGCTTCATAACCAGCTATCAGAGGAACTTTCCACTCGCGGCAGCACACAGCGGTTTCATCTTGTCTATGGACGACGGCCCCGAATGGGTTAACTTCTTTATATAATTTACCTACTTCACACTATGTATCAAGTGTAATAGATCATACTTGGTCCTCGGGTTGCTAATAGAAAAGAGATCCGTTGTTAGCAATTCTAACAACGATTATGCTGGTTGGTATTCATTCTTTTAACGTAAACGCTATGTCGGTGCCTGTTTGCCTAACAGCCTGGTCCTGGTAAATACCCCTTTCCAGACTACCTACCAGTAGGTTGTCATATTGCATCTCATAAATAACTTCACCCTCGATGCATACACCCCCCCTTTACTATCTACTATTCATTAGATATTACTATATACACAAATATATCATCTGGGTTTGAGATCATAAATAAGCTGCCCTTAACGTTAGTTGCATCGCCTGAGCATTTTAACATCTTGCCTTAAAATTCAGCCCCGCTATATTCACTCTCACAACAGCGAAGCAGAGAAAGCCAATGAATGTCATAGACGCCGCCCAAGCCTGCGCGCCCATGAAGCTGCCTCCATTGGCAGCTTGGATTGCGCCACCAATTGGTGGTCCGGTCAAGGATGCAAATGAAGAAATGCTAAAGGCCATCCCAAGTCTTGTGCCGACCGTGTCGAGCCTTTTGGTGATACTCGCAATGGCCGTGGCGGTGAGACACTGGAAACTCCCGGAACATATACCGTAAAAACATGAAAAGACGTATAAGCCGGGCACGTTGTCTACAGCGAGCCAACAAAACCCTACGATGGCCCATGCGAGAGTCACGGGGAACATCACGTTAATTGGTCCAATTCGATCTGCGATAATTGGAGGTATAATCCGAAAGATCATCCCGGCTCCGTTGATAAGGATGACCATGATTGAAGCAGTTGAGTAGGATAGGCCCAATGTTTCTCTACCAAATGATGCGATCTATAAGAACACATGAGCATCACATCATCATAACATAACCTGGAAAGCCAAAAGCCCACTCACATAATAAAACGAGAAGTAATTAGCCATCGATGTCGTGAATATCCCGGCCACGACACCGTCGTAAGCCAACTCACGAAACGCGGCGAAGTCAATGATGGGGCCTGACTTCCTAGGCGGTAAACGTGGGCGCATGAACGAAAATACTATGGAAAGACAAGCAAGGTTGATAAAGGCCAGCACTCTTGCTGTCCACGCAAATCCTAGTGTCGGTATCAACTGCCTGACAACCACTGGATAAACGATGCCGCCGGCTGAGTTGCCGGTAGTCGCAAGCCCGACAGCGAGGCCGCGCCTCTTATTGAAGTAAGTCGCAACAAGAGCGAGAGAAGGGGTAAAGAAAATGCCCGCTCCAATTCCAGTCAGTACGCCTTGGGTCAACATTAGAGACCAGTACTGCGTCGAAATGCTCATTAGGAATATTCCAAGCACTTGAATGATGGCGCCAACAAGAAATGTTGGTAAAAACAGGCCGGCATCCAGTAGACGACCAGAGAAGACGCTAATAACCAAGCAAAACCATATTTGTACGGATCCAATCCATGATATCGTCGACGGGGACTCTGGTAATACCGATGTGTAGTATGTTTGGAAACTACCGAAGGAGTTGACCCATCCCCATGTGGTGAAGATGACTAGCCACCCCACTGTTACGAGTTAGCAAGATTATCGGTATCATTATTTATAAGATGTTCTTGGATGCTCTTCTTGATGCATGATATGACATACTTGCGACTTGTGTCCAGGCCTTGACACCTCCATCCGGAGGGGGAGGTGGCTCTGGCCACGTTCTAGTACTGATGCGTGAGGCGACATGTGCCAGGACATTGCTAGTTGTTCTTCTTAGGTCTCCAGAGACCCTCGCGCACTTGCCCTTGATGTTGTTATTTGGTGTAGTATCGGATTCGTCTTTGCTTTCATGTCTCTGAATGGTATTGCTATCGCCATAAGAGGAAGCGTTGGATCCACTCTCCTCGTGGGAATCTGCCAAGACCGTGCCATCTTTTTCTTCAAAATGGTCGCTATGATCTTGACCTTGTCTTGCCATGATAGCGAAAGATAACAATTGATGCGTAAGTAAATGGATTGGGGAAGTCCGCTAGCGATAACCATTTTAGAGTAGAGTTGAACTGGGAAATCATACCATAAGAATGATCAATCACCAGTACTACATGTGATGGTACTCTTCGCTTTGACACTCCGTCTTCGGCCCTAGCTGACCGGTTATTAGCAAAGTACCTTAATAATATTACCTATTGGGACTCCATCGGCTAGATATTGACATTGCTCACCCACCAACACCTCCCGAGTGCCGCTCCGAACGTCTCCATTGTGGAGCCGACGTGCATCAATCCGGGGCGACGAAGCCACCGGAACGGCTCCAGACAATCCTCGTTGGGAAGCCCACAAGACCGTCGCCTTCTATTGGGCAACGATCGTCAATCGGATACCTTCCATCTCGATTTCCAAGCGAATTCGATTTCCAGACCCTCCCTATACCCGTGACCCCTGACGCTTACTTTTCAACTTTGATTACAGATAAAGTTGCACGTCACAGTTTCTCGTTGTCATTGAAGGGCTCACCGACTTCAAACCTGTTTCACTCCGGTCCGGCATCGCAGTGAATTGGGCATTAAGACAAGTGAATCTCGTAGTTGGCACATAATAGTTGGCGGTTGAAGTCTGAGAGTCGATAGTTTCGTTACTGTAATAGCGGTCACAGCACGGCCAAAAAAAATCGGCATACCAATTCCATGCATGCCAAGACAGCTATCCGTCGGCCATCTGCGTCTGCCTCCAATTGGCCAATAGGAATGAAATCAGATTTTGGAAAGAATGTAACAACGGAACAAGAATTTTAACTTTCAATTTGATTACACGAATTGTATCGTATTTGGTACATGAACTATGAAGATGTCGATTATGAATAATAGACTGGGGTGAGGACCTACTAGAAGAATTCTAATATTTTAGTATTGTAAGTTACAGTAGAGCTTACCTGTAAGCGTGTTGTGCGCTCTGACATGGATAGGTGCTCCCCTGAAATTCTCCTGACTAGTCTGCTAGTGAGGATAGAGTCATGACTGCGACAATAGGTCAAGCCTATATCGAACGTAGAACAGAAACATCTTTGTTAATATTGCAAGTTAAATCTAGTATTGTAAGCCAATAACGTCTGCCGAGCGCAAGCTAGCGTACACCGATAAGTAGCATATTTGCACCAATTTTGCTCCTGGGATGTAGGTACCTACGCACTACATAATGACTTGGTAATTTGGTCATAGAAACATTCGAGGTTTCTCGTGTGATGCAAGATCAAGACCGCACCTAATGTACCTACCTATACCTAGGTATTTACCAGAACATGCCGTTTTTTATCACTTGAGCACGTTGTTTTACCGTGTTGCAACACCACGCTATGGGTCTGGCTGTGCGCGTTTCTCCAGGTACCCAAAGTTTAGTAACTGTGCCGTAAACTTACTTTGACACCGGAACCGTGCGCAGCTCGAGGTCCTGGACAAGTCTTATATATCCAGGACTTGGCTCCTGTTCCACGTGTATGACAGCTCTAAGTCTCATTCCAGAACGTCAGGTGACTTGCCTGGCGCCATTCTCATGCCATGAGGCCCTAAGGCACGTACTAACAGCCAGCACTGAAAACGCCTTACTTCAGCCGTGAAGCTAGGTAGACTAATTAAGATAAGATTCTATCACAGGAGCGAAACCTTGCAACGGATAAGTACCCCAGATTGGTATCTTGCACCGCACTCCGACGGACCCATCTTCAGCTGACAAAGATTGGGGGCCGGAAGCACTAAATTAGATACAGATAAACTGGGGGGATAAAGACTAAAAGAGCAACAAGATATCCCTAGAAGACCGGACCGACTGAGAGAGAGAGTCAGCAGAGGAACCATTGATGATCAACTGTTCGCATCCATTACGCCGTTTGGCTTGCCACGGGTGGAAATAAGTCCCAAAGCGTATGGTGTGCAGCCGCCATGTCAACGATGGCGCTCAATAAATCTAATGAATGTTTGACTCTTCGCCGCCACCGAACCTAAGATAGAATACGAGCCCGGCAATCAAAAAGTGCAAGAAGCACACGTCGAACACTTTCGCATCCGAGTCTTTTTACGACTTGGCATTTTGATCACCTAAGGTGGCTTTAAAAGATGAAGGGAAACCCGAAAACATAGAAAAGATATTAGGCCTTTAAAATGACCGTTCTATACCCCGGTAGTCTTCAGAGGAATCGAGTTAGCGTGATGTTTAGTAAAGAGAGCTGGGCTTTGTCAGCAGTATTTAGTGCTGGAGATGTTTCTTATTATAGGTTGCGGCTGAGACAGCTTAGCCGAATTCTTATCAAGCGTAGCCCTGGGAAAGGAACGTTGGGTTCTTGTACTTTTGACGATAATCCCTCGGCCCTCATTCCACAATCTACTTAATGCTCCGGTGATTACATGAGGCTTGCACGATGCTTGCGTTGTCGCTGTGAGGCGCGCAGAAGGCGAAGGCCGTTTTTGTTAAAACATCATCCAACTCATATGAAGATGGACAAGTTTGCTCCCCGCGCTGGCGCTTATCATCTGGAGTTGACATATCATGAAGTTGGGGTTGGGATAGTTAATTGCGGCCTGCATTAGAAACAGTTGTTGGTACGAACACCCCTGATGTGCACGTTTCACCCACCTATTTTGGGCAGCCCATGTGCGCCCCGCGCGAGGTCGGGGGAATCGCTTCCTTGCTGTAGCCCCCAAATAGGCACAGGATTCCCTAGAGTTTCGCACTCCGCCTTGTCTGGTCTCATATGCAGGGAGCCTCATAAGCCATGGACGTACTTCCTATCTTGGACGTGTTAACAAACTTCGTCCAGCTCTGCGCTCGACGGGAGCTGGGGTAATTCAGTATAGATATGAGGGGAACATCTCGCGAGACATATCCCTAGGTTCCCTTCAGTTGGTCCTTAGCTTCAAGTTGCTACGCCAAAGCCCCCAGCAATTCATCCCAGAATGTTGCTATCAAATTCATTCCTCGTCTGCAGCTATGCTATAGCCTGTAGCGCTGGCTTAGCAACCACTCCTTCACAAAATCTTGAAATCAATGTGCGAAATACTCCATATGCACCACAGGCAGACACCCTTCGTGCGCTTCGACGGTCCCTTATAGAACTCAAGTCTCAAAAGAGAGACACGGTGTTGAAAAATAGTACGACTTTAGATAAAAACTGGGATGGGGCAACTCTGCTTTCCATGTGAGGAGTATTTCGATTACCAGGTCAATAATCAATACCTCTACTCGATAACCTAACCTTTGACCTAGTACTGCTGAGCCCAATACCAAAAGCAACGTCTCAGTAACGGCTAATATTGATATCGTCTGTACAACATGCTACATTAGGGGCAATGCAACAGCACAATTTAGTGTTGATGGTGACTTCAACGCGACTCAGGCAATCCATAACTTCACAGGACAGGTTGAAAATGAAGTCTCAAATATCACTGGCGAAGTAATCGACTCCATTGAGAATTACTTTCCAACTGTATTCCACAATCTCGAAGACGGCATAGATCTGGACGACTTCGACTTTCCTCCAATCAATGCCACATTCGATGTGGACTTTCCAGACATACCCGAGTGTCGTCTTCAGTTCTCGTTTGATGGTCTAGAGTTATACATGCTTCTTGATACTGTGTTATCGGCTGGGGCAACCTACAACTTGAATCTCTACTCATCTAATACGCCCATTGGAATATCCGCCAGCAATAACATGTTCCTTGGCGTTATCTTCTCGGTTGACCTAATATTGAGCGCCGAGGCGCAGATCGACATTAGCAGTGGAATCCACATCAAGCTGGAAGATGGTGTCGGTCTTGACATGGCATTATTCGGAAGAAATGTCTCGAGTATTACATTGTAAGTGAAAGTCGTTCTTCTCAGCGTGAGTTCCCCAGGGGGTGCTAAGTTTTGGAATTTGCAGCAATGGAGCCAACTTCGAGTTCCTTCCTGTAACCGTCGAGAGTGCGGGTGGCCTTCTGAAAGCTGTGCTTCGCATTGGAGTGAACGCAGGGTTTGAGCTGTCGACTCCCAGTGTCGCGATCCCAAGCTTTTCCTTCTCAACGAAGGCGAGTACTGGCGTTGGAGTTAGCGTGTGGGCTAACGTTGCCGAGTTCACGACGAATATCACAGCTGCCCCTCAAGGCGACGATCAAGACTGTTCTCTCAGGGTCGAACAGCTGTACCAATTTGGGTTGGGTGCTGCTGCTGGAGCTACGCTTGCCATTGGAGCGGAAACATGGGGACCCAATCCAAATACAAACATACCCATCTTTTATACAACGATCGCCGATATATGTGCCATTCAGGGTCGTACTCAGACCACCACCGCATCCGCTGCAACAGTCACAGCCAGAGCAGACGAGGACTTAACGACGACGACTCTCACCACGAAGGTTACCTTTACTGGCACGGGTTGCTTAACTACTGGCTTGGTTAACTGTCCAATATCCTCCCAGACTACCACCAAGGTCACAAGTACATTGACACTCGTCACAGTGGTGCCTTCGGGTTCAGATGCTACTTTCCCTGCATCGACTGGGACTGGTGTTGCTACCCCTGTCCCCTTCGGCACCAATATGAAATCCATCGAAGCCACAACAGGGTCTCCCGTATCCTATACACCGCCTCCGCCGACATCCACCTCGTCTGGAGATGGCAGTGTATCGAGCGAGCATCCGCTAGGTGAGGTCGGAGGCGTCGATAAGAGAGTCATCATCGGTGTTAGCGTCGGTCTTGGTGTTCCCGTGGTCGCGGGTATCCTTATCGGTATCTAGTAAGTCTCCCTTCACATCATACCTAATTCAATCTCCCCTCTCACCATTTCCCTTCTTTTCCTCTCTAATCTCATTTCGCCCTCGACACTATTGAAATACTCACTAACATCCGCCTCTAGCTTCTGCCAGAAGCGCAGGAAATATACGCCAGTGTCCAGGAGCGACGCGGTGTATCTCAGCACACCGCAGCCCTACGAGAGCGGTCGTGGGGCAAAGCCTCATATGGTCACAACATCGACGACTGGTTATAACTGACCATCGGCTGCTTGAACTCTCTTTATTAACTGTCCCATGTGTTGGATTACCGGGTGGTCGGGCTCAGCCTAGCTTTTTGATGTGAAAACATCAATGGTCTGCACGATTCCAGGATCTGGATAGCGTAACTGGGTATGTTCTACGTACCTAGTAGACTTATGTACCTTCATTTAGCGTTGTGAATATTCTAACGATACCATATTATGCCGGAATTAAACTTCATCTAATAGACACCTATCTGTTAGTCTCTTATGCTATGATGGGTGAGTAGTGCCTTTTCTTAGGTATAATGCTAAACATCTCGATAGATCTAAACGTGCAAATAAGCGTGGGCTTCCCCTATTTTCGTTTTCAGGGGCTAAAGGTGGATCCACATTAAGTACCTAACTACCTCTTCGATAGGGGGAGGTACTAATGGTGTCTACATAACCCGCAGGCTTTGCGTGCCGGTTATATACCTAAGAGGCCATGATATCTCTAGGTATTTAGAGCAGCGTGGATAAACAGGGGCTCGTATATATGCTGGAACTAGTACACGTCATGAATAAGCCTCTTGTGTCTGGTACTCCTCTCCCTACACCTCACTGCAAGCTGGAGAAAGTTGCCAGAGTAGCTCCAAGACACCCGTGCCCTCTTTCCTATCATATCGTCGCGTCATCCCCGCCTCCAGCACCCCACGGAGCTAGCTTCAGAAAAGAGACCCTTCTACTGGTGGTCAGTCCGACATAGATTCTTCGACAGCAGGACGTATACAATCCCCTTAGTACGGCGATCCCAACCAATCGAGTCCAATGAAGATACTAGGGCCAACTGATTCGAAGCAGCCTGGACCAGATTCCTATCTTGTCTCAACTGATTGAGGCATTTCCAGATTTTAACCGTTGATATTAGGAAAGATACAGGGTATACTTGTACATATACAACATACGAGGCAAGGAAAGTCGTAATCCGTATCCTCCGTGCTGCCGGCAAGCGATGAGGAGGATCTCGTATTTTTAATAGCCTAGAGCATCCAGATATCAGGGTACTCCGCACAAGATAAACGGTAGTAGAAAGGGGCCGTATGTAGATTCAGCTAGCTGATAGCCAACGAATTGGATCCATTCAAGCCAGATCCGATCAGATCAATGGATTATCCGCTGCTGGAAGCGATGGATCAGTGGCTCCGCAGAGGGATGAAGTCGCTTCCCTCAGAACCAGTCATGTCGATACTTCCTAGAGGATGTCGGGGACGAGAGCCTTGGGGTTTGTATTCACGCTGTACGCTTGACGGCGAGGGCGAAACGCCGCTAAATGCCTGCTTGACCGATTGGGGCACAAGAAAGAGCACGATTGGTCGAACGGTGGGTAAGCAACAGCACATGATAGCTACATTCATCTCAACGGCGGTCCAGACCTCAGCGTCGACATAGCTCCCTAGGAGAAAACGTGTTAATAATCATGTAGCACGTCATCTTGTGTTAAGGACGGAGACGCACAAGGGATATCTGATTCATCCAAGTTCAACGTGAAATGGATGCGCATGCCGCTCGCGATGATGACGAAACTACCTAGAGCGAAGAGTATACTGATGGTAATCTTGGAACGTATGTTGAGCTGGAGGTTCCATACGTCCCGCATGGGCAGGCATAGCAAGCATATGTCGGCAAGGATGTTTGGAATGGAATTGCCGATGAAGAACCATTGCGTGTTGATGCACTTCTTGTCCTCTAAATCGATGTCCCAAAAGCCACGGATGGGATTGCAACTGAAGATGCTGACCAGCGTGAGAGCAAGCCCCCACATGATGACAAAGACTGCCAACAGTCTTGTGCAGATGAACATTAGACGCGTGGGGAAAAGTTGTCGATATAGCGCCATGATGGATAGCTTTATGAGAGTGAATCCGACGCTATAAACGATCTCCACAACGAAAATAGTCTGGAAGAATGTCCGGATATTGGAAGGAGGCACTCGCTCGATATGTAAGCCGAGTCCCAGCGCCGTTGCTGAATTAGATCAAAAATCAGGCATTAGCGCGTTCATAATGGAAGAGGGATTTGGCGAAAAGTATGGACGAGGCCCTACCGTATAGCATCATCGCGGATACGCCATATGCGCAGAGGAGGCCGCAGAAAACTAAGTAATCGGACACGATAAAGGCTGACTTCTTAACTCGTCGAGATGCCAGACGCATTAGAAATGTGATAAACGCAAGTATCATACAAGATACAATAGAGCCAATGATCATGCTGCGCTGATCGTCAGCGAGGTTGACGTCGCGAGGGACTCTCAGAGTCCTGGCCGAATCCATGGTCGTTGGTTCCTGAATAAGCTCAAAGCTGAAGATGGAGCTAACAGATGGAGGCTGATGTTAAAGCATGCTTGGGATGAGCAGGCCGAAAAGTCATCATAATATTTGGCGCATCCTTCGATAGTCGGGGTACCGGAGTCTATTGGTCCTACCTCCTAAATATAGGTGCTGCTGATCGTGGTGGTTGTTCTGTTGATCTTCAGCAGCAGAAATTCTTCTCAGCCTAGGCTTTACGGTCGCATTTGCGTCCGACAATCTTGCGTTTGGTGCGTAGTATCTCCTACCTAGCCCATTAAGAGTGGCAGGGCCTGCTACATGTAGCAGTATAGACCCTCGTGCATATAAGACAATCATGCTTACGAGAACACAGGGTGAGATCGAAGGGAACTCGAAGGGAGCTTAATTGTCTCCCAGCTTATTTTCGGAGTCATCTTCATCCGTTGCATGTCGTACCCCCTCTTTCACCCTACTCAAGCTGCCTTCTCCTCTCGTAACTGACCAGTTCTTGGGTAACACAGAGACGACGAGGGCCAGCCACTCGCAAGATTTGCCGGCACACCGTTTCCAGTGTCGTTCCTGATAAGTGGGGTGCTGACGGATTCAATGGCGTACCCCCCACGAAGAACTGGCAGTACGCGGCTGACACCGACGCCCGCTTTAGATGGATTTGTATCTAAGATGCATCATCTCAATAGAAGGTAGCAATGAAGTAACGTTGGACAGCATGAAGGATTCGTCGCCGGACTCAGGATTGGCTCTTTTTCGGCACTGCAGACGTTCATTTCATAAAGTAAGGGATTCTAGGCAAATAAACCTCGACGTAGCCATTATTGCCGAAAGTGCAGTTTTTTTCTTCCCTGGATGAGACGCATGTCCAAACCTAGATTCGCTAATTGGCATCAAGGAGGAATGTGAGTTTTCGAAGGTCGTCAAAGGGCCGAATCATTGGCAAGGTGCTAAAGATGACATCCATTGCTTCAGCGAGTGCATTACTTTAATTTTTTTCGAACTAGAGAATCTGGCGGTCGCCTCTACCTAGCTTCAGTCATAATTACATACCTTGTACGACTACATAAGACGCGTGATTAGATTGGCTTGAGTTAATTTCTTCTCGCTCGTCCGTCGAAAATATCCGAATTGCAGTAACCCGTACGAACCCTCGCACATAGGGCTTAGGCCCATACGAGTTCTCCAAGTCAATGCAACAGAATGTATCAGGTAAAACGCTTGCTCATATATTAGCAAGCCATAAGTCAAGATAAAGTTGTGGCAAAGGAACGCCAAGCTGTGGAGGATTTCCTGGGAAATGTCTTGGTAGATTGCGATGATACCCGTGCAATTGGGAGTGTATTATTTCAGTGGTAGGCGGAATAGTAATAAGTGGCTGAAGGATTCGACCCCTGCACTGCTACCAGGTCGCATTGTCCTACCCACCTTGGAAATTTGGGTTGAAAAGGGGGTCACCTGTCAAATCCATACGGTCAATGGATAGCAACATTCAGCAGTCACAGCATTGGGTTTACACAACATGAATGCATTGGACTTACCATGTGGCAGTCATTTACATACCCTATTCGCGATTTTTTGAGGCGTAAGTAATTCGAAAGACCAAGGTTCTCATTCAAAATACCAATGCGCCACACAGTCGCAGAAGTCCCATGAAAAAAGGTAATCAATAGTCGGGAAAAACCGCAGACACATTGGAACTAGGAGAGGTAAGAAGACCACTACGAGACAGAGTCCCGAAACTAGATGATTACAAAACTAGGCGATCAAATGGGGGTGTTAGAGTCGAGCGAAAATCACCTTCAAGTCTGAAGTTCTCGAAAACATTTCCAATGGTACCTATGGACGCTGCGCCAAGTTGCTCCACGAAATGACCCTAAAGAACCACTACGACACTGGTGCGCAGCGTGGTTGAGGCGCATTATTTAACCTACTTAGGGGCGCTATATTGTTGGTAATCCGCGCTCCCCCGCGACGGTCCGGTCCGTGATATTCGCCCCCTTCTGACTAGCAGGTACCTACCCGTGGCAGACTGGCCACACGCCCGGGACGCTAATGGACGCCGGCGACCACGCTCGAGCTTCCCCGCGCGCCTTAGTGGTAGCCACGAGTTCATCATCCGAGACCTCCGGACCGGGCTGCTTACGGCGTCTTGCTTGCTTTCTTCCCTAGTGTTTAGCGTCAATTCTGAGGCGCACGAATCATTTAATCTCCACACACGGTGAATATGGATGTCTTGTTAATCCATCGGGCCTTGCACTACTGCGGCGATGAATATATTTGCTCATCTTACGAGCTCTTCTCCTTTGAATGAAGCATAGCATGAGGCACATCGTTACTGAATCTGTTCTTATGGATGGTACGGAGCCCAGGGCCCTTGAGTAAAGATCTCAGAATACATTATCCCTGAGCTCTTTTGGTGATTGTGTGAACGCTGGATAGGAACAAAATCATGAGTCTCGCGATGGCAGCTGTTGGCGACCCTGCGGAGCGCAACGGAGGCCGGAGTAACCCACTGACATCCCTGAATTTGTAAATGTCGCTTTAGGTACCTTCAAATAGCTTTAGTTGCTAAATGATATGATTGCACAGCCACATTGAACATATCAACCCCTTCCTGCCCTTGTAACTCGTGCACTCTCATGTTCGCAAGTTTGGTTTCATTTGTGAAATACATTCTACTTCAAAACTTGAAGTATTAGAGGGTTTAACATCGATCTCTCCTAGGATTATTCAGCTAATTAAAACATGGAGAGCAAACATCCCCTATTGGCGAGCTTACCCCGAAAGGATGAGACATGCATCCTCGCCAGGTCGGTCAGCATTGCGTCTCACTGTTTACTAGGTATCTCGCACCTCGGTATGCAATGCACCCTTTTGATCCTTCTCGCCAATCCTAGAGGTCAAACAGAGCGTTGAGACGCAGTCGAACGGGAATATGTGCCACCGTAGCTACCTCGAAATCATGCCGGGAAAACAGTTTAATCGCGACTACACATTTGAACTGTGCCGCACATATTCCGTCATGTTGTGGTATTGAATCCTAATGTCGTCTATAATAGAATTGCCACTATTCGCAACACTTCATCTCCTTGTTGGCAATAAACAAATTGCCTGCATCGAAATATACCTGGTAGGTAGCCAATAACCTAGAGACATTTCTACACATCTAAGGTCGCAGGAAAGGACTGACACTGTAACCTGGGGTTCAAATGCTCAGCACCTTACCTTATGTAATGCAACGATCCGAGTAGATTCCTTGTCACAACTCGATCATCGAACATCCACCTACTATGTAGGTACTCCGCTATTGATTTGTTGAAACATCGTCATGCTTTACTCACAGAGCCTTGCCCACCACAGGTTAGTCGATCTCTCCTACCAGTTACTGGAAAGCCCAACGAGAAGACGAGATTATGGAGGCTAGACCTGTCGATCTTGGTAACGCAACAGTGCCACCCGGTGCCATGAGAATACCCCTAAGAATTCAAAGAGGCTGCTTCCACCCACCCAAAGAGAAAAAGAATCCCTATAGCTAAGGCATCAATGATTGACTTCCGGTCAAGACCATCTAAATCGCTCAGACAGTAGGAGGGAAGAATGAGGCCACCCCTCAGCTCAGAGAGAAGGGTAGCAGCAAAGGAATTGTAGGATACTCCATGATCAGTACTGGGGCGTTATGGGTTGAGTGTAGGTGGATACCCCCTAGGTAATCTAGGGCTGGATCCTGCCAATACTTTCAACAGTTCAAAATGATGTGATTGATAGCGGAGGGCTCAGATCAACAACAGCCAAAACTTCCTACCACGGCCCGAGATACCAGCCCTTCAGAGAAATAATCAACTGTTGCACAAGGCCACCGAGTAAGAAGTAGGATCTTCCCAAAGAATACTGCGACTAATGGCTAATAGCTAGCGAACTACTCAGATTGATTCCGCGTGCAATATGTTCTCATTGACCCTCCAGGCCGGCTGCGAGTAAGTGCCCGACGCCAACCGTGTCCTGACTCCCGGTGGGAGAATCCTATCGGCGACATACGGGGCCCGAAAGTCGTCGGATTCAATCTTGCCACCATGAAAGTCTTGAAGCCAATCCCTTTCCTGCTGACGACCACGTATAACAACAGTTACCGAAATGGTGGATGATTTAACCTTTCTAAAACGGCCGACTCATCGAGTCATGGGGTCACATATCTCATAGATAGCAGTTCCTCGTGTTGTAAGGCGCCAATCATCGTGGATCGTACTTTTGAACAAGACTGGAGGCACCTTGAGTCAACCAAGTCTCTTCTCGGCGAATCTCTATTCATGCTCTTCATCCGGGGGCAGCTAGCCTACTACGCCGAAACCGGCATGCCGTGTACAAGCCTTCCAATCCGCTCCGATGGTACGGCACTTTCTGCTGATGGCGAGATGCGGAATTGGTGCCAGCGTCGCGGTGCATGTCCAGGTCTCCGACTGCAAGGCTCGCATGCACAGGGGCAGAGTGGCGAACCCCTAGCTTAGCAGCCCGTTATGAGCCATGGGTGGAGAGGCGCTAGTAGGCCTACAAATTGGCAGCAAGACCTGAAAATCAGTTGGGTTGATAGAGGTAAATATTTGAGAAAGATTCTCTTTATCTCGTGATGGTTTGGGTCCTGTACGCTGACGAACAGACCACATCGGTCTTAATACAAGGGTACTTGTCAATTAGCTTCACTTCGCATTACGCTTCATCGTCATCAATCACCACACCGGGCCTTATCCTAACGCTAAATATCCTAGACGGGATACAGACGTATTGATTCATCGCGAGATAGATTCAGAAACATTCCAAAGTTCTAGTTGGTGGAGAAAATGAGTTTAATTTTACGGTCTCGATCCAGGGGACATAGCGGTAAATCTCTGGCAACACGCGATATCCCAGATCTCCTTCACGTATCCTATCCACAAAAAGATAATGACTACGTGCCAAGAGATCCCAACCTGCCTAAATAGCCGTTGATCCGGGCTTGCCAAGATCTTGAGGTCGCTTTCTACCACTGAAATCGGAGCAGAATCATCCGAGAAGGTTAGATAAAATGTTCGTATTAAGCGGTCAACATTCTTTCGCCGGCTTAATACTAGCTGGAGACCTATTTAAGGTCCACCGGGCAATATGAGACCAGGAGACTATAATAAAAATTTACAGGGAGAATGCTATACGGTATAGACAAGGGACGATGCGGATTGTTATATAGTCGTGTTAAAGCCAGTCTTTTTTTAAATTAGACCGCTTCCAACCAGAAGGACCAAACAGACCTCACTAGTAATATCTCCCACAACTATCGCACCATGCGTTTCTCTATCCTCGCAGTCGCTCTGACGTACGCATCCGCCGCGTCGGCAGCAATAACATGGAGTCTACAAAAAGCCACCAACCCCACGGCCGACCAGGCTGATGCGTACACCAAGATTGAAGCGGCGATGAAGCTCGCCGTAGCGCGATATGCCAAATGGTCGAATGCAAGCAAGACGGTGCGCGTCTACTACTCTCCCGGCGTGCCCACCGCTGAGGCCAACTTCAACGGCGACCTGCGATTCGGTTCGGATAGGTCGTATATGACGCAGCGGACGGCGATGCACGAGATCGCGCACACTCTGGGTGTTGGACAGACAGCTGCCTTCGACAGGCTCTGTGCATCGGGGAACTGGCCGAAAGCGCTGCCGCTACTGCGGTCGTGGGACGGCGCGAGCGCTACGATCAATTGTGGTGGCGGACATTTCTGGCCGTACGGTTTGAACTACGAAAGCGAATGGAGCGAGACGAATGGCGATCGCCATGTACAGTTGGTTGATGCCATGATTGCAGATGGATTACAAGGAAACTAAAGGAGCTATCTTGTGTCGAAGCTGGGAAGTAGCTCTTGTGCAAATGCACCGTTGAAAACCGCTTTATTTCGATAAAATCTGAGATCGGTGACAATCACAACGTGTTAGCTAGGCGCCTCTCGATGGTGTCCATAGTCTCCGCCGCCTGGGCCGCCGCCTTCTGGATCTCTTCGTTGAAACGGGGGTCTTTCCCCAGCTCCTTGAACCTGGTCTGCCAGAAGCCCCATCGCTGCAGGCACACGGCAGGTGGTCCTTTGTACAGCGAGCCTCCCGGGAAGTATTGCGTTTCATCCTCCGCAACGTCGGCGTAGCCAATATTTTCTCGTGCCCACCAGAGAAGCTGCTTAGCGCCGTGGACCATCCACTATAGGAGTGATAGTTAGTAATTCCTTCTCTAGCAAAGAGGTTCGGGAGTAATAAGTTCAATCATTTTGACTGGGAGATTCTGGTTCCCAAAGGTGAAAAAGAGCCATTCATTTAACTCACTTCGCAGGCTACCTGCATCCTACATTCTGCCTTCGCGAGATCGCGATTTGTGTCTAGCTCTTCCTCAAGTGCTTCCCGTAGGGCGTCGACAACCTGGGTATAGGGACCCATAGTGCCAGTGGCCATG
Source organism: Hypoxylon sp. PDH2405 (assembly GCA_023628415.1). NCBI lineage: Eukaryota > Fungi > Ascomycota > Sordariomycetes > Xylariales > Hypoxylaceae > Hypoxylon > Hypoxylon sp. PDH2405. The sequence continues at coordinate 81,328 of JAMAKT010000009.1, read as the reverse complement.
CATCTAGCCGCGAAAGAGCTTAGATTACGCCATATCTGCGCGGATTCTGGCGTAAACTCGTACCCTTCGTCCATAGGGTCTGTTTCCGTTGTAATTAGATTTACTTTCCTCAACAATAGTCAAGGAACATAAGGTACCTACCATTAAAATAGGCTTCCGCGCACTGAGGCAATAGAGGCAAGTCTTTCCAAACGCGCCGCTCGCCCTACAAATTAGAATTGTTAGCAAATGCTGGTATAGCATCAATCATGTTCTAGATTATATACTAACATTCGAAACAATCAAGTCCCCTTTTCCAATTTGTTGTAGATTCTGGAGAATGCTGATGAAATGTTCATGTATCTCTCTTGTTACGTCGGGACTCCTGATAACATCAATGAGAAGTTCCCAGACCATCCACAAGTAGTTTTGGGCTTCCTCTGTCTCCGTAAGAGGCGGACAGTAATAGTCAATCTGGGAGGCGGCATCCTCCGTATCTCCGCAAGCAAACGCATTTAGTACGTCAGATTGCTGCGGAGAAAGGGTCTTTTTTCGTATCAGTTGGAGACTCAATAGAGGATTTTTGTGTTCTGCCATCCTGTATAGTATTAATTGCGTACCTAGGTAGATATAGAAAAGGCTGGGATGAGGAGACGAAGGGGAATTTGACGTCAGCGGCTAATCTCACTTCTTCCAGGGAGGTAACGCGCTGCGGATTTCAAACCAATAGCTGCCCCAGCGTAACCAGGCTCTTGCCAAGGTATTAACCTCCTAGCGGATCTGGCCCCCCAACCGATCGACGCTCTCATAATTGATAATAGGCGGGAAACGGCCTTGACTTTTCGAATTCATGTTCAATATTAGGTAGATATCCCCGGGCTTAGTCAGCCCCTCCTTTTCTTTTTTAAAAAAAAAAGATGTATCCATTGGAGGTCGGGTGTTTGCAGTTGCGAGTACAATTCGGGTAGTCGGACAAGCTCTTTGGTTGAGCTATTTAGTCCAAGGCCGAATCCTATAATTCGATCATAATGCAGTAGTACCTAGCTGTAACGTTCGCCTGATGGTTGCGGCTTTAATTCGCTGGCGAAATGGCCATTGTTACGAGTGGGATTGCTTCCTAGCCAATTCTCACGCTGAATGGGTGAGTGTGGTTACGTTCTTCAAGCCTGCCGCAACCCTACCTACCTACATTTCTGTCACTGTTTCACTCACTTTGACGCATATAGCGAGAGGCAAATCATTACAGACTTCATATATATCAATTAGGCATGCCTGCTTTTATAGAAATATTCATATAACACGTCAGTATTGGCTTAGTCGCTGCCCAACTTAATCACGGTGCAGCCCCAGAAGCCATTGTGAGCAAACCACGAAGTGCTGTTGTAACCCTCTGATTTCTTCTGTTTCTAATAAAAGATAAAGCGAAAATATGCTACTCCAGCTCGACGATCGCCTCCGGTGCTTAATGCTTCGAATATCGTGGCGTTGTTAGGTTATATGCGTACTCATTCTCCTTTTTGATATCCTTAGTTTGCATCTACCAACAATAGGTTCCGCCTTCAAGCTATTATCCGTCTTTGATCATCATGGCAACTGCTGATGAATCGCGCAACCAGCATGAGTCCACCACGGCGTTTCTTTGCACCAGCGATAATATGAATTCGCATGATGATCCGTCCATGAACACCGCTGATCCCATAACCACCGGGCTGAAGCAGCAACTCGAGTGTGCAATCCGAAATAAGGACCTTGATGAATTAAGAAATATTTTGGGTTCCAGGGATGATCTACTCGACATACCACTACCCTACGAAGATATTGAAGGCGATGAGACCCGGAAACTGGACGTCACTCCACTAGCTCTAGCGGCAGCTTTGGGTAACCTCCAAGTCGTCAAGCTTCTACTAGATTGTGGTGCGAAAGTTGACGAAAATATCCTAGATGTTGGAACAGCACTACACTTGGTAGCGAAACATGACCATGATGAAGTCGCCTCTTGCCTTTTAGATGCACAAGCAGACCTGGGACAGCGGGACAAGCTTGGAAACACGCCCTTCCACGTCGCTTCCAGGTATGGCCGACAAAGGACTCTGCAGGTTCTATGGGACCGAGGATCGAAGGAGCAGATCAAGGAAACCAACACCTATTCGAACGCACCACTGCACCTGGCATGTTTTAATAACCATAAAGACACCGCAGAGTGGCTGATAGGCATAGGGGCGGCAGTAGACCAGCCTGGGGAAGACGGTTCCACACCACTGCATTTTGCTTGCATAAAAGGCTTTCTCAAAGTCATTGACATGCTTATCAGCCATGGAGCAAATATCCAGGAGAAAGACAAGGATTTAAATACTGCTATCCTTATTTCGTGTTTAAACGTGCGGCCGAGGAGCCTCAGGAAGCTACTGAGACATGGTGCATTGGTTTCGGATGTTAACAGCACAGGGAACAATTGTTTCCATGCGGTAGTGCTGTGCGATAGGGGATTTTCGGACGCGCATAAGGACATACTCGACATATTGCTAGGTCATGGGGCACAAGTTAACCATAGCAACACGTATGGATTCTCTCCTCTTCATCTCGCTTGTATAGAGCAGAAACCAGAGCTTGTCGAATGCTTTCTCAATCTTGGTTCCGACATTAATCAATTGTCGTCTTTAAATGGGAGTACTGCTCTTATGGAGGCATGTCGCAAACCAGATACTCAAATTGTCAAGATGCTCCTACAGCGGAAAGCTGATATGGCCATTACAAACAACCAAGGGTTGGATGCGTTGGGACTAGCTTGCTTCAACGGCCAACATGAAAACGTCAAGGCCCTTATAAACAGTGGCGCAAAGCTGAAAGTCCATGACAAGCAAGGACACACACCTCTATTCACCGCAGTCACTAATGGGAATATTGATGTTGCGCTTGAGATATTGGCGACACCGGCTTATTTCCCACGAAATCCAGCCACAGAAGTGGCCTTTATGGAGTGCACAACGAACATAGCGGATGTTCGCACAATTGAGGACATATTGTTGGAGAGCGTCGAAAATAAGGAGCAGGAGCAGCTTCACGTTATCCTGCATTGGGCAATCTCGAACGGTGCCCTGAATTTAGCCCGTAGTTGCATTTCTTGTAACCCACAAGTACTGCAGTGGGAACGGAGCGGCGCAACCTGGCTTCACGTAGCGGCCCAATACGGACAGCATCTGCTCCTCAAACCTGAGGCTGATGAGTCGGATGGGGTTGTAAGACCCTCGGCTTTGCAAGGAATTGACATCATGACGATAGCCGAAGGCAATATCACGGCTCTGCATGTAGCAGCCACTAATGGTGGTGTCAAAACCGCCGAACTTCTCCTGGATATGATATCGGGGCAATTTGAGAAGGTCCAGGCAATTACAAAACATGATATTCAAAGTGAATCACCATTATCTATATCGATAAGTCGAAGACACAAAGCCCTGGAGCAACTATTTTGGGATGTCATTCTTAAACTTGGTGACACCCATAAAGACATCCTGAAGTCTAATCCTGCTGAGGCTGGCAGGATCCTCGAGTTGCTGGCCGAATATGAGAAGCCAGGACATGAAAACGTCTTGAGGGAGTTATTACAGCAGTGGTGCCAGGATCAAGTGGTTAAAGACCATAAATCCCCCCAAACTCTTGATTGGATTGTCCACTGGATCGTTCACCAAGCTGGCTCTGAAACTGTCCCTAGGTCTGTCCATGCCTCTCTGGTGGCCATAGTATGGTGGTTGCTATCGAAGGGCGGGTACTCGTTCGGCTATGCAATCGAGAACGCCTTGAAACTTGTACCAAACCAGTACAAAGATACTGAAGTTCAATACTACATTAAAAACCTACTCCTAAATCCACCAAAAATTCTTGACCAGGTCACAAACCCAAACAACGACGATATAACTTCACCACCGCCAAGCATGGATACAGAAAACTCCACACTGGAGACCCAGGGGAATATCTTTGACATTTATACTAATGGCGAGAAGGCAAGCATCCCATATGCAAGGGCCAGTATTCATGATATAATCTACAATCAGGGTCCAGCATCTCTCATGAAAACAGCCAAAACCAAGTGGGACCGACGCCATTTGGAGGCCTTGAAAGGGGAACTGAATAAGAATGCTAGATGCACTCCTGTAACTAATTACAAAACTCACTCCACGGAGCCTGGATCATTTCAACACGACTTAGAAGGTAGTAACCAAGAATTCTTGAACGCCGGTGTTCATAGGCTTCGTTGGATTCATCTTCCAGTCAACGAGGTGAGATTACTTGCATTCGTACCTTGAAAGACAGTGTTGACAGATACGCCACCAACAGATGCATTTAATGAGAGTAAGTTTACATGGTTCTCTTCTTACATGCAAGCTTCGCATGCTTATTCTCACAAGGACCTGGCTTGTCGGTTATCACATGATTCGGGGCGTACGGAGATGGAACATACGAATTTGATGAGGCACTTCAATCGAAGCTGGACCGAATTAGCAGCGGGTGGGAATCACCTCTATATGAAACCCCAATGCGTGGTACGTGTACAGCGCTATTCCAACGGTCATAATAGCTTACAAATTGTTTCAACAGCGAAAGGAGATCGAACTCACTAACCACCCGACCAATGATCTGAGTGAAGGTAGGATGTCAGGGAAGCATATCACTTGCACGGCTCTCTATGTACGTAACTTTTAATGCAATTTCCGTCGTGGGATAACATGATTTGTTGACTTTAATTGGAAACAGATGCCATACCTCACCCTAGGAAGTTACGCCGATGTCAACCTGGAGGAGAGTATCGACGAATCCAGTGAGGAGCTTATAAAGAGCCATAACTCGCGACAAGTCAAACATAAACCCATGACTCTCGACCAATACTACTACCCAACCATTGCTGATACCGAAGAAAGAGACAAAGATCAAGTGGTATCAAAATTCTCGGAAGAGGAGGGAAAACAAAACGAGAGAAAAATATTGATGGTCAACCAATTATGGATATGGGTCATTGATGAGAGTATATTTGTTACTGCTAAGAACTATATGCATCTACCTAAGCTGACGACAACCCAGAAACAATCATCACGGCCACGACGGAAGACTCCCAGAAACCTATATTTAATCTAGTTGAAAGTGCTCTAGACAACATACTATACGGCGGAACTGGGAGTCGGGTTGGTCGCGAAATATCAGTCCAATCCGTGGTGGAAACTGTCCTCGGAGTTGCAACATGTTCTTTTGTTGAGAAGTCCATACCATGTCCAAGCGTACGTCCGAAGAAATCAACTAGGAAAGGACCGATCGAGATATTCCGGGAGTCAATCAGAGACGTGGTGCGTAGTTGTACTTCTGTGAGGCCACGGTTATTGTTCTAGCTAATTAACTTGAGCAGGCTGACGATGAAACTCTACTCTTCCGAGATTTCCTCTCAGGCTTACGTAGCGAGTCAGGAGACCACAAAGGACAGTGGGGTGAAAAGTCTCAACCCAAGCCGGGCGCCAGAAAACCACCTCGCAACAGTCGTCATATCATTTTGACTGAAACCGAGCTTCTAAACAAGACACGGGATATTCGTGATGAACTTCATATTCTCAAGTCCCTATCAGAGGATCAGGAAGTTGTCTGGAAGCAGGCACTATTGTCGCCTGATGACACGACGGATCGTTCTCAATACTACCACTCTTGCACGCCTACTGACGTCAAGGATGATCTAGATGAAATGCTCTTGGAGGCAGAAAAAGCAACTGCCTATGTTAGTTCTATCCGTTCAAGGATGACCTTCGTTTCAAACTAATTTGAAAGACAGATCAATACCCTTCTCGAGTTGCGACAGGCGGAATACAGCAGAGTACAATCGAACGTTATATTCATCTTTACTCTCATTACTTCCATATATGTAAGTTGTCGCTCACTGGGAGAAGAATATTCGGACACACAACCTTTACTAATGGTTACATTTTCGAATCAACTCAAGCTTCCTCTTTCGTTTTTGACGTCTCTGTTTGCACTTAACGTATCTGTCTTCCCTCACGAGTCTGGAAATTTGATATACGAGGCTTGGTGGCTGTTTCCCATTCTTTGTGAGTATCTTCCACATCCATAAGATCAAATACTGATGCTGCAAGTAGTTGGTGTGACGGCTATCGTATTCATTTTTGTTATCATACTTGCATGGAATGTTCCGGCTACACTCTATGCAACTAACCTTTGCAAGTGGGTTTGGGGATGTCCTTGCCGGTTTCTTCGGTGGTGTCTTCGATGGTGGGCTCCGCGGACTGAGGATAGTTCAATTGGAAAGTCCACAGGTGCAGCTGCGACGAGCGGTGCAACAACGAGTTATAGGAAACGCTTGAAAAAGAGATGGCCCAGGTCTGACAAGAACACCCTTCCACGACACAAGAGTCCCTGAGAAGCAAACCGATCAATGATGTGTTTGAGTCTTGTTCTAAGCGCTCATATGGATTTACTAGTACGAAGGGACTTCGGGAGAGAATATACCTAGAATGGAGCCCTATATGATTGCCTCGGTGGAAAGAAACCAGGAAAATAAAGACGCATAACGCCCAGAAACGCCCCGTACAACCCCTATTTACCTGACTTTTTTCACCGCCACATTTCACCAGCCACTTCTAAGTTCTAGTCGGAGGCAGCGGGGACCGTTTTGAAACCGTTTTTGACGGACCCGTATAACTCTGAATTCCTGAGCAACGATGATATTAAATCAAGACATGATAACATGCTGCTTTTAGGTGCAATCCTTTTAGTTATTCCTGTATTTGCTACACGGCTAACTTTCTATTAAGCTAGACCTGTTGTCAAAGGGAATTCTTCGTTGGACTTTACTAGTAGTCCATACCAGTGCCGGACTCTACCGCTTAACAGTGAAACCTACTTCACTTCTGCGTACTTCTGTAAGCTATCAAACAACCGTCCAAAAATACCCCCATGCCAATCCCTGACCTGCTGCCACTCGTTTTTCGGGAGAGTCCCGTGCATCATATACAGCCACCCGCCTACGATAAAATCAGCATGGCTAGCCTGCTTGCCCAGTATAAAAGGCCCAGTAGCATCTCTTGAGAATAGCTTCGCAAGGTCACCTAGCATTAGGCGCAAAGACTCTATCATCTTCTCCCGCGCCTCGCCTTTTATCTCGAAATCTTCCCAAGACTTTACACCGGCACGGCGAACGAGTTCATTCTTGCTCTCCTGTGAGTCGAGGGGAAGATTAGACCCCACGAGGCCGACGTGGGCGCTGAATGCCCTGTCGACGTGCATGTTGAACTTAGAGTACTCTGCATACTCGTCCTCTCTCGGCTTAGACAGTGGCGGCGCCCAAGGCGGGAGGTCCTCGTCGTAGGTGTAATCGAGCACCTGAGGAGGGAATAAATCGCCATCACCTAAAGCTAGGTATGTCTTCTGCAAATAGACGGCAATGTCTAACGAGTCACCAATCTTGAAATTTGTGTTGGGATCAACCAAGATAGGCAGTGTATAATAGTCAGAGCCGTCAGCAAGTTTGCGACAAGCGGCCACACCGAGACCGCGGCGGACTTCCTCGATTTTGGGAAGGGATACCCATAATGTCTTGTATGCAACGCCTTTGAAGTTCAATGCTAAGCGGGCCTTCCAGGGATTCACTGCAGATGGAGGGCTCATGGCAATATCGTAGAAGTCCATGGTTTCGGTGGGCTTGAGCGACATGGTGATGGCGGATGATGATGATGATGAAAGGGAGTCGTTTTGAGCCAGTTTGAATAACGTCAAAATGAATGGTGCACTATACTTTTCACTGTGCTGATGGATATATCACCATTTTTTAAAACGTTATTCTGCCAGTTTATATTACTATAGCAGCTTCGAAGTCGGTTTAGTCAGATGCTTCGCCGTCGGAATGGTTCACTATGATTCATAACGACTAGTCCATTCGCGGTAAATGAAACTCCGCTCTGAGAAGTTCGGGGTACCAATATATTGGACGCCATTTCAAGGGGCCAGCTCAAACTAGGCTGCGCCTCATGTGCAACGGCTGACTCACCTATCTTCAAGCTAAATGATCATAATTTACAGTGAGATTGTCTTACACGGCAGGATGGTCCAGTGGGTTTATTGTCCATTGTTGTTGTGTCGGACGTCTCTGCAAGTAAGATCGTAATCGGGTGTTAGCAGAGAAGAGGAATGCAGGCACAGCCAAGATCAAGTAGCTATGCGCTGATGACCAACCAGTTTAGGCGTAGAAGGTTTCATTGATGACTGACTCTTCTCAAGATAATTTTCGTGTGGGGATCAATGAGGCCGTCCTTTGATTAATAGAGATCTAGGCTGTTTCGCGAACCTTCAATGTTGCGTAGGTGTTTGAATTAATAGGAGTGGGAGGAAAACTGCACATGTGGGAACGAAGCTGGTAGATAGGTAGGTACGTTTTTCAATTATCAGCTAGTGGAGGGGAGCGCTTGGCGCGTAGGGGAGCGGCAGGGTACAAGGTCAGTCGTGACCAAGCGCCCCGCGTGCCTGATAGAGTCCGACGAAAAACGGAAAACGGGGTGAACGTGTGGGTGGGCTATTTAAAGGATACAGTCCCCGTTGATATGGGAGCCGATGGGACTGGAGGGTGGGATGTGGCTACTTAATGAAAGACCGAGATTCAAGGCCCTTAACAACATTGAAGGCGTGGTTCAACCACTCGCGGTTAAGATTTAGCAGGCCAGGTCGTTCTCCCATAGATGAACCTGTAGACTACAGGGTTATCTATGGGAGAGCAGACAGCTTAGGTACCTGATATAATATTAGGTAGGGGTATATTTCATTATCTACGTCATCTACTCAAGTATTACAGCATTACTTTCGTCTGACATATCCTCTTCGGGTTTCAATACTGACAGCATTTACGGTGTATCGAGAGATTCGCAATCGGATTAAATTCATACAATCTAAGTGCTACAATCTACCTCATCAGTAACACTTTCTAGTCCAATCCTTTAAAGCAGAAAGATAAGACAGGATCTTGTCTTCCATGTACGTGTGCCTTTATTACTTTGATCAATCTGTCTCTGAGTAGTATAGTGACTCCAAGGAGTAACTGAAGGATGAAACGTGAATATTGAGTTGAGATTGACGAGGAGCTGTCGGACCTCAATACCTTGTTACCCAAGCCACCGCCACTACCAGTGGTTCGTGCCCTAAAGTTGTGGCTGAGTTATCTCCAGGGCTCGTGAAGAGAGATCTGGGTGGCAGCTGCTTCTCCAGGTCGCCGAGACAACTTGAATGACCCACAAATATTTTCCCGAAAGAGCGCCATTATTCTGACCGATACTTTTACTCCTCTATTCCATCTTCGCTAGTATCCAGAAGATAATCAAACATCATTCGATCACCGTTGCTATTGCTAGTACCACTACTTGACCAGGTCGGCCCCTCGGCTTGTCTTGTCATTGGCAGTTAAATTTTTTCAAGTGTTACTAAACGTCCCTCTACTATTCGTGGATAGCTTCAATATTATCCGCAACTTATCAATAATATAGAATTTACCTTTCAACTCCGCTTCGGTTTTTTTAAGTCCTGACCACCATGTCGGGCACCATGAGAAGCACACCTAGCCGCGGGTCAAACCGCCCTGCTAATAATCAATTTGCACCTTCTGGTAGTCCCGCCAATTCTAACATCCCCAGACCAGTCCTCGAGACCCATGGCCATTCCCACCAGCCCGCTCCGAGCGATGCTGCCTCCGGTATCAGCGCGAGTAGACAGAAGCAGAGCAAGCGCGATGAGGTATAGCAGCGTTCTCTATCACCATGCCACGAATATTAACTTGTGGCATTAGGCTATCCGACGGAAGATGGAGAGCGACCTCTCCAAGAAGAAGCACCTTCCAACCGGTCGAGCACGACACTCGCGCAAAGCCCCGCCTGGAACTGTGCTTGCCCTCAAGCCGAGCCCTGCCCTCCAGATCAAGCCCAACACCACCGTCGCCGAAGCCGCCCAGCTGATGGCTGCCAAGAGAGAAGACTGCGTCTTAGTTACGAATGACGAAGATAGAATCGCTGGTATCTTCACGGCCAAGGATCTGGCTTTCCGAGTAGTCGGTACTGGCCAGAAGGCCGCGAATATCACCATTGCTGAAATCATGACTAAGAACCCGCTCTGCGCCCGCACCGATACCAGCGCCACAGAGGCTCTGGACCTCATGGTTCGCAAAGGATTCAGACATTTGCCTGTTATGGACGAGAACCAGGATATCTCGGGTATTCTCGATATTACCAAGTGTTTTTACGATGCTATGGAGAAGTTGGAACGGGCGTACGCTTCTTCGACAAAACTCTATGCGGCTTTGGAAGGCGTACAATCGGAACTCGGAACCAGCCAGCCTCAGCAAATCATCCAGTATGTCGAGGCGCTCCGTTCCAAGATGTCCGGTCCAACTTTGGAGAGCGTACTGGACGGAAGGCCTCCTACGACCGTCAGCGTCAGGACGACTGTGAAAGAGGCAGCGATGTTGATGAAGGAGAACCACACCACCGCCGTGTTAGTTCAAGACCAAGGTCAAATTACGGGTATCTTCACGAGCAAGGATGTGGTTCTGCGAGTTATCGCCCCTGGGTTGGAGCCTTCCACCTGCAGCGTCGTTCGTGTTATGACGCCGCACCCCGACTTCGCCCCCATGGACATGAGCATCCAGGCTGCTCTTCGAAAGATGCATGGTTAGTTTCTCGGTCAATTTATTTTACAATTGCAGAAGAGTTTAGCTGACTATATTATGCAGATGGTCATTACCTCAACCTTCCGGTTATGAATGACCAGGGCGAGATTGTTGGTATGGTTGATGTGCTCAAGCTGACCTATGCGACGCTTGAGCAGATAAACACCATGGGCACAACGGGTGACAATGAGGGCCCTGCATGGAATAAATTCTGGCTCTCGCTCGATAATGAGACCGAGTCTATGGTCTCTGGCGACGGCAGTCACCACCATGGTACCATGATGTCTCGATCAATGGTGTCTCCTGACCACAACCGTGAACGCATTAATGATTCCGTGGCACCTGGCGATAGCGCCTCGCACGTAGGCATGGAATCGCCTGTACATTCCACTGTGGCACACCAACAACCGCAAGATGTGCCCTTCGCATTCAAGTTCAAGGCTCCAAGTGGTCGTGTCCACCGATTACAAGTTATCGCAAGCGAAGGCATCGAACATTTTGTGGCGAACGTGGCAGCCAAGCTTGGCAGTGAAGTGGAGGCCATCGGCGGAGTACCCGTAGTAGAAGATGGCCAGCTGAGCTCGGGCGGCTTCGCCTTGAGCTACATGGATGACGAAGGTGACACGGTCAGCATAACAACCGACCAGGACCTCCTCGAGGCGATCCTACTTGCGCGACACAACCACCGCGAGAAGGTTGACCTTTTCGTACACGACCCCGAGAAGCCACCGGTTACCGTTACCGCACCTCAACCTGACGTTCCAGCCATGACACCCAACGCTAGCTCGGCTCCTTCCGAAGTTCGTCGCAGACGACATGCAGCAGATGAGGAGGACGAGTACTCTGACAGCGACGAAGAAAGCTATGCTACTGCCAGACGTCGCAAGAGGACCAGTACATACGTCGAGCCAGAGCAAGTCATTGCCGGCGTGCCTAACGAGCTGCTCCTACCTGGTGCTATCGTCACTCTAGCAGTCGTCATAGTGGGTGTCTTTGCCATTGCGAGGGCGACTAGCCGGTAAGAAGTTTTTGAGTTGGAATCTGAAGTATTGGGAGCATGGCCATGGGAGTTTTGCGGTTGCACATGGCTAGAGGGATGGAACTTGGTGAGCAGGATGGAAATGTAGATACTTCTAATTCCTGATGATGCATAGACTAATAACTAAACTATATTTGTCTTGCTAATACTCGATATACCTGATTGTTATGAATAGCTTTGACTTGATTTTTTTTTTTTTTTCTTAAACAGACATTGTCTTGTTTTCACCCCTTTTCCTTATCTTGAGCGATGATGCTATCCCGTGATCGGCATGCCAGTAATGACTCCATGGAGGGGTCGAAATTCGATTTGTGCACGAGCCAAGCTTTAAAATACGCAGGTACATGGGTACATGATAAGAAAACGGTACGGCAATACATTGTCCCCGATAAGGATGGATGGATGTGGATCCAATTCGAGTTGGATCAATTGGAAAAAAGTCGCGATAAAGCTTCGTAAAACTGCAGAGACAGCAACAATCGTCACAGCCATGATTATAAGAGACTTCGGGGTCCGCCAAGGTATATGAATCATAATTCTATTTCTTTTTATAAGCTAACAATGTCATCTTAGCCCGCAAGGCATTGGCGGCACCCGTTCGCCAGGCCTGTCTCCGCGCCCTCTCCACGCAACCAACATCAACAGGCGTAGCAGACCTCACCTCACCGACCCTCCAGTCCCCCAATGCCAAACCGCAACCCCCCTCCATCTTCACCACAAATGCCCGGGCCTCCGTCCGCCGGAAGAAGCCCGTCACCCCCGACACCACCGTCGAGGACTACAACATGGCGCAGCAGCTAAAACGCAAGATCGGCAAAATCGGTTCCAGAGTCGAGCGCACATACAGACCTTCAGATGTCTTCCTGAACCCGCCAGGCCCGAAAGATGTCACGCTCGAGCTGCTCATGGCGTCCCAGGCGCATATGGGACATCATGCTTCGCTGTGGAACCCGGCCAACGCCCGGTATATCTACGGCATCCGCCAGGGCATCCACATCATCTCGCTCGAGCAGACAGCAGCGCATCTCCGACGAGCCGCGCGCGTAGTCGAGGAAGTAGCGTACCGCGGGGGCCTGATCCTATTCGTAGGCACGCGGCCGGGACAGACGCAGATCGTGACGCAAGCCGCACGGCTGGCCAAGGCGTGCCACCTCTTCACCAAGTGGACGCCGGGGTCGATTACCAACAGCGAGGTCATCCTCGCGGGCATGCCCATGCAGATGCTGGACGAGAACGACGAGCCGCTCCAGGGGTTCGAGAGACATCTAACGGAACGACGGCCGCTGGTCCCGGATCTAGTTGTGTGTCTGAATCCGATGGAGAATTATGTTCTGCTGCATGAGTGCGCGCTGGTTAATGTGCCGACGATTGGGGTGATTGATACGAATGCGGAGCCCACGTGGGTTACGTATGGTATTCCGGCGAATGATGATAGGTATGGATGTTTTAATTATTCCTATGAGTCCTGATAGACGCGATGTTGTCTATATATGTTCATCTATGGAGTGTGAAGCTAACCATCCTAATAGTCTGAGGTGTCTGGCCGTCATCGGCAGCGTTCTCGGTCGCGCGGGCGAAGCAGGCCATGAGCGACGCATAGCAGATGCCAAGAAGGGCATCGTGGCGTGGAAGACGCCCCTCGACGTCGCCAAGTTCATGGAGCTAGAGCGAGAGAACGCTGAGAGGGAGGCGAGGATGAGATTTGAGGCAGACCAGGCGGCGGCAGTCGAAGCCGCTCCCAACACTGGGTTCCAAAACAGTCAGATGGATAGGATGAGATCGGAGCTCGATTTTGACTAGGTAGATTAGAGACGGTCTATCTGAATTACCTAGGTACTCAAGGTCATGCCCGTAAGACCTAGTGCGGTCGCTGCGTGTAAATTACAATACTTGGGAAATATACTTGCATATAAGGCGCCGAGATCACCTTGAAGTAACGCTGTTAATCTTGAATATATGTGATATCATTATCATTAATTCTAGCCTAGACGCTCTACTAATCTCCAGTATCATAATCCGAACACGACGCCAAGCAATCCATGCCAAACATATGATCTAAAACAGGATAACAGCCGCTCTCGGGTATTTGATGCAAAAACAGTGAAGGTAAACGCGAAGTGAAAATGCCAATAAATCCATGAGGCACCTGGCACCTAGACCGCCTAGTTGGTGAGAACCGATTATCAGGCCAGGTTAGGCATCACCTCAACTAGACGGGTTAAAAACAACATTGTAGATACTGCTACGCTTCGCTGCGCCCCCGCTACTCGTCTCGCCCGCTATTATGCTCTCCTCGATCGCGTCCACGGCGGACTTGTCGCGTGCGGCACACTCCTCGTCCATGCGCCGAGGATCGATATCAGCGTCGTGATCGTGGACAACTACATCGTCGATGTCCATCTCCGAATCGATGAGCATGTCTAAGTCTCGATCTACAGCATCTTGATCATGCTCGGTTGGGTCATCCGGGTGGCCATGTCCGCCGTGCAACGCGTGGTGCGCATGGGGACGTACGTGTAACTGTGTTGCGGACATGGAGTCCAGACTATCTCCATCGACGCTGTCTGCATCGTGTAGCAGGGCTTGGAAAGAATCCGGGTCGTGTTGGGGAGGGCCTGGATGGTGTGGGTGGTGATGGTGGGTCTGGGTTTGGAAAGCGATAGATGTGTGGAGGGTGGCGTGGGTTTCGTGAGGGCTATAGGGCTCGTGGCCCGGCAGTGATGTATGCGAAGAATGGGGGCTGGAGTGTGTTACCGCATCGCTAGGATGGAAAGTGTTGAATGCATGAGGATGATGGTGGTGTGGCCCTGGTTGATGATGATGTGTGGACTGGGATATGATTTGCGGATCTATGGGATGGTACATGTCCACAGCTTCGTGTAGAGAGGCAAGAGTTGCTGCAGAGTCGTGGTGAAGCTGGCTCTGCATTAACGGGTGATGAGGTGGCAAGCCGGCATCTGGAGGCGCTTGCATAGGAGGGTTCAGCAAGGACGTGATGTCACTAGGGTGGGCGTATGGGTTTGGAGGGCCGACGAGAGTCGGGAGATCATTATGTGTAGGCGCTTGTAGCTCGAGGACCCTGTCAGTCGCGTCGACGCTTCCAGAGTCAGGAGTTGCCAAGGTTGACGACAAGGGACTAACACCGGTAGGAGGATAGCTGGAATTCACATTGAGACGTCGAGAATTAGGAGTATTTTGAATAGAGGATGTCTTCCCCGTTTCTTTGCATTGATCACACGTCCTAATTACATCCGAGACCGTCTCCTTGATGCGGCTCCAGTGGTACTTCTCAGCGATAGTCGCAGTGGTCTTGTTAATTCCAGCATGGCCACCGGCCTCGTGGAGTCGACGCGAGATATCCATCTGACGGACAGGGTCGCTGATGACCTCCTTATCCTTCAGCATCAGGACGTCGTTGTCGAGGAGTTTATAGTGCGTTGCGGCGCTCCGTAGCCTGGCTTTCATAGACCGGTCAGAGCCGTTAGGATATCGTCCGTATTTAAGATAGAATTTGATCTTGTCGAAACGCTCTTCACTCACGAGAAGGGGTTCGCCGTTACCCTCGGCATCGGGCCCTAGATCCCGCCCGTAGATTATCGCATCGATTAGCCGGTCCGGATACGACTTTAGGTTGCCGCAACCCTTGACGCGCCCAATGCGCTTGAAACCGAGCGCGTCCCAGATCTTGCAAGATGCCACGTTCGTCTCGTACACGAGGTTGAAGACAGAGTACGTGTACCCGAGCTTCGGCGCCCAGTCAAGGTAGCTCTCGCCCATGAGCCGGCCAACACCACGATTGCGGGCGGCGTCCGTTACGAGAAATCCGCCGTTACACACGTGGCTGCTCCGGCCGGGGTAGTTGGGCTTGATATAAAAGCTACCGAGACATTCTTTCGACCAGTCCTTACCTTCGACGACATCCGCAGCACTCTCGATCTGACCGAGCAGCATGATTCCGGCGAAATTCTGAAACCAGTAGGCTGAGAACTTTTCCAGGGGCATAGGGTCTATCATAGGATAAGTATCGCCGCCCTCGATCTCCTTAGCGAACTGGTCCGACAGATAAGCCAGCAAAGAAGCCGGGACCTGGTCACGGGATGCAAACGGCACAACAGTTGCGATGGTTTGACGGTCTCGAAGAGTCACCTGACGTGGGATGACATTTGGAGGAAGTTCTGGCTTATTGGGCTCCGGAAAGGGGGGTTGACCGGAGACGCGGTAGATGGTCGGACTATCCGGGTCATCCATAATTGCCGGCATCTTGTCCGCGAGTCCGTGGCCACGTTTTGAATTTTGGGATGGCGCCAGCTAGCCTAGACATGTTACCCATCAACACTACGTTCTCATTAAACACATAATAGAATCGATCATTTTTCTTTCCTCCTTTTCACAAAGGTACCTATGTTGGTAAGACATCTCAATTTCTTTCTTCTGAATATAGATAACTCTAGGCTAAACTGGTAATGACAATTCTTACCAAATTTCAAATAATTGGCTGGGTTGAGAAACACCAGTCGATCAATCAATGCTGTGTTACCGTCGCCGGTCCGTTACCCCTCGATGGCCGTAGGAGGGATGCCAGGGGTTCTATCGGTGATGATGCGGTGATGAACTGTGCGTCGGGAGGGGAAATTCGTAGATGTGAATATTTTGGAACATGGTACCAAAGTACTGGGACGGTAAAAGCTCGGAAAATATAGAATAATTACATAAGTCCCTAAGCCACAGACAACCCATGATGGGATTAGTGGCGGGAATAACGAGCATCACGAGCCATGACATGTGAACCTCACCCCTCTTTCTAACCTTTTCTGTTAGATCAGACATTCAGCATATCTCTTAGACAGAAAACAGGAAGCAAATTCGGTAGACCCAATTGGATGAATTCCGTTCCGGTATAGAACGTAAAGCCGTTCTCCTGGATGCAGGAAGAATGTATATCATCCTGCATATTGACAGCTCGATTAACAAACCAAGAGACATAGCCGACAAAAGGAACCTTGTCGATCGGGAATGAGGTTCATTTTAGGTTATTATCGTCCGTACGACGTCAGTCGGGCCCAGGTCAGGGATCGATTTTTACTTGCCAACACGTATCAGTCGTTGGTTGTGTAATCCTTCTTCCTGCATGGTCCCATACTCCTTTAGGAATATATTGATCAGAAGCTGGTCCCGATTCTATCGTCACGGCTCTCTCCGGCACGAACTTCGGGGGCATGCTAGAACCTAACCTAGAGCATTTTCTGGTACTTGAAGTAGGTATCCATTCGCCGATATCATCCGAATCTGTCTCAGGTGCATTGTGGCCGTTTTACGGAGTACGGAACGAAGGAATGATAGTAACAATACTAGACTCATTCCTTTACGACTCTCCTTAACGACATATCAATAAGTGACTTGACTCCGCCGACTAGGAGGCTGCTCATTTTCGTCCAATCCATCCGTTCCGTTGACCGAGATAGCTATCAAAGCTATAACCTTCCCAAATCAATAGTAGGTAAGTATTCATGGCCCGTCTTAAATAGGACCATTTTGCTTCATTAATCATTCCCATATTGCTAGAGTACGTAGATTGCCACCGTAAATGACGCCCACCAAAACCTCATAAATCATCAAGACCACGTAATTTTTTCCATATGTACCGTCATTCCTCCCTTGGGCCGCCACGTCACAGCCGGGTTCTGAACGGGCACCGGCCGATCTCCGAGAGCCTCCAGACTCGGGCTCCGCGAGAAGCGGAAATTGCGAACCAGCTCGATCATCATGATCTTAAACGCAAGTAGCGAGTAGCTCTTCCCAATACATGTCCGAGGCCCATTCGCAAATGTCTCCGTGCCGTACGGCGTCGCGGCATCACCTGTCAGCGAGTCCCACCGCTCTGGCTTAAATTCCCTAGCATCGGGCCCCCACACCCGAGGAGAAAGGTTCGTCACCGGGGGACTAAGGACGAGCTGCGTGCCCTTGGGTAGGAATTGTCCGCAGATGACGACGTCTTTTGCGGCTTCTCGCCACGTGGCGGGCGCTATGATGGGTATTAGCAGGAAGAAAAGGACGGGAAGAGCTAGTTATCTGTAGTAGACAACGGAATACTGGAGTAGGGCAGTGCTTACCTGGGGTGTATACCCGTAGTACCTCCTGCAGGAAGTTCTTCATGAAATGGAGGCGCTCGACATCTGTGTAACTAGGGATCCCAGATGTACCCAAGTTTTGTATAACCTCATCCCTCAGTTTATCCTGAATGTCTGGTCGTGTAGCCAAGACGTAAGAAGCCCAAGTTAAAGCACCTGAAGTTGTTTCATGACCTGTTTACAGTTAGACCTGATCCATACCAGAACACAAATGTAGCCTTCCGTCCGTCGTAACACAGACAATCCACACTAAGGTACGAAGCCGATAGACATACCAGCAGAAAGGAAATTTTGTAACTGCAAGAGTATTAGTCTCATGTATAATTCCGAAGGTAATCAGTTTGAGACTCACATGGCCGCGGATATCCGCGATGGTGAGCTCTTCACCTAACGCTTCTCGTTCCTCGATCATATACGTAAGCAAATCCCGGGATTCGGTTCCACCAACCTTCTCCCGATCGGTCGACTTCAGGTCGCGGATACGTTCCTCTATGCACTGATTAAGCATACTGTGTACACCGCGCATCGCCCGCATGAAGCCCCAATTGGCCTCGAGGGGAATAAACTTGCGAATCGGGATGTGGACGTGTATGAAGCTGATCAGCGCACTCAGGGGCGGCTGCGCCAGCATGCGGAAGTAGCATTGCAGGAAATCCAACTTCAATTCTTCCGACCTGAGGTTTTCGAGCTCGATACCTAGAGCTGCAACTCCGATGGCGTCTAAAGTGGCTTTGGTAAAGATCTTTTGCACTGTTCAATGATGACTCGTGAGTAAGGATAACCTCCTACGATGGAGTTGGATCAAATGACCTTCGAGATTACCAGTGGCGTTTTCTTTCATCTTGCGTTGGATGAAAACTGTCATCTCCTCGGCCTTCTGTTGGAAGACTGGGAGGAGTTTCTTCATGTTAGGAACGGAAAAGACATCTTTGGAGACCCAGTTAGCGAAAGCTGTACCAAAAGCATTAAATGACAGGTCTAGATCCCTCGCATACTTAGGATCATTCTTCGTTGCCTCTTGTGCTCATGGTTCTCGGCAAAAAGGAGACCTGTCCCCACAATCTCGCCTAACAATCTCTCAAGGAATTTTGGCTTCACGAAGTCATAACACTTGGTCTGTAATATTTGTCTGTGGGCCTCGACGGTGTTAATTAAGAGAATTTCCTTGTTGGCGAGGATGGGATAACGGATGAATGGTGAATCTGGCCATGTTGAAGACCAGCGCATGTATTGGTCAATCGGAGTTGCAGCATTGTACATATGCACGAGTTGGCCGAAGAGAAAGTGGTTATCCTAGAAAGCAATTAGCTGCTGCTTCTGGATGTTTGAATCGAATCTGTAATACCTTTGGTCCAGGAATACCCCTTAGAGGGGAGAAAAACGCTGGGTAAAGAAAGATGCGGTAGATCTTGAATAGTCCCCATTGTAAACCAAAGAGAGCTAGAAAAAGAAGAGTATGGCTTGTTGGTAGGTATAAGAATATCGTATGAGTCGGACTTAAGGCAGACACAATAACAGTCTCGACCAAGGCAAGACAAAAGCAGATTTGGAAGTCCATGGTGATGTTTTCTACGGAGGGGTTCTAGAGGCCAAGAGATGAAAAGCTCCGGTAATTGCTAAAGTACACAAGAGTTCCCTTTCAGGATATATGTACGTGGTATATGATGGGAATGTCTCGCCCAATAACCCCATGTCTCAAGATCCACCAACCACCGGAGCTGACCTACCTTAGGTAGCTTTGCGAGAGAGTCGCACTCCCCGACTCCAGTTACGCGGTTCAGAAACAAGAGGCAGGCTTTCTTATTGGATTTCTGCGATGCGAAACACCTTGTGACAGTGTACCGGAACATGAACACATGAACCCGGAGAAATAGAAAGATAGATAAATTCCTATTGTGCGCCGGGGAAAACGTTATGTCGAGGGTCGCAATCATGGGCAAAGTAAAATACCATGCGCGATCCACAAATCCATTCGCAAGGAGGATTCATCCTCTTTCAGCTAAGGTTACAAGACTTTCCATATGTAATACTACGTCAAGAGGCAATGACGGTCGACTAGCTTGACTAGGCAGTTGAGAATGATTGGATCCTGGTCGTCCACTGTCTTGATACGGACCAGATGTATGCGCCATGTGCGGGAGACGTTTGTCAGCTCAGCTGCTGCGGGACGGAAAGGCTTCAAACGTCATCACGATCCATACTTCTAAATACATGTAGCAGCGCGTAAGACTTCAAGGCTGTTAAGACCAGGTAATGGGAATTCGGGAAATTATCCCCTCTACCTACTCAGGTAGCCAATTGACGTTACCAGACCAGCGGGTTTCGTAAATTTCCGGTGACCCAAGTGGTCCAGACATGTTCATACGTAGGTACTCTTGATGCTTGGTCTCTCGTAGACAGGTATATGGTATTAGCGGCAGAACCGACGAACGATAATCAGCAGGGTTACATCCAACTACTAATGTGGGTAGATCAACCCTGCACCCACATGTCGCTTGGTATTCTTTTGGCCCTTCTATGGGATGATACACGTCCAGCGGGTACACCCGGTGGACCGTGTTTCTCATGCATGCACTTCGTCAAATGAAGGGCCAGCCATTACTAGCTTTTTCCAGCCCATGGCTTCCAGTGTGACACGTGTATACCAAGTAACAACCCTGCCACACCCTTTAAAATCCCTACATACATCATTGGTCCACTCGAACTCCTACCCACACTTCGGCTCCAGTGACGATCATGTCGAACAGTGTTCAACCAGTGTACCGGGTCGCGAGCTCCTCACTGGTACTTCCGACGTTCCCGAGACATTCCAGAGCCGATCTAAAAGCATAGGATATATGTTCGATCGTCCTCATATTCCAGAAACACAATTGTCTTTGGGAACGATTCTTATTGGGTAGAGCTGGGGAGGTATCATAGCGGCACCGTTTATACCGGTTTCTTTCACCGCTGTTAGGATGGATAGTTCGTAATTAATCGAACACGTTTTCGAGCCCGAAGAGAAACCTGACGACCTTATTTGCGAGATTCATCACTTCGATGCCCAAGTCCCAGAAGATACTAGGCTTGATAGGTGTTCTACCTTTTAATTTGAAAAAAATTCTGTAATGGAGTTTTGAGGTTACTGTGCATATCTTGGATACTACGTCGTCGATTTTAACATGACTCAAGGGAGTGTCCCAATGCTAGGTTCTGCATGTGGGAGACACTTTCTTTCGTCCTTTTGATTCGATTGGACGCCGGCATGACGTTCGCTGCAACGTCGTAGGTGAGGAGTAGATTCGTATGTATGGTTTCTATTGGTGATCCATTCAGCTATGCTTATGGTTCCCCGACTCGTGCATATATTGCGATGACTTCAGCTGTGGTGACTTACCTAAATGTTGAATGGACCTACTTACCGACATGACTTCTGCAGCATCTTGGGGGCTGTGTAGTATGGGATGGTAAGAGCATCTCATATCGTGATAAAGAGAAAGGGACCGTTGTAGGACCCAAGAGGATAAGACGAACGTACCTAGAGATCGTGATCCCTAACTTCAGGAACGCCTTTCAATTGGGCGTATGTAGAGGGGAGGGCTTGAAAGGATCAAACGCCCACTCTTACTGCAAAGTGGGTATCATAGAACCTTCGAACTCCCATTGCCAGTACTTGTCCGTACTTGATCTTTCTCCACGGGGTTGAAGTGGGGTGAGGAGGCGATGAAGTAAGGGGGTTGGGGGAGGAATCGTTTTTGGAAATGCGAACATCGTCACCTGGCGTCGTAGAATACTTCAAGAACCGTTTGCTGCGGCAAACCGAAGGCCAGTGAACGCCCTTGCTTTTGACACTGGGTTGTGTGTCCAGCTCACTATGATCCCAAAGGTCTGGCAAGGTTCCCTATTGGATATTAGGGTCCCGGAAGTGATTACGTGGCTGACGTGGTCCTACAACTAGAGCCCTAGTATCAAGCTGAAAAAAATGACACTTCCACTTTAAGGGGAAGAAGACTTTACCACTACACGCAATTGGTTTGGCCATAGTGATTACCATCATGTTATCAGATTCGGCATGCTAATACGTCGAAACACGGAAAAAAGGGTATCCATTGATATTTAGAAGCAGCTCACCGCTATATCGCTCGAGTCCACGGCTAGAGTTTGTGGAATGCTGAGCTTCAAGCAAGGACCAAGCAAGGGCCAAAAAGGAAGCTTGGGACAACTAAGTGTATGTGAGAAGGCATTTAAAATGGCACGGAATTCTGTCATCAAATTTTCTTTTCGGTTTAGTAATCTATGGAGAATCCACTTCGTGATTAGAGCTCAACTTGTATGTATCAGTTTTGGAGCTTTCCCAGATCATTGGTTTCATTGCCCCTTTTATTTCCTCGTACTAATGTCGGTAGTTGATTCTCTATTTGAGCTAATTGTCGGGATGCTAAGTGGGTACGACGTCAAAATAGGAGGCAATAAAGAAAAGTATTGGATTAGTTGATTCGTTCGAGGTAAACAACGTATTGACAGTTATGCCTCTTAAGGAGGTAAACATATTGGTCTTGTGATTTACAATCTGTTTACATGTGTCCAGCTTATAATGATCCTAGACTACTTCATATGGGTCTGGCTTTAGGTACCTCCTGTCACCGCTACTACAAGTCCATTCAATACACCAGGTTTAAACGCCAATAGCATAGAAAGGCGTTCTATACGGATAGGCTCAATGAAATAGATCACAGCTCAAAGAAAGGCCTTCCCGACGTGGCTATTCCTAGATACCAATCGTATACCCAATCTGCCCCTTACTCTGCCCAGAGGGATAGACAATGGAATAGTTGAAGAAGTCTACTCCAATGGCATTTCCTGCAGAGAGAACCTCCATGTTCCCAGAGTAGTGTCTGATGCAGGAAGCAAAAAGCGGCTGCGTCGGTAGTGCTTACGATCTTTAAATCGTAAACCGACTAGTCGCTCTCAGGGGCAGTCTTAAGTCCCGACCAGTACAAGTGCCGATACGAGAGATACGCCGCACACGGGAATTATATTATATAATTTGAGATGTAAGCGAAATGCAAGAGCTGCTAGCCAAGATATCACCCGCGCTCACCTAAATAATCCTTCCGTAACGACGCGGGATGCCTGGCTGTGCTTATTGTCAGGATAGTCAAATACCCACAATTAGAACTGGCGATGACTAGGTACCTACTTTGCAGATATCGTGAATTATAGATGAAATAAACGATCCAGGAATACTGAAAACTACTTGTCAATTCTTAATGGTACTTGTGCTGTATATCAAGCCGTGGTGGCGCTTGCTCTCTTACGTCGATTAATGTCGCGTTAACTATAGTCTAATATCAATGGGTGAAGTGACGTGAAGGATAGCTGACTCAGTATATTACTTCTGTGGAATTGACGCTACATTTAATCAATAGATTGGCATGACTATTATACTTCTGAAACTGTCATGGAGCGATTTAGGAATGTTCCTTATCTCGCCCAAGGCATGAGAAGCCGACGATGCTCAAGAGAGCCAGAGAATTAGATCTTCATTGACTCTTCAAATTAGCAGATACACCCGAGGCCAGAGTAAGCATGAAAGCTCTACGGCTTGAGTGAGAGGCGAGGTGAAAATGGGGTCACTCCTATCAGTAATACAGAGGCCACCTGAGCAACACTCAACACAAATTCAATATTAAACGGCTTTTTCATTTTTGTTCAAATCATCTAACCTCCCACGTCATATCCGACGCGTAGAGGTCACGCATCACCTTTTAGGTATCCTAGGTACATCACTGCGCGCTCCCCTTGATGCAACATAGCCCCTAACCACTTACCGATGCTCACCGTCGGGGCATACCCCTTCCGCGTCCTCTTAACGCCCTCTGCGCCGCTCCAGGAGGTAGTGGTTGACCCGGCGCCTGCGGCTGCGCGCTCTCTTCATTGCGGATAGTCTCATCAACGCTTAGGATCAGGCAGCTGGCCTCGGTAGCCGCCTGAATGGCATTAATCTTGACGAGAGCGGGCTCCCAGACGAACCGCTCCATCATATCGGCAACACCCTCGTTGGCGAAATCGACACCGGCCCAAGTGTGGCCTCTACGGTGCTCGACGCGCAGCCTGTTTAGGATATCGGTGGCATCAAAGCCAGCGTTATCGCATAGCTGGCGGGGAATAACCTCCAGGGCTTTGGCGAAGGACTTGATCACGCCCTGTTGCTTGTGGGGGATATCCTTGTCGGCGAAGCGGTGTAGATATGCTGATACCTCCATCTCGCAGGCTCCACCGCCACCCACGATCATGTGGTTCTTGATGGCGCGCTTGACAATCATGATGGCGTCGTGTAGGGACCGTTCAACTTCGGCGATGAACTGTTCAGCACCGCCACGGAGGACTAGTGTGCATGTCTTGGCCTCCGGGCAGTCTTCGAAGAAGTTGAAGCGTTCGCCGCCGATCTGGCGTTCCTCGAAGGTACCGCAGGTACCCAGGTGGTGTGGTTGGATATCGGAGCATGTGGATTGTATGGTGGCACCAGTGGCTTGCACTACTCGTTCCATGTCTTCAGACGAGACTCGGCCAGCGCAGAACACGTCGCGATCAGCGAAATATTGGGTTGCCAGATCTCCGATAGGCAGCTTAGAGAGGACTACCTTAGCGCCCGTCTGGTAAACAGCCTCCAGCTTCTTGTAGATGATTTGCCATTCAGCATCAACGATGGCTTGGTACTCGGACACCTGCTCGACTCGAACTTCGGCATTGTCCTTCTCGGCCTTTAACTCCAGCTCGACGTTCAGGCAGACGATCTTGGGTTTCTTGAAAGACTTGGGTTGTTGCTCGAAACCGGCATAGGAGAATGTCTTCTTGAAGGCTACGCCGTTGACGAATAGGGAGTCGGTGAGGGAGCCGCCGGGAATCTTCTTGATACCAATGAGCTTCTCGTTTAGGTCGTCCTGATCTAACGATAGGACAGCATCCACAACCACTGCACGCTGTTAGCTCCAGTATACATGAGATATATAGGTGTAGATGCCACGTACTTTTTGTAAAGAACTGTGTGTCTTTCTTGATGAGCTTGCTCGTCATAGCCGTCCCCGCTAGCTTCGCCAGTGTTTCCCGTTTATTCGCCTCGTCTGTCCTCACCGCGATTTCCTTGATCTTGTTGACCGCCATGGCCGAAGCTTTCCGTAGACCCTTTATGATGATCTGAGAGCTGACGCCTTGCTCGACGTGTTCCCGAACCTCCTTGAGTATCTCGCCGGCCAGAACGACGACGGATGTTGTACCATCTCCGACTTCAGCATCTTGTGATCTTGCAATATCGACGAGGATTCGGGCGGCGGGATGTACGATATCGAGTAGCTAGAGACCTGTCAATATACTTGTTATGACAAGAATTTGTGGACATGTGGTTCTGACCTTCATGACTGTTGCGCCATCATTCGTAATGGTCTGCCTGCCATTTTCGTCCACCATTAATAAATCACCACCGTAGGGCCCTAGGGTCGACTTGATGGTGGTTTGAACGGCGAGACAGGCATTTATATTCGATATGATTTGTCCTTTTCCTTGGGAGGTATCGGTTCCTATGTCCAGAGTCAGCTTGGGGAGAGCTCTTCATCTTTAGACAGAGGGGTAGTAGCTCTTGGTCCATACCCTCCTTCAAGACGATAATGGTGGGGGTCTGGCCACCGAAAGACATTTTGGCGGTCGGAATACGGCGATGGCGAGTGACAATATAGTTTTAAGGTATGGTTTCTCGGGGGACTTGGAGAAGTTGCTCGCCTTGAGAATCGCCAGTATTTTTGGACGCTATTGACTCTCCATAGAGTGGGAGGAGCTCTGGAAGCTTCAAAAAATTACTGCAGCCTCGCATTGTGGGGCCCACGCACAGACCATTTTCTATACCCCATATACCATCAGCCCCGCATTAGTAATCATTCATCTTGTCCCACTATACATCATACACTACTATCGTCTCATCCTCACCCTCGTAGTAACTATCAATCCGTAGCTCTTTCCATTCTCATAATACCATCTATCTATAGGTAATGATCGAAGAGTATTTATATACCTGGTATACTACCTAGGTAAAGACTATGAACTCTTCAAATACTTGCAAGCACCCTACTAATCATGTGCACATTTCATCTCTCTTTCGAACTCTGGATGTTGCTTCATTGTCAGATGATACATCCCTCAAATCAAACTTGTTGATGCCGAATTAAAAAGCTTAACAAATTCCCACTCGTTATATGACTCATGATGAAACGATTCTTTATTCAGCTATGACCCTTTTGCTAGCAGAATATCCTGCACCATTCAACGATTCATGCGCCCAGACTCTTCATGACTTCTACATTGGATGAAAGGTAACCAAAGTCCTAACTGTCGGTTGAATAAGTGCCCCTGAAACCTTTCCCGATGGAGTATGCATCCAAATCTTGATTGGCCGGCTCCCCGTCCGGCCTTCACCCGGGTTTCCGGAGACATCGGGTCCTTTGTACGGATGCCCCGTAATTCCCAACACATACAGGCCCCGGCTTTGTTTCCGGGTCTCACTTGCCATCTCATCATGGCGAGCGAGTTCTGACGAAATTACGAGAAACTATTTGGCAATTACAGAGAAACATAAAAGTATATGGGAACGTGCCTGACTCAAATACCAGTCAACTACCTACCCGTCTCCTTCTCTGATGCCTGCCACTTCGTATTTCTTCCCAATCTTTTTCACCCCCTCCAAAACTTAGTTTTCCTTTTTCTTCCTTCGTGTTTCTCTACATTAGGAGACGCGCCTCCACCGATCCTTCATTATTAAAGCCAGTACACGCACAGAGTCCCATTCTCTAGGCCAGGTAACACGCTTGAGTCTAGCGGACAGTCTTTCTCAGTTCAGACTACTGGGTTTACCTCTTCCTCTCCCCAACTCTTCGACCCTTCATCATTCTAGTGAATCGTCATCTCTGTCTCCTCGGATTTCTACCAGTCACATTCTTGATTCATCGTCACAGCGCGTTGCTGGAAGAATTTCATTCGCCGTATGATTCACCGAGACGAATCATAATTAAGACCATGGCGTCTTCTACTACTTTCCATCTTTTCCCTAACTTCCCAAAGGAGGTCCAGATGAGAATCTGGGAGGAATTTATTCTAGATGCCAACAAGGAGCGCCTCGTGATGGTTGACGAAAATTACCTAGAGATCATCCCCACTCGTTTCCTCTCGTACTCTCCTTTCTGCGTCAATCTTCTAAGTCGAGACGTTTTCATGGACCTTTACCCAGTTCAGATGCCCGTCTATCGAACTTATACAAAGGCGAAGTTTGAGGACGACCATTCCGACGATGCTTCCCTTGACTATGATTATATGGTGGAAGATGGGAATGAGGATGGCGACAGTGATGCATCTGACTCGCGGTTTGGCTTCTCTGAATTCACCGATTATTACGGCAAGTCATGCGGCACTATTTACCTCAACTTCAGCCTAGACATCTTCATTATTTCTGGCATTAGTCGATTCAATTTCGATTTTGATGAAGGCCGATTCCGCCCACCTTGTTATGGCATCACTGCGAAAAACAAGACCCCGCCGTTCACCAGAAAACAGTGTGGACGCATGGAGAATCTCAGTAGGTCAAATTCGATTATCTCTCCCCGCTAAGCTATCGCCCGCAGCTTATAACATTTCACAACCCAAAGTGATGCCTAGAAGATGGGAATAACTGCTAACTGTACTAGTGGAAGTTACAATATTCCAGATATGGAGAGCCAAGAAACGCATCCCTCCTATCCGCCATCTGGCGAAGTTGAACAAGCACAACTATGCAAGAAAACTATTCAAGCGAGTCCAGACTTGCTACCATCTGTATTCGTTCTTTGACTACGGCGGCTACATCGACTTCGAAGAGGATTTCGACATTCAAGAGGACCTGCTGACCCTTCCAGGATGCGAGATTTTCGACAAATGGGTCAAGGAGACGGTGCGATTTGACCAGAAGATGCTGGCATAGAAGACACAAGGACCCTACTGGTAATAAATACCTAGCTACCTTTAGGTAGGCGGGTGGGTTGGCAGTCTTGAGCCATAACGTATGACAGACGTCAGTCTCGGTATATGGGATCCGGGAGAGATGCGGATCTAACAGGAGAAGGTTACGACTATTCTAAAGGGTCCTTGCGATCCGAGATGAGAAATGAGAAAGAAAATTAAGAAATTGAGAAAATGGGGCAAATTGTAAGATACGGTATACACGGAGGAAAAGGTTATGATTTAGGGGACATCAACGGAAATGAAGGCCATCGGGGGTCACCGGGCGTGCTCGCAAGGACCACACAAGGGATATCTGACAGAACGTCATCGCGTTGCTCCTGATAATAAAGAAAATTTCAAATTCAGTACCATACAATTGAGTAAGTCGTACAAGGATGTCTGCAAATTCTTAGCGGTCCAGTCCGAAAGTGATCGATGTCCCATAACATCAAGCAGTCTTCTCTACGTAGTCCTCGATAGAATACCTACCTATTTAAACATACCATAAGGCCGGCATCTTCTATATAAGTATTTTACCTCTCTAGTCGTGAGGTATGGTGGCGCTAGACTTTTACCCAGTCCTAATTACTCGAGACTTAGCTCTTAGGAGGCGGGGTGATGGGGCCATTCAAAGAATATCTGATATCGAGCTGTAGTCAAGGCTCATAAGGAAATAGCTACGTACCTACAAGCTTTACGTATTCTCTAGGCAACTTTCGTTCGGACTAGTAAAACGTGCATTTCACTCGATTCAACGTCTTGTTTTTCTAAAACCTATAGGAAGGTTGTCCAAAGAAGATATGGGAGCATACCTGCCATGAGTGAGGTGACATACACTGGTTATAGAACTGCAGGAGCTATTTGCGTCATTTGTAATACAATTGTTGCGGCAATACAATAGGGTAGTATAGGTACCTAATGTACCAATATAGTTCTTAGTTTCAGAAGAGGTATAAGACAAAAAAAATGCGAAGACATATCACAGATGGGGGTATCGGGCTTGATTACCTAATTCAGGGATTGCATTCCACGATGACTAAGCCGGTGTCGTCGCATGACTTTAATTTCATTACCGTCTCCGAAGAGTTCTGACCTCGCGGCTTATATTCGCCTATCAAATCCCAGCAAGGTTACCATGTCTGACCAACTTTCAACACTGCGCTGGGGGGGCATCATTGCCAGCGGGCTCGTTTCCTCCTGGTTTGTTCAAGGTCTTGTAATTGATCCAAAGGCGCCAAGGCGAAGCATATCGTCCAGGCGCTAGGATCTTCAATTCTGGACAAAGGAAAGGGGTTCGTTCAGAAATATCTACCGACTCAATCTCCAACAGCCCACAGCAGTTATGAAGAAGTCCATGCGGATCCGAATGTGGACATTATCTATATGCATTTCATAAGCAGAAGTGCTTGGATGCCATGAACGCCGGGAAGCAGATCCTATCTAAGAAAGCCTTCACCCTTAACGTCAAGGCGGGCGAGAACGGCGAAGGGGGTATTTGCTATGGAGGGAATGTGGACGAGATTCTTCCATTCTACGCAAACCCTTCAATCTCGCGTGCATGAGAAGAATGTAGTTGCAGGCATCCATCACTTCTTCTGCGATTCTCCTTGATTCAGAACATCGCATCATTAGGACCCGAGTCGCGATTGAAGAGTCAAACGCTTGGTACAGGAACCCTGCTCGACCTTGGTATTTACAGTGTTTCACGGACTCTCCTGGTATAGCCGGGCGCCTGAGTCTTTCACCGTTTACTCGTTCAAAGATGGATCTTCGACGAAGTACGAGTTCGAGCGACCAGGAAGAGGCTTCTACGGGAAGCGGGTGTAGTTGCATTGGATATCGCTGTTGGAAAACTTGAGGATGATATCATGCCGTGGATCGAAACAGTCAGGGTTCTTGGAATCCTGAGCCAGATCAGGGAAGAAAGTGGCGCGATATTTCCACAGGACAGAAAACCTTAATGGAAGTACACATGATGCTCACCTGCGTGCCATATCGAACCACTGAAAATAATTCCACAGATATATGACACGGCGAAATGGCTGGCGAGCGAACCTTGAAAGCCAAAAGAAAAAGAAAGAAGAAAAAAAAAGTTGACTTAGCTGACTTGAACCCACGACCTTGGGGGCAAAAATTATTTTCAAACAAATTTCAAACAAATCTTCAAACATTTCAACTGCGCCACTTCGATTGCCCGAAGGCGTAAGGGCGTAGTTTGTTGCTGTTTATATACCTTACTACGGTCTCCAGGTGGGTACCGACTTTTGCATGGTTGCCCTCGAGAGACCGTTGCACATGTATCTGACGCGACGTTGTTGGGCCAGGCTTCGTTGCTCTGGGCGGTGCTCCTAGGGATAGGGGGATGTCGCCTACGCGATGGACCCGTAGTTTGGTCGCGTAAATGGAAACTCGCCGGCCTTCAACGCACTGCGAAAAGACTATGGCCAGGATGCGAATGAATGCTACCATGAAAATATTATGTCTGCTTGACTATATTCGAAGCAACTATATACAAATTTTCAAGAAGAGAAGGGAAACCGATAATCACATCTACTCCAGAACCGCGATACCCTGAGCGTTCTTCCCAGCCTGGCTACCTAGATCAAATCTCTGCATAACCTTCGCCTGGCCCTGTCCACCAGATAGATCCATCACGACGATGGCAGCATTGGAGGTCTGGTTGCCAGGAGAAAGCACGTAGAGGAAGTTACCAGCCGCCTTCAAGTCAATGAAACCCACGTCTCCAGTACTAGATAGATCGGTAGTCGAGATGATGCTTGCGTCCTTGGTGCTCATCTCAACGACATGAGGAACGGCGACGTCGGTAACGAAGACGCTGTCAGTAGCCTTTGAAAACGCGGCCCAGCACGTGGCCTTCTGGTCGTCGATGGCTTGCTTGCCGACGACGGATGCTTGGCCGGTCTTCTGGTCGACGGAGAGGACTGCGGCTCCGAAGGATGCGTCGGTCGCGAAGATGTTTCCGGTTCCGGGGATCACTTGCGATCCGAACAAGACGGCAGTG
Source organism: Hypoxylon sp. PDH2405 (assembly GCA_023628415.1). Lineage (NCBI taxonomy): Eukaryota > Fungi > Ascomycota > Sordariomycetes > Xylariales > Hypoxylaceae > Hypoxylon > Hypoxylon sp. PDH2405. The sequence continues at coordinate 50,468 of JAMAKT010000009.1, read as the reverse complement.
CCGGCAGGCGAGACGCGATCGTCCTGTGGGGCCGCCGAGGCACCACCGTTGCATCCCTTGGCCTGCTGTATAGCCAGAGTCGACACGAATCCCGTCTTATTCGCTGCCGGGTCGCCCTTGACCATGGTGAAGAGCGTGGATTCGTCTTCAGAGAAGAAGGCGTGGGAGACAGTGTTGGTTGGGCCAACTGGCGGCGTTGTCTGTCCGAGGTCGATCGATCTCAGCGTGTCCATTGCCCCAAGACCTTTCCTGGAGAAGGAGGCACAAGTAATCCCAGCTACCTTGCCTGTAGCCCCAACGCAGGCCATCTTGTTCTTCGCTGATGCTGCGACTGTCGTCGGGAACTCCGCTGGGACAGGGGCTGGTTTGCCCACGAGGGCCAGCTTGGTCGGGTCGCGTTGGGAAATCTTCAGCATGCTGAGTGAGTTACTTCCGGCGTTGACAGCGAAGATGTGCTGCTCTTAATTAGCTACTAGTCAATCATGACGTGTTTTTTGTATAAGTCAAACTCACATTTCCGGCAATGGTGAGCGCAGACTGGCTTACAAGCGCATCCGGTCCGGCGGGTTGGTTGGTGGCACCGTCTATCGCGTTAGCTCCCTTACCACCAACCGGAGTCACGGTTCCCTGGGCCAGGGTGCCGTCGGCTTGGATGGGTAAGGCGACAATTGCGTTCTCTGCATCGTTCGTAATAAGATACACAGCCTTTCCAGTGGCTTGGCATGCATCATTTGATTGTTGGGATCCGGCATTTTTGTTGATAACATGGCCTGAGATGCCGTTGGCCAGCATTAAAATAGAGAAAACGTTTGCCTTCATTTTGAATTAAGGTTAAATAAGGATTATAAAGAGAAGATGCTAGTTTGCTTGACGGTGATATTTTGCCCGGGACCTGCGGGAGCTGCTATTAAGAGAACGGAAAGGTTGGGATACTAGCGAAGGACTTGCTTCTGATAGAGCCTGATGTTATTTCCATGACTGGAACTCACATCTTAATTATATATAAAATCCTATTGGGAATCATTCTAGCTGTGTTCTCACCTGTCCTGGATCTGACATCGCACATCACGACTCCGTGAATTGAGAGTTGGAATCCAAATTTCCATTTTAGGAAATATTCGTTGAAAGCCCCGGGGCTCTAAATTGACTAATATCTAGCGAGCCCCGTAGCAGTCCCATAGCAGCCCTGGTGACAGATCTTAGGGGATGCTTAGGGGTTCGTCTAAACGCCAAGCACCCCATAAATGGAACTAGGATCTTGTTAACATCGACGGTGATTGGCCGATCTCTCTGACTAATCCTAGGATTGTATCCAATAGCAGATCAAACAGTTTCAACAAGCAACTAAGCCCCCTGTAAAGGATCAATCAATGAAGCAACAATACCCGGGCGTTGAAAATAAGAGAACGGATCTGACTTTGGTGGAACTCACTCTAAATTCCTCCTTGACATGGTTTAGGAATCCACTGAGTTCCCAATTGGGAAGAAAGATCTGTCAGACATGCCCACAGCTCTGAAGCACAGGGATAGATTAGCCGTAGATCTCTAAGCACGTTCTGTCCAATTGGCCGTGTAACCACACGTCAACTATGAGTTAGTTGATATGTTGCAATCTCAGTATTATACGCTTAACCTATCACTTAAAGGATATAAGTGCTGACATGAGGTCAATGGTACGAAGAACGCGGTTGGTATACTTCAATAACTTCAAACACAAACACTTTTGGTTTTCAAATTTTCGATTGTGCTTATGGATAGATACTATGAGCTCTGATCTCAACGAACTTCCGTATGAAACTTAGAGTTGGCGTCCCTATCTTTATCCCTAAGTTCGTGTTGATGATGCCCCCAGGAGTTATTGCCGACTTTAGCGCGATATCTAATGGTTAGTCCAGACCGGCCTTCTCTAAGCCAGGCAACTACAAAGTGGAGGAGATAATATCAAATCCTCAATAGCCAAGTGACGCCGCCGGCAGTTTCGTGTCGAGCATGAGAAGGACCGGGTCCGAAGACCCAACATATGGTCTAATTTCCTCAAAGGTCTAGAAGCTCGCGTAAATATGATTAGTAGGTGGTAGACTCCACAGCGTTTGTACCATAATATGGCTAAAGACTTACTGGAATCTAGCTACAACTGAGGATCGAAACTTCTAATCAGCATCGTACAATTCTTCGAAACCATTGTTCGCAGCACCCGGCTGGCCTCCTCTCCTTTATCCGGCATCAACACCTCCACGACGGTGGCTCTTAGCCCGACTCAGCCTGTCTTAGAATTTTTATCGTTCCCAACGACCTTTCCTCGCCCTCGTACTTCTTTCACATCCTAATTTAGCGCTACGGCTATTGGGAAGGTCGTCGATGTGAATGGTAGATTAGAGGGTATTGAAGGATTAAGGATTGCTGATGCAAGTATCCTTCCGATACCGCTTGGCGGCCGTCTCTAGGCTACCCCCAAACTTTCGTAGAACATCTGAGTACCTAGTCTTATTGCCATTGACAGTTACCTAGGTAGCAACTATAAATAACGGCTCTATTACCTGTTTAATTGTCATTTACCTATATAAATATTACTTGAATATCGTCATTACACTACGAACGTAATAAATCAAGGGTATATGTTTAAGTGTTGCCTAGAGATTCCTTAGAAGCCTCCGCCACCATGGCTGAGGCACCCCTATTTCGCCCCTAGCTATTTCCTTGGCTTCTTCCAAATCGCGCCGTCTCCCCGATTGTAAATCAATTTCGTCATTCCTCCATAAGCGAGTCCGGAAAAAGAGTTTGTATCCAGCGTATATGACGAAGAACAGTGGTAGTAGGACATATGCGTCAACAAACCCGCCGGCATCCCACGGCGAGAAGTTAGACCACCCCTGCACGAGTGCCAAGAATATGTTCGCTGCGAGACCGAAGTATGCGTTCCAGGGATACCAGAGTGAGACGAATGGTAGGTCCTCTACCAGATTGCCCTGAGCCTCCCAGGCTTGGCGGAACCGAATATGGGTAAGAGAAATTGATCCCCAAACTAAGAACGTTGACACGCCGCTTAAGTTAACGATATAGCTATAAGCTTTGGCTGCACCGGTTGAGACATTCATCATAGAGATAGCGCCAAAAGCGTTCGCCAGAGTGATGGCTGGAATCGGCACTCCTCTCGAATCCGTCCAACCGAGAAAAGACGGAGCCATCTTCTGTTGTGCCATGTATAGCAGTGTCCGCGACGAGATATAGATCGAACTGTTAATGGCCGAGATACAGGTAATGAAAATGAAGGCATTAATGAGATGCACACCACCTTCCCAACCAGCATTTTGGATTGCGACTGTCATCGGGCTCAACAGGGCGCGACTGGTGCCGTTGACAAGCTGGTCGTCATTTGCCGGACAGGTAAGACCAAAGAAGAAAGCCGCGCCCATGTAGACGAAGATGATGCGCCAAAAGACCTGGCGAATTGCGAGCGGAACAGCAACTCGGGGGTTCTTCGTCTCGGTAGCAGCAACAGCCACCGACTCGCAACCAGCATAAAACGTTGAACAGAAAACGAAGACTTTGGCGACGCCGCGAAAACCCTCCACGAACGGCCCCGGGTCGTGCCAATATCGGAAACCTATAGCATCAGCCCCTCTAACACCTCCGGATACATAGCTATAACTGGTTAGGACAGTCTTAATAAAGATTCCATCATGCAATGAAACTCACATGATGGAGAATATGTAGAATGCAACTAATCCCACAAGCTTTAGAAGAGCTAGCCAAAATTCAGCTTCCCCGAACGTGGTAACGCCAAGGAGTTGAAATAATAGAAAAGCAGTCTGGCACAACGTCAGTAAAGCGAACTAGAATGACGGTTAGAGGATGTTACGGACCCATAATATCAAGAAATACCCCCAAATAGGTACCTTATCACTCCAGAAGACGAGAATGCTAGATGTAGCATTATACTCATTGGCCAGGACACAGAACCAAATGATAAAATAGTTCCACCCAACAGCAACACCAAAAGCGGGATCTACAAATCGAGATGCAAGCTGAGTAAAGGCGCCTCCGGACGGGTAAAGAGTCGTCAGTTCCCCTAGGCTCTGCATAATGCTTTCCATGGGTCAGTATTAGGGGCAATATGCGGGACGTTACGGGGTTATGCGACGTTACCTGAAAGCAATTATGCCGATGATCCCAAAACCAATCAATAGCGATGCCGGGCCACCGCTGGATAAAGCGCCTCCGCTTCCGACCAGAAGCCCGGGTCCGATGATTCCAGCTAGAGCCATCATACTTAAATGCCGTGTCTTCAGGCCGCGCTTCACACCTGACTCGGGGTCAATCGAGCGGAAGTCATCTTGATCGGTTTCCTCTTCCGGCCGCGCGATTGGCTGGCCGGAGTCCTCGTCCTTGGGGCTGTACATAGCGAGGAAATGGACTTAACGCCCCGCTGTAAAGAAGCAATAATCAATCGCAAAATTCCAATCCAGAAACGAATCGACCAAAATGCCAGGCTCTTCTTAATATCGAAACATGCGAGGTACGACCATCGCGGTGGCGAATTTAATAAATGGTTTAGATGATTCTTGTTTTCTCCCCAGCTCGGTTCTATTCAGAGATTTCGGTGACGGTTCGTTTAATGCCATTATTTCTAAAATTGCGTGATCGAGGGTCCACGCAGCGACATCAAGCGCCAAGCTAATCGCTATCTAAACTTACCTAAATCTGGTCCCCAAGATAGGGCGGCGACATGGATCTTATCTTTCCTATTTCGCTCATAATCCATTCTAGAAGCGCTGGCACACTGGTTACATAAGTGCTGCGATATTAACGCATCGTGAAACGGGTATAAAGGAAAAATGATGATACTCTTGTGTTGTAAGGTATGTTAAGCTGTAGTAGACAATTAATCATCGACCGGAAAGCAAATCGCATTCGGTCAACTACGAGCGACACGTACCTACCCCGCATGCAATGTATTACAGGGGTTGAGCACCTACCTAATCCCCTAGGTAGTTAACAGATGACTATAGCGCCCCCATATTCAGTACAGCACTCTCTAAGTTCTACAAAGTCGAGGAAAACTTTTTATCTTATTGGTCCAAGTTAGATTCAGCCCCCTAAAAATTACTTGGCAGCTAGCTGTCTAGCTGGGCTATAACTTTCTACTTTACTTCCCTAAGCGCAACATGCTACTATAGCTCACGCAACGTCATATCTTGCTTCGTGGGCGTGACCTACTTGATTGCTTTCCTCTAGATATAATTGTCCTTCATCAATTCCCATGGATATCCGCTAATCTATAGGTGGGTAGGGGTAGATGGGGTTTAAAAGACGATATAGTCTAATACTCGCATCTTGCTTAAAGTTACTGTACCTAAGAATATGACCACTTGAAATGCGAATTACATCATTGTATCGATCGTGGATGTATTAAGATCGTCTATGCTAATGTATCCGGTGTCCGGCTTTTGTGAGAAGTCTTGGTTATATACACGTTCCTGCTAAGATGCATTCCATTACGGGCTCCTAACAATCCGGTAGCACTCGTCTCAGGAGGCGTCCCTTGACCCGGAGGTGGAAGAGTCTTCTAACACATCGTTAGTGTCGTCGTTGTCCGGGAGCTTCCAAGTCCAATATGTCTATCACTAGAGATAGCTTGCACTTTCGGAACACGCCACATTGGCTCGGAGTGCATGTTGCCTAGTGCACGCACTGGCGCAAGAATATATTCTCGGTGCGTCCATGCATGCCGCTGAATGATACGTGACGGCGGAGCGTGCGTCTGGCAGCTCGTGTTTCGAGACGGAAGTGCCCTTGTTGCATGCTTGTGTAGTCTGGTTCTCTATAATCCCTGATAATGATCTAAGAGCCCATTCGTATAGTTATGATTCGTACAAGAATTCGGAGTTCCGAACTGCTCGGATGGTGTCAATTGTCTTTAACGTCGAAACTCCGAACCTTGCCTTCTCGTCCACCGTCTGTCACCTTGTCAATAACTGATTACCCTAGAAAGTAAATAGCAATTTCGACAAGCCCCTTACAAGGGAGGAGCTGCGTGGGAGGGGAAGTTTGGTAGGTGACGCTCTCGTACTCCTCCATTCAAGGGACCTTGTTTTTCTGAATAAAGTTGATGGTTCTAACAGACCATCCTTTCTCTTCCTGCTCTTGGGTGGGTGGAGAAGAAGGGGGGGGACAAGGCCAGCAAAAGACACTGAAATTTTCCCAGAGGTTGGGCCGCCCTCGAGTAGGTAATGACGAAGCTGCGAAGGTAATCGGCCATTGTTCCATTGGTTCTAGCCTTTCTATTATCTACGCATTAACATCCTTCGTTTCTTGGCGTAGCCAACGAATTACATCCGCGATGTCACGGGCTACTGCCAGGACCTCACTGAGAGAGGCTTCGTTATCCTGGTCGCCAATAGGATGGGAATCCATATCGGCACAATGTGTGCTTGAACCGTTTGTGGTGTTCAAACTGTGATAGAGGTCTGTTTACGTCTGCATATTCGAGAAGACTATTGTTCAATGGACGAAGTCGACCTCACTTCCAACGTTGTCATTAGAATCGTCACGTTGTGAGGCGTCGTAGGTGTGGAAGTACCCGCAACGCGCGACACCCGAGGTCGTCGTGTAAGCCTTTTCGCAACCAGGCCAGGGGCAGCATAGCCGTCCGTTGTGCGCATCAACATCGACTTGTCCAATAGAACAATGATCTTCGCGGATGTGTTGACGGAGGCGGTCCTCCGTCATCGTTTGAGCGCCACAACCAGTCCAAGCGCACATCGTTCCGATGTGGTTGTAACGAATGTGATTATCGAGATTTGATGCGTTGGTTGAGGTGTAGTCGCACTTGTCGTATTGCTGCTGCTGTTCATATGCAACCCACTTTCAACGTGCTGATTGAGCGGCTTCGTTCTTTGTGGCACTGTCGTAAGGTTGGTTGGGTGATCGAGACTCTCTCGACATCGATGATGCAACCAATTATCACATCTCCGGCTTCAGCCGAACCGGAATAATGCTGAGATTATTCGTAGTAGGATAGGATATATATACTAGTCTATCCGTGCAAATGATATGGGAGTGTGGATTTGCGACGATAGTGGTTTGTTCTCGTGGTCCTTAGTGACGCGAGCGGCAGCCCTGGCGACGACAAGAGGTACAGTACTTGGGACCAGGTTGACTGCATGTTCAACGGCAGTCCCAATGACAACCCTAGAAGTTGAGTACCATCATGTTCTCATTGGGCTGCGGATTATATAGGTAACTCTAAGCCTCCAAGCATATCTCGAGATGCTTTGATTTGGATGAAGATCGAAGCTCTGGATTGTGCTGTTTGATTTAAATAACACTAACGACTGACCTAGAGCCGGGGGCTCCTTTTTTCTTTTGCCCGTAGTCAAAACTAATTCTCCCGAAAATGTTGGTATTAGTTGAATGCCATATTGTAATTCATGCATGGCAAGTTGTTCGAGCTGTAAGCATCATTAGGTAGGTACCTAACCTTGTTGCCGGAGCTTGCATCGCAGGAGTGAATACGAAGCTACCAAATGTAAGACTGGTCAATTGTGTGATGAATTGTTGTACCTTCGCCGTTGACTACGATTGCCGATACCTCCCCATCGCTCTTCGGGAACATTTTGGATTGCGTTGACGACATTCTGTAGCAATTTGTCGTCGCAGTAGGCCTCCAGTTGTTGGGTGGTAATGTCGATACCGGAATCGCCGTAGTCGAAGACATTGAACTCCGGGTTTCTGTCGTCATTCCCGAGACGCTTGTTCCAATCCAACTTTTTCTCCGTCTTTAGCTCTTCCTCAACATCACTTTCATCATCCTGATGAGGTCGTTTTGGCGCCATTTTGCGACTAGGTACATAAAGCTAGATTGTTCTTCTTTTTGTGCTTTGCGGAGTTGTGATAATAGGCCGGGTGGCTAGGGATGAGGGATACACAACGGCCGGTTATTCCATTGTACTATGTTGCGGCCCATCCCCAGCTTCTCAAGCCCCAACAGTCAAGGGGACTGTAGCTGTAGCGGATCTTACCTTGTCGTACGCGTCCACTAATTCTGTGGCGTTTTGCGTCAATAGTTCTCGTGGGTACCATTGATCGTAAGCTTGAGAATAATCTTTCCATCGAACCAAGTACTCCAATACTTTCTTGCCTCCTGCTCCGTTGACTCTTCGTCCAACGAGCTTCTCTATCTCATACGAGATCCAATTATTGTCATCTCCTTGCATAATAATCCTTCCAGCCTAGGGTCTTCGTCGTCCATATGGGTTTGCACCTTGTGGGATTTTGTATAAATAAGCGATAGAAATTACCTTATGTATCCTCCAATGCGATGGTATATTGACTTCATATGCCAAGTCGCCGACTCGTCGTACAATTGATAATGGTCAATTCAATGTCCATATGTTCAGATTGTACCGCACGTTAAAATTGGTGTTGTACTAGGGAGCTAACTTACGCTGTTCTTTGTCGCAGATCCTGTCCAAATGGGATTTGCTCTCTTCAGTGTTGGAGGCTTTTGCCTAGTTTAGGCAATTTAATGGCACCGTATAAATTAATTGTAGCTCTTAGTATGTCTCCGGGAGATTTCGTAGGATGCTATGTCGCTGGAGCTCTTTGGCAAGGGAGGCAGAGACTTGCAATTACCCTAGCAGAGTATAGTCTTGGGTAGGGCGTCCTGGGGTGGTTGCGTCATTGGCAGGAGTGTTGATGTTGGTAAGGTATTGTGCCTCTTGTCGATTTCGGCTAATGGTGGCAAATGGCTTCTTCTCTGGTGGTTGGATGTTATGATCCTTAAGTATGTCTGGAGCATGGGCGTTGCAGAATGGAGGCGAATGAGGGAGCTGCCTGCGTTTCTATTAGCTCCGTCAGTCCCCTGAATCATCGTTACGTCCTTCTTAGATTAAGGGGTTATTGTTTGTCACTTACAGTTTATTGACTCCTTCATCTTGTTGTGGTTCTATCTTCTTTTGATAATAGTGTAACTCGATTATGATCCTGCTGAATTGTATAGGCGACAGAGTGTTCCATTCCGACTGTTCCTTGAATCATAGCTGTCCGACCGATCAACATAGTCTCGAGAGCGAGGTCTTTGGTTGTGGCATATTCCTCCTGTCTCCATTTGGACGTCGGATATAGTGTAATGCTACATCCAACGAGGGTGGGCGAAAACAAAGAGTCAAGATTTCAGTCAGAGCTTGTAGTGATTGCTCCTACAGCTCTGTAGCAACCTGACTTGCTGATTCTTGTGGGATGATAGTCGACAAATGATTATTAGCCTTGGTACAGTGTTGATGGCTAAGGCTGTTGTAATAGAACTTGAAGCTCCTTGCTGGGAATCCTCAGGAGTGTAGTTGTGTAAGGGGAGTGTTTAGGTAACAATTATTCTTGGATAGGAAGAAGGGAATGTGGGAAAGAAAGGGGACACTTGTTATGGAGCTCTGCTGAGAAGATTGGAAGGGGTATAGGAGAAGGAAAAAAAAAATCAAGGCATGGACTATGGGGTTTAGTACAAAGATGGCAATTAGGGTTAGAATTATGAGCCCATTTCACAATGACTAACCTGAAAATGTGAAAGCTTCAGCCGGCTATGGGGTACATCATTACACATCTACCTACACTATAACGTGCGCCTTCCTAACGTGTGTGTCTTCGCGGGCTCGATCTTATTCCCTACCGAGAACAGCCCTTCCCCGGAAAAGTAATGGAAAGAGAAAGCAATCGCAAAAGTACCAGAATTACATTTTAGAGTCTTAAGGCAAGGTACATCGTTAGAGATGTACGATGAACGAGTATAAACCGGATAGGTAATCACTTATGTTATCGTCTGAGTGCTAGCAAGGAAAGCCCAAAGCACTGCGAATGACCTGGGCAGCTAGGCAAGACTGGAGTGCCTAGTTCTCGCCCTCTCAAATAATTTATCCAATTCAAAACTAAGCCTCTGCCTTGCCCGGGATACCATATATGGTATCTAAATACGTATGTAGGTAGTTGATCTATTTAAGCAGTCATCCAGCCCCGTAAGGTATGCTATCCTCGGCACCGGCACAAGATCCTTTCAAATACCGATATGGTACCACCTTGGAAGGGAGGTATCTAGATGATTTCAATCCATGCCTTGTTCCGTAGATTATTAAAGATGAACATGTGAACATTGTGAGCATGCACAATGAATGGTAAATCAATCTTTAAAGTGCAGAAGATACCTACGTGTGCTTAATTAACACTGGAGTACAATAAAACGATGGTATTTAGCAAAATCCGGCCCATTCAAAATCGGAGCACATAGGTTCATTCGCTTCCCGACAGGTACTATGTAGGATTGAGTCACTTTTTGGCTGTACCTCTTAGCATCGTCTCCTGTAATTAGGAACTTTTAATTTTCTTGTGGTTACTAGAGGTAGCTACCAGCATAGGAGGGAAGTTGACTCAAGGTGACTCAAGTTGATGGAAGGAAAGGAGAACAAATTTTTAGCTTTTACGAGGGATTAAACTGCGCAGGTGGTGGAACATGAGTGGAAGGGGCCTTAAAAAAGGCAAGCGGCGGAAATGAATAAAAATCAGATGCAGTAAGCAGATGAAGTACTTAGGGAAGCAATCAGTCTCACATCACTCTACTATCGCTAATATACCTACCTAGGTACCATACATATAGATACAGATCATCAATTAGCACGGAATAGATAATAGCCATGCTCTGGGTGTTTATATCTCTATTGTATTCTCTATCGTCTGAACTAGGTATTGGAACCAAGAAGCGTGTTGACTCATAACCTGACGTTGGGATTGGCAATGCCGCAAGCCCAATTGTCATCTATGAACTTCGTCGATCTCTACATCTGCGAGAGTGGAGCATATGGTCTCCTTATTAGTACATACCTTCTAGCCTTATGAAGGCACACTCTTTCATGGCCTTGAATTTCCTTCCAATGCCATAGAAGCCTTCCAACAGCGCTCTATCGCACTCCAGTATTGATCCGGATGCATTCTCATATGACCAACGTGCGGTGAATCTTCAAACATCTCCATAACCGTCGTATAGCCTTTGCTCTTCGCTATTGCCGCTTGCTCCTCGACATCTTCCCACCATATCAAGTCATCTGCCTTTGAGTACATATACAACCTAAGGGCTCTAGGCGTAGCCATATCGTGGTTTAGGAAGGCTTTAAGGCTGTATACACCGGAGTGTTCTCTCCCGATGGCTCTCTCTAAGAAGTGAATCGCATACAAAAATGTCCACCACATCTTCTCCGTCACTATGAACGGCCACGGGAAATATTTCGCTGACCCCAAAGCCATTGCCCTAGACCAGCGTCCTACCTCGGTCGAGAATACCACGCTTCCTGGTGTGGAGTCGCTCACACACAGGTGGTGCGGAAGCCTCTTGTCTGTACCGTGGCGCTGCTGGTAGGCGTTCAGCGTGGCAGCTGCATAAATCCCTCCCGTATTTGACACTGCAACAGTAAAAGTCAGTACTTCTCCTAAAAAGGCGTTTGAGAGGTTCATGTTTTTTTGGAAACAGTAGACGGGTTATGGCTCTCTGCATAGATATATGGTTTACAGGCACATATATGCAAGTTACTAAGCATGTATATGACTATATCCAGCATATTTGTATAAGGAGCCTCGCATTGGCGTAGTTCTGTTTCTAACTCTCCAAATGGATGAAGAGAAGAAACAAAATGACCCTTAAAGCTACTTACTTGCTTGCAGAATAATTCTTTCTGAGCCATCCCCTGGAGTTGGGAACAAGGTGTCGATGATAGGCATCATGGCCCTAGTTCGTTGCTCAAGCGAATCATATGAAGCTCCAAAGGTCGATGAGATGACCATTAGGATCCGAGCTGTCGGGAAGAGCTTATGATAGCCATCTGCATATTTAGCGACATTTTTAGGAGTTCCGTCGCCCCAACCGTAGATAATGATTGCTGTCGGCTGGTCCGTTGACGATTTTTCAGGGGTGTCGATGGAATCGGAGTCTTCATTGCGGAGGAAGATCCGATCGGAGATTGGAGTAAACCCCGGGAACGTTTTCGCAACCATGATTGTGAAGTTAGAGACCAATGAGCGAGAGTGAGGCAGAATTAATGAAAAAACTGAAGGCTTTACTTGAAGTTACAGACCCTTTCATAATTCTTTTGAAAAATTTAAGACAGCTGAGGCTGGACTGGTACTGCTTAATAACCAAGTTTTGAGGCGTTAGCGTGATAGGGGTTGTTCTAGGCGTCCTAATACGACGAACGCGAAGAAAATCGCGACGTGGTAGTATTCCGGCAGCCGAGGTATGTGGGCCCTTGATCACTTATTAACGAGACATGCTCGACTCAACATTTTCTAATCCTTATAGTATTGCAGTTTATGTTGGGGATAATTCTTCGGAAAGTCGGAAGCATGTGGTTACGTATCATTTGTCCAGCATATCGAGGATTGCGAATCACCGAACCGAGTCAACTACTGTTGAAATTGATGTTATATACGGATGCTTAAGTAATCAACGGGTGTTGAAAATGAATTGTGTAACGGAAAACCATTACCGGGATAGAGGTTAGGTATAAACATAGCTAGAGAAAGTACATAGTGCTTCAGAGTGACTTTTGATCTACCGGGGACATGTAACACTGGCCCCAATATCATTTTCCATTCCCGGGCTTACCTTTCCTTCGCTTTCCCCAAGTCCAATGTTTCTTCGGATTCTCAGCCAAGATCCTCATAGCCCTAGCATCACCCGCATTCGGACCCGATTCTCTCTCCACAGCCTCCACCGCAGCGAGCGCATACTTGCGTGCCTTCTCCTCTTCCCCAAAGAGCGCGAAGTTCAACGCCGCCCGCGTGTACACTTGTCCGAGATAGATATCCAACCTCTCCTTCTCGTAGAGCTCCACAAGCTGTGCGCCGGTCTCGGCAGTCACGATAGTTTCGTTGAAGTTCTCTAGAGCGGTCTCTAGTTCTTGGATCTTCCGTAACCTCGCGTCTGAGGCTGCGACCTCTTCGTCACTCATGCTGCAGTGCGAACAGGCGCATTCGAAGCCCCATTTGCGTAATCGGGACCGACGCTCTTCTCGCGAGAGCATCAGTTCGATGTAACTAATGCTCAGCTCCTCGCCTGGTTCTATGTCGCGCGCAGCAACAGTTGTGTGAGTCATGTTTGTTATACGGTAGTGAACACTGGCCCCCGATTAGTGACGCTCTCATTCAACATATCATGCAGGGGCATGGGCTTACTTCGGTCGGCAGGCGTGATTGAATCGAGAGATCTCGGGGTAGCAGCCTAGGTGGCTACCAGATTCATTTGACCCGTCAATATATAACTGAAAGCAATTCGTCTCTATCTTATCATGAATATCCTTGCCCATCTGTCCCATGAATAGTTCCTGCCCTGTCTTGGGGAGCTTGCCGACGGCGATGTCGTAGAGAGCGTTCCTAGCACCCGGCTCCATTTCCACGTGGGGAGTGGTCTGCACCATCATTGTCGGTGACCTCACTAAGATGGTTTCGCCTTTACGGACTTTTCTATCAGCTATAACGCCGAGGCCTTTTCCAGGCACTTCTGCCACGTGGAACGGCAAAGTAGCTGCTGTAGAACTTGACGCGACAGGGAACGTGCTTGCTATTTCTGCGTTTCTCTCAGTCGTGAGAAGCACGATGCCATCACCAATAAGATGGTTTGAGAATATACATGTCTCATTGACACAGTTCTCTGGTCCTTTCCAAGCTGACAGTGATGAGGCGGAGCCATGGACCCCTTTTTGCACATCTAAGAATCCGCCCAACCTAGAACCTCGCACTAGATTCGGATCAGCACATGTTTGGTCTTCGATTCTCTGCAGTGGACTCCATGGACATATTTCCGTGAGGGAAATAGCCCGAGCTCCAGTACTGGCGACAGCCAGGTAGCTGTAAAGGGTTACGGCACGCATGTTAGTATTATATAATGAAGGCCACCAGGTGTCGTGAAAGACTAGAAAACTTGGTATACGTCGTATTGAAATTTCGCGAAAGGCCCAAAATTCTCATAAAATCAAGTGATAACCGTGTTCATATCGGACGGAAGAAGCGACTTATGTGATCGTCCAAGTTCTTTCCTTTTCAGTGCATTTATTCTGTTTATCCGGGCCTCAGAGAAGTGTTCAATGAACTTCGCCCCGGGTTTCAGGCTCGTTCAGCCCGTTATTGGTGGTTGTAGCGACTAGTCAATTAATACCAGCGCTGCTTTTAATGCTTTCATTTATCTGAAGATGAACAGACTGCCACTACCCTTACATAAGCATGTGTAGTAGGAGATGTGAGAAATATACGGCTGAGAATGAATTCTACTTCAGAGTAACCTGCACCGGGAATAAAGTAGAGTACCTACTTATAATCGGCGTATTCTCTGAGGAATTGGCGATAGCACCGTCAAAAATACAAGTACTGACCTCATACCTCTTTAGCTGGCCACCTGTGTAGGTCAGTTTGGATCTTCGTTATCTACCTAAACAATAACAACTTCCGTGACTGGTGATTCCTCTAGCCACGTTTTCTCCGCAGTTCGCATACGACCGACTCTCTTGCATCTTGGCTCCGACGAATCACTATCAACGGGAAGTAACGCGAGGCCGTATACTTGCGGCCAAGGAAATCCTATCCTTGCGCATGCTAAGCAGTATACGAATTGGCTGACTTCATCTAAAACGTCGAATGTTATCCACCCGACGTTTTTCTCATTACCATGTATCGTGGCGAACAGCGCACGTCCAGCTGGGTCTCCGGAAGATCCGTAGGCATGCTCGACGTGTTGCGCCCGAAGCTTGCGCAGTTTACCGCTTATCCGCAATGACCCATCTCTTAACTGAGCAAAATGATCCACTCCTGTTGGTGTTACTGCGAAACCGTGTATTGTTGCGATGCGTTCTATCCGGTCTTGAGGTGGATACCAACTCCAGCTAACAGCGCCTATTAGTGAAGCCCAAGACCACGAAGGAGCCGTGTATTCAATGGGCCTGGAAGACGTCTTAGACACTGTTTTATCCCTGGTAGGATTATCAACAGCCCAGAGAAGGCTGATGATTCCATGAGATTCGAATAAGCCAGCACAATATGTGCCTTGAGTGAACCTTGAAAAGATTCGCGCCACACCAGAGATTGCCGGGAGAACATCCGTCTGCTTCGTGAGGCAGCGACGGCTGTACAACTTCACGAGGCGAAGCCATTCCGCTGCCGCAAGTAGCCTCTTCTCTTCCGTCATCTCCACAGTGCCTTGGGAGATGCCCTGGAGCTTCCGTCCTCCACTGTCAGTGTCGAAAACGCGTCTGTGTCCGATGACAACTGCTGGGTCCTGCCATGGGTAATTTAGGGATGCTTTAAGAGATCGGCACTCCCATATGAGTGTATCGTTTGAGAAATGCGCAATTCGAGGGGAGAGTTCACGTTCCTGTAACGTCCATCCTCGGGTTTGGAGCACATCGTTCTCCAGCGTCGGATTCCATCTGTTTGACCAGCCGAACACTCGATAGCACTTCTGTTCCCGATTGCCAGTGACAGGAATGTCTATATACGGCCAGAAAGATTCGTCCCTGTCGTTGTGTATACGGCATCCCTGTGTTCCATCCGAGGATGCAGAAGCGGCGAGAGTGACGAATGCGTTGGAATACACATTAGCCATCTGGGCTGCCTCTATTTCCCAATCTTCTCGAGAGTTCTGTAGAATGTAAAGGGAGTTAATCCATATAAAAGGAACACGTAGTCTCCGTGCTATCTTTATCGCGTCTACAAAAGTCTTTGTTAGATTTGACAGTGGAATCCACTCCAAGTGTTCTCTCAGCGTCTCCCTAAAAGTCTGGGCGCAATGAGGCATATTTAGCCCCCAGCAGTGGCTCAGGGCAATGTAGTAACGGCGCTCTTGCAATTCCATTCCTTGAGTGACAACCAGGCGCACATTCTCAGCATCGTCAGGTCCAACCTCAATAAGTCTCGTAGGCATAAACTCCTTGTCCGGACGCGGGCAATCTGGATGAGTTTCATGGCAGGTTCGTACCCATTTATCGACCATGAGAAGGGCTGCCTCGTTGATATCCTCCCTCTCATGACTCCATGGGTCCTTCCAATCTCGTGGAATTTCAATCGCCCGAAGCGCGCCAGAAGCATTAGGCGAGGTGCCAATCCATAACCATCGCTGACCAGCGGGACCGACCACGCCGCCAATTGAGAGCCCCCCCGGCGGATATATAGGCTTGCCATCAGCATCGAGCTGCCTGTTTTTTCTGCAATCTCTAGATAACGCATCTAGAATCAATTGGCATAGCGCACAGCCCTGCGCTGCAGAATCAATCAGGTATGCGCAGCTTGGCTGGTGTGGATATCTCGCCATGTTGTATGAGATCTTCTCTGCTGCTTCACTGAAAGCCGTCCCTCGAAGGGAGACGCAGTACAAGCAAAGAGACATGACCTCGGCCCATTGTGAAAGAGTAGACATTCCTGGGTGACATAATTTGAGAACATACATTTCAATTGTTAAATATCGATACTTACCGCTCTCCTCATGCGAATCAAAATAGATTCACGAATTCATCTTTGTGTTACGCTCGGCCATGAGTGTAGGGCTATGCGGCCCGTAGCATCTAGGCCCTGTAGGCTGTAGCCCTAGGCTGCCAGGTTTAGCATCCTACATCCCTTTAGATGTGCGTCTCATGGTCGGGTTACAAGGTGCGTGTCAATCATGAGGCCGGTTGTTAAACTGCATGAGTAGTGTTATTGAAACTCCTTAGAAACAAATTTCTCCCATTGGACGTTCTTAAAATAAATTAGAGCTGCAATGCTGGGCAAAGGCAATCTTGAAAACGGCTTTGGTGGGAGATGGAAAGAATGGTGGGGTACCTAGTGACCAGTCACAAATCTTACAGGTATCTGGGGCGCAGTCTAGCACCCTTGTCTCCCCGGTCGTGACTTAGCCTCTACGATAGGTGATTATTGCCCTACCAGGCGCTATAATTATCTTCACTATAGGTTTAGGAGGTACCTTTGCTAAATTCTGAAGGAAGGCTTTCCCGTTAAACAGGCCACAAGCTTCAATCGCACTTGCTGGCGCCATCCGATTGATGATTGGTCTTTCCAATTGGGAATTGAGCTAATTACCTGCTGCTTGATTCGTAATAGATCTACTTCTAATCAGATTTTGGAGAGTCGACTTGGAAGAATAACAAATTCGATCTATTTCCCTATTTTTTTTACCTGGACATTGATTCTAAGCCCGCAAAATGCAGATTCTACTAGGGGCGTCGCGGGGTTCCGCAATCAGTTTCAGCTTACCCCCCTCTTCCCGACCCTGCTCTGCCCTCGCATGGCGTATTTGCGTGATATTCTTTGGCGAACACTTGCATGCTTAAATGCGGCTGACGAGCATGATGACTAACTCCTACAAGTATTCCACTGCTTCCGATGGGAGATGCGGTGGTATTTTACTCCTTCGTCCAATCTTTCAAAGGGAAGAAGACGACTAGAACACATGGTTACCAGCCGTGACTATCTTCTTCCGGTCAGTCCGTGACTAGCGAGCCTCATCTAAGATGGATACTACAGCTAGCCTTATCGGCATTCTCCAGTTGTCATGGAAGGTAATGCAATATATCCACGACGTCAAAGATGGAGGTAAAGAGCGATCTGAACTTACAAGTGAAGTTCTGTCAATCTATGAAATCTTACTGGGTATGAAAGACGACTTCGATTCCCACGATTTAGAAGACGGCAGTGCCTGGTCTGCCCCGATCAAACCCTTGTTTGAACATGGTGGTACCATTGACCAAGTGAAGACGGTGTTGGAGGAACTGACGGCTAAAATTGTATTGCCTCATAAGACACTCGATGCTCTTGGGCAGAAATTGAAGTGGCCCTTCGAAAAGTCCGAGGTGAAGCGACTGCTGGATCGCCTGCGATCGTCCAAGGACACCATCACCGTTGCTCTCACCAGAGCTCATTTGAAAGTCGGTCTTGAAAATAGCGCTGACATCAAACATCTTCGCCACGCACTCAAGACTGCGGAGCTTGAGACCGCTCTAAAATGGATATCAACCCTGGACTTTAGAGCCTCGCAGAGGGCAGGCCAGAGGCAACGTCTTTCTGGCACCGGGTTGTGGTTTCTCAACAACCCGCAGGTGCGAGGATGGTCAGAGTGCAGAACCACAGCGCTGTGGTGTCACGGCTTGCCAGGAGTGGGCAAAACAGTCTTGGCGTCCACCATTTTCCAACAACTTCAAGAGCAATACCTCGATGAAAATGTCGCCATCCTTGTTGCTTACTGCTCCTTCGACGATGAGAATACGCACTCGACGTATAACATACTGTCGAGTTTCATCCGACAAGTTGTGGAAAAGAGGGGAGAGATGTCGAATGCCATAAAGGACATGTATGCCGAGCACTCTCAAGGTCACAAAAATTCTCGCCCTAGCTTGGGTCAGTTGACCAACTCGTTATCTGTAGAGCTCGGGACGTTTGACAAGACCTTCATCATAATCGACGGTCTTGATGAAGTTCCAAACGACAAGGATAAAACCGAGCTTCTCCAAACAATGGAATCTTTGAATCCGCTCCCGCAACTGATGGTTACCTCTCGTCCAGTACCGTCCATCGCTACCTGGTTCAAAGAGCTTTCTAGCGAAAATAGGTATAGAATTCTTGAGGAGTCCCAAGAGTATGACCAGTCGTTATATAGCTGCGATAACTGCAATGAAGCTGAGGGGACGGATGCGCCCTCGG
Organism: Hypoxylon sp. PDH2405; assembly: GCA_023628415.1. Classification (NCBI taxonomy): domain Eukaryota; kingdom Fungi; phylum Ascomycota; class Sordariomycetes; order Xylariales; family Hypoxylaceae; genus Hypoxylon; species Hypoxylon sp. PDH2405. The sequence continues at coordinate 31,754 of JAMAKT010000009.1, read as the reverse complement.
AAACATTGAGTGATGGAAGCTACGTCGAAGTCAACGAGGAGGTGTCGCCAATCCCAGATGACACAAGCTGGAAGGCAGAAGCGTCGTATCGATGCGAAAATTGTAACCGTGACGCGTGTGTCAATTGTTACGAGGAATACGACATATGCTTCGGTTGCTCCCAGAAGAAAATATGCTTCAAGTGGGCTTGGCCGGGCTCTGTTGTCATTTCCGCGCATCCTGAAGATATCGACACCTATATTACCTGGAGAATTCAGAACAGCCAAGTTCTAAGAACACTGATTGAAAACGCGCGAGGAAGGGCGGGTGACCTATCTGCCATAATCGCGGCTCGTGTCCGAGAAGAGTCCCACGGAATGTAAGTAAGATACGAAATGTGAAGAGAGGAACGTCTTTCTCATAAAACATCACAGGTTTCTACTTGCTAAGTTCCATATGAATGCATTGGAGGAACAGACCACCGCGAGAGAAATCATCAAAGCTCTCGAGAAGTTACCTTCCAACGTCAAGGATATATACGATAACGTATTCAGACGCATTGGAAATCTCCGATGGGCCAAGAAGCTAGAAAAACTCATCACTACAGTTGCCACGGCCAGGAGGTTGCTGTCGACAGAGGCTCTCGCACACGCTATTGCCGTAAATCCTGGGGATGACGACATAGATTCCTATGATTTATCCGACATCCAGCATCTATCTTCGATGTGTGTAGGGCTGATCGAGATTGACCACTCCGGTTTCGTCAGGCTCGCACATGAGACCGTGGGCTTCTACATCGCGCAAAACGGTCTAGAGTCATGGAGTGACGGCCACGGAGTCCTAGCGGAGATATGCCTCGTCTATCTACAATTTCAAGCATTTTCTTCCGGTGCATGTACGGGGTCTGATCACAAGAATCTGATCGACAAGCGACGGAGTGCATACCCATTTCTGACTTACGCCGCAACTAACTGGGGTTGTCACGCACGCGAAACGAAAAATCTTAAAACCGCACAATTGGTCGATGAGTTCCTGAATAAAAAGGCCCACGTTGCAGCAGCCGCACAGATAATGTGGATAGATAATATGGAAATATCATCCGGATGGGACGCCGAGTCTGGTGTCCACGGGTTGCATCTCGCGTCGTATTTTGGTCTCTCTGACGCTGTATCGGCTCTCCTAGCGACTGGCGTAGATGCCGATATCAAGGATTGTCTGCAAACTACTCCTTTCATGTATGCTGCGCAGGAGGGCCACGCCGATCTAGTGCATGTGTTACTACATTCGGGTGCAAATCCCGGCCTGATCTGTGGTAGAAATCGCACCGCGCTCCACAGAGCTTGTCGAAGGAATACCAGTCGGCATGTCAACGTCATTAAAGAAATCGTTTCATCCACGAAAGATGTGTCCATCAACGCATTCGACGTCAACTATGGGAATATGACCGCCTTACTTTACGCAGTGTTGAACGAAAGCGAAGAATCCGTGAGGCTTTTGCTCACGCGCAAGGATATTGACGTTGGACTAGAACAGCCCGATCAATATCACATTAATTCACTACTCTTCGCAGTTTTATGTGGTCAATACGAGCTCGTCAAAATTTTACTCGACGATGGCCGAGTCTCAATCGAGTCGATGAATTCGTCTCGAAAGACCGCGTTGAGCTTAGCTGCGACGAATGGGTACCCAGCTATTGTGGAGATGTTGCTCGACCGTGGTGCCAATCCAGACGCTGGAGATGCCTATGACGGCCCCCCACTATTACGAGCTATTGACGAGAATAGATTGGAATGTGTCCGTCTGCTCATAGATCGTGGCGTCAATTACAGGTTCAAAGATTTCCTGGGGCGCGGCGTGCTACACGCATGTGCTATCAATAGACGAAGTATGATTCTGCGATACCTTCTGAAGAATACAGATCTCGACCCGAATATGCAAGGGGATGGCGGCGAAACACCTTTGCATGACGCCGTAACAACGAACTCGGACGCGGTAGCGAGAGTATTACTCGAGTATGGAGCTCGTACAGATATTGAGGACAAGACGGGAAGAACGCCCCTCCGTTTAGCTCGCGACCTTCAACACGATAGACTCTATGCTCTATTGAGTACAGCTAGGAAGAAGGAGCTTGAGGCGATGGCGGACGGCAACACGGGCCCTACGGCAAATTCACAAAACCCCGCAAGAGTCGATACATTAAGTGCGGAATACAAGTTTCCCATTCACTCAGTTGTGCAGCATTACTCTCGGAAGGAGTTCGAGAAATACCTGCTAGACCTTGGTTCTCAGGCAGATGAAGCTATCAACAAGGTCGACAGCGTGGACCTAGATACACCTCTACACTTTGCAGCACGTTTTGGCAAAATAGACAACATGCGCCTCCTCCTCGAAAAGGGGGCTAACCCCAAGCTCAAGGACCGCTGGGGATTCACGCCCCTGCATAATGCAGTCGACTTCGACCAACTAGAAGCCGTGGAGGTCCTACTCCAAAGCGGATGCAACATCAACGAGAAAGATTTACTAGGCAGAACCCCCCTGGCATTTGCGACATACGAAAATTTCTTCCCCGCTTGTGCCTTCTTACTTCTCCGTCATAATGCCACTTTCCAAAATGCCGAAGGGGGTTCGCTTCTCCCATTACTTAGCTACGCTGTCGAGTGTAATGAGCTCGACATTGTCAAGATTCTTGTCGAGGGAGGAGTCCCTTTCCAGATCAGAGATCGGGATCTCTTGACACCATACCAACGCGCGAAGCGAGCAGGATATCAGGAGATTGCCCAGTATCTCTATGATAAGACGGTAGGGGAAAAGGGCCATAAGGCGGAAGATGCACCGATAGATACGATTCCGGGCTTATTAGAAGCTGCTAATGCTCAGAGCACACGTATTATTGAATTCGACACGTCTGTGGACGAGAATATACCGCCAGGGGAACAATTAGCGGGTATTAAAGGGCCGGAAGAACCACCTCTCACGAGTATTGCTCCTGTTGTACCCAGCGGACGGCCCTCGCCTTTCATTGGACTGTTGTCAATATTCGAGTTGACGACAAGGGAATATGGTCTCGTGGCTATGATTTTCCTCTTGATTTCCATCATACTTTGTAAATGAAGTGTACCTATACATCATGCAGATACAATGATACCCCCTCATCAAGCCTCTGCATACTTTCGTTTATTACCAGATACATATGGAAGCTCTGACCTTGAGGTGACAGGAAAGCGATTGTGCATAAAGGTGACAAGAGTAGGACTTGAGACATATTATCTATATCAGCCTTCAAGATGGACTGATATAAAAGGTTGACTATACCTTCGCTACCCGATCTCCTGCTTGATGGACTCACAGTCTCCTCTCCAAGTTATCTTCGCGGATTAAATGGGCCGCCTTCTCTGCAATAGCATATACAGTGGCCTGTAGATGCGCACTGATTTGAAGCGGGATTATACTTGCGTCGACGACTCTCAGCCTTTTCACCCCATAAACCCGAAGTCGATCGTCAACTACCCCTGTACTAATACCCCCACGTCCTCCCATCGCACAGGTGCCGACTGGGTGCCAATCGGTCGTCGTGTTCTTAACCACCCAGTCTCTCAGATCATTGTCTTCATCCACTGAAGATGGAGGGGCGACCCTTGAATGGACAACGCTGGATAAAGGTGAGGACTGGCAAATTTTCTCGGCAAATCGCGCACATTCCGTCATGATATCTAGGTCTATATCTCCGTGGGCGCCGGAATAGTATCCGGGATCAATAACCGGCTTGTCTGTGATGGTTGGCGGACCCCATTTGTCGGGGCCTGATTCTGGTCGCTTCTGGATGTGTATGCTACCCCGCGAGAACGGGTACTGCAGAATCTGAAACATGCTGACATATTTCTTTCCGCTGTTAGCCTCTGGCTGGAAGTTCGGGTTCCAGTTTGCAACGTCCAAGATGTACTCGATTTGACCCAGTCGTGCGGTAGGGTCAAACCGGCTTTGTAAAATGGCCGTTTTCTCTGGGGTAGATCGCTGCAATGCGTTTACCTTCATAGCAATCTGTCCAAACTTCTCCTGGGATGTGACCGCTGATATGGGGAGATAGCAGTATGGCGTGCCCGGAGCTGCCTCTTCCGGCTTCTGTACGGATGGGTCGACTTCGAACACCGATAGGGTCGCTTGCTACAAGTCAGTACCTCACAGTTACAAGGTACGTTATCGCGGCTCACCTAGATGGTCCTGTAGGTTCTCGCCAACATTAGGACTGGATACCTTTGGCTTGACTCCGGCATCCGAAAGAATTTGAGGGTTTCCAATTCCAGAGAGTTCCAGGAGTTGTGGCGACTGGATGCTTCCTGCGCTGAGAATAACCTCTCTGGACGCTTGGACGGTAAATGAAGTGTCTCCTTGTGCAAAGCGAGCACCAGTTGCAATCCATTCTCCATCCTCCTGGCTTAGAGTAATCTCTTCGACGAGGGCCTCGGTGAGGACGAAAAGATTTGGTCTCGACAAATTTGGTACGAAATATGCGGGTGAAGCGTACGACCTGGTATTGTCCTCTGGATTTACAGATGTCAAATTCGTCCAGACGCCAACATTTGACCCGGCGTGATGTGCTCTGTTCTCTGGAATACCGAGTTTGACGAGAGTATCGTAGCAGAGTTGATGCGTCTTCGGGTACTCCTTAGCGTATGAAGCGTGAACTGGCCCATTAGTCCCGATGGCCTGATCATCGAAGTATTCTCGATTGATAGCTTGGCTTGCTGTGTTGGGGGGATGAAATGTCTCGGCCTTTTTTAAAAACGGCCTGAGAGGGGCTCAGCAGACATCCATAGCGGTTCAACTGGGGACTCACAAGAGAGCATCCCAACCCCAACCCTTATTACCCAGTTCCTCCCAGGCATCATAGTCTTCTCTATTAGCCCGGTTCCAGGTCATCAAGTTCATTGCGCTCGTGCCTCCCAGTACCTTCCCTCGTGGCCACGCAACAGTACGTCCGCCCAATCCCGTCTGTGGAGCTGTTTCAAATTGCCAATCATACTTCGTCCCTAGGGTCTGAAGAATTCGACTGGGTTCATTGATAGTTTCTTCCTCTAGAGCTGATGGACCGGCTTCAATGACACCTACGAGAATGTTGGGATCCTCAGATAAGCGTGCTGCCACTGCGAGACCGGCCGTCCCGCCGCCGATGATAAGATAATCATAATGGCGAGCGACGAAGTCTTCCGGACTAGTTGACAGGGCAGACATATTGCAGGCGAACGCAGAATACCTACCTACCTAGTCAAACCAAGGCGCAGAAGATGGCCTATAAGGTAGGTATCTTCGGTGTTAGTAATATGGACGCAAGCTTCTATTGATGATAGAACTTCATATTCCCTATTTAAAGCCGGATACTGATAGATGCTGTATCCCTGATTTAGATGTGTCACGACATAAAACTTCGTTGCACGGCGCGGGGTGACATGCGACTTAGAGTTCGCACTAGGTCTTACGGACGGCTTCCTGGGATTTCTCATAGAGTGCGAAAATAGGGGCCTAGATTAGCATGTAAGCCCTAAAACTCGTCCCTTACAGCAGCACTCATACGTAAGATCTATAGCGAATTATCCACTATAATAATCACGCTTTAGAGGGGTATGGTAGGGCATGATCGGACATAAAAACGGCGCCGATGTGTGCTAACCATTTCATAGGATAGGTAGCGATTCGTTTTGGTTCATCGTATACCTGCTACGGTAGGCGAAGCTGTTGAGTAACTCGTAACGATGGGACATCCCAATCGACCGAATGGGTTGAATAGGTACCTCACATCTACGGCATTTTAATCAAGCAGACTAGGTAGTTCTAATAAATATTGAATTCTTCCTGCTTGCAATATCTCCGATTCCGTTAGGTTATTCAGCTAGCGATAGAAGGTCTGAATAAGCCACTGGATTCGCTGCTGGTTTTAATAGCAGTTCTGACTATTATGTTCGGTAAGCCTTCATAGTATCGATGAGGTAGGCGACTAAAGCAGAGACTCATTATTCATTATCAATACTAATACGCGTTGAAGCTGCGATGATTAATACTTCGGATAACATAAAGCAGTATACTCGCACGTATCCCCTGATTATCGACTTCCCTAAGTCCCGCTTGAGTCGAGGTCTTCCCAAGATTACTGGGGAATCGGCCCCGGCTAATTTCCATAAGAACCACGCCCACTATGTATGCTCGGTGTGATAAACAGCATCCAGGGTCGCGGTTTTCGAACCCCTACCAAACGCAGTAAATCTCCTCCACCAACTCCTCTTCGCCTTCTTCACCTCCCTAACATTACCGATTCCCAATCTGTTGCACTTCCCCTGAGTCGCAAAAGGGCAGTCTTCGATATTAAAGCAGCACGGAGCCGGATAGTACACCGCCGCGCTATTAGCCAAGATATTCAAAACCTTAGACCCCTTCGCTCGTACCGCGGCGTTCGTGCCCGTGAAGGTTCGTTCGTCGTCGTCTAGCTTCATTCGGCCGTAAAGGAGCACGATAGTACAGTCGTCGAATAACGGTACCCACACTTTGCAGCCCTCTCCGCAGTGGGAAATCGTCTCTCCGTACCCCGGGACGCCGTCGCATTCCATCTGATTTCCAATCAGCATAATGTTTGAAGCGGGCTTTGAAAAGGTACTATTAATAGGTACGTGAGCGGTAATAAATTTGGCTTTCTCGGTTAGATTCTCATCGCATCTGGCCAGACCCCTGCGGAAGGCGTGCGGATCTGGGATGTTTACTCGCTCGACGATTGTCATTTTCTTGAAGGTAGGGATTTAGTTGATATTACTAGATACCTACCTAGGTAGTGGCTTCTCTTTGATTTTCGTAGTTGAGCTCTTCGGGGCTTGGATCGTGGGAAACGAAACGAAACAGGCAGATAACCCCACCTGTGCTGTCGTGGCACCGGTATGAAAAACAAGGCAACCTGCAGATCGGAATGGGCGTTGGTTGGCTCCCGTAGACGTATACTGCATGAGTACATGCGTAGACGTATTTGTTCGTTATGAAAATTTCCGGCTTGAGCTGCTCTAAACATGTATCCTGTAAAGATTGACAGAGTGTATTTTTGGATGAGCTTCTGGTGGAAGTGGAAGAAATAGGAGGTAGAGCATCGGAAGCTCATAATAGATGGGCAGAAATATATAGACTGAGTGAATACACAGGAGAAAGAGAAGGAGTTTGATGCCAAGGAAAATTTCTAATGGTTAAGAATGAATTTAGCCCGACGGTAAACCAGTGGTATGGAGCGCTACCCCTATTTCTATACCATAATCTATCCCATACCAAGTCGTATAGTTACTGGCAGCACTTCCTTACAAAAACAAAATCACAACAGGTAGAAAGTCTAAGAAATTCGCATTACCATTCCCAAACTAAGGTATATACCTAACACACCCGCACCCATACCAATCTCACCCTAACGCCTAACTATCAATGCTCCCCAACCTCTCAGGCTATCCCCTATCTACAACGCCCCCAACACCTCTCCCACCAGACTCTCCAACATCCTAAGGCCATACCACCTCGCGACCCCCTGATAAACGCCCAACCGCCTAACCACCTCGTCCCTCTTGACGCTCTCCGCCCACGGCCCGCTGCAAGTACAATGCTCCATAAGATCATTGAGCCTCACGCTGCCGCAGCGCTCGCACTTAAGGTCCTGGGTGCTCCACTCCACGAGCAGCGCCTGCACATCCGCCAGCAACTTCTCTTCGATCCTCAGTCTATCGAGCTCCGCGTTGCAGAACGGACACTGCCAGGCCTTGGCCGCGGCCGCCTTCCGCACCTCTGCTTCGGTGCCGTCTAGATCGGGGAGTAGGGCCTCATCGCGGCATAGGTCCCAGTCGCGCGCGAGGGTGCACTCGGGACAGCTCCACTGCGCGACCTTGAGACTCTCGCTCGGGTTTGCGAACGCGCCTTCCTTGCTAAATTCGCGTACCTCGAAGAGCGCGAGCAGCTCTTTTCGCAGTAGCCGGGCCTCCATTGTGATGTTCTTGTCTAGTGATAGCACTTGCATGAGTGACTTGACGAGCTCGAGCACAGCGTTACGGTTCTGTGGGTTCTTAATATGGCTACCAGGCAGAACTGGGAACGACCAGTCGGACGCGAGCTCTGGGTGTAATAGCTCGCGAGACTGCGTCGAGACGAGGGATCGGATTTCTTTCTTAAGTTTCCTTTCGAAGTCCGGAGAGAGAATGGTCTGGACATTGTCGCCGTCTTCCTTTTGAGAACCATTGCGTATCGGTAATTGTGTAAGTCGTGGCGTCGCGTCAGGGTCTCCATTCGCTAATAATGGGCGCTTGAGTCTATGCATCAGTTGTATAAACTGGACGACCCAATACTGGAAGGTGTCTTGCAATCGAAGAGGTAAGAAAGTCTTCATTTGCCAGTGCATGACGGTTTGGAGGTTCTGCTCTTCAGCTTCAACAACCTCCTGACAGGCTTTGCCACCGTAGTTGAACTCATCGTACCATACAAGGTAGTCCCAGTATTCTTTGATCTCGAGATCAATGAAGTGGAACAGAGGTTTGCTCTTGATGCTCTTCAGGATGTACTGGCTATACGCGTAGGCATTGCCTACTTCCGCCTTCGTGGTTTGCAGAAGGAGCCGGTTCGAGTTTGCGAATACGACTTGTGAGCCCACTCGTCGGAAATCCGCCATGAGCTGCAGTAGGGCTTTGCGGCTCATCATCTGCACATAGTAATGAAGTGCCCGATCATACATGAACGAGTCGGGAGACTCTACCCATCTTACTAAATGCTGCACCAGAATGTCTGCCATAGGACTGCCCTTACACGCTTCTGCCCACCAGGACTTAACCATCTCGCGTAGTACAAGCACGCCAGCATTGGCAAAGGCAGACTCCGAGTGCAACATTTCAGTGCCATCCGATGGCGCGGAGTCTGCTGCTGGATTGAAGGAGATGGAGTCGGCGCCCTCAAGCTCATTGATTAGAGACGATGTGAGGATGGTGTTGATGGCAAGATTGCGAACTTCCAGATCAATGCAAACCGACGCATATGTGCCCGGATTATTGACTGATGGCATTGAGACGGTGTCCAGAGGACCAGTAACATCATCCTGTTCATAACCAGCATGATCCGGTCTGGGACCCGGTGACCACCATAGTACAACATTATTCAGCTGCAGGCGGCGAGCGTACGCAACATCGATGAGGAACCTAGGATCATCGCGTTCTAAGTTGCAGAGCGGTATATCACCATACCGTGCTAAGGCAGTAAGGTGAAGGATCCAGGATCCAAGATTGAGGTAGTGCGACACGAGCCGTTTGGCAACAACAGATTGCCAACCGAGAGGAGGGAGTGAACTGTCCGCTTGGTCATACCGAAGGGGCAGAATAGGAAACTCCGCAAGGATAGGAACATCGTGAACTAGTAGATTCTGCTGCGATGACTGAATGACGAGCATGAGGGGCTTTAATTCGTCTTTCTTCATCTTCTTGACGAGATCACCAATCTCAAGGTGCGCTTTTCGCCGCGTTGTGACTTGAGTCACTTTGAATGTTACCTTATCTTGATATGCAAAACATTCTTGCCAATTGGTGCCTTCTGCCTCCTGTCGTCTTCTTGCGAACATCTCACTATAGATCTTCGTAACATTTGGTAAATCTTGCCCTGCGTCCTTAGTCTTTTGAAGGATAACTATATGCGCTTGGTCTCTGGTCGAGGAGAACAGACCGAATATCTGTCTCTCGCCCGCAGTGATATGCGATATGTAGAGGTAAGCAAGCGGATTCGAATCGAGGTAAGTCTTCGGTTTCTTTGGCTTTATCAGTCCGTCAAGATCGAATCCTTGCTCCAGACCTCTTCCTAGCACGCCGGGTTGGCTCTCGTCAATGGTGCACAAGTTCCCCAGCTGTAGCATTGCTCGCATGTTCAATGGAACCTGCTTTTCATATACACCCTCTACACTAGGATGATTGAAGAGCAACGAGAACTTCTCTGATTCAGCGAAGTATATATCTTCGGGTACGGTGATCTTGAACAGGTGTGTTGACGAGTGTCCATTAGGTAAGGTATGATAGACTTGCTCGACCTCACAGCCTTCTACTTCAATGTCGGGCAAATCCTTGCCTTTGAGGTTGAGGAATACCTGGCGCGGGACCTTGATCTTGAGTGCGTGGACCTTTGCGTCAATTAAGACAAATGCAGTTACCACGCCGGGGTTATCCGTCCCGCGGAGCTGAAGCACTTGCCATGTATTTCTGTACGTGACTTCTGCTCGCTGGCGGAATGTCTCTTGAATATTGCCATTGAGATTGCCGCGGCGGTCTCCAAAGAGATGGCGTCGGCGGATTCGGGCTTGCTTCTGGATCTTCCACTTCTTCTTCTGGTATTCTAAAAATGCTGGGTAATCTTCTGAAGGATTCGGCATCTCCTTTGGAAGCGCCGAAAAGGGATCAATATTCTCATTTTCAGGCTCAGGGGACTTTCGCTTCGTTGCTGTCGGTGCCGGCGCCTGTTGGGATGCACTGATAGCTGCGGTCGTGCTCTTCGGTTTTAGCAGCTTAGTCCCAAAATCTTCTAAATCATCCAGTCTTGAACCAGCAAGATTCGTTATATCTTCCAGAGGTCCCTTGGTATTGGTGAATAGATCTGTCAACTTTTTCTGCTTCATCTTGTCCTCCTTGATGTTAATCCGGCGTTGGAGCCAATCCGGATGCGGTACTCGTGGGACTGGGTTGCGAACTTTCTGTAGCGCAGCAGGGATAGTAATCAGCTTCTGAATGACGGAGCCCAAACGTTCCAGATAATAATCCCAATCTAACAACGCTCTCGGATCGGTGTCGGACGGCTCTTCCTTGAGCCATTTTGTCAAGTACGTTCGCTTGGTGTCCGTTGGAGCGGAGAAGATGGCGACTGGAACAGCACGTTCTGTGACTGGCGCATTGCGAGGTTTAGCGCAAATGATATACTTGCAGTTAAGACCCTTGTCTTTAACCATCTGCTCTCCTAAGAATTCTGCTAATCGCTTCGCTGTTGTAATTGAGGTAGACTTTTGGCTCCCATATTCCTCAAGGGTCTTGGACATGCTTCTGTTTTCGCAAATGAGATCGATGAGTTCCTCATCAGCCAATGTTGAACCCTTGTTGTGCAGCACGTCAAGCCATCTATTCGCAACCTTCGCTACAGCAGCATAACATTCGGTTAAGGTGGTCCCTTCCAAGAAGAACTTGAAAATTTGTTGTTGGAAGATCTTGATCAATTTCAGTTCACCTCTTCGCTTCACCTCGAATCCCTTGAGTTCAGCTAGACTGCCGTCGTCATTAAAAACGGCATATCGCTTCTTCAAGTTCTTGTCTTCTTCCTTCGATGTTGGTAAGATCATAGCCTTATAAGGGCCGTCGACTTCGAAGAAAATGGAGTTGTCGCTGTGTGTCTCATACTTGAATGTCTTCGGATCGACTAGTGTCTGGTATTGGTGGTTCGTGAATTTATCGTGGACAAGATGGTTCAACATCACACAAGGGTATGATATAGCACACTTCTTGCCGTTTTTAAGCTTGAAAGCGAAGTTTTCTGGGAATGTGGCGGGAAGCATACACCAGATACCATCAGTATCCAGTTCGAGGGGTCTTCCGAGGCGTTCAACTAGTGATCTCGCCAACTGAATAATTGTTGCACCAGTTAGACACGTTACACCAGCCATCTCCATGGAATACCACCGTGAACCCTTTCTCATGACATAGCCGTAGAATGAGTTCAGAATGACCTTGTGCGCAAGCTGTAGAGAGTCATAAAGGACAATCATCTTTTTAGCCGCATCAACTTCTGTACCCGGTGCCCCGGAAGACTTGAGAGCCTCGGTCTTGCCCTTCCAAACTTTCGCCTTTCCCTTATAATCATACCGACGATCTCTGAAATCCCTCACAGTGTTAATGTAAAAAGGATTCTCTCGTTGGCAAATGATCGCCTCTCGAACAATGGTTGTCGAATCGCGAATCTTGTGGTAGACCTTTTGACTATACATCTGTAATCGTTTTCTAATAAGACCGGCTTGCTCGTCTTCCGGTAATTCTTGGAAAGTTCGCATAGGCGCACCGGGTCGTTTGCCTGGGAATTTCTCATTTTCAAGCGCATGCCGGATCATGTTGTACTCATCTCGTTTGGCGGGTAGGTACTCGCCTCTCCAGGCCCAGGGCAATCTTCGATCACAAGTCTTTCCCGGTCGGTTGAAGTCGCAAGCAGCGCAGTCTGATTCCTGGATCATAGAATCGGGTTGTAATCGATTTGTTGTCATAATGTTCGGATACATGGATGCGACATCCAAGTGATAGATTAACGGTCTCTCATTCCGATTTGGGGTCTCCTTGAGCTGTAACAACCGTGATGCAATCTGCTGTTTGACCTCGTCGTAGTTCGTGACGTCGTCTAGAGACTTCTTCTCCTCAATTTCAATAACGAACTTGAGGGCGTTATCCAGGTCACCTAGAAGTTCATCAATAGCTCCTGGATCCACAGCGAAGTTGACGGGGATATCCGCCCGAAACACTCCTGCTTCAATACTTTCGACGTGGCCACCAACGTAGGTCTCCGCCTCGAGTAAGTGTCCATCCCAGAATGATTCTTTAGGGGACATGTGCTTATTCGGCAGTATGATTTCATGCTGATACGCTTGCACCATCAGCAGCATCTCACATAATGTGCCCGTTCCCTTTCGTAATACGTCGTCGCCACCCAAGGGAAGAATTGTACAGAGGGAGAAGATGAAAGGGTGGATGTACTTCATGTAGAGGTAGTAGGTCGCAACAGCATCTGAAACCGAGTATTCTGCTAACGTCTGAGGTCTCTCAGCAGCATATGGTGTCATGAGTTCCGGGTCAAGTTCGTCGGGGTCGTAACCAAGCTTAGCAACCGTGACAGCTTTCAAACCTCGACTTCCTTGAGGTAAGTAAGAATCTCGGTTGACCCATGCTAAACAATCCATATGAACACCGTATGTGCACTTGTAGATATCCTCATTGTCTTTCCTCCACCCGATCTCGCGGTACATATCGATACCATTGACACTAGCTCTGGCTTCGACGAACGGCCAATCGAAAAAGTCTCCGTTGTAAGTGGCTATGACAGTCGGTCTTGCCTCTTTGACATGTGAGAAGAATCGCTCAATCACGGCTTTCTCGTTTGGCTCGTTGAAGATCATGAACGGTCCAGGATATTCGGGTTTCGGAGTGTACTCGAAATCTGCGATGTCTTCCGACACAATCTCCCGGTTCGTAATGAGAAAACCTTGGCCATCGATCATGTACGACATCATCATAATCTGATCTATCGCGGCGTCGGGGAATTTGAGAGGAGCCTTGGTAGTTTCGATATCAAAGGCCATTACTACGGGATCTGCCTGGACAATGTGTTCCTCGTTAAGTGTCATGGTGGTGACGCCATGTTTAACCTCCACGAAATACCATTTTCCCACTCGAATGTCTGGGACACATATTAGCCTTGATGGAGAAAAAGCTAGCGGAACATTCTTACTCATATCAATCATTACTCTTACATGGTACGGCACATCGTACTCTCTAATATCGACAATGTACTCGCTAGCGTCCGCAAATGAAGCATTATGTCGTCTATCGTCGTCTCGTGAATCATCAAAGAGGTCGAAACCTGCTTGTTCGCTGCCATGGAGTTAGCACTTAGCCATAGAGCATGCCACCTCGCGAATAGGAACGGGGGGACTTACGAAGCAACCTCTGCATAAACATCAACTGTGCCCATAGACTTCTTGTTCTTCTCCGCAATGGGCATAATATCTCGCCTCGCACTCATTAAGTCCTGCACATTTCTAAACCGCAACTCGAGAAACGTTCTTCGGTAGCCGAGTAAGTGGTTCGGCATAGATAAATCCTCCTTCTCGACTCGTCGAACGCTTCGGACGACACCGCCGCCGGGTACTCGTTTCAGCCATTCCTCGACTTCGCCTTCCTTCCCTTTTCGGCACGCGATTACGAAGTACGGCTCGTATTCAATAGTGGCCTTGAATGTCTGTCCATCTTCCTCGATGAAGTAGCAGTCTAGCGCTGCTCTGCCGCCAGGAGATCGGTCATCGTCGAGAGCTACGGTGGTCGGTTGGACATTGACGAGCCATCCCTCTTTTCTTCGACCTGATTCGTATCTGGCAAAGCCCATGGACTCATCGATCTGCTGTGCAAGGAGTGTTCGCTCGGCTTTCTCGTCGGCTGATGTAGCTTCGTTGCGCGTCGTCGAAGCAGCGAATGTGCGAGCCCGGTTCACGCCATGGTAGGCCTGCTTGCCGCCCCTTCGTACGTAGCCCTTTTGGGGGCGACGTAGAGACGTGTTGGGCATATTGGACTCGGTCGAGGAGGGGCGGACCGGAGGATTGCCTCGCAAAAAGAACAATTAGATTAGTTGGGAATCATGAACTGACGCGATGCAAACTCCCATGGGCATCATTAGCGACAGTGATGGTTCGAACAAGGTAATTCAATTGGGATTTTGAATGTTACCCGAAGGAACTAGTTGCCGTCGAAAAACTCAATATTGACTATGAAGTTGTGGTAGTAACGGAAAGAATCTATAATCTCCTATCAGATTGGCTACAAACCCTGGTCTGTTTGACACGCGAGACGCGTCTTGCAACTTAGACGCGCTTTACCCCTGTCGCGTTCTTTAAGTGCTTCGATATATGCATAATAATATCCAATTGTCCATACTCTTATAACCGAGTATCCAAAGTGGGTCCTGTACCACTAGAGCGTCATAGCTCCAAACTTGCGTTTTTCATAGCACCAATTATCGAAAGATAGAAATTGAAGCTCAGCATTTTCAGCGTCATCCCACCATGGCGCAAGACAACAACGAACCGCCTCGGGTGCGCGGCCCTCCGCCGGGTGTGACGACGGTGCCGGAACATGTCAAAACGCCACAAATATACGAAATGTTTCCCGGTCCGAACCCCCAGGACCAGGCGAATAGAGCTACCGAGGGACAAAAAAGCCCCTCACAACCCACGATCACGGACGGTCTCCGATCTATAAAACCAGACGACTTTTTCAATGTACATCAAATTCCATGTGCGCGCCAGGGCTTTATGACTGGTATTGGGGCGGGCGCGGCGGTGGGCATGGGTCGATATCTCGTAGGAGGTACATCAGCATCACAACCTTAATTTTACGCTCTTAATTTCCCAATGCCTCTTGGCTAATTGTCATGTCCTTCAGCGCGAGTACCGACAGCGACAAATTGGGCTTTTGGTGCATTCTTCGTAGGTTCCATAATACAATGGGAATACTGCCGAGCGCAACGAGCGAAAGAAAAAGCTGCCATAGCACGAGCAGTCGAGGTTATTGATAGGAAGCAAGCAGAAAAGAAAGCACAAGCTGCAGAGGCGGCAAGATTAAAACAAGAAGCAGAAGAGAAGGCGAGGCAAGAGGCTGCTGCCACAAAGAAAAGCTGGTATAAATTCTGGTGAGCCCTTCCAACCTATGGGCATTCCGAAGCGTATCGCAACGGGCTTTTGTACTATATCAATATGGGGTATGTCGTCCTGTTCGTGTGCCATTACTCGAATCCATGCATCTCTATAGTTAACTCCTTTGACAGCTGAGGCTCTGTTGGAGTGCGTCCTGCAGCAATATCGAGTCCTGAAGCAATGTTGTTCGGGTAGCTTGGCATAAATATGAATCAAATAGATAATAAGTCATCTCGACCATGTTGGTGCCGTGATCCTTCTGCGCCGAAAAATCGCCCAACGCCTTGTTAGACCATCATACTCAGTCGTGTTCGCATAACGCCGCCAATTGAAAAAAAAAAGAGACGTTGAAAGTCACGTTGCAGATGACGTGTGCCGATATCAAGTCGTGACAACTCTAGTTGGTTCCGCGTCCGAAAACCGCACTCGCACCATAGAGTGTGTTCTCTCCAATTCTGCAGCACTATTACGTTGTTGTCGGCGGCGCTGGTTTCTCTTGGCCCTAGCTTCACTTTCCTCGCGTTTCCTATACTCGGCAAGTTGTTGTCTTCGCTTCTGTGATCGGGCATATGCTATAGCAGGAGTTGGTTTGAATCCGATACCGTTGATACCAGTGCCGTCGTCATCCTTGTCCTCGGGGTCGTAAACCGTGATTTCGTCCTCATGCCACGTAAGTGCAGCACGAATAGGGTCAACAATAATCGGCTCCTCTTCCACTGTGGACTCTGCCGCCTTACGTTTCGAAAGAGGAGGGGTGCCTGTTCGTTTTCGAGAGCGCGATTTGGAATCGGAAAGTCGGTTGATAGACGGGTACGATTTCTGTAAACGACCGGAACCTCCACTCTTTATTGTTCTAACAATAGCCGGGTCTACGGCTGCTTGCAGTGTGAAGCGAGAAGATTCGTTGGGTTGAAAGAAGCTGGGGTTGGTCGCGTTTGCCTCAGTATTTAGGCCATTTTCACTGGTGTCTCGGCGGTCGGGCAGGTCGGGTAGCTTGACACGCTTACGTGATGCATTGCCATCGTCATCGTCGAGCTGCATGTCTTCGGCAGACATGCTGCTGCTAATACCGCCATCAAAGTCGAAAATTGGTAGTTCTGGTGAGAATCTTGGGCTCTCAATAACAGGATCGGGGCTAGCCTCATTTGTGTTCGCTCCCACGACAGCTTTACCATCGGCCTCGTCCTTGCGGGTTACCCCGCCCCCACTTTCAAGGGCAAGTTCTTGGAACTTCTGAGCAACCTTACTTCGAGGACTGCTGTTACCGTCTTCGATGGTTTCATCATGACGTTTCTCAACTGGTTTGAGAGTAGGAGGTTGAAAGGAGAATAAAGTCCTTGGTAGACTAGAAGCGCTCGAGGAAGCGTTGAGAATTCGTTGCTCGTTGATTACGTCGTCACGCTTGCGCTTAGGCGTGTGCTGTAGCGATGATGATTCAGCCATGGTCGCTCTAGTTGCCGGGGATGAGAATAATAAAATAGCTGGTTATGTGGATATAATGCTCTCGGAAGGGGAGCATATAAATGCTAAAGACGAGCCATCGGAGACACGTCTCTGGGAAACAAGATCAATGCAGTTTAAAGTTGAGCCATAATCTCGTCCCTTCCAAGTGTGAATGAAGCGATGGTGAATATCGGAGACTTGGGTTAGAATGCACAACCTGGAAGTGCACAGGTGTGTGTATTAGATGATTTAGCGAATCCTATCAGACGTGACTTTAGGATGGCACCTGCAACCGGATGTTAGATAGCCCAGGTACCTCCACGTGGGTAATAGCCAACGCAGGCGCAATGGTGCAAGTGCGAGTTCCTTGGAATGCCTGACTGACTCTTGCCTAATAGGAGGTGAGCATCATAGGGCTGGCATAACGATTGGTCCCGGAATATTCTGTGTTTGGCAAGCACACCCCAGCTAGCTAGCTTTCAGATCGATGGGGACTTCTTATCGATTTGACATGACACCTTTTGCTCCTGTGACGAAGAGGATTATTTAACAATTGATTGCGAAGCTTATGTCCTACGCACAACTCTAAATATGAGGGTCCCATTTTATATTATGTACGTATACAAGGTTGGAAAAACGATAGGATTTGTCTCGTGTTATGTCCTTTTTCGAGCTATTTCGACATTCCTACCGGGACATCAAGGTCGCCAAACCAATTATTCCGCAACGGCCTCATACCACATGCCAGAATTGTTGGTCCCTCAGGTACCTAGACCAATTCAATTCCAGGAGTTGAGCTCCACTCACCTTTTATGTCCAGTTCTCCGGGCTGTCCGGGTCGCGTTTGGAGTTGCTACTTCCACCTTCTTAGTCCATTACCTAACACGGCCATCCCTTGACAACTTGGGAAAGTCGAAACCTGGGCGATGGATCGCGACTATCTCGGTGGAATGATGAGGTAAACGGAATCTACAATCCGCCTTGTACCACCGAATTACCCCGCCATATCTAGTGTTACCCCACCATCTCATGATGCTCTACATAGAATGCCTTGAAACTCTCTCCACACTTCTTCCAATGTTGTCACCTGTCTCGTGGACTTCGTATATAGCCTGAATCCATCCAATGCTTGTGCAACTGAAGCAGAGAACTCCAATTCTTCGTCCATATCTAGCTGCTATTCCTCCTTGATCTAAGCTCCCGTTTTTAGAGCATCTAGCTAACCCCCACACCACATACCTCACGATAGTGTCAGTGACTACAGTAGCAAACAACAAACATGGCCGACGAGATATCCTTCCTCCCCCTTGGCGCGATCATCCAGTCTTTCAAGGTTGGAGGAATCGACATCGTACAGGGCTTCCCAACCCAGGAACTCTACGCCTCCCACAATAGCCCACACTTTGGGGCCACAATTGGCCGAGTAGCAAACCGCATCTCGAACGCGAAGATCGAAGGTCTCAACGGGGGCAAGACCTACAGCTTCGTCGCCAACAATGGGCCCAACACTCTGCACGGTGGAAACGTAGGTTGGGGCAAGCGCATCTGGAAGGGTCCGAACCCCGTAGGCCTACGGAAGATCCCCGGTATCGAGGGGGAGCTAAAAGGAGGAGAGACAGTCGAGTTTACACTAACGAGCGAGGATGGCGATGAGGGCTTCCCCGGCGAGATTCTCGTCAAGGTGTTTTACACGGCGGGGAAGGTCGTAGAGAACGGAAAGGAAGTCACGGTTCTTGGCCAAGAGTATGAGGCCGAACTCACAGGTGGCGCAGAAGAGACGGTGATCAACATGACAAACCACTCGTACGATGCTCTCAATTGAACCTAGCAACCGCGGTAACATAGTATTGGGAGCTAACGTAAACAGATACTTCAACCTCTCGGGCGGACCGACCATTGAGGGAACTGAGGTCCAATTGTGCACAGACTCCTACCTCCCTCTCAGTGAATGGGGAATCCCAACCTCCGGCCCGACCACGTATTCCAAAGTCAAGACAACTACCCATTTCACACTCGGCGCTGAAGAGCCAGATTTCGACGACTGCTTTATCGTCGATCCCTCGTCATCCCCTAGTTCTGTGCCGATAGACACGCGGAATCTTCCTCTAACTAAGCTTGTTTCGGCTTACCACCCGGGAAGCAAGATTCACTTGGAGGTTCTAAGCACCGAGCCCGCATTCCAATTTTACACCGGAAAGTGGATCGATGTGCCAGCCGTAGGAGGAACTCCTGCTCGTGGGTCACGAAGCGGCTTCTGCGTGGAGCCGAGTCGTTTCGTAAATGCGATCAATGTCGATGAATGGAAGAACCAGATGTTACTCAAGAAGGGCGAGAAATATGGAGCTCGAATCGTGTACAAGGCATGGAAGGATTAATTTGACATTGTAGTGCCAAATAATTGGCAATTAAGTCTCTCATATGGGCGATGAGCCACATGTTTAATTAAATTGCCATCATTAGCCAATCTAATGTACATAAGCGCGTTTACAGCTCCTCTTCGTCACCTTCCTCTACCTCCTCATTAGCAGTTACAGTCGGTGTTTTAGCCTCCTGCTTTCTATACAAAGCGGCCAGAAATTCACTACTACTAGCTTCTTCTATGCCCTTATCCTCACGCTTCTTCAAGAAGCGGGGAAACCGTAAACTCAACCCCCGGTCCTGGCTCACAAGTCCGATAGCCGCCGTGTATGTCGGGGACAGTGTGATGTCCGCGAAGGCCATTTCCCAAACCTCCTGAGGCTCAAACCAGACATCCGGCTCCGGGCCGGAGTACTCGACGAAACTAGGCTTCGTCTTGCGCGTATTTTTGTATTTCGATGAATTATTGTCTTCCACGTCCTTATTATCTTCTCCCTCCGCCACTTGCATGGTATCCGTATCAGATGGCTCTTCCCCAGAGCCATCGTCGTAGAATTTCCTATTAGCCTTGTAGAAGGCGTCTGTGAAGCCAGACATACATTTGCACACGACTTCGAGGGACCCTGTCGCGTCGTTGCGCACGGCCATCAGGATGGGCGACCACCACTTGGCTTTCCGTCCCTGGCCGTGCCATGCTGCGACCGGCACAAGATCTAAGGTGTCGAAGGAGCTGCTATAATCCTTCTTGACCTTGAGCCACGAGTCCAGGCGCTTGTCGGGCTCGTACGTGGCGAGCAGCGGTTTCCGTCGCGAGGACGGCTTCTTCTCTTCTCCATTTCCGTTTCCGTTTCCCGTAGCGTTTTTGGCCTTTGATTTACCTTTCTTCGCTTTAGATTTTGAGGGTAGGGTAAGTGCCTCGTTTTCCTCCAGGTCTTGCACTGTCTGGTTTGGATCTTCTGCGACTTCACTTGGCGCCGGTAGGTCCAGGAGATTATCGAGGATCTTGACCATAATGCCTTCGCATTTACTGTCTATCGCTTGCTTGAAGAAATCCAGCACGACTTCAGAATCTTGAGATGTGGCATCTATGCTCTTCACCCAAGTGAAATGATGCGGTATTTCGGTGAATAATGATCGTAGGAGCGACCTCCGCTCACGGAACGGCCGGTCGAGCAGCGGCTGACCATTCAGATACATCAGGTCGAATGCGAATAAGCAGACGTCAATCGTAATACTCCCTATCGCAACATCCTTGCGAGCGCGATTCGTGAGTGTCTGAAAGTTCTTGAGCTCCCCGGTCTGCCGATCCACCGCGACAACTTCACCTTCCATAATGAAGCTACCCACACCTTCGCCGCGGATCTTCGGTACTAGCTCCACCAGATCAGGGTATTTGTCGGTCATGACCTCCAAGTGTCGCGAGAAGATCGACACTTTGCCTTTCTCATCGCAATGGACTTGAGCTCGTTGACCGTCATATTTGAACTCACATGCAAAGTCCCTACCTTGCAGCTTCGTCAGCATCTCAGAGAGATCCCTCGTAATACTTCCCAACATCGGCCTCAGGGGTATGTGTAAAGTCAGATCACATCGTATTAGTAACTCATCGCATACTCCTATCTCAAGCATAGCGGGTATGAGATCATTATAATTGGGACGTCTTGCGAAACAAGCTTTGACGATCTCCTCGGCCCTACTCCATAATTCCGCAAGTTCTTCCTTCTTCAGCCCTCTGAGCTCGTCCACAGATTTTAAGGGGAAGTCCGCTCCTGGCGGGCGCGAAAGCAGAAATGCACGTGATAGAGCGATTAGCATTGTAGTCTTCACCGCACCGATCCGGAGGTGCTGGCATAGTGTCCGGACGATATAGCGGCTCTCCTCGCCGCCACGGGCATCCTGAAGTAATCGATCTACAATCCGCTGCTTTACCTCACTGCTACCCTGCCCTTGGCTACTCGCCACTTTGACTAGAGATTGGTAGACTCCCTTGATAGTTAGTGGCTTGGGCTTTCGCAGAGTGAAGCTCTGCTTCTTCTTTGCTTCAAAGGCGACGTCGCCCGCGTCACCGTATTTGTCGTAGGTAGCTTTCAAAGACCGGCCATCTAAGCCACAGACGTTTTTAAGCGCCTTGGAGATAGCGGAACCACCGAGTCCAAGCTCTAGGGAAATGTAAGGGGGTGAGATCGAGTTCGTAGCAAGCCATACCTAGTCAGTGTGATTAGTATCGTGTCCGAATACAAGAAATAGAGAGGTAGGTTACCGCTGGGAGCAGGCTCTCGGGATCCCCTTCTATGAGAACACGGAGGCAGTTGACTAGAGTATCCACTATCTTTATCCGGCTAGACGTGCTATTAATGAGAACGAAGCACCGGGTAAGAAGGGCATACGATGCATTGCCACCGTCGTTCGCCCAATGCTCTTGGAGTTGAGGCACGTATTTCGCAGGATCAAAGGTAAGGGGGCTCTCATCAAAGGGTATGGACTCGGAAACAGTATCAACGGAAGCCGCGACGGATTGTAATGACAAGGTGCCTTTGCCTTTATCTTCAGGCTTCTTAACCTCTGGGATAGGCTCTGAGGACCTTGGAGTTATGTCAGAAGCTTCGACAGCGCTCGAAGAGGCCCGATTCTCGGGAGCCGTGGGAACTGCCGGAGATCCGGAGGCGCGTCCCGCATTTTCGGCCTCTTTGTCCCACTCGGCTTGGAGCTTTCGCGCCAGTTCCTCATCTGTCATCTCATGGTTCTCATCCTGAATCAACGGAGGCTCACTGGCCCGTTTCAAATCCTGCCCTTCCTTACTAGAATTGCCATTCTGCTTCTGCTTAGAGAAGAAGTATTCCAGGCCTCTAGAAGGTAAGCCCGATGATTTCGCGCTGCTATTATTTAGCTTCCGTTTTTTTGCCGGGCTGGACATCGTGAATCTCGGGCACCCCGGAAAGGTGCGCAAACGCAAAGATATTACTCTCTTGAGCTTTTACCTAGCCATATGAAAAACGGTATTCTAGTTAAAGTGGCTTTCGCGCGTGATCGGTCGCGGGCCTTCATCAGGAACGAGGAATTGTCAATGATGCCGTCGTTATGTCAGCAAGTAATCTTTGCTTTTTGCATGTCGCATTTAATTATCCGAGATATGTATATTCTGGATCATTTCCCGATGACGTAAGGCACGGTACCAAAATGTGGGTACCAAGTCTCAATCCTGACTTCAACATCGCATTATGTAATCCTAGCAAGATATTAAGGGGCTACCTACCTCTGTCAACGCCGGTCTAAAGTCATTTTCCCCTTCAGGAAATTCCTATTTACCCGACCATACATAGCCGACGACACTCATATCATCGCGTTTGGAAAACGACGTCTTGATCCAATTTGACATATGACGCTAATAGGTTCAAATCCGTCACTTATCATGGAGAGAATACGAGGCGTTTACAAGGGAGTCGTTAAGTACTCGAAACTTGGCAAGAGGAGACTAATCTTAGATCAACGTGAGTGTATTCAGACCTTTATGCTATTTAAGCGGCAGATTCGATATCCTTCAGTGGTATGGTATTGATGGTATCACGCATCATGCCAAACCAAACCAAGCCACGTCTAGTTGGGTATGCACAGGCACGGTGTGACCAACATTAGCTGCAGAATACCCAACCAACTTTGTGCCATCACCGTACACCATCTGCGTATAGCCCGCCCGAGGCGTGTTGGTGACGTTCTTAGTAAACTCAACACCAAGAAGGGCCGACCATTCTTTCAGCTGCTCGGCCAAGTTCAGGTAGTCCACGAAATGATCAGCCGTACCGTGGAAGGTCTGCATGCGCGGGTACGAGCCGCTAAACCCTGGGTACATGGCCTTAGCCTGCTCTGCCCACTGCTCTCCCGTCTTGGCATTCTGGCCGCTCGCACATTTGGGATCCGCGCTCTGCGGGCTTGACCCCGGAGAACCGGCGAGGCAACCAGCGGCAACTCCAGAATAGCAAGATCCAGCAGCGAACACGTCAGGGTAGACAGCCAAGAGCACGTTGGTCATCATGCAGCCAGATGATGAGCCGGTAGCGTAGACCTTGGTCGGATCGGCGTTGTACTTCTGGATCAAGTACTTGACCATGTTGACCAGACCATTGCTATCACCTCCTCCATTGTGGGTGAGAGTTTTCTGAGAAGCAACATCCTACGATTCAACATCTATTAGCCAGCAACTCTTATAGGACTCTAGGGCCACATTGCATGAGGAAGACCCACCCAGCAGTTGCTGTCCTTCTTCGTAGATGGGTAAACGACAATAAACCCTTTCGAGTTGGCATAGGTGTCGTAGTTTGCCATCTGATAGTACGCCTGGCCCGTTCCACCACAGTAGTGGAGCTGTTTCTGTTGTTAACTATGCGATCCAAGTTGTAGAAGTCAGTACAGCTTACAGCGAGGATGATTGCTGGCTTTTCTGCTAGCTTGGAAGGGAGAGAGACAGCCATCTCCAAATTAGTAGGGTTCTCACCCCAACCAGTAACCTGGGTCA
This sequence comes from Hypoxylon sp. PDH2405, assembly GCA_023628415.1. Taxonomy (NCBI): domain Eukaryota; kingdom Fungi; phylum Ascomycota; class Sordariomycetes; order Xylariales; family Hypoxylaceae; genus Hypoxylon; species Hypoxylon sp. PDH2405. The sequence continues at coordinate 8,001 of JAMAKT010000009.1, read as the reverse complement.
GTGCTGCATAGGTTGCTGAAGGCGAGAGTAACACGGTCAGAAGGCCTCTCAGTGTAGTTCCACGCATGATGATTTCGCTTCGAAAGAAAGAGGCCTAAGTCTGAGTTCGAAGAGGTCATGTATGTTAGGAAGACCAAATAAACCCCAATCCAACGGACTGTGTATTTATAGACCTTTGCTAGCGTAGGCACGAAGCCGAAGTTTGATACCGATTCTATAGACCGGGGTCCGGAGCCGGCTAATTGGGTGGCCATACAGGGGCGGCCAAGAGAGATGGCAGCGTCGATGTAACCCCGACATCAGAGCAGACTTGAATCGTGTAAATTAGAATCACCTCGAACCCCCGCGTTCGGTTTAATAAAAAGGTATTGAACTGATCTGTCGAACCGCCTGTCTATGTAGTCGCCGGCGACCTTCTATGAAGCATCTTTGACACTCAATACTCAGATAATCTTGTCATTTTCATATTCTTTTTGTATTCCGCTTCGTCCCTCGTCAAGCGATACGTGAGTCGATAGTCTTCTTTGAGACAAGGATTGATTCGGATTTAGTGAAAAGAACTGAGAACAGATATTACCATTGCGCGGATGTCTACCTACCTACCCAAGCACCCGGTACTTATATATACGCTCGATGAACTTTAACCATTTTCCAAGAACATATTAAGAGCTCCAAACTTCCAGATGCCGTCCGCGTGATTCATATTCCATCTACGATCTTTCCGCGGCGAGCTCCTGTGGTTCATTATGCGTCGCGCTCAAGTTAGGTGCATCAAGTTCTTGTGGCCGGGTCGGGACCTCCATTTCTGACTTTATCGCATCATTTCCATGTAACTCGGGTCTCCTCGATGTTTGAAGTCGTCTTTGTCTATGGCGCCACAGGAGCAGTCCCCCTAACGCAACAATTGAGACCCCAGCGACCCCACCAACAACAGGGCCAGCAATCCAGGCACGATTCGGGGATGCTGACGGCTCCGGAGTAGGCGTTGGGGGAGGGGTACTTGTCGCTACGAGTTGTAAGCAACAAAGTTAGTGATTGCTTCCGGTTTGTGAACCAGGCCGAGTGTAGGTTACTTACTACTCGTAGGCTTATTTACCGCGCCATCAGTGAAATCAGTCGGTAACTGAGCATATGTCGTCGTAAAGGTATAGGTCTGTGGTATGCCGTTCAATGTATTTATGATTTGGACAATAGCTGTTGCTGGAATCGGCGCGTATATTGTGGCTTCCGCTGTAAAAGACCAAGTAGTTGGGATACCTCCATTCGTTGTTGTATCTACAATGGGGTTAATCGAATCATAGAAGTATAGATGGAATCTACATAGGTCCGTCTAGAAAGAAAGATATGACATACTGCGAGTAGGTTAGCGAAATACGTCCCAAGATGAATGTATCTACACCACATTCGAGATTATGACGTCTAGTTTCATATCACTGCAAAGATAGTCTATAGGTACCTAACTTACCAGGGAAGAACTGTCTGCGTAACTTGAAAAGATAACGCGCTGATGGATGTGCTTAGATGAGGTACCGTGCCGGTACTGGTCCAAGAAACTGCTCCTGATATTGTTGAACTACTCGGAGAAATCCCACTGCAGTATTCACCATACTGAGCGAAATTTGTAATATTTGCAGCTCCACCAGTTTCTGCAGTACAATTATCGCATGCCTCATAATACATCATGAAATCTGAATCTACAGCACACAAGGCCGACGTCTGCCCTACTTGCTGGGCCGCGATGTAAGCATTGTCTACGCAGACATTAGCAAAGCAATATGTCCAACGATAATACAGAAGGTACTTACTGCATGCATCGTAACAAGAAGCTGGAATATCAGTTCGTGATAACAGTAGGCCAGCTCTAACAATCAGTTCTTTTAGGATAGCCATAGCGGCAATTTGCACACAGAGCTTGTGCTGAGGAGAAACGACCTCGAGATTATAGATTAGGTACGACAAAGGTAGTGGCTGCGTTTCACTCGCATAATATTACATTCGCTTGTTTAGGACTGGGACCTGCATTTCACAGCCAACAGATATTTGCATATTGTAAACTTAGGTACCTTACAGGTACATAGGTTATCAGCCTATGTACCCTGCACACCTCCAACGAAGTGGTGAAGTCTAGCGAATCCCAGGACTTCTGCAGGTGGACCGGACGCTGCTTGCATAACAGCGCGTGTAGCTTGAACCATGAATTATGCGAAGAGCCAAGACCTTCCAAACAAAGCTCAATATGTGAAAGTGAGGAAAGCTTCCTCGTAGCCTGTCTGTCGGTTACTTCAAGAGACTTACACATACAAAGAGTTGAAGGCATTAGGCTTTGCCGTCGAGGAGGAAATATACCTACCTTATAGACTCACTTTGGCTTAGTTCTCGAGGCCGAAAATACCTGACAGGAATCTCCGACAGACGGCTTGAGATCTAGCCCGACGTATCGTTTTGTGGCGCTTGGAGCGAATGTCCCATAGAGTGAGAAGGAGGGGAATACAGCTCCAAGTGCCTCTTAGAGCTGATCATTGCCCCTCCTAGATGTAATCAGAAGGTCGATCAATGACTGAAGTGGGGTCCTATGCGGCTAACCGCGACTTCATTGGCTGCCTTGCGCTGAATGAGTGCTATCCATTGCATGGAACATGCAGTAAGATATCGCGATCGGTTATTCTTGACTAAATGTTACCAGAGCCCTCTTGGGGCCGAAGAAGCTTCGGCAAGATCTTCATCCCGAAATAATGTAAATTTTAAAAAGATCTTTTGATATTGTCGCAACTATTCCCTTGGCTACCTAATATGCTGCTAGCATACAATCATGCAGAAAAAAAAAGCATTTCCACTGTTGGTACTAAGGGGGTTACGATACTTGTATATTACTATACGTTTCCCACACTACTTACCCAGCTGACATACTACGAGTTCAGAGAACGCGGCCGCCTTCCAATGTCGAGGCTGGTGACAATATTACACTGCGAATCACCCATTCTCGACCTTCGGCTCTCTTATTACTTAGCAACTCTGTCTCTTCGCACCTTGAACACATACTCATTTCTAATCATAACAAGGATTGAAGCGAGAACTAGGCTTGCGGAGGTCCTTATAGGGTTGGGGTAGTCTCTAGCCTTTGTTTTGATGGTCTCTTTACATTATGTACCGTTGTTCAACGTCGGATCCCCTATTCTCCGCCCCTTGCTGTCCTCACTTATAATTTCTTATTGTCAACTAATGTTTCTAATGACTTAATATGTTTGCATCTCTGACACCATCCATGGCTCATCATAAGGCGCTATATTCCTTTCACGGCTATTAACCCTTTCTGAAGAAATCAGCAGCACGTGTTACTAAAACATGCCTACCTAGGCATGCATCAGGGAAATTGAGAAGTATCATTTACGAAAGGTGGATTCTCCCAAGCAGAATGACAGCATCCTGTATCACAGAGATGCCCACTGACTGCTGTTGAAAGATGAGAAATATCTAAGGTGTCATACAAACATGACTTACCCGCATTTCGGTGATGTGAAGTGATTTGGGATGGGTATATACCTACCTACCTACATATGTAGATCTGATGTCTCGTATAATCGTTTCATTGTGTTACGTAGATATCAATGTCGTCTCAGTGTCTTCATTACTTAGCTAAGTACCTCCTACCTTAACTTCTCACGCTTGCTCTTACCCCTATTAATGAACATCTATAATGGATAGCATTAAAATAATTGCATTTACATTGCCGTAACTGTCACTTACTAGTTTACTATTCTCTTGAGTAGCCATCGGCATCACGCCGTACCCACTTTTCACTCACACACGTTCACATCGTGCCTTGTGCCATAAGTATGGATGAAGTTATTGTTAAACTATTATAAGTCAACACTTCAACTATGTCATATTGGTGATCTATACCGTGGATGAGGGTAGTCATCTCTTCGGTTAACCGCGAAATCTATTTTAAGTCGAACGCCGAATATCGATCACAGCCCCACAGCTATTGTGGGTGTGCCTTGATTTTGATGCAAGGGCATTAGATGTTGGGTATTATCGACGGCTCTTCTAGGCAAATGGAAGTAATAATTGTGGATCAACTATAACTAAAACGATTTGCGGGCCGTAGTATGCCTGCGTCGATCTCCTAGTCTGGAACAGGAGTTCGTTTCATGCATGGCATCGATATCCGAGCGGTGACGAATTAGCGTACATATATATACCCCAGGATAACATGTTAGCGGGCTTCGCAACATTTCCCCCTTTTCAACTAACGAGCACATTTGGCGATAGCTTTTTATCAGATCAATCTGTCAAAGTATATACCTTAGGTAATCAACGATCCAACATGGTGAGTTCATTCTACCTATAGAATAAATCCACGAGAACTTTGCTGAATGAATTGGTTAGGCGAGACAGTTATCACAAGAAGAGATCCAGGTCTTCAAGGAACTCTTCGATTCATATGTAAGTACCCAATCCATGACATATCCTCATCAAGTAACTCAATGTGAGTCTAACGTATCATAGGATGTAGATAAGGGCGGTTAGTACCACTATCCCGACATTTCGCCTCTGAATTTGAGTTGGTAACAGTTGCTTATTGCTCGTTTACTAACAGATCAATAGGCAATATAAGTGTGGAGGAGTTCGCGAAGGTGATGTCCCAGAGCCCTGGAAAGGCCCCGACCGAAGCCGAAGTAGCGCAAATTATCAAGGAAGTCGATCTTGATGGTGATGGAACCATTAACTTCAATGGTATGCATTATTCTTTTCTCGCACATGTTCTCGTGTGGCTATTGCAAGCCTAAAGTGCAATGTTAGCTGATACATGACAGAGTTTATCACCATGATGACTGGGCAGCCATATCCGCCTCAAGATGAAGAGGCAGAGTATGCAAAGGCATGGAAACAATTTGAGCCATCTCTGAATGGGTCGATTACGCCAGCTCAATTTCGGCAACTGATGGCTGAGCTGGGTGAACCTGTCACCGATAGTGAGGTTGAACAACTTATCAACAATGTGGATGGAGAAGGAAAACTCAGTTGTAAGTCAACTCCATAGGCACTGCATAGATGAGAGTCAAAACGGCTTGGCTGACAGACATCCAGACAAGGAATTCGTGCACTTCATGAAGAATAGGAATGTGGAGAATGACATTGTTAACGGATATTCATGAACTTAACATAATATTATTGGACAAATAGCATGGGAACTTAGGTATTCGCCCTACACCAATCCAACAGGGAATTAATGAAGACATGAGTCTATTCAGAGTCGTACTATGAGTTTTGATGCATGTGTACGTCTGAACACCATCGAAGATCAAATATCTAATCAACATGGAGATAAAACGATCTAGTGAATAAAGTACTTGATTGGGTAGATGTTAAAAGTAAATTTCTTGAGTTAACAATTCTCCCCAAACTTTTGAGCCAGCGATGGACTATCCGAACCTCGCGAACTACAACACACACCAACCTCGCCAACAACACCACGCTCACCGCCCACAACAGCAACACCACTAACACCACCAACACCAACTCACGCCTCACCGGCAACTAGAAACTCGCTACAGTAGACATTGTCGCTTTATAGGTGGTCGAAGATGTGGTCGATTCGGAGGTTTCCCTTGGTGGAGTAGTTGGCAACGTATCGCTCACCCCAGGGCTGCAGCTGGTTGTCTATATGTACAATTAGCTTGTGTTAACACCACCTTTCGCGTCTGGGTCTTACCATAAGTCTGTTCAGGCTTGGTAGCACAGATGAAGATGAAGGTGTCGTTGGTAGCCTGCTTCAAGTCGAAGTTGGGGTACTCAGTAATGATCTGAGTGTACGTCTCATTGGTGACACCGGGTCTCAATCCATCATAGTCGACGGATATACCCATACTGGTGAGTTGGACCTCGAGCTCCTTGTAGTAGCCGATCGTGCGGGTCGTGTGCAAAGCAATGGCATCCCATACCAGCTGGGTACGGCGCGCATCCCAGTTAGAGTCTCCGTACTGCTCGATGAACTTCCTCGAAGCGATGGCACCATCGACTTCGAAGCGGTGGTCGTGAGATGTGACCGGGGAGTTGGGCGTGGTGTCCCAGCCGAGATCGTGTAGAATCGCGGACACGGCGTGAACTTCAATGTCAACCGAGTTCTTCAGCGTCTCGTTGTTGGCAATGAGAAGAGATCCGAAAAGCCAGGAGCGGATCTGGTGCTTGTAGACGGCTTCGCTGCTGTGGTTGCGAGTGAATTCCCGAGCAAGACGGACGATGGGGGTGTCGATGACGGTCACGCCGGCAATGGTAGTGTTCGGGTACGGCTTGTTCGAGAGAACGGGAACACCGTGGGGCTGGTAGTGCGGTGGGTATGCCGGTCCGGCGATGGCAGCGGCTCCGATGCCAGTCACGCTGGCGAAAAGCAGGCAGAGGCTCTTAGAGATTTGCATCTTGGCAGCTGATTTGTTGATGTTCGGAGACGAGTCACGATTGTTGCTGGTTTGAGTGGTTTGAGCATCGAAAAACCTGCTAAACTTGGCATCTTTATATACACTTTATGGTTCCTAGAATCGCTTCTCTTCCACATAACTCGACATTCAAATTTGTCACAGATCACCATCTCGTCACGCGGGGTATCACTGTCGCTCCCAGGGCTGGAATGCAAGTGTCATGTCGAGTTGGTGCAAACAATTCTAGAAAGAAGATTGTATTGGACGAAGCTTGATGACATAGTAAGAACAAACATGACAGCTGCAAAAGCTTCTGAAGTTAGTAAGTGAAGGGGAGCTGATATGGGGGAAGTGAGGCTCCCTTTCCTATTGGTCCGGGATATGTTCTATCCCCAAAGCCGCTGGAGGGTAGCATTGGGATTACTAGTGCGACCCCGACGGAGGTATTTCACGCCCTAACAAAATGTGACTTACTCTATGGCCGAATTTATCCTAGAAGGGACAGTTATCCGGAGGTTAGTGCTCGCTTACCACCGATAGCAGTGTAGTAGTAGTTGTGCTACCAACAAATTACTAAGGGGCAATGGGCGATCATTTCCAAACGAATATATACAGTAATGATCCCCAACACACAACCATTTTGGAACCAACTGTAGCTAAAGCCTCACGCGGCAGTTGCTGACCGAATACGGATTAGTCGGATGGGGGATCTAGATCAAGCTTCCTAATCTACTCCATATTCCTTGGCCGCATGGAAGTCCCTGCATAAAGTCTCCGACATGGTGCTTATCTTGCTGATGATTGGTAAACACATTCCCATCTAGTGCGGTCCGCAAAGCTTGTCGGGATTAAGAGCGAAATTCGGTTATCATAAGTAGACTATGCGATATCTTGCGTGCTTCTGGCGTGCTTCTACTTACCAACCCTACACCCAAATCGTTGAGATCGTGGTCGTTTCCCCTGTCTCTACAGTAAAGATGGTCTATAGTGATACCTCAAAGACAAGCATACTTCCCATGGTTGTCTCTACCGTAGCGGGAAAATACGATATTTAAGAATGATTTTAAACGTGGAATCATTTTTATATAAAGAATAATTCTTACCATTTAAAGTATCTTTTCACTTAAATTTGGTGAAAAGGTACTTTGGAAAGAATATATTTAATAAAGAATTATTCTTAAAAAAAGAATTATTTTAAAAATATTAAAAAAACTTAAAGAATAATTCTTTATTTAAAAATCATTCTTTTTTTTAAAAATTATTCTATAAATATTTTTAATATTTTAAAGAATAATTTTTTAAAAATGAGAATAATTCTTTAAAAAAGAATAATTCTTTAAAAATAAAAATAATTCTTTAAAAATAAAAATAATTCTTTAAAAAAAAATAATTCTTCGTTAAAAATAAAAATAATTCTTTAAAAAAATAATTCTTCGTTATAAATAAAAATAGTTTTTTAAAAATGAGAATAATTTTTTAAAAAGGAATAATTCTTCGTTAAAATATTTTTTTTTATTTTTTTAAAAAATTAAAAATTAAAGAAAATTTAAAAGAAATTATATTTATTAATAAAATTAATATA